>CM059576.1:54671951-55871951 GCA_030386875.1 Morinoia aosen | reverse complement strand
TCTACAGCGCACAAAGGAGTACAGAAGGTATCTCTACAGCGCAAAAAGGAGTACAGAAGGTATCTCTACAGCGTACAAAGGAGTACAGAAGGTATCTCTACAGCGCACAAAGGAGTACAGAAGGTATCTCTAGAACGTACAAAGGAGTACACGAGGTATCTCCACAGCGTACAAAGGAGTACAGAAGGTATCTCTACAGCGCCCAAAGGAGTACAGAAGGTATCTCTACAGCGCACAAAGGAGTACAGAAGGTATCTCTACAGCGCACAAAGGAGTACAGAAGGTATCTCTACAGCGCACAAAGGAGTACAGAAGGTATCTTTACAGCGCACAAAGGAGTGCAGGAAATATCTCTAGAACGTACAAAGGAGTACACGAGGTATCTCTACAGCGTACAAAGGAGTACAGAAGGTATCTCTACAGCGCACAAAGGAGAACAGAAGGTATCTCTACAGCGTACAAAGGAGTACAGAAGGTATCTCTACAGCGCACAAAGGAGTACAGAAGGTATCTCTACAGCACACAAAGTAGTACAGAAGGTATCTCTACAGCGCACAAAGGAGTACAGGAAATATCTCTAGAACGTACAAAGGAGTACACGAGATATCTCTACAGCGTACAAAAGAGTACAGAAGGTATCTCTACAGCGCACAAAGGAGTACAGAAGGTATCTCTACAGCGCACAAAGGAGTACAGAAGGTATCTCTACAGCGCACAAAGGAGTACAGAAGGTATCTCTACAGCGCACAAAGGAGTACAGAAGGTATCTCTACAGCGCACAAAGGAGTACAGAAGGTATCTCTACAGCGCAAAAAGGAGTACAGAAGGTATCTCTACAGCGTACAAAGGAGTACAGAAGGTATCTCTACAGCGCACAAAGGAGTACAGAAGGTATCTCTACAGCGCACAAAGGAGTACAGAAGGTATCTCTACAGCGCACAAAGGAGTACAGAAGGTATCTCTACAGCGTACAAAGGAGTACAGAAGGTGTCTCTACAGCGCACAAAGGAGTACAAAAGGTATCTCTACAGCGCACAAAGGAGTACAGAAGGTATCTCTACAGCGCACAAAGGAGTACAGGAAATATCTCTAGAACGTACAAAGGAGTACACGAGGTATCTCTACAGCGTACAAAGGAGTACAGAAGGTATCTCTACAGCGCACAATGGAGTACAGAAGGTATCTCTACAGCGTACAAAGGAGTACAGAAGGTATCTCTACAGCGCACAAAGGAGTACAGAAAGTATCTCTACAGCGTACAAAGGAATACAGAAGGTATCTCTACAGCGCACAAAGGAGTACAGAAGGTATCTCTACAGCGCACAAAGGAGTACAGAAGGTATCTCTACAGCGCACAAAGGAGTACAGGAAATATCGCTAGAACGTACAAAGGAGTACACGAGGTATCTCTACAGCGTACAAAGGAGTACAGAAGGTATCTCTACAGCGCACAAAGGAGTACAGAAGGTATCTCTACAGCGCACAAAAGAATACAGAAGGTATCTCTACAGCGCACAAAGGAGTACAGAAAGTATCTCTACAGCGCACAAAGGAGTACAGAAGGTATCTCTACAGCGCACAAAGGAGTACAGGAAATATCTCTAGAACGTACAAAGGAGTACACGAGGTATCTTTAGAACGTACAAAGGAGTACACGAGGTATCTCTACAGCGTACAAAGAAGTACAAAAGGTATCTCTACAGCGCACAAAGGAGTACAGAAGGTATCTCTACTGCGTACAAAGGAGTACAGAAGGTATCTCTACAGCGCACAAAGGAGTACAGAAGGTATCTCTACAGCGCACAAAGGAGTACAGAAGGTATCTCTACAGCGCACAAAGGAGTACAGGAAATATCTCTAGAACGTACAAAGGAGTACACGAGGTATCTCTACAGCCCACAAAGGAGTACAGAAGGTATCTCTACAGCGCACAAAGGAGTACAGAAGGTTTCTCTTCAGCGCACAAAGGAGTACAGAAGGTATCTCTACAGCGCACAAAGGAGTACAGAAGGTATCTCTACAGCGCACAAAGGAGTACAGAAGGTATCTCTACAGCGCACAAAGGAGTACAGAAGGTATCTCTACAGCGTACAAAGGAGTACAGAAGGTATCTCTACAGCGCACAAAGGAGTACAGAAGGTATCTCTACAGCGCACAAAGGAGTACAGAAGGTATCTCTACAGCGCACAAAGGAGTACAGGAAATATCTCTAGAACGTACAAAAGAGTACACGAGGTATCTCTACAGCGTACAAAGGAGTACAGAAGGTATCTCTACAGCGCACAAAGGAGTACAGAAGGTATCTCTACAGCGCACAAAGGAGTACAGAAGGTATTTCTACAGCGCACAAAGGAGTACAGAAGGTATCTCTACAGCGCACAAAGGAGTACAGAAGGTATCTCTACAGCGCACAAAGGAGTACAGGAAATATCTCTAGAACGTACAAAGGAGTACACGAGGTATCTCTACAGCGTACAAAGGAGTACAGAAGGTATCTCTACAGCGCACAAAGGAGTACAGAAGGTATCTCTACAGCGCACAAAGGAGTACAGAAGTTATCTCTACAGCGCACAAAGGAGTACAGAAGGTATCTCTACAGCGCACAAAGGAGTACAGAAGGTATCTCTACAGCGCACAAAGGAGTACAGAAGGTATCTCTACAGCGCACAAAGGAGTACAGAAGGTATCTCTACAGCGCACAAAGGAGTACAGGAAATATCTCTAGAACGTACAAAGGATTACACGAGGTATCTCTACAGCGTACAAAGGAGTACAGAAGGTATCTCTACAGCGCACAAAGGAGTACAGAAGGTATCTCTACAGCGTACAAAGAAGTACAGAAGGTATCTCTACAGCGCACAAAGGAGTACAGAAGGTATCTCTACAGCGCACAAAGGAGTACAGAAGGTATCTCTACAGCGCACAAAGGAGTACAGGAAATATCTCTAGAACGTACAAAGGAGTACACGAGGTATCTCCACAGCGTACAAAGGAGTACAGAAGGTATCTCTACAGCGCCCAAAGGAGTACAGAAGGTATCTCTACAGCGCACAAAGGAGTACAGAACGTATCTCTACAGCGCACAAAGGAGTACAGAAGGTATCTCTACAGCGCACAAAGGAGTACAGAAGGTATCTTTACAGCGCACAAAGGAGTACAGGAAATATCTCTAGAACGTACAAAGGAGTACACGAGGTATCTCTACAGCGTACAAAGGAGTACAGAAGGTATCTCTACAGCGCACAAAGGAGAACAGAAGGTATCTCTACAGCGTACAAAGGAGTACAGAAGGTATCTCTACAGCGCACAAAGGAGTACAGAAGGTATCTCTACAGCACAGAAAGGAGTACAGAAGGTATCTCTACAGCGCACAAAGGAGTACAGGAAATATCTCTAGAACGTACAAAGGAGTACACGAGGTATCTCTACAGCGTACAAAAGAGTACAGAAGGTATCTCTACAGCGCACAAAGGAGTACAGAAGGTATCTCTACAGCGCACAAAGGAGTACAGAAGGTATCTCTACAGCGCACAAAGGAGTACAGAAGGTATCTCTACAGCGCACAAAGGAGTAAAGAAGGTATCTCTACAGCGCACAAAGGAGTACAGAAGGTATCTCTACAGCGCAAAAAGGAGTACAGAAGGTATCTCTACAGCGCACAAAGGAGTACAGAAGGTATCTCTACAGCGTACAAAGGAGTACAGAAGGTATCTCTACAGCGCACAAAGGAGTACAGAAGGTATCTCTACAGCGCACAAAGGAGTACAGAAGGTATCTCTACAGCGCACAAAGGAGTACAGAAGGTATCTCTACAGCGTACAAAGGAGTACAGAAGGTGTCTCTACAGCGCACAAAGGAGTACAAAAGGTATCTCTACAGCGCACAAAGGAGTACAGAAGGTATCTCTACAGCGCACAAAGGAGTACAGGAAATATCTCTAGAACGTACAAAGGAGTACACGAGGTATCTCTACAGCGTACAAAGGAGTACAGAAGGTATCTCTACAGCGCACAAAGGAGTACAGAAGGTATCTCTACAGCGCACAAAGGAGTACAGAGGTATCTCTACAGCGCACAAAGGAGTACAGAAGGTATCTCTACAGCGCACAAAGGAGTACAGAAGGTATCTCTACAGCGCACAAAGGAGTACAGGAAATACCTCTAGAACGTACAAAGGAGTACACGAGGTATCTCTACAGCGTACGAAGGAGTACAGAAGGTATCTCTACAGCGCACAAAGGAGTACAGAAGGTATCTCTACAGCGCACAAAGGAGTACAGAAGGTATCTCTACAGCGCACAAAGAAGTACAGAAGGTATCTCTACAGCGCACAAAGGAGTACAGAAGGTATCTCTACAGCGCACAAAGGAGTACAGAAGGTATCTCTACAGCGCACAAAGAAGTACAGGAAATATCTCTAGAACGTACAAAGGAGTACACGAGGTATCTCTACAGCGTACAAAGGAGTACAGAAGGTATCTCTACAGCGCACAAAGGAGTACAGAAGGTATCTCTACAGCGTACAAAGAAGTACAGAAGGTATCTCTACAGCGCACAAAGGAGTACAGGAAATATCTCTAGAACGTACAAAGGAGTACACGAGGTATCTCTACAGCGTACAAAGGAGTACAGAAGGTATCTCTACAGCGCACAAAGGAGTACAGAAGGTATCTCTACAGCGCACAAAGGAGTACAGAAGGTATCTCTACAGCGCACAAAGGAGTACAGAAGGTATCTCTACAGCGCACAAAGGAGTACAGGAAATATCTCTAGAACGTACACAGGAGTACACGAGGTATCTCTACAGCGTACAAAGGAGTACAGAAGGTCTCTCTACAGCGCACAAAGGAGTACAGAAGGTATCTCTACAGCGCACAAAGGAGTACAGAAGGTATCTCTACAGCGCACAAAAAAGGACAGAAGGTATCTCTACAGCGCACAGAGGAGTACAGAAGGTATCTTTACAGCGCACAAAGGAGTACAGAAGGTATCTCTACAGCGCACAAAGGAGTACAGAAAATATCTCTAGAACCTACAAAGGAGTACACGAGGTATCTCTACAGCGTACAAAGGAGTACAGAAGGTATCTCTACAGCGCACAAAGGAGTACAGAAGGTATCTCTACAGCGTACAAAGGAGTACAGAAGGTATCTCTACAGCGCACAAAGGAGTACAGAAGGTATCTCTACAGCGCACAAAGGAGTACAGAAGGTATCTCTACAGCGCACAAAGGAGTACAGGAAATATCGCTAGAACGTACAAAGGAGTACACGAGGTATCTCAACAGCGTACAAAGGAGTACAGAAGGTATCTCTACAGCGCACAAAGGAGTACAGAAGGTATCTCTACAGCGCACAAAAGAGAACAGAAGGTATCTCTACAGCGCACAAAGGAGTACAGAAGGTATCTCTACAGCGCACAGAGGAGTACAGAAGGTATCTCTACAGCGCACTAAGGAGTACAGGAAATATCTCTAGAACGTACAAAGGAGTACAGGAAATATCTCTAGAACGTACAAAGGAGTACACGAGGTATCTCTACAGCGTACAAAGGAGTACAGAAGGTATCTCTACAGCGCACAAAGGAGTACAGAAGGTATCTCTACAGCGCACAAAGGAGTACAGAAGGTATCTCTACAGCGCACAAAGGAGTACAGAAGGTATCTCTACAGCGCACAAAGGAGTACAGAAGGTATCTCTACAGCGCACAAAGGAGTACAGAAGGTATCTCTACAGCGCACAAAGGAGTACAGGAAATATCTCTAGAACGTACAAAGGAGTACACGAGGTATCTTTAGAACGTACAAAGGAGTACACGAGGTATCTCTACAGCGTACAAGGTAGTACAGAAGGTATCTCTACAGCGCACAAAGGAGTACAGAAGGTATCTCTACAGCGTACAAAGGAGTACAGAAGGTATCTCTACAGCGCACAAAGGAGTACAGAAGGTATCTCTACAGCGCACAAAGGAGTACAGAAGGTATCTCTACAGCGCACAAAGGAGTACAGGAAATATCTCTAGAACGTACAAAGGAGTACACGAGGTATCTCTACAGCGTACAAAGGAGTACAGAAGGTATCTCTACAGCGCACAAAGGAGTACAGAAGGTATCTCTACAGCGCACAAAGGAGTACAAGAATTATCTCTAGAACGTACAAAGGAGTACACGAGGTATCTCTAGAACGTACAAAGGAGTACACGAGGTATCTCTACAGCGTACAAAGGAGTACAGAAGGTATCTCTACAGCGCACAAAGGAGTACAGAAGGTATCTCTACAGCGTACAAAGGAGTACACGAGGTATCTCTACAGCGTACAAAGGAGTACAGAAGGTATCTCTACAGCGCACAAAGGAGTACACGAGGTATCTCTACAGCGTACAAAGGAGTACAGAAGGTATCTCTACAGCGCACAAAGGAGTACAGAAGGTATCTCTACAGCGCACAAAGGAGTACAGAAGGTATCTCTACAGCGCACAAAGGAGTACAGAAGGTTTCTCTTCAGCGCACAAAGGAGTACAGAAGGTATCTCTACAGCGCACAAAGGAGTACAGAAGGTATCTCTACAGCGCACAAAGGAGTACAGAAGGTATCTCTACAGCGCACAAAGGAGTACAGAAGGTATCTCTACAGCGTACAAAGGAGTACAGAAGGTATCTCTACAGCGCACAAAGGAGTACAGAAGGTATCTCTACAGCGCACAAAGGAGTACAGAAGGTATCTCTACAGCGCACAAAGGAGTACAGGAAATATCTCTAGAACGTACAAAAGAGTACACGAGGTATCTCTGCAGCGTACGAAGGAGTACAGAAGGTATCTCTACAGCGCACAAAGGAGTACAGAAGGTATCTCTACAGCGCACAAAGAAGTACAGAAGGTATCTCTACAGCGCACAAAGGAGTACAGAAGGTATCTCTACAGCGCACAAAGGAGTACAGAAGGTATCTCTACAGCGCACAAAGGAGTACAGGAAATATCTCTAGAACGTACAAAGGAGTACACGAGGTATCTCTACAGCGTACAAGGGAGTACAGAAGGTATCTCTACAGCGCACAAAGGAGTACAGAAGGTATCTCTACAGCGCACAAAGGAGTACAGAAGGTATCTCTACAGCGCACAAAGGAGTACAGAAGGTATCTCTACAGCGCACAAAGGAGTACAGAAGGTATCTCTACAGCGCACAAAGGAGTACAGAAGGTATCTCTACAGCGCACAAAGGAGTACAGAAGGTATCTCTACAGCGCACAAAGGAGTACAGGAAATATCTCTAGAACGTACAAAGGATTACACGAGGTATCTCTACAGCGTACAAAGGAGTACAGAAGGTATCTCTACAGCGCACAAAGGAGTACAGAAGGTATCTCTACAGCGTACAAAGAAGTACAGAAGGTATCTCTACAGCGCACAAAGGAGTACAGAAGGTATCCCTACAGCGCACAAAGGAGTACAGAAGGTATCTCTACAGCGCACAAAGGAGTACAGGAATTATCTCTAGAACGTCCAAAGGAGTACACGAGGTATCTCCACAGCGTACAAAGGAGTACAGAAGGTATCTCTACAGCGCCCAAAAGAGTACAGAAGGTATCTCTACAGCGCACAAAGGAGTACAGAAGGTATCTCTACAGCGCACAAAGGAGTACAGAAGGTATCTCTACAGCGCACAAAGGAGTACAGAAGGTATCTCTACAGCGCACAAAGGAGTACAGAAGGTATCTCTACAGCGCACAAAGGAGTACAGGAAATATCTCTAGAACGTACAAAGAAGTACAGGAAATATCTCTAGAACGTACAAAGGAGTACACGAGGTATCTCTACAGCGTACATAGGAGTACAGAAGGTATCTCTACAGCGCACAAAGGAGTACAGAAGGTATCTCTACAGCGCACAAAGGAGTACAGAAGGTATCTCTACAGCGCACAAAGGAGTACAGAAGGTATCTCTACAGCGCACAAAGGAGTACAGAAGGTATCTCTACAGCGCACAAAGGTGTACAGAAGGTATCTTTACAGCGTACAAAGGAGTACAGAAGGTATCTCTACAGCGCACAAAGGAGAACAGAAGGTATCTCTACAGCGCACAAAGGAGTACAGAAGGTATCTCTACAGCGCACAAAGAAGTACAGGAAATATCTCTAGAACGTACAAAAGAGTACACGAGGTATCTCTACAGCGCACAAAGGAGTACAGAAGGTATCTCTACAGCGCACAAAGGAGTACAGAAGGTATCTCTACAGCGCACAAAGGAGTACAGAAGGTATCTCTACAGCGCACAAAGGAGTACAGAAGGTATCTCTACAGCGCACAAAGGAGTACAGAAGGTATCTCTACAGCGCACAAAGGAGTACAGGAAATATCTCTAGAACGTACAAAGGAGTACACGAGGTATCTCTACAGCGTACAAAGGAGTACAGGAGGTATCTCTACAGCGCACAAAGGAGTACAGAAGGTATCTCTACAGCGCACAAAGGAGTACAGAAGGTATCTCTACAGCGCACAAAGGAGTACAGAAGGTATCTCTACAGCGCACAAAGGAGTACAGAAGGCATCTCTACAGCGCACGAAGGAGTACAGGGAATACCTCTAGAACGTACAAAGGAGTACAGGAAATATCTCTAGAACGTACAAAGGAGTACACGAGGTATCTCTACAGCGTACAAAGGAGTACAGAAGGTATTTCTACATCGCACAAAGGAGTACAGAAGGTATCTCTACAGCGCACAAAGGAGTACAGAAGGTATCTCTACAGCGCACAAAGGAGTACAGAAGGTATCTCTACAGCGCACAAAGGAGTACAGAAGGTATCTCTACAGCGCACAAAGGAGTACAGAAGGTATCTCTACAGCGTACAAAGGAGTACAGAAGGTATCTCTACAGCGCACAAAGGAGTACAGAAGGTATCTCTACAGCGCACAAAGGAGTACAGAAGGTATCTCTACAGCGCACAAAGGAGTACAGGAAATATCTCTAGAACGTACAAAGGAGTACACGAGGTATCTCTACAGCGTACAAAGGAGTACAGAAGGTATCTCTACAGCGCACAAAGGAGTACAGAAGGTATCTCTACAGCACACAAAGGAGTACAGAAGGTATCTCTACAGCGCACAAAGGAGTACAGAAGGTATCTCTACAGCGCACAAAGGAGTACAGAAGGTATCTCTGCAGCGCACGAAGGAGTACAGGAAATATCTCTAGAACGTACAAAGGAGTACACGAGGTATCTCTACAGCGTACAAAGGAGTACAGAAGGTATCTCTACAGCGCACTAAGGAGTACAGAAGGTATCTCTACAGCGCACAAAGGAGTACAGAAGGTATCTCTACAGCGCACAAAGGAGTACAGAAGGTATCTCTACAGCGCACAAAGGGGTACAGAAGGTATCTCTACAGCGCACAAAGGAGTACAGAAGGTATCTCTACAGCGCACAAAGGAGTACAGGAAATATCTCTAGAACGAACAAAGGAGTACACGAGGTATCTCTACAGCGTACAAAGGAGTACAGAAGGTATCTCTACAGCGCACAAAGGAGTACAGAAGGTATCTCTACAGCGTAAAAAGAAGTACAGAAGGTATCTCTACAGCGCACAAAGGAATACAGAAGGTATCTCTACAGCGCACAAAGGAGTACAGAAGGTATCTCTACAGCGCACAAAGGAGTACAGGAAATATCTCTAGAACGTACAAAAGAGTACACGAGGTAACTCTACAGCGTACAAAGGAGTACAGAAGGTATCTCTACAGCGCACAAAGGAGTACAGAAGGTATCTCTACAGCGCACAAAGGAGTACAGAAGGTATCTCTACAGCGCACAAAGGAGTACAGGAAATATCTCTAGAACGTACAAAAGAGTACACGAGGTAACTCTACAGCGTACAAAGGAGTACAGAAGGTATCTCTACAGCGCACAGAGGAGTACAGGAAATATCTCTAGAACGTACAAAGGAGTACACGAGGTATCTCTACAGCGTACAAAGGAGTACAGAAGGTATCTCTACAGCGCACAAAGGAGTACAGAAGGTATCTCTACAGCGCACAAAGGAGTACAGAAGGTATCTTTACAGCGCACAAAGGAGTACAGAAGGTATCTCTACAGCGCACAAAGGAGTACAGAAGGTATCTTTACAGCGCACAAAGGAGTACAGAAGGTATCTCTACAGCGCACAAAGGAGTACAGGAAATATCTCTAGAACGTACAAAGGAGTACACGAGGTATCTCTAAAGCGTACAAAGGAGTACAGAAGGTATCTCTACAGCGCACAAAGGAGTACAGAAGGTATCTCTACAGTGCACAAAGGAGTACAGAAGGTATCTCTACAGCGCACAAAGGAGTACAGAAGGTATCTCTACAGCGCACAAAGGAGTACAGAAGGTATCTCTACAGCGCACAAAGGAGTACAGAAGGTATCTCTACAGCGCACAAAGGAGTACAGGAAATATCTCTAGAACGTACAAAGGAGTACACGAGGTATCTCTACAGCGTACAAAGGAGTACAGAAGGTATCTCTACAGCGCACAAAGGAGAACAGAAGGTATCTCTACAGCGCACAAAGGAGTACAGAAGGTATCTCTACAGCGCACATAGGAGTACAGGAAATATCTCTAGAACGTACAAAAGAGTACACGAGGTAACTCTACAGCGTACAAAGGAGTACAGAAGGTATCTCTACAGCGCACAAAGGAGTACAGAAGGTATCTCTACAGCGCACAAAGGAGTACAGAAGGTATCTCTACAGCGCACAAAGGAGTACAGGAAATATCTCTAGAACGTACAAAAGAGTACACGAGGTAACTCTACAGCGTACAAAGGAGTACAGAAGGTATCTCTACAGCGCACAGAGGAGTACAGGAAATATCTCTAGAACGTACAAAGGAGTACACGAGGTATCTCTACAGCGTACAAAGGAGTACAGAAGGTATCTCTACAGCGCACAAAGGAGTACAGAAGGTATCTCTACAGCGCACAAAGGAGTACAGAAGGTATCTTTACAGCGCACAAAGGAGTACAGAAGGTATCTCTACAGCGCACAAAGGAGTACAGAAGGTATCTTTACAGCGCACAAAGGAGTACAGAAGGTATCTCTACAGCGCACAAAGGAGTACAGGAAATATCTCTAGAACGTACAAAGGAGTACACGAGGTATCTCTAAAGCGTACAAAGGAGTACAGAAGGTATCTCTACAGCGCACAAAGGAGTACAGAAGGTATCTCTACAGTGCACAAAGGAGTACAGAAGGTATCTCTACAGCGCACAAAGGAGTACAGAAGGTATCTCTACAGCGCACAAAGGAGTACAGAAGGTATCTCTACAGCGCACAAAGGAGTACAGAAGGTATCTCTACAGCGCACAAAGGAGTACAGGAAATATCTCTAGAACGTACAAAGGAGTACACGAGGTATCTCTACAGCGTACAAAGGAGTACAGAAGGTATCTCTACAGCGCACAAAGGAGAACAGAAGGTATCTCTACAGCGTACAAAGGAGTACAGAAGGTATCTCTACAGCGCACAAAGGAGTACAGAAGGTATCTCTACAGCACACAAAGGAGTACAGAAGGTATCTCTACAGCGCACAAAGGAGTACAGGAAATATCTCTAGAACGTACAAAGGAGTACACGAGGTATCTCTACAGCGTACAAAAGAGTACAGAAGGTATCTCTACAGCGCACAAAGGAGTACAGAAGGTATCTCTACAGCGCACAAAGGAGTACAGAAGGTATCTCTACAGCGCACAAAGGAGTACAGAAGGTATCTCTACAGCGCACAAAGGAGTACAGAAGGTATCTCTACAGCGCACAAAGGAGTACAGAAGGTATCTCTACAGCGCAAAAAGGAGTACAGAAGGTATCTCTACAGCGCACAAAGGAGTACAGAAGGTATCTCTACAGCGTACAAAGGAGTACAGAAGGTATCTC
Source organism: Morinoia aosen (assembly GCA_030386875.1). NCBI lineage: Eukaryota > Metazoa > Arthropoda > Malacostraca > Amphipoda > Talitridae > Morinoia > Morinoia aosen. Next base: position 55,860,046 of record CM059576.1, on the reverse strand, counting down.
TACAGCGCACAAAGGAGTACAGAAGGTATCTCTACAGCGCACAAAGGAGTACAGAAGGTATCTCTACAGCGCACAAAGGAGTACAGAAGGTATCTCTACAGCGTACAAAGGAGTACAGAAGGTGTCTCTACAGCGCACAAAGGAGTACAAAAGGTATCTCTACAGCGCACAAAGGAGTACAGAAGGTATCTCTACAGCGCACAAAGGAGTACAGGAAATATCTCTAGAACGTACAAAGGAGTACACGAGGTATCTCTACAGCGTACAAAGGAGTACAGAAGGTATCTCTACAGCGCACAAAGGAGTACAGAAGGTATCTCTACAGCGCACAAAGGAGTACAGAAGGTATCTCTACAGCGCACAAAGGAGTACAGAAGGTATCTCTACAGCGCACAAAGGAGTACAGAAGGAATCTCTACAGCGCACAAAAGAGTACAGGAAATACCTCTAGAACGTACAAAGGAGTACACGAGGTATCTCTACAGCGTACGAAGGAGTACAGAAGGTATCTCTACAGCGCACAAAGGAGTACAGAAGGTATCTCTACAGCGCACAAAGGAGTACAGAAGGTATCTCTACAGCGCACAAAGGAGTACAGAAGGTATCTCTACAGCGCACAAAGGAGTACAGAAGGTATCTCTACAGCGCACAAAGGAGTACAAAAGGTATCTCTACAGCGCACAAAGAAGTACAGGAAATATCTCTAGAACGTACAAAGGAGTACACGAGGTATCTCTACAGCGTACAAAGGAGTACAGAAGGTATCTCTACAGCGCACAAAGGAGTACAGAAGGTATCTCTACAGCGTACAAAGGAGTACAGAAGGTATCTCTACAGCGCACAAAGGAGTACAGAAGGTATCTCTACAGCGCACAAAGGAGTACAGAAGGTATCTCTACAACGCACAAAGGAGTACAGGAAATATCTCTAGAACGTACAAAGGAGTACACGAGGTATCTCTACAGCGTATAAAGGAGTACAGAAGGTATCTCTACAGCGCACAAAAGAGTACAGAAGGTATCTCTACAGCGCACAAAGAAGTACAGAATGTATCTCTACAGCGCACAAAGGAGTACAGAAGGTATCTCTACAGCGCACAAAGGAGTACAGGAAATATCTCTAGAACGTACAAAGGAGTACACGAGGTATCTCTACAGCGTACAAAGGAGTACAGAAGGTATCTCTACAGCGCACAAAGGAGTACAGAAGGTATCTCTACAGCGCACAAAGGAGTACAGAAGGTATCTCTACAGCGCACAAAGGAGTACAGAAGGTATCTCTACAGCGCACAAAGGAGTACAGGAAATATCTCTAGAACGTACACAGGAGTACACGAGGTATCTCTACAGCGTACAAAAGAGTACAGAAGGTCTCTCTACAGCGCACAAAGGAGTACAGAAGGTATCTCTACAGCGCACAAAGGAGTACAGAAGGTATCTCTACAGCGCACAAAGGAGTACAGAAGGTATCTCTACAGCGCACAAAGGAGTACAGAAGGTATCTCTACAGCGCACAAAGGAGTACAGAAGGTATCTCTACAGCGCACAAAGGAGTACAGAAAATATCTCTAGAACCTACAAAGGAGTACACGAGGTATCTCTACAGCGTACAAAGGAGTACAGAAGGTATCTCTACAGCGCACAAAGGAGAACAGAAGGTATCTCTACAGCGTACAAAGGAGTACAGAAGGTATCTCTACAGCGCACAAAGGAGTACAGAAGGTATCTCTACAGCGCACAAAGGAGTACAGAAGGTATCTCTACAGCGCACAAAGGAGTACAGGAAATATCGCTAGAACGTACAAAGGAGTACACGAGGTATCTCTACAGCGTACAAAGGAGTACAGAAGGTATCTCTACAGCGCACAAAGGAGTACAGAAGGTATCTCTACAGCGCACAAAAGAGTACAGAAGGTATCTCTACAGCGCACAAAGGAGTACAGAAGGTATCTCTACAGCGCACAATGGAGTACAGAAGGTATCTCTACAGCGCACAAAGGAGTACAGGAAATATCTCTAGAACGTACAAAGGAGTACAGGAAATATCTCTAGAACGTACAAAGGAGTACACGAGGTATCTCTACAGCGTACAAAGGAGTACAGAAGGTATCTCTACAGCGCACAAAGGAGTACAGAAGGTATCTCTACAGCGCACAAAGGAGTACAGAAGGTATCTCTACAGCGCACAAAGGAGTACAGAAGGTATCTCTACAGCGCACAAAGGAGTACAGAAGGTATCTCTACAGCGCACAAAGGAGTACAGAAGGTATCTCTACAGCGCACAAAGGAGTACAGGAAATATCTCTAGAACGTACAAAGGAGTACACGAGGTATCTTAGGAACGTACAAAGGAGTACACGAGGTATATCTACAGCGTACAAAGAAGTACAGAAGGTATCTCTACAACGCACAAAGGAGTACAGAAGGTATGTCTACAGCGTACAAAGGAGTACAGAAGGTATCTCTACAGCGCACAAAGGAGTACAGAAGGTATCTCTACAGCGCACAAAGGAGTACAGAAGGTATCTCTACAGCGCACAAAGGAGTACAGGAAATATCTCTAGAACGTACAAAGGAGTACACGAGGTATCTCTACAGCGTACAAAGGAGTACAGAAGGTATCTCTACAGCGCACAAAAGAGTACAGAAGGTATCTCTACAGCGCACAAAGGAGTACAGGAAATATCTCTAGAACGTACAAAGGAGTACCCGAGGTATCTCTAGAACGTACAAAGGAGTACACGAGGTATCTCTACAGCGTACAAAGAAGTACAGAAGGTATCTCTACAGCGCACAAAGGAGTACAGAAGGTATCTCTACAGCGTACAAAGGAGTACACGAGGTATCTCTACAGCGTACAAAGGAGTACAGAAGGTATCTCTACAGCGTACAAAGGAGTACACGAGGTATCTCTACAGCGTACAAAGGAGTACAGAAGGTATCTCTACAGCGCACAAAGGAGTACAGAAGGTATCTCTACAGCGCACAAAGGAGTACAGAAGGTATCTCTACAGCGCACAAAGGAGTACAGAAGGTTTCTCTTCAGCGCACAAAGGAGTACAGAAGGTATCTCTACAGCGCACAAAGGAGTACAGAAGGTATCTCTACAGCGCACAAAGGAGTACAGAAGGTATCTCTACAGCGCACAAAGGAGTACAGAAGGTATCTCTACAGCGTACAAAGGAGTACAGAAGGTATATCTACAGCGCACAAAGGAGTACAGAAGGTATCTCTACAGCGCACAAAGGAGTACAGAAGGTATCTCTACAGCGCACAAAGGAGTACAGGAAATATCTCTAGAACGTACAAAAGAGTACACGAGGTATCTCTAAAGCGTACAAAGGAGTACAGAAGGTATCTCTACAGCGCACAAAGGAGTACAGAAGGTATCTCTACAGCGCACAAAGGAGTACAGAAGGTATCTCTACAGCGCACAAAGGAGTACAGAAGGTATCTCTACAGCGCACAAAGGAGTACAGGAAATATCTCTAGAACGTACAAAGGAGTACACGAGGTATCTCTACAGCGTACAAAGGAGTACAGAAGGTATCTCTACAGCGCACAAAGGAGTACAGAAGGTATCTCTACAGCGCACAAAGGAGTACAGAAGGTATCTCTACAGCGCACAAAGGAGTACAGAAGGTATCTCTAGAGCGCACAAAGGAGTACAGAAGGTATCTCTACAGCGCACAAAGGAGTACAGAAGGTATCTCTACAGCGCACAAAGGATTACAGAAGGTATCTCTACAGCGCACAAAGGAGTACAGGAAATATCTCTAGAACGTACAAAGGATTACACGAGGTATCTCTACAGCGTACAAAGGAGTACAGAAAGTATCTCTACAGCGCACAAAGGAGTACAGAAGGTATCTCTACAGCGTACAAAGAAGTACAGAAGGTATCTCTACAGCGCACAAAGGAGTACAGAAGGTATCTCTACAGCGCACAAAGGAGTACAGAAGGTATCTCTACAGCGCACAAAGGAGTACAGGAAATATCTCTAGAACGTACAAAGGAGTACACGAGGTATCTCTACAGCGTACAAAGAAGTACAGAAGGTATCTCTACAGCGCCCAAAAGAGTACAGAAGGTATCTCTACAGCGCACAAAGGAGTACAGAAAGTATCTCTACAGCGCACAAAGGAGTACAGAAGGTATCTCTACAGCGCACAAAGGAGTACAGAAGGTATCTCTACAGCGCACAAAGGAGTACAGAAGGTATCTCTACAGCGCACAAAGGAGTACAGGAAATATCTCTAGAACGTACAAAGAATTACAGGAAATATCTCTAGAACGTACAAAGAAGTACACGAGGTATCTCTACAGCGTACATAGGAGTACAGAAGGTATCTCTATAGCGCACAAAGGAGTACAGAAGGTATCTCTACAGCGCACAAAGGAGTACAGAAGGTATCTCTACAGCGCACAAAGGAGTACAGAAGGTATCTCTACAGCGCACAAAGGAGTACAGAAGGTATCTCTACAGCGCACAAAGGAGTACAGAAGGTATCTCTACAGCGTACAAAGGAGTACAGAAGGTATCTCTACAGCGCACAAAGGAGTACAGAAGGTATCTCTACAGCGCACAAAGGAGTACAGAAGGTATCTCTACAGCGCACAAAGGAGTACAGGAAATATCTCTAGAACGTACAAAAGAGTACACGAGGTATCTCTACAGCGTACAAAGGAGTACAGAAGGTATCTCTACAGCGCTCAAAGGAGTACAGAAGGTATCTCTACAGCGCACAAAGGAGTACAGGAAATATCTCTAGAACGTACAAAGGAGTACACGAGGTATCTCTACAGCGTACAAAGGAGTACAGAAGGTATCTCTACAGCGCACAAAGGAGTACAGAAGGTATCTCTACAGCGCACAAAGGAGTACAGAAGGTATCTCTACAGCGCACAAAGGAGTACAGAAGGTATCTCTACAGCGCACAAAGGAGTACAGAAGGTATCTCTACAGCGCAAAAGGGAGTACAGAAGGTATCTCTACAGCGTACAAAGGAGTACAGAAGGTGTCTCTAAAGCGCACAAAGGAGTACAGAAGGTATCTCTACAGCGCACAAAGGAGTACAGAAGGTATCTCTACAGCGCACAAAGGAGTACAGGAAATATCTCTAGAACGTACAAAGGAGTACACGAGGTATCTCTACAGCGTACAAAGGAGTACAGAAGGTATCTCTACAGCGCACAAAGGAGTACAGAAGGTATCTCTACAGCGCACAAAGGAGTACAGAAGGTATCTCTACAGCGCACAAAGGAGTACAGAAGGTATCTCTACAGCGCACAAAGGAGTACAGAAGGTATCTCTACAGCGCACAAAGGAGTACAGGAAATATCTCTAGAACGTACAAAGGAGTACACGAGGTATCTCTACAGCGTACAAAGAAGTACAGAAGGTATCTCTACAGCGCACAAAGGAGAACAGAAGGTATCTCTACAGCGCACAAGGGAGTACAGAAGGTATCTCTACAGCGCACAAAGGAGTACAGAAGGTATCTCTACAGCGCACAAAGGAGTACAGAAGGTATCTCTACAGCGCACAAAGGAGTACAGGAAATATCTCTAGAACGTACAAAGGAATACACGAGGTATCTCTACAGCGTACAAAGGAGTACAGAAGGTATCTCTACAGCGCACAAAGGAGTACAGAAGGTATCTCTACAGCGCACAAAGGAGTACAGAAGGTATCTCTACAGCGCACAAAGGAGTACAGAAGGTATCTCTACAGCGCACAAAGGAGTACAGAAGGTATCTCTACAGCGCACAAAGGAGTACAGAAGGTATCTCTACAGCGCACAAAGGAGTACAGGAAATATCTCTAGAACGTACAAAGGAGTACACGAGGTATCTCTACAGCGTACAAAGGAGTACAGAAGGTATCTCTACAGCGCACAAAGGAGTACAGAAGGTATCTCTACAGCGCACAAAGGAGTACAGAAGGTATCTCTACAGCGCACAAAGGAGTACAGAAGGTATCTCTACAGCGCACAAAGGAGTACAGAAGGTATCTCTACAGCGCACAAAGGAGGACAGGAAATATCTCTAGAACGTACAAAGGAGTACACGAGGTATCTTTACAGCGTACAAAGGAGTACACGAGGTATCTTTACAGCGTACAAAGGAGTACAGAAGGTATCTCTACAGCGCACAAAGGAGTACAGAAGGTATCTCTACAGCGCACAAAGGAGTACAGAAGGTATCTCTACAGCGCACAATGGAGTACAGGAAATATCTCTAGAACGTACAAAGGAGTACACGAGGTATCTCTTCAGCGTACAAAGGAGTACAGAAGGTATCTCTACAGCGCACAAAGGAGTACAGAAGGTATCTCTATTGCGCACAGAGGAGTACAGAAGGTATCTCTACAGCGCACAAAGGAGTACAGAAGGTATCTCTACAGCGCACAAAGGAGTACAGAAGGTATCTCTACAGCGCACAAAGGAGTACAGGAAATATCTCTAGAACGTACAAAGGAGTACACGAGGTATCTCTACAGCGTACAAAGGAGTACAGAAGGGATCTCTACAGCGCACAAAGGTGTACAGAAGGTATCTCTACAGCGCACAAAGGAGTACAGAAGGTATCTCTACAGCGCACAAAGGAGTACAGAAGGTATCTCTACAGCGCACAAAGGAGTACAGAAGGTATCTCTACAGCGCACAAAGGAGTACAGAAGGTATCTCTACAGCGCACAAAGGAGTACAGAAGGTATCTCTACAGCGCACAAAGGAGTACAGAAGGTATCTCTACAGCGCACAAAGGAGTACAGAAGGTATCTCTACAGCTCACAAAGGAGTACAGAAGGTATCTCTACAGCGCACAAAGGAGTACAGAAGGTATCTCTACAGCGCACAAAGGAGTACAGGAAATATCTCTAGAACGTACAAAGGAGTACACGAGGTATCTCTACAGCGTACAAAGGAGTACAGAAGGTATCTCTACAGCGCACAAAGGAGTACAGAAGGTATCTCTACAGCGTACAAAGAAGTACAGAAGGTATCTCTACAGCGCACAAAGGAGTACAGAAGGTATCTCTACAGCGCACAAAGGAGTACAGAAGGTATCTCTACAGCGCACAAAGGAGTACAGGAAATATCTCTAGAACGTACAAAAGAGTACACGAGGTATCTCTACAGCGTACAAAGGAGTACAGAAGGTATCTCTACAGCGCACAAAGGAGTACAGAAGGTATCTCTACAGCGCACAAAAGAGTACAGAAGGTATCTCTACAGCGCACAAAGAAGTACAGAAGGTATCTCTACAGCGCACAAAGGAGTACAGAAGGTATCTCTACAGCGCACAAAGGAGTACAGAAGGTATCTCTACAGCGCACAAAGGAGTACAAGAAATATCTCTAGAACGTACAAAGGAGTACAGGAAATATCTCTAGAACGTACAAAGGAGTACACGAGGTATCTCTACAGCGTACAAAGGAGTACAGAAGGTATCTCTACAGCGCACAAAGGAGTACAGAAGGTATCTCTACAGCGCACAAAGGAGTACAGAAGGTATCTCTACAGCGCACAAAGGAGTACAGAAGGTATCTCTACAGCGCACAAAGGAGTACAGAAGGTATCTCTACAGCGCAAAAAGGAGTACAGAAGGTATCTCTACAGCGTACAAAGGAGTACAGAAGGTATCTCTACAACGCACAAAGGAGTACAGAAGGTATCTCTACAGCGCACAAAGGAGTACAGGAAATATCTCTAGAACGTACAAAGGAGTACACGAGGTATCTCTACAGCGTACAAAGGAGTACAGAAGGTATCTCTACAGCGCACAAAGGAGTACAGAAGGTATCTCTACAGCGCACAAAGGAGTACAGAAGGTATCTCTACAGCGCACAAAGGAGTACAGAAGATATCTCTACAGCGCACAAAGGAGTACAGAAGGTATCTCTACAGCGCACAAAGGAGTACAGGAAATATCTCTAGAACGTACAAAGGAGTACACGAGGTATCTCTACAGCGTACAAAGGAGTACAGAAGGTATCTCTACAGCGCACAAAGGAGTACAGAAGGTATCTCTACAGCGCACAAAGGAGTACAAAAGGTATCTCTACAGCGCACAAAGGAGTACAGAAGGTATCTCTACAGCGCACAAAGGAGTACAGAAGGTATCTCTACAGCGCACAAAGAAGTACAGAAGGTATCTCTACAGCGCACAAAGGAGTACAGGAAATATCTCTAGAACGTACAGAGGAGTACACGAGGTATCTCTAAAGCGTACAAAGGAGTACAGAAGGTATCTCTACAGCGCACAAAGGAGTACAGAAGGTATCTCTACAGCGCACAAAGGAGTACAGAAGGTATCTCTACAGCGCACAAAGGAGTACAGAAGGTATCTCTACAGCGCACAAAGGAGTACAGAAGGTATCTCTACAGCGCACAAAGGAGTACAGAAGGTATCTCTACAGCGCACAAAGGAGTACAGGAAATATCTCTAGAACGTACAAAGGAGTACACGAGGTATCTCTACAGCGTACAAAGGAGTACAGAGGGTATCTCTACAGCGCACAAAGGAGTACAGAAGGTATCTCTACAGCGCACAAAGGAGTACAAAAGGTATCTCTACAGCGCACAAAGAAGTACAGAAGGTATCTCTACAGCGCACAAAGGAGTACAGAAGGTATCTCTACAGCGCACAAAGGAGTACAGAAGGTATCTCTACAGCGCACAAAGGAGTACAGAAGGTATCTCTACAGCGCACAAAGGAGTACAGGAAATATCTCTAAAACGTACAAAGGAGTACACGAGGTATCTCTACAGCGTACAAAGGAGTACAGAAGGTATCTCTACAGCGCACAAAGGAGTACAGAAGGTATCTCTACAGCGTACAAAGGAGTACAGAAGGTATCTCTACAGCGCACAAAGGAGTTCAGAAGGTATCTCTACAGCGCACAAAGGAGTACAGAAGGTATCTCTACAGCGCACAAAGGAGTACAGGAAATATCTCTAGAACGTACAAAAGAGTACACGAGGTATCTCTACAGCGTACAAAGGAGTACAGAAGGTATCTCTACAGCGCACAAAGGAGTACAGAAGGTATCTCTACAGCGCACAAAGGAGTACAGAAGGTATCTCTACAGCGCACAAAGGAGTACAGAAGGTATCTCTACAGCGCACAAAGGAGTACAGAAGGTATCTCTACAGCGCACAAAGGAGTACAGAAGGTATCTCTACAGCGCACAAAGGAGTACAGGAAATATCTCTAGAACGTACAAAGGAGTACAGGAAATATCTCTAGAACGTACAAAGGAGTACACGAGGTATCTCTACAGCGTACAAAGGAGTACAGAAGGTATCTCTACAGCGCACAAAGGAGTACAGAAGGTATCTCTACAGCGCACAAAGGAGTACAGAAGGTATCTCTACAGCGCACAAAGGAGTACAGAAGGTATCTCTACAGCGCACAAAGGAGTACAGAAGGTATCTCTACAGCGCACAAAGGAGTACAGAAGGTATCTCTACAGCGCACAAAGGAGTACAGGAAATATCTCTAGAACGTACAAAGGAGTACACGAGGTATCTTTAGAACCTACAAAGGAGTACACGAGGTATATCTACAGCGTACAAAGAAGTACAGAAGGTATCTCTACAGCGCACAAAGGAGTACAGAAGGTATCTCTACAGCGTACAAAGGAGTACAGAAGGTATCTCTACAGCCCACAAAGGAGTACAGAAGGTATCTCTACAGCGCACAAAGGAGTACAGAAGGTATCTCTACAGCGCACAAAGGAGTACAGGAAATATCTCTAGAACGTACAAAGGAGTACACGAGGTATCTCTACAGCGTACAAAGGAGTACAGAAGGTATCCCTACAGCGCACAAAGGAGTACAGAAGGTATCTCTACAGCGCACAAAGGAGTACAGGAAATATCTCTAGAACGTACAAAGGAGTACCCGAGGTATCTCTAGAACGTACAAAGGAGTACACGAGGTATCTCTACAGCGTACAAAGAAGTACAGAAGGTATCTCTACAGCGCACAAAGGAGTACAGAAGGTATCTCTACAGCGTACAAAGGAGTACACGAGGTATCTCTACAGCGTACAAAGGAGTACAGAAGGTATCTCTACAGCGCACAAAGGAGTACACGAGGTATCTCTACAGCGTACAAAGGAGTACAGAAGGTATCTCTACAGCGCACAAAGGAGTACAGAAGGTATCTCTACAGCGCACAAAGGAGTACAGAAGGTATCTCTACAGCGCACAAAGGAGTACAGAAGGTTTCTCTTCAGCGCACAAAGGAGTACAGAAGGTATCTCTACAGCGCACAAAGGAGTACAGAAGGTATCTCTACAGCGCACAAAGGAGTACAGAAGGTATCTCTACAGCGCACAAAGGAGTACAGAAGGTATCTCTACAGCGTACAAAGGAGTACAGAAGGTATCTCTACAGCGCACAAAGGAGTACAGAAGGTATCTCTACAGCGCACAAAGGAGTACAGAAGGTATCTCTACAGCGCACAAAGGAGTACAGGAAATATCTCTAGAACGTACAAAAGAGTACACGAGGTATCTCTAAAGCGTACAAAGGAGTACAGAAGGTATCTCTACAGCGCACAAAGGAGTACAGAAGGTATCTCTTCAGCGCACAAAGGAGTACAGAAGGTATCTCTACAGCGCACAAAGGAGTACAGAAGGTATCTCTACAGCGCACAGAGGAGTACAGGAAATATCTCTAGAACGTACAAAGGAGTATACGAGGTATCTCTACAGCGTACAAAGGAGTACAGAAGGTATCTCTACAGCGCACAAAGGAGTACAGAAGGTATTTCTACAGCGCACAAAGGAGTACAGAAGGTATCTCTACAGCGCACAAAGGAGTACAGAAGGTATCTCTACAGCGCACAAAGGAGTACAGAAGGTATCTCTACAGCGCACAAAGGAGTACGGAAGGTATCTCTACAGCGCACAAAGGAGTACAGAAGGTATCTCTACAGCGCACAAAGGAGTACAGGAAATATCTCTAGAACGTACAAAGGATTACACGAGGTATCTCTACAGCGTACAAAGGAGTACAGAAGGTATCTCTATAGCGCACAAAGGAGTACAGAAGGTATCTCTACAGCGTACAAAGAAGTACAGAAGGTATCTCTACAGCGCACAAAGGAGTACAGAAGGTATCTCTACAGCGCACAAAGGAGTACAGAAGGTATCTCTACAGCGCACAAAGGAGAACAGGAAATATCTCTAGAACGTACAAAGGAGTACACGAGGTATCTCTACAGCGTACAAATGAGTACAGAAGGTATCTCTACAGCGCCCAAAAGAGTACAGAAGGTATCTCTACAGCGCACAAAGGAGTACAGAAGGTATCTCTACAGCGCACAAAGGAGTACAGAAGGTATCTCTACAGCGCACAAAGGAGTACAGAAGGTATCTCTACAGCGCACAAAGGAGTACAGAAGGTATCTCTACAGCGCACAAAGTAGTACAGAAGGCATCTCTACAGCGCACGAAGGAGTACAGGGAATACCTCTAGAACGTACAAAGGAGTACAGGAAATATCTCTAGAACGTACAAAGGAGTACACGAGGTATCTCTACAGCGCACAAAGGAGTACAGAAGGTATCTCTACAGCGCACAAAGGAGTACAGGAAATATCTCTAAAACGTACAAAGGAGTACACGAGGTATCTCTACAGCGTACAAAGGAGTACAGAAGGTATCTCTACAGCGCACAAAGGAGTACAGAAGGTATCTCTACAGCGTACAAAGGAGTACAGAAGGTATCTCTACAGCGCACAAAGGAGTACAGAAGGTATCTCTACAGCGCACAAAGGAGTACAGAAGGTATCTCTACAGCGCACAAAGGAGTACAGGAAATATCTCTAGAACGTACAAAAGAGTACACGAGGTATCTCTACAGCGTACAAAGGAGTACAGAAGGTATCTCTATAGCGCACAAAGGAGTACAGAAGGTATCTCTACAGCGCACAAAGGAGTACAGAAGGTATCTCTACAGCGCACAAAGGAGTACAGAAGGTATCTCTACAGCGCACAAAGGAGTACAGAAGGTATCTCTACAGCGCACAAAGGGGTACAGAAGGTATCTCTACAGCGCACATAGGAGTACAGGAAATATCTCTAGAACGTACAAAGGAGTACAGGAAATATCTCTAGAACGTACAAAGGAGTACACGAGGTATCTCTACAGCGTACAAAGGAGTACAGAAGGTATCTCTACAGCGCACAAAGGAATACAGAAGGTATCTCTACAGCGCACAAAGGAGTACAGAAGGTATCTCTACAGCGCACACAGGAGTACAAAAGGTATCTCTACAGCGCACAAAGGAGTACAGAAGGTATCTCTACAGCGCAAAAAGGAGTACAGAAGGTATCTCTACAGCGTACAAAGGAGTACAGAAGGTATCTCTACAGCGCACAAAGGAGTACAGAAGGTATCTCTACAGCGCACAAAGGAGTACAGAAGGTATCTCTACAGCGCACAAAGGAGTACAGGAAATATCTCTAGAACGTACAAAGGAGTACACGAGGTATCTCTACAGCGTACAAAGGAGTACAGAAGGTATCTCTACAGCGCACAAAGGAGTACAGAAGGTATCTCTACAGCGCACAAAGGAGTACAGAAGGTATCTCTACAGCGCACAAAGGAGTACAGGAAATATCTCTAGAACGTACAAAGGAGTACAGAAGGTATCTCTACAGCGCACAAAGGAGTACAGAAGGTATCTCTACAGCGCACAAAGGAGTACAGAAGGTATCTCTACAGCGCACAAAGGAGTACACGAGGTATCTCTACAGCGTACAGAGGAGTACAGAAGGTATCTCTACAGCGCACAAAGGAGTACAGAAGGTATCTCTACAGCGCACAAAGGAGTACAGAAGGTATCTCTACAGCGCACAAAGGAGTACAGAAGGTATATCTACAGCGCACAAAGGAGTACAGAAGGTATCTCTACAGCGCACAAAGGAGTACAGAAGGTATCTCTACAGCGCACAAAGGAGTCCAGGAAATATCTCTAGAACGTACAAAGGAGTACACGAGGTATCTCTACAGCGTACAAAGGAGTACAGAAGGTATCTCTACAGCGCACAAAGGAGTACAGAAGGTATCTTTACAGCGCACAAAGGAGTACAGGAAATATCTCTAGAACGTACAAAGGAGTACACGAGGTATCTCTACAGCGTACAAAGGAGTACAGAAGGTATCTCTACAGCGCACAAAGGAGTACAGAAGGTATCTCTACAGCGTACAAAGGAGTACAGAAGGTATCTCTACAGCGCACAAAGGAGTACAGAAGGTATCTCTACAGCGTACAAAGGAGTACAGAAGGTATCTCTACAGCGCACAAAGGAGTGCAGAAGGTATCTCTACAGCGCACAAAGGAGTACAGAAGGTATCTCTACAGCGCACAAAGGAGTACAGGAAATATCTCTAGAACGTACAAAGGAGTACACGAGGTATCTCTACAGCGTACAAAGGAGTACAGAAGGTATCTCTACAGCGCACAAAGGAGTACAGAAGGTATCTCTACAGCGCACAAAGGAGTACAGAAGGTATCTCTACAGCGCACAAAGGAGTACAGAAGGTATCTCTACAGCGCACAAAGGAGTACAGAAGGTATCTCTGCAGCGCACAAAGGAGTACAGGAAATATCTCTAGAACGTACAAAGGAGTACACGAGGTATCTCTACCGCGTACAAAGGAGTACAGAAGGTATCTCTACAGCGCACAAAGAAGTACAAAAGGTATCTCTACAGCGCACAAAGGAGTACAGAAGGTATCTCTACAGCGCACAAAGGAGTACAGAAGGTATCTCTACAGCGCACAAAGGAGTACAGAAGGTATCTCTACAGCGCACAAAGGAGTACAGAAGGTATCTCTACAGCGTACAAAGGAGTACAGGAAATATCTCTAGAACGTACAAAGGAGTACACGAGGTATCTCTACAGCGTACAAAGGAGTACAGAAGGTATCTCTACAGCGCACAAAGGAGTACAGAAGGTATCTCTACAGCGTACAAAGAAGTACAGAAGGTATCTCTACAGCGCACAAAGGAGTACAGAAGGTATCTCTACAGCGCACAAAGGAGTACAGAAGGTATCTCTACAGCGCACAAAGGAGTACAGGAAATATCTCTAGAACGTACAAAAGAGTACACGAGGTATCTCTACAGCGTACAAAGGAGTACAGAAGGTATCTCTACAGCGCACAAAGGAGTACAGAAGGTATCTCTACAGCGCACAAAGGAGTACAGAAGGTATCTCTACAGCGCACAAAGGAGTACAGAAGGTATCTCTACAGCGCACAAAGGAGTACAGAAGGTATCTCTACAGCGCACAAAGGAGTACAGAAGGTATCTCTACAGCGCACAAAGGAGTACAGAAGGTATCTCTACAGCGCACAAAGGAGTACAGCAAATATCTCTAGAACGTACAAAGGAGTACAGGAAATATGTCTAGAACGTACAAAGGAGTACATGAGGTATCTCTACAGCGTACAAAGGAGTACAGAAGGTATCTCTACAGCGCACAAAGGAGTACAGAAGGTATCTCTACAGCGCACAAAGGAGTACAGAAGGTATCTCTACAGCGCACAAAGGAGTACAGAAGGTATCTCTACAGCGCACAAAGGAGTACAGAAGGTATCTCTACAGCGCACAAAGGAGTACAGAAGGTATCTCTACAGCGCACAAAGGAGTACAGAAGGTATCTCTACAGCGCACAAAGTAGTACAGAAGGCATCTCTACAGCGCACGAAGGAGTACAGGGAATACCTCTAGAACGTACAAAGGAGTACAGGAAATATCTCTAGAACGTACAAAGGAGTACACGAGGTATCTCTACAGCGCACAAAGGAGTACAGAAGGTATCTCTACAGCGCACAAAGGAGTACAGGAAATATCTCTAAAACGTACAAAGGAGTACACGAGGTATCTCTACAGCGTACAAAGGAGTACAGAAGGTATCTCTACAGCGCACAAAGGAGTACAGAAGGTATCTCTACAGCGTACAAAGGAGTACAGAAGGTATCTCTACAGCGCACAAAGGAGTACAGAAGGTATCTCTACAGCGCACAAAGGAGTACAGAAGGTATCTCTACAGCGCACAAAGGAGTACAGGAAATATCTCTAGAACGTACAAAAGAGTACACGAGGTATCTCTACAGCGTACAAAGGAGTACAGAAGGTATCTCTATAGCGCACAAAGGAGTACAGAAGGTATCTCTACAGCGCACAAAGGAGTACAGAAGGTATCTCTACAGCGCACAAAGGAGTACAGAAGGTATCTCTACAGCGCACAAAGGAGTACAGAAGGTATCTCTACAGCGCACAAAGGGGTACAGAAGGTATCTCTACAGCGCACATAGGAGTACAGGAAATATCTCTAGAACGTACAAAGGAGTACAGGAAATATCTCTAGAACGTACAAAGGAGTACACGAGGTATCTCTACAGCGTACAAAGGAGTACAGAAGGTATCTCTACAGCGCACAAAGGAATACAGAAGGTATCTCTACAGCGCACAAAGGAGTACAGAAGGTATCTCTACAGCGCACACAGGAGTACAAAAGGTATCTCTACAGCGCACAAAGGAGTACAGAAGGTATCTCTACAGCGCAAAAAGGAGTACAGAAGGTATCTCTACAGCGTACAAAGGAGTACAGAAGGTATCTCTACAGCGCACAAAGGAGTACAGAAGGTATCTCTACAGCGCACAAAGGAGTACAGAAGGTATCTCTACAGCGCACAAAGGAGTACAGGAAATATCTCTAGAACGTACAAAGGAGTACACGAGGTATCTCTACAGCGTACAAAGGAGTACAGAAGGTATCTCTACAGCGCACAAAGGAGTACAGAAGGTATCTCTACAGCGCACAAAGGAGTACAGAAGGTATCTCTACAGCGCACAAAGGAGTACAGGAAATATCTCTAGAACGTACAAAGGAGTACAGAAGGTATCTCTACAGCGCACAAAGGAGTACAGAAGGTATCTCTACAGCGCACAAAGGAGTACAGAAGGTATCTCTACAGCGCACAAAGGAGTACACGAGGTATCTCTACAGCGTACAGAGGAGTACAGAAGGTATCTCTACAGCGCACAAAGGAGTACAGAAGGTATCTCTACAGCGCACAAAGGAGTACAGAAGGTATCTCTACAGCGCACAAAGGAGTACAGAAGGTATATCTACAGCGCACAAAGGAGTACAGAAGGTATCTCTACAGCGCACAAAGGAGTACAGAAGGTATCTCTACAGCGCACAAAGGAGTCCAGGAAATATCTCTAGAACGTACAAAGGAGTACACGAGGTATCTCTACAGCGTACAAAGGAGTACAGAAGGTATCTCTACAGCGCACAAAGGAGTACAGAAGGTATCTTTACAGCGCACAAAGGAGTACAGGAAATATCTCTAGAACGTACAAAGGAGTACACGAGGTATCTCTACAGCGTACAAAGGAGTACAGAAGGTATCTCTACAGCGCACAAAGGAGTACAGAAGGTATCTCTACAGCGTACAAAGGAGTACAGAAGGTATCTCTACAGCGCACAAAGGAGTACAGAAGGTATCTCTACAGCGTACAAAGGAGTACAGAAGGTATCTCTACAGCGCACAAAGGAGTGCAGAAGGTATCTCTACAGCGCACAAAGGAGTACAGAAGGTATCTCTACAGCGCACAAAGGAGTACAGGAAATATCTCTAGAACGTACAAAGGAGTACACGAGGTATCTCTACAGCGTACAAAGGAGTACAGAAGGTATCTCTACAGCGCACAAAGGAGTACAGAAGGTATCTCTACAGCGCACAAAGGAGTACAGAAGGTATCTCTACAGCGCACAAAGGAGTACAGAAGGTATCTCTACAGCGCACAAAGGAGTACAGAAGGTATCTCTGCAGCGCACAAAGGAGTACAGGAAATATCTCTAGAACGTACAAAGGAGTACACGAGGTATCTCTACCGCGTACAAAGGAGTACAGAAGGTATCTCTACAGCGCACAAAGAAGTACAAAAGGTATCTCTACAGCGCACAAAGGAGTACAGAAGGTATCTCTACAGCGCACAAAGGAGTACAGAAGGTATCTCTACAGCGCACAAAGGAGTACAGAAGGTATCTCTACAGCGCACAAAGGAGTACAGAAGGTATCTCTACAGCGTACAAAGGAGTACAGGAAATATCTCTAGAACGTACAAAGGAGTACACGAGGTATCTCTACAGCGTACAAAGGAGTACAGAAGGTATCTCTACAGCGCACAAAGGAGTACAGAAGGTATCTCTACAGCGTACAAAGAAGTACAGAAGGTATCTCTACAGCGCACAAAGGAGTACAGAAGGTATCTCTACAGCGCACAAAGGAGTACAGAAGGTATCTCTACAGCGCACAAAGGAGTACAGGAAATATCTCTAGAACGTACAAAAGAGTACACGAGGTATCTCTACAGCGTACAAAGGAGTACAGAAGGTATCTCTACAGCGCACAAAGGAGTACAGAAGGTATCTCTACAGCGCACAAAGGAGTACAGAAGGTATCTCTACAGCGCACAAAGGAGTACAGAAGGTATCTCTACAGCGCACAAAGGAGTACAGAAGGTATCTCTACAGCGCACAAAGGAGTACAGAAGGTATCTCTACAGCGCACAAAGGAGTACAGAAGGTATCTCTACAGCGCACAAAGGAGTACAGCAAATATCTCTAGAACGTACAAAGGAGTACAGGAAATATGTCTAGAACGTACAAAGGAGTACATGAGGTATCTCTACAGCGTACAAAGGAGTACAGAAGGTATCTCTACAGCGCACAAAGGAGTACAGAAGGTATCTCTACAGCGCACAAAGGAGTACAGAAGGTATCTCTACAGCGCACAAAGGAGTACAGAAGGTATCTCTACAGCGCACAAAGGAGTACAGAAGGTATCTCTACAGCGCAAAAGGGAGTACAGAAGGTATCTCTACAGCGTACAAAGGAGTACAGAAGGTATCTCTACAGCGCACAAAGGAGTACAGAAGGTATCTCTACAGCGCACAAAGGAGTACAGAAGGTATCTCTACAGCGCACAAAGGAGTACAGGAAATATCTCTAGAACGTACAAAGGAGTACACGAGGTATCTCTACAGCGTACAAAGGAGTACAGAAGGTATCTCTACAGCGCACAAAGGAGTACAGAAGGTATCTCTACAGCGCACAAAGGAGTACAGGAAATATCTCTAGAACGTACAAAGGAGTACACGAGGTATCTCTACAGCGTACAAAGAAGTACAGAAGGTATCTCTACAGCGCACAAAGGAGTACAGAAGGTATCTCTACAGCGCACAAAGGAGTACAGAAGGTATCTCTACAGCGCACAAAGGAGTACAGAAGGTATCTCTACAGCGCACAAAGGAGTACAGAAGGTATCTCTACAGCGCACAAAGAAGTACAGAAGGTATCTCTACAGCGCACAAAGGAGTACAGGAAATATCTCTAGAACGTACAAAGGAGTACACGAGGTATCTCTACAGCGTACAAAGGAGTACAGAAGGTATCTCTACAGCGCACAAACTAGTACAGAAGGTATCTCTACAGCGCACAAAGGAGTACAGAAGGTATCTCTACAGCGCACAAAGGAGTACAGAAGGTATCTCTACAGCGCACAAAGGAGTACAGAAGGTATCTCTACAGCGCACAAAGGAGTACAGAAGGTATCTCTACAGCGCACAAAGGAGTACAGAAGGTATCTCTACAGCGCACAAAGGAGTACAGAAGGTATCTCTACAGCGCACAAAGGAGTACAGAAGGTATCTCTACAGCGCACAAAGGAGTACAGAAGGTATCTCTACAGCGCACAAAGGAGTACAGGAAATATCTCTAGAACGTACAAAGGAGTACACGAGGTATCTCTACAGCGTACAAAGAAGTACAGAAGGTATCTCTACAGCGCACAAAGGAGTACAGAAGGTATCTCTACAGCGCACAAAGGAGTACAGAAGGTATCTCTACAGCGCACAAAGGAGTACAGAAGGTATCTCTACAGCGCACAAAGGAGTACAGGAAATATCTCTAGAACGTACAAAGGAGTACACGAGGTATCTCTACAGCGTACAAAGGAGTACAGAAGGTATCTCTACAGCGCACAAAGGAGTACAGAAGGTATCTCTACAGCGCACAAAGGAGTACAGAAGGTATCTCTACAGCGCACAAAGGAGTACAGAAGGTATCTCTACAGCGCACAAAGGAGTACAGGAAATATCTCTAGAACGTACAAAGGAGTACAGAAGGTATCTCTACAGCGCACAAAGGAGTACAGAAGGTATCTCTACAGCGCACAAAGGAGTACAGAAGGTATCTCTACAGCGCACAAAGAAGTACACGAGGTTCTCTACAGCGTACAAAGGAGTACAGAAGGTATCTCTACAGCGCACAAAGGAGTACAGAAGGTATCTCTACAGCGCACAAAGGAGTACAGGAAATATCTCTAGAACGTACAAAGGAGTACAGAAGGTATCTCTACAGCGCACAAAGGAGTACAGAAGGTATCTCTACAGCGCACAAAGGAGTACAGAAGGTATCTCTACAGCGCACAAAGGAGTACAGAAGGTATCTCTACAGCGCACAAAGGAGTACAGAAGGTATCTCTACAGCGCACAAAGGAGTACAGGAAATATCTCTAGAACGTACAAAGGAGTACACGAGGTATCTCTACAGCGTACAAAGGAGTACAGAAGGTATCTCTACAGCGCACAAAGGAGTACAGAAGGTATCTCTACAGCGTACAAAGGAGTACAGAAGGTATCTCTACAGCGCACAAAGGAGTACAGAAGGTATCTCTACAGCGCACAAAGGAGTACAGAAGGTATCTCTACAGCGCACAAAGGAGTACAGGAAATATCTCTAGAACGTACAAAGGAGTACAGAAGGTATCTCTACAGCGCACAAAGGAGTACAGAAGGTATCTCTACAGCGTACAAAACAAAGGAGTACAGGAAATATCTCTAGAACGTACAAAGGAGTACACGAGGTATCTCTACAGCGTACAAAGGAGTACAGAAGGTATCTCTACAGCGCACAAAGGAGTACAGAAGGTATCTCTACAGCGCACAAAGGAGTACAGAAGGTATCTCTACAGCGCACAAAGGAGTACAGAAAGTATCTCTACAGCGCGCAAAGGAGTACAGGAAATATCTCTAGAACGTACAAAGGAGTACACGAGTTATCTCTACAGCGTACAAAGGAGTACAAAAGGTATCTCTACAGCGCACAAAGGAGTACAGAAGGTATCTCTACAGCGTACAAAGGAGTACAGAAGGTATCTCTACAGCGCACAAAATAGTACAGAAGGTATCTCTACAGCGCACAAAGGAGTACAGAAGGTATCTCTACAGCGCACAAAGGAGTACAGGAAATATCTCTAGAACGTACAAAGGAGTACACGAGGTATCTCTACAGCGTACAAAGGAGTACAGAAGGTATCTCTACAGCGCACAAAGGAGTACAGGAAATATCTCTAGAACGTACAAAGGAGTACACGAGGTATCTCTACAGCGTACAAAGGAGTACAGAAGGTATCTTTACAGCGCACAAAGGAGTACACGAGGTATCTCTACAGCGTACAAAGGAGTACAGAAGGTATCTCTACAGCGCACAAAGGAGTATAGAAGGTATCTCTACAGCGCACAAAGGAGTACAGAAGGTATCTCTACAGCGCACAATGGAGTACAGAAGGTATCTCTACAGCGCACAAAGGAGTACAGGAAATATCTCTAGAACGTACAAAGGAGTACAGAAGGTATCTCTACAGCGCACAAAGGAGTACAGAAGGTATCTCTACAGCGCAAAAAGGAGTACAGAAGGTATCTCTACAGCGCACAAAGGAGTACACGAGGTATCTCTACAGCGTACAAAGGAGTACAGAAGGTATCTCTACAGCGCACAAAGGAGTACAGAAGGTATCTCTACAGCGCACAAAGGAGTACAGAAGGTATCTCTACAGCGCACAAAGGAGTACAGAAGGTATATCTACAGCGCACAAAGGAGTACAGAAGGTATCTCTACAGCGCAGAAAGGAGTACAGAAGGTATCTCTACAGCGCACAAAGGAGTCCAGGAAATATCTCTAGAACGTACAAAGGAGTACACAAGGTATCTCTACAGCGTACAAAGGAGTACAGAATGTATCTCTACAGCGCAAAAAGGAGTACAGAAGGTATCTCTACAGCGCACAAAGGAGTACAGGAAATATCTCTAGAACGTACAAAGGAGAACACGAGGTATCTCTACAGCGTACAAAGGAGTACAGAAGGTATCTCTACAGCGCACAAAGGAGTACAGAAGGTATCTCTACAGCGCACAAAGGAGTACAGAAGGTATCTCTACAGCGCACAAAGGAGTAAAGGAAATATCTCTAGAACGTACAAAGGAGTACACGAGGTATCTCTACAGCGTACAAAGGAGTACAGAAGGTATCTCTACAGCGCACAAAGGAGTACAGAAGGTATCTCTACAGCGTACAAAGGAGTACAGAAGGTATCTCTACAGCGCACAAAGGAGTACAGAAGGTATCTCTACAGCACACAAAGGAGTACAGAAGGTATCTCTACAGCGCACAATGGAGTACAGGAAATATCTCTAAAACGTACAAAGGAGTACACGAGGTATCTCTACAGCGTACACAGGAGTACAGAAGGTATCTCTACAGCGCACAAAGGAGTACAGAAGGTATCTCTACAGCGCACAAAGGAGTACACGAGGTATCTCTACAGCGTACAAAGGAGTACAGAAGGTATCTCTACAGCGCACAAAGGAGTACAGAAGGTATCTCTACAGCGCACAAAGGAGTACAGAAGGTATCTCTACAGCGCACAAAGGAGTACAGAAGGTATCTCTACAGCGCACAAAGGAGTACAGAAGGTATCTCTACAGCGCACAAAGGTGTACAGGAAATATCTCTAGAACGTACAAAGGAGTACACGAGGTATCTCTACAGCGTACAAAGGAGTACAAAAGGTATCTCTACAGCGCACAAAGGAGTACAGAAGGTATCTCTACAGCGCACAAAGAAGTACAGAAGGTATCTCTACAGCGCACAAAGGAGTACAGAAGGTATCTCTACAGCGCACAAAGGAGTACAGAAGGTATCTCTACAGCGCACAAAGGTGTACAGGAAATATCTCTAGAACGTACACAGGAGTACACGAGGTATCTCTACAGCGTACAAAGGAGTACAGAAGGTATCTCTACAGCGCACAAAAGAGTACAGAAGGTATCTCTACAGCGCACAAAGGAGTACAGAAGGTATCTCTACAGCGCACAAAGGAGTACAGAAGGTATCTCTACAGCGCACAAAGGAGTACAGGAAATATCTCTAGAACGTACAAAGGAGTACACGAGGTATCTCTACAGCATACAAAGGAGTACAGAAGGTATCTCTACAGCGCAAAAAAGGAGTACAGAAGGTGTCTCTACAGCGTACAAAGGAGTACAGAAGGTATCTCTACAGCGCACAAAGGAGTACAGAAGGTATCTCTACAGCGCACAAAGGAGTACAGAAGGTATCTCTACAGCGCACAAAGGAGTAAAGGAAATATCTCTAGAACGTACAAAGGAGTACACGAGGTATCTCTACAGCGTACAAAGGAGTACAGAAGGTATCTCTACAGCGCACAAAGGAGTACAGAAGGTATCTCTACAGCGTACAAAGGAGTACAGAAGGTATCTCTACAGCGCACAAAGGAGTACACGAGGTATCTCTACAGCGTACAAAGGAGTACAGAAGGTATCTCTACAGCGCACAAAGGAGTACAGAAGGTATCTCTACAGCGCACAATGGAGTACAGGCAATATCTCTAAAACGTACAAAGGAGTACACGAGGTATCTCTACAGCGTACAAAGGAGTACAGAAGGTATCTATACAGCGCACAAAGGAGTACAGAAGGTATCTCTACAGCGCACAAAGGAGTACACGAGGTATCTCTACAGCGTACAAAGGAGTACAGAAGGTATCTCTACAGCGCACGAAGGAGTACAGAAGGTATCTCTACAGCGCACAAAGGAGTACAGAAGGTATCTCTACAGCGCACAAAGGAGTACAGAAGGTATCTCTACAGCGCACAAAGGAGTACAGAAGGTATCTCTACAGCGCACAAAGAAGTACAGGAAATATCTCTAGAACGTACAAAGGAGTACAGAAGGTATCTCTACAGCGCACAAAGAAGTACAGAAGGGATCTCTACAGCGCACAAAGGAGTACAGAAGGTATCTCTACAGCGCACGAAGGAGTACACGAGGTATCTCTACAGCGTACAAAGGAGTACAGAGGGTATCTCTACAGCGCACAAAGGAGAACAGAAGGTATCTCTACAGCGCACAAAGGAGTACAGAAGGTATCTCTACAGCGCACAAAGGAGTACAGAAGGTATCTCTACAGCGCACAAAGGAGTACAGGAAATATCTCTAGAACGTACAAAGGAGTACAGAAGGTATCTCTACAGCGCACAAAGGAGTACAGAAGGTATCTCTACAGCGCACAAAGGAGTACAGAAGGTATCTCTACAGCGAACAAAGGAGAACACGAGGTATCTCTACAGCGTACAAAGGAGTACAGAAGGTATCTCTACAGCGCACAAAGGAGTACAGGAGGTATCTCTACAGCGCACAAAGGAGTACAGAAGGTATCTCTACAGCGCACAAAGGAGTACAGAAGGTATATCTACAGCGCACAAAGGAGTACAGAAGGTATCTCTACAGCGCACAAAGGAGTAAAGAAGGTATCTCTACAGCGCACAAAGGAGTACAGGAAATATCTCTAGAACGTACAAAGGAGTACACGAGGTATCTCTAGAGCGTACAAAGGAGTACAGAAGGTATCTCTACAGCGCACAAAGGAGTACAGAAGGTATCTCTACAGCGCACAAAGGAGTACAGGAAATATCTCTAGAACGTACAAAGGAGTACACGAGGTATCTCTACAGCGTACAAAGGAGTACAGAAGGTATCTCTACAGCGCACAAAGAAGTACAGAAGGTATCTCTACAGCGTACAAAGGAGTACAGAAGGTATCTCTACAGCGCACAAAGGAGTACAGAAGGTATCTCTACAGCGCACAAAGGAGTACAGAAGGTATCTCTACAGCGCACAAAGAAGTACAGGAAATATCTCTAGAACGTACAAAGGAGTACACGAGGTATCTCTACAGCGTACAAAGGAGTACAGAAGGTATCTCTACAGCGCACAAAGGAGTACAGAAGGTATCTCTACAGCGTACAAAGGAGAACAGAAGGTATCTCTACAGCGCACGAGGGAGTACAGAAGGTATCTCTACAGCACACAAAGGAGTACAGAAGGTATCTCTACAGCGCACAAAGGAGTACAGGAAATATCTCTAGAACGTACAAAGGAGTACACGAGGTATCTCTACAGCGTACAAAGGAGTACAGAAGGTATCTCTACAGCGCACAAAGGAGTACAGAAGGTATCTCTACAGCGCACAAAGGAGTACACGAGGTATCTCTACAGCGTACAAAGGAGTACAGAAGGTATCTCTACAGCGCACAAAGGAGTACAGAAGGTATCTCTACAGCGCACAAAGGAGTACAGAAGGTATCTTTACAGCGCACAAAGGAGTACAGAAGGTAACTCTACAGCGCACAAAGGAGTACAGAAGGTATCTCTACAGCGCACAAAGGAGTACAGGAAAAATCTCTAGAACGTACAAAGGAGTACACGAGGTATCTCTACAGCGTACAAAGGAGTACAGAAGGTATCTCTACAGCGCACAAAGGAGTACAGAAGGTATCTCTACAGCGCACAAAGGAGTACAGAAGGTATCTCTACATCGCACAAAGAAGTACAGAAGGTATCTCTACAGCGCACAAAGGAGTATAGGAAATATCTCTAGAACGTACAAAGGAGTACACGAGGTATCTCTACCGCGTACAAAGGAGTACAGAAGTTATCTCTACAGCGCACAAAGGAGTACAGAAGGTATCTCTACAGCGCACAAAGGAGTACAGAAGGTATCTCTACAGCGCACAAAGGAGTACAGAAGGTATCTCTACAGCGCACAAAGGAGTACAGGAAATATCTCTAGAACGTACAAAGGAGTACACGAGGTATCTCTACAGCGTACAAAGGAGTACAGAAGGTATCTCTACAGCGCACAAAGGAGTACAGAAGGTATCTCTACAGCGCACAAAGGAGTACAGAAGGTATCTCTACAGCGCACAAAGGAGTACAGAAGGTATCTCTACAGCGCACAAAGGAGTACAGGAAATATCTCTAGAACGTACAAAGGAGTACAGAAGGTATCTCTACAGCACACAAAGGAGTACAGAAGGTATCTCTACAGCGCACAAAGGAGTACAGAAGGTATCTCTACAGCGCACAAAGGAGTACACGAGGTATCTCTACAGCGTACAAAGGAGTACAGAAGGTATCTCTACAGCGCACAAAGGAGTACAGAAGGTATCTCTACAGCGCACAAAGGAGTACAGAAGGTATCTCTACAGCGCACAAAGGAGTACAGGAAATATCTCTAGAACGTACAAAGGAGTACAGAAGGTATCTCTACAGCGCACAAAGGAGTACAGAAGGTATCTCTAAAGCGCACAAAGGAGTACAGAAGGTATCTCTACAGCGCACAAAGGAGTACAGAAGGTATCTCTACAGCGCACAAAGGATTACAGAAGGTATCTCTACAGCGTACAAAGGAGTACAGAAGGTATCTCTACAGCGCACAAAGGAGTACAGAAGGTATCTCTACAGCGCACAAAGGAGTACAGAAGGTATCTCTACAGCGCACAAAGGAGTACAGGAAATATCTCTAGAACGTACAAAGGAGTACAGAAGGTATCTCTACAGCGCACAAAGGAGTACAGAAGGTATCTCTACAGCGCACAAAGGAGTACAGAAGGTATCTCTACAGCGCACAAAGGAGTACACGAGGTATCTCTACAGCGTACAAAGGAGTACAGAAGGTATCTCTACAGCGCACAAAGGAGTACAGAAGGTATCTCTACAGCGCACAAAGGAGTACAGAAGGTATCTCTACAGCGCACAAAGGAGTACAGGAAATATCTCTAGAACGTATAAAGGAGTACAGAAGGTATCTCTACAGCGCACAAAGGAGTACAGAAGGTATCTCTACAGCGCACAAAAGAGTACAGAAGGTATCTCTACAGCGCACAAAGGAGTACAGAAGGTATCTCTACAACGCACAATGGAGTACAGAAAGTATCTCTACAGCGTACAAAGGAGTACACAAGGTATCTCTACAGCGAACAAAGGAGTACAGAAGGTATCTCTACAGCGCACAAAGGAGTACAGAAGGTATCTCTACAGCGCACAAAGGAGTACAGAAAATATCTCTAGAACGTACAAAGGAGTACAGAAGGTATCTCTACAGCGCACAAAGGAGTACAGAAGGTATCTCTACAGCGCACAAAGGAGTACAGGAAATATCTCTAGAACGTACAAAGGAGTACACGAGGTATCTCTACAGCGTACAAAGGAGTACAGAAGGTATCTCTACAGCGCACAAAGGAGTACAGAAGGTATCTCTACAGCGCACAAAGGAGTACAGAAGGTATCACTACAGCGCACAAAGGAGTACAGAAGGTATCTCTACAGCGCACAAAGGAGTACAGGAAATATCTCTAGAATGTACAAAGGAGTACACGAGGTATCTCTACAGCGTACAAAGGAGTACAGAAGGTATCTCTACAGCGCACAAAGGAGTACAGAAGGTATCTCTACAGCGCACAAAGGAGTACAGAAGGTATCTCTACGGCGCACAAAGGAGTACAGAAGGTATCTCTACAGCGCACAAAGGAGTACAGGAAATATCTCTAGAACGTACAAAGGAGTACACGAGGTATCTCTACAGCGTACAAAGGAGTACAGAAGGTATCTCTACAGCGCACAAAGGAGTACAGAAGGTATCTCTACAGCGCACAAAGGAGTACAGAAGGTATCTCTACAGCGCATAAAGGAGTACAGAAGGTATCTCTACAGCGCACAAAGGAGTACAGGAAATATCTCTAGAACGAACAAAGGAGTACACGAGGTATCTCTACAGCGGCGTACAAAGGAGTACAGAAGGTATCTCTACAGCGAACAAAGGAGTACAGAAGGTATCTCTACAGCGCACAAAGGAGTACAGAAGGTATCTCTACAGCGCACAAAGGAGTACAGAAGGTATCTCTACAGCGCACAAAGGAGTACAGGAAATATCTCTAGAACGTACAAAGGAGTACAGAAGGTATCTCTACAGCGCACAAAGGAGTACAGAAGGTATCTCTACAGCGCACAAAGGAGTACAGAAGGTATCTCTGCAGCGCACAAAGGAGTACACGAGGTATCTCTACAGCGTACAAAGGAGTAAAGAAGGTATCTCTACAGCGCACAAAGGAGTACAGAAGGTATCTCTACAGCGCACAAAGGAGTACAGAAGGTATCTCTACAGCGCACAAAGGAGTACAGGAAATATCTCTAGAACGTACAAAGGAGTCCAGAAGGTATCTCTACAGCGCACAAAGGAGTACAGAAGGTATCTCTACAGCGCACAAAGGAGTACAGGAAATATCTCTACAGCGCACAAAGGAGTACAGAAGGTATCTCTACAGCGCAAAAAAGAGTACAGGAAATATCTCTAGAACGTACAAAGGAGTACAGAAGGTATCTCTACAGCGCACAAAGGAGTACAGAAGGTATCTCTACAGCGCACAAAGGAGTACAGAAGGTATCTCTACAGCGCACAAAGGAGTACAGAAGGTATCTCTACAGCGCACAAAGGAGTACAGGAAATATCTCTAGAACGTACAAAGGAGTACAGAAGGTATCTCTACAGCGCACAAAGGAGTACACGAGGTATCTCTACAGCGCACAAAGGAGTACAGAAGGTATCTCTACAGCGCACAAAGGAGTACAGAAGGTATCTCTACAGCGCACAAAGGAGTACAGAAGGTATCTCTACAGCGCACAGAGGAGTACAGACGGTATCTCTACAGCGCACAAAGGAGTTCAGGAAATATCTCTAGAACGTACAAAGGAGTACAGAAGGTATCTCTACAGCGCACATAGGAGTACAGAAGGTATCTCTACAGCGCACAAAGGAGTACAGAAGGTATCTCTACAGCGCACAAAGGAGTACAGGAAATATCTCTAGAACGTACAAAGGAGTACACGAGGTATCTCTACAGCGTACAAAGGAGTACAGAAGGTATCTCTACAGCGCACAAAGGAGTACAGAAAGTATCTCTACAGCGTACAAAGGAGTACAGAAGGTATCTCTACAGCGTACAAAGGAGTACAGAAGGTATCTCTACAGCGCACAAAGGAGTACAGAAGGTATCTCTACAGCGCACAAAGGAGTACAGAAGGTATCTCTACAGCGCACAAAGGAGTACAGGAAATATCTCTAGAACGTACGAAGGAGTACACGAGGTATCTCTACAGCGCACAAAAGATTACAGGAAATATCTCTAGAATGTACAAAGGAGTACACGAGGTATTTCTACAGCGTAGAAAGGAGTACAGAAGGTATCTCTACAGCGCACAAAGGAGTACAGAAGGTATCTCTACAGCGCACAAAGGAGTACAGAAGGTATCTCTACAGCGCCCAAAGGAGTACAGGAAATATCTCTAGAACGTACAAAGGAGTACAGAAGGTATCTCTACAGCGCACAAAGGAGTACAGAAGGTATCTCTACAGCGCACAAAGGAGTACAGAAGGTATCTCTACAGCGCACAAAGGAGTACAGAAGGTATCTCTACAGCGCACAAAGGAGTACAGAAGGTATCTCTACAGCGCACAAAGGAGTACAGGAAATATCTCTAGAACGTACAAAGGAGTACACGAGGTATCTCTACAGCGTACAAAGGAGTACAGAAGGTATCTCTACAGCGCACAAAGGAGTACAGAAGGTATCTCTACAGCGCACAAAGGAGTACAGAAGGTATCTCAACAGCGCACAAAGAAGTACAGAAGGTATCTCTACGGCGCACAAAGGAGTACAGAAGGTATCTCTACAGCGCACAAAGGAGTACAGAAGGTATCTCTACAGCGTACAAAGGAGTACAGAAGGTATCTCTACAGCGCACAAAGGAGTACAGAAGGAATCTCTACAGCGCACAAAGGAGTACAGGAAATATCTCTAGAACGTACAAAGGAGTACAGAAGGTATCTCTACAGCGCACAAAGGAGTACAGAAGGTATCTCTAAAGCGCACAAAGGAGTACAGAAGGTATCTCTACAGCGCACAAAGGAGTACAGAAGGTATCTCTACAGCGCACAAAGGATTACAGAAGGTATCTCTACAGCGTACAAAGGAGTACAGAAGGTATCTCTACAGCGCACAAAGGAGTACAGAAGGTATCTCTACAGCGCACAAAGGAGTACAGAAGGTATCTCTACAGCGCACAAAGGAGTACAGGAAATATCTCTAGAACGTACAAAGGAGTACAGAAGGTATCTCTACAGCGCACAAAGGAGTACAGAAGGTATCTCTACAGCGCACAAAGGAGTACAGAAGGTATCTCTACAGCGCACAAAGGAGTACACGAGGTATCTCTACAGCGTACAAAGGAGTACAGAAGGTATCTCTACAGCGCACAAAGGAGTACAGAAGGTATCTCTACAGCGCACAAAGGAGTACAGAAGGTATCTCTACAGCGCACAAAGGAGTACAGGAAATATCTCTAGAACGTATAAAGGAGTACAGAAGGTATCTCTACAGCGCACAAAGGAGTACAGAAGGTATCTCTACAGCGCACAAAAGAGTACAGAAGGTATCTCTACAGCGCACAAAGGAGTACAGAAGGTATCTCTACAGCGCACAATGGAGTACAGAAAGTATCTCTACAGCGTACAAAGGAGTACACAAGGTATCTCTACAGCGCACAAAGGAGTACAGAAGGTATCTCTACAGCGCACAAAGGAGTACAGAAGGTATCTCTACAGCGCACAAAGGAGTACAGAAAATATCTCTAGAACGTACAAAGGAGTACAGAAGGTATCTCTACAGCGCACAAAGGAGTACAGAAGGTATCTCTACAGCGCACAAAGGAGTACAGGAAATATCTCTAGAACGTACAAAGGAGTACACGAGGTATCTCTACAGCGTACAAAGGAGTACAGAAGGTATCTCTACAGCGCACAAAGGAGTACAGAAGGTATCTCTACAGCGCACAAAGGAGTACAGAAGGTATCACTACAGCGCACAAAGGAGTACAGAAGGTATCTCTACAGCGCACAAAGGAGTACAGGAAATATCTCTAGAATGTACAAAGGAGTACACGAGGTATCTCTACAGCGTACAAAGGAGTACAGAAGGTATCTCTACAGCGCACAAAGGAGTACAGAAGGTATCTCTACAGCGCACAAAGGAGTACAGAAGGTATCTCTACAGCGCACAAAGGAGTACAGAAGGTATCTCTACAGCGCACAAAGGAGTACAGGAAATATCTCTAGAACGTACAAAGGAGTACACGAGGTATCTCTACAGCGTACAAAGGAGTACAGAAGGTATCTCTACAGCGCACAAAGGAGTACAGAAGGTATCTCTACAGCGCACAAAGGAGTACAGAAGGTATCTCTACAGCGCATAAAGGAGTACAGAAGGTATCTCTACAGCGCACAAAGGAGTACAGGAAATATCTCTAGAACGAACAAAGGAGTACACGAGGTATCTCTACAGCGGCGTACAAAGGAGTACAGAAGGTATCTCTACAGCGAACAAAGGAGTACAGAAGGTATCTCTACAGCGCACAAAGGAGTACAGAAGGTATCTCTACAGCGCACAAAGGAGTACAGAAGGTATCTCTACAGCGCACAAAGGAGTACAGGAAATATCTCTAGAACGTACAAAGGAGTACAGAAGGTATCTCTACAGCGCACAAAGGAGTACAGAAGGTATCTCTACAGCGCACAAAGGAGTACAGAAGGTATCTCTGCAGCGCACAAAGGAGTACACGAGGTATCTCTACAGCGTACAAAGGAGTAAAGAAGGTATCTCTACAGCGCACAAAGGAGTACAGAAGGTATCTCTACAGCGCACAAAGAAGTACAGAAGGTATCTCTACAGCGCACAAAGGAGTACAGGAAATATCTCTAGAACGTACAAAGGAGTCCAGAAGGTATCTCTACAGCGCACAAAGGAGTACAGAAGGTATCTCTACAGCGCACAAAGGAGTACAGGAAATATCTCTACAGCGCACAAAGGAGTACAGAAGGTATCTCTACAGCGCAAAAAAGAGTACAGGAAATATCTCTAGAACGTACAAAGGAGTACAGAAGGTATCTCTACAGCGCACAAAGGAGTACAGAAGGTATCTCTACAGCGCACAAAGGAGTACAGAAGGTATCTCTACAGCGCACAAAGGAGTACAGAAGGTATCTCTACAGCGCACAAAGGAGTACAGGAAATATCTCTAGAACGTACAAAGGAGTACAGAAGGTATCTCTACAGCGCACAAAGGAGTACACGAGGTATCTCTACAGCGCACAAAGGAGTACAGAAGGTATCTCTACAGCGCACAAAGGAGTACAGAAGGTATCTCTACAGCGCACAAAGGAGTACAGAAGGTATCTCTACAGCGCACAAAGGAGTACAGGAAATATCTCTAGAACGTACAAAGGAGTACACGAGGTATCTCTACAGCGTACAAAGGAGTACAGAAGGTATCTCTACAGCGCACAAAGGTGTACAGAAGGTATCTCTACAGCGCACAAAGGAGTACAGAAGGTATCTCTACAGCGCACAAAGGAGTACAGAAGGTATCTCTACAGCGCACAAAGGAGTACAGGAAATATCTCTAGAACGTACAAAGGAGTACACGAGGTATCTCTACAGCGTACAAAGGAGTACAGAAGGTATCTCTACAGCGCACAAAGGAGTACAGAAGGTATCTCTACAGCGCACAAAGGAGTACAGAAGGTATCTCTACAGCGCACAAAGGAGTACAGAAGGTATCTATACAGCGCACAAAGGAGTACAGGAAATATCTCTAGAACGTACAAAGGAGTACACGAGGTATCTCTACAGCGTACAAAGGAGTACAGAAGGTATCTCTACAGCGCACACAGGAGTACAGAAGGTATCTCTACAGCGCACAAAGGAGTACAGAAGGTATCTCTACAGCGCACAAAGGAGTACAGAAGGTATCTCCACAGCGCACAAAGGAGTACAGGAAATATCTCTAGAACGTACAAAGGAGTACAGAAGGTATCTCTACAGCACACAAAGGAGTACAGAAGGTATCTCTACAGCGCACAAAGGAGTACAGAAGGTATCTCTACAGCGCACAAAGGAGTACACGAGGTATCTCTACAGCGTACAAAGGAGTACAGAAGGTATCTCTACAGCGCACAAAGGAGTACAGAAGGTATCTCTACAGCGCACAAAGGAGTACAGAAGGTATCTCTACAGCGCACAAAGGAGTACAGGAAATATCTCTAGAACGTACAAAGGAGTACAGAAGGTATCTCTACAGCGCACAAAGGAGTACAGAAGGTATCTCTAAAGCGCACAAAGGAGTACAGAAGGTATCTCTACAGCGCACAAAGGAGTACAGAAGGTATCTCTACAGCGCACAAAGGATTACAGAAGGTATCTCTACAGCGTACAAAGGAGTACAGAAGGTATCTCTACAGCGCACAAAGGAGTACAGAAGGTATCTCTACAGCGCACAAAGGAGTACAGAAGGTATCTCTACAGCGCACAAAGGAGTACAGGAAATATCTCTAGAACGTACAAAGGAGTACAGAAGGTATCTCTACAGCGCACAAAGGAGTACAGAAGGTATCTCTACAGCGCACAAAGGAGTACAGAAGGTATCTCTACAGCGCACAAAGGAGTACACGAGGTATCTCTACAGCGTACAAAGGAGTACAGAAGGTATCTCTACAGCGCACAAAGGAGTACAGAAGGTATCTCTACAGCGCACAAAGGAGTACAGAAGGTATCTCTACAGCGCACAAAGGAGTACAGGAAATATCTCTAGAACGTATAAAGGAGTACAGAAGGTATCTCTACAGCGCACAAAGGAGTACAGAAGGTATCTCTACAGCGCACAAAAGAGTACAGAAGGTATCTCTACAGCGCACAAAGGAGTACAGAAGGTATCTCTACAGCGCACAATGGAGTACAGAAAGTATCTCTACAGCGTACAAAGGAGTACACAAGGTATCTCTACAGCGCACAAAGGAGTACAGAAGGTATCTCTACAGCGCACAAAGGAGTACAGAAGGTATCTCTACAGCGCACAAAGGAGTACAGAAAATATCTCTAGAACGTACAAAGGAGTACAGAAGGTATCTCTACAGCGCACAAAGGAGTACAGAAGGTATCTCTACAGCGCACAAAGGAGTACAGGAAATATCTCTAGAACGTACAAAGGAGTACACGAGGTATCTCTACAGCGTACAAAGGAGTACAGAAGGTATCTCTACAGCGCACAAAGGAGTACAGAAGGTATCTCTACAGCGCACAAAGGAGTACAGAAGGTATCACTACAGCGCACAAAGGAGTACAGAAGGTATCTCTACAGCGCACAAAGGAGTACAGGAAATATCTCTAGAATGTACAAAGGAGTACACGAGGTATCTCTACAGCGAACAAAGGAGTACAGAAGGTATCTCTACAGCGCACAAAGGAGTACAGAAGGTATCTCTACAGCGCACAAAGGAGTACAGAAGGTATCTCTACAGCGCACAAAGGAGTACAGAAGGTATCTCTACAGCGCACAAAGGAGTACAGGAAATATCTCTAGAACGTACAAAGGAGTACACGAGGTATCTCTACAGCGTACAAAGGAGTACAGAAGGTATCTCTACAGCGCACAAAGGAGTACAGAAGGTATCTCTACAGCGCACAAAGGAGTACAGAAGGTATCTCTACAGCGCATAAAGGAGTACAGAAGGTATCTCTACAGCGCACAAAGGAGTACAGGAAATATCTCTAGAACGAACAAAGGAGTACACGAGGTATCTCTACAGCGGCGTACAAAGGAGTACAGAAGGTATCTCTACAGCGAACAAAGGAGTACAGAAGGTATCTCTACAGCGCACAAAGGAGTACAGAAGGTATCTCTACAGCGCACAAAGGAGTACAGAAGGTATCTCTACAGCGCACAAAGGAGTACAGGAAATATCTCTAGAACGTACAAAGGAGTACAGAAGGTATCTCTACAGCGCACAAAGGAGTACAGAAGGTATCTCTACAGCGCACAAAGGAGTACAGAAGGTATCTCTGCAGCGCACAAAGGAGTACACGAGGTATCTCTACAGCGTACAAAGGAGTAAAGAAGGTATCTCTACAGCGCACAAAGGAGTACAGAAGGTATCTCTACAGCGCACAAAGGAGTACAGAAGGTATCTCTACAGCGCACAAAGGAGTACAGGAAATATCTCTAGAACGTACAAAGGAGTCCAGAAGGTATCTCTACAGCGCACAAAGGAGTACAGAAGGTATCTCTACAGCGCACAAAGGAGTACAGGAAATATCTCTACAGCGCACAAAGGAGTACAGAAGGTATCTCTACAGCGCAAAAAAGAGTACAGGAAATATCTCTAGAACGTACAAAGGAGTACAGAAGGTATCTCTACAGCGCACAAAGGAGTACAGAAGGTATCTCTACAGCGCACAAAGGAGTACAGAAGGTATCTCTACAGCGCACAAAGGAGTACAGAAGGTATCTCTACAGCGCACAAAGGAGTACAGGAAATATCTCTAGAACGTACAAAGGAGTACAGAAGGTATCTCTACAGCGCACAAAGGAGTACACGAGGTATCTCTACAGCGCACAAAGGAGTACAGAAGGTATCTCTACAGCGCACAAAGGAGTACAGAAGGTATCTCTACAGCGCACAAAGGAGTACAGAAGGTATCTCTACAGCGCACAGAGGAGTACAGACGGTATCTCTACAGCGCACAAAGGAGTTCAGGAAATATCTCTAGAACGTACAAAGGAGTACAGAAGGTATCTCTACAGCGCACATAGGAGTACAGAAGGTATCTCTACAGCGCACAAAGGAGTACAGAAGGTATCTCTACAGCGCACAAAGGAGTACAGGAAATATCTCTAGAACGTACAAAGGAGTACACGAGGTATCTCTACAGCGTACAAAGGAGTACAGAAGGTATCTCTACAGCGCACAAAGGAGTACAGAAGGTATCTCTACAGCGTACAAAGGAGTACAGAATGTATCTCTACAGCGTACAAAGGAGTACAGAAGGTATCTCTACAGCGCACAAAGGAGTACAGAAGGTATCTCTACAGCGCACAAAGGAGTACAGAAGGTATCTCTACAGCGCACAAAGGAGTACAGGAAATATCTCTAGAACGTACGAAGGAGTACACGAGGTATCTCTACAGCGCACAAAAGATTACAGGAAATATCTCTAGAATGTACAAAGGAGTACACGAGGTATTTCTACAGCGTAGAAAGGAGTACAGAAGGTATCTCTACAGCGCACAAAGGAGTACAGAAGGTATCTCTACAGCGCACAAAGGAGTACAGAAGGTATCTCTACAGCGCCCAAAGGAGTACAGGAAATATCTCTAGAACGTACAAAGGAGTACAGAAGGTATCTCTACAGCGCACAAAGGAGTACAGAAGGTATCTCTACAGCGCACAAAGGAGTACAGAAGGTATCTCTACAGCGCACAAAGGAGTACAGAAGGTATCTCTACAGCGCACAAAGGAGTACAGAAGGTATCTCTACAGCGCACAAAGGAGTACAGGAAATATCTCTAGAACGTACAAAGGAGTACACGAGGTATCTCTACAGCGTACAAAGGAGTACAGAAGGTATCTCTACAGCGCACAAAGGAGTACAGAAGGTATCTCTACAGCGCACAAAGGAGTACAGAAGGTATCTCAACAGCGCACAAAGAAGTACAGAAGGTATCTCTACGGCGCACAAAGGAGTACAGAAGGTATCTCTACAGCGCACAAAGGAGTACAGAAGGTATCTCTACAGCGTACAAAGGAGTAAAGAAGGCATCTCTACAGCGCACAAAGGAGTACAGAAGGTATCTCTACAGCGCACAAAGGAGTACAGGAAATATCTCTAGAACGTACAAAGGAGTACAGAAGGTATCTCTACAGCGCACAAAGGAGTACAGAAGGTATCTCTAAAGCGCACAAAGGAGTACAGAAGGTATCTCTACAGCGCACAAAGGAGTACAGAAGGTATCTCTACAGCGCACAAAGGATTACAGAAGGTATCTCTACAGCGTACAAAGGAGTACAGAAGGTATCTCTACAGCGCACAAAGGAGTACAGAAGGTATCTCTACAGCGCACAAAGGAGTACAGAAGGTATCTCTACAGCGCCCAAAGGAGTACAGGAAATATCTCTAGAACGTACAAAGGAGTACAGAAGGTATCTCTACAGCGCACAAAGGAGTACAGAAGGTATCTCTACAGCGCACAAAGGAGTACAGAAGGTATCTCTACAGCGCACAAAGGAGTACAGAAGGTATCTCTACAGCGCACAAAGGAGTACAGAAGGTATCTCTACAGCGCACAAAGGAGTACAGGAAATATCTCTAGAACGTACAAAGGAGTACACGAGGTATCTCTACAGCGTACAAAGGAGTACAGAAGGTATCTCTACAGCGCACAAAGGAGTACAGAAGGTATCTCTACAGCGCACAAAGGAGTACAGAAGGTATCTCAACAGCGCACAAAGAAGTACAGAAGGTATCTCTACGGCGCACAAAGGAGTACAGAAGGTATCTCTACAGCGCACAAAGGAGTACAGAAGGTATCTCTACAGCGTACAAAGGAGTACAGAAGGTATCTCTACAGCGCACAAAGGAGTACAGAAGGTATCTCTACAGCGCACAAAGGAGTACAGGAAATATCTCTAGAACGTACAAAGGAGTACAGAAGGTATCTCTACAGCGCACAAAGGAGTACAGAAGGTATCTCTAAAGCGCACAAAGGAGTACAGAAGGTATCTCTACAGCGCACAAAGGAGTACAGAAGGTATCTCTACAGCGCACAAAGGATTACAGAAGGTATCTCTACAGCGTACAAAGGAGTACAGAAGGTATCTCTACAGCGCACAAAGGAGTACAGAAGGTATCTCTACAGCGCACAAAGGAGTACAGAAGGTATCTCTACAGCGCACAAAGGAGTACAGGAAATATCTCTAGAACGTACAAAGGAGTACAGAAGGTATCTCTACAGCGCACAAAGGAGTACAGAAGGTATCTCTACAGCGCACAAAGGAGTACAGAAGGTATCTCTACAGCGCACAAAGGAGTACACGAGGTATCTCTACAGCGTACAAAGGAGTACAGAAGGTATCTCTACAGCGCACAAAGGAGTACAGAAGGTATCTCTACAGCGCACAAAGGAGTACAGAAGGTATCTCTACAGCGCACAAAGGAGTACAGGAAATATCTCTAGAACGTATAAAGGAGTACAGAAGGTATCTCTACAGCGCACAAAGGAGTACAGAAGGTATCTCTACAGCGCACAAAAGAGTACAGAAGGTATCTCTACAGCGCACAAAGGAGTACAGAAGGTATCTCTACAGCGCACAATGGAGTACAGAAAGTATCTCTACAGCGTACAAAGGAGTACACAAGGTATCTCTACAGCGCACAAAGGAGTACAGAAGGTATCTCTACAGCGCACAAAGGAGTACAGAAGGTATCTCTACAGCGCACAAAGGAGTACAGAAAATATCTCTAGAACGTACAAAGGAGTACAGAAGGTATCTCTACAGCGCACAAAGGAGTACAGAAGGTATCTCTACAGCGCACAAAGGAGTACAGGAAATATCTCTAGAACGTACAAAGGAGTACACGAGGTATCTCTACAGCGTACAAAGGAGTACAGAAGGTATCTCTACAGCGCACAAAGGAGTACAGAAGGTATCTCTACAGCGCACAAAGGAGTACAGAAGGTATCACTACAGCGCACAAAGGAGTACAGAAGGTATCGATACAGCGCACAAAGGAGTACAGGAAATATCTCTAGAATGTACAAAGGAGTACACGAGGTATCTCTACAGCGTACAAAGGAGTACAGAAGGTATCTCTACAGCGCACAAAGGAGTACAGAAGGTATCTCTACAGCGCACAAAGGAGTACAGAAGGTATCTCTACAGCGCACAAAGGAGTACAGAAGGTATCTCTACAGCGCACAAAGGAGTACAGGAAATATCTCTAGAACGTACAAAGGAGTACACGAGGTATCTCTACAGCGTACAAAGGAGTACAGAAGGTATCTCTACAGCGCACAAAGGAGTACAGAAGGTATCTCTACAGCGCACAAAGGAGTACAGAAGGTATCTCTACAGCGCATAAAGGAGTACAGAAGGTATCTCTACAGCGCACAAAGGAGTACAGGAAATATCTCTAGAACGAACAAAGGAGTACACGAGGTATCTCTACAGCGGCGTACAAAGGAGTACAGAAGGTATCTCTACAGCGAACAAAGGAGTACAGAAGGTATCTCAACAGCGCACAAAGGAGTACAGAAGGTATCTCTACAGCGCACAAAGGAGTACAGAAGGTATCTCTACAGCGCACAAAGGAGTACATGAAATATCTCTAGAACGTACAAAGGAGTACAGAAGGTATCTCTACAGCGCACAAAGGAGTACAGAAGGTATCTCTACAGCGCACAAAGGAGTACAGAAGGTATCTCTGCAGCGCACAAAGGAGTACACGAGGTATCTCTACAGCGTACAAAGGAGTAAAGAAGGTATCTCTACAGCGCACAAAGGAGTACAGAAGGTATCTCTACAGCGCACAAAGGAGTACAGAAGGTATCTCTACAGCGCACAAAGGAGTACAGGAAATATCTCTAGAACGTACAAAGGAGTCCAGAAGGTATCTCTACAGCGCACAAAGGAGTACAGAAGGTATCTCTACAGCGCACAAAGGAGTACAGGAAATATCTCTACAGCGCACAAAGGAGTACAGAAGGTATCTCTACAGCGCAAAAAAGAGTACAGGAAATATCTCTAGAACGTACAAAGGAGTACAGAAGGTATCTCTACAGCGCACAAAGGAGTACAGAAGGTATCTCTACAGCGCACAAAGGAGTACAGAAGGTATCTCTACAGCGCACAAAGGAGTACAGAAGGTATCTCTACAGCGCACAAAGGAGTACAGGAAATATCTCTAGAACGTACAAAGGAGTACAGAAGGTATCTCTACAGCGCACAAAGGAGTACACGAGGTATCTCTACAGCGCACAAAGGAGTACAGAAGGTATCTCTACAGCGCACAAAGGAGTACAGAAGGTATCTCTACAGCGCACAAAGGAGTACAGAAGGTATCTCTACAGCGCACAGAGGAGTACAGACGGTATCTCTACAGCGCACAAAGGAGTACAGGAAATATCTCTAGAACGTACAAAGGAGTACAGAAGGTATCTCTACAGCGCACATAGGAGTACAGAAGGTATCTCTACAGCGCACAAAGGAGTACAGAAGGTATCTCTACAGCGCACAAAGGAGTACAGGAAATATCTCTAGAACGTACAAAGGAGTACACGAGGTATCTCTACAGCGTACAAAGGAGTACAGAAGGTATCTCTACAGCGCACAAAGGAGTACAGAAGGTATCTCTACAGCGTACAAAGGAGTACAGAAGGTATCTCTACAGCGTACAAAGGAGTACAGAAGGTATCTCTACAGCGCACAAAGGAGTACAGAAGGTATCTCTACAGCGCACAAAGGAGTACAGAAGGTATCTCTACAGCGCACAAAGGAGTACAGGAAATATCTCTAGAACGTACGAAGGAGTACACGAGGTATCTCTACAGCGCACAAAAGATTACAGGAAATATCTCTAGAATGTACAAAGGAGTACACGAGGTATTTCTACAGCGTAGAAAGGAGTACAGAAGGTATCTCTACAGCGCACAAAGGAGTACAGAAGGTATCTCTACAGCGCACAAAGGAGTACAGAAGGTATCTCTACAGCGCACAAAGGAGTACAGGAAATATCTCTAGAACGTACAAAGGAGTACAGAAGGTATCTCTACAGCGCACAAAGGAGTACAGAAGGTATCTCTACAGCGCACAAAGGAGTACAGAAGGTATCTCTACAGCGCACAAAGGAGTACAGAAGGTATCTCTACAGCGCACAAAGGAGTACAGAAGGTATCTCTACAGCGCACAAAGGAGTACAGGAAATATCTCTAGAACGTACAAAGGAGTACACGAGGTATCTCTACAGCGTACAAAGGAGTACAGAAGGTATCTCTACAGCGCACAAAGGAGTACAGAAGGTATCTCAACAGCGCACAAAGAAGTACAGAAGGTATCTCTACGGCGCACAAAGGAGTACAGAAGGAATCTCTACAGCGCACAAAGGAGTACAGAAGGTATCTCTACAGCGCACAAAGGAGTACAGAAGGTATCTCTACAGCGTACAAAGGAGTACAGAAGGTATCTCTACAGCGCACAAAGGAGTACAGAAGGTATCTCTACAGCGCACAAAGGAGTACAGAAGGTATCTCTACAGCGCACAAAGGAGTACAGAAGGTATCTCTACAGCGTACAAAGGAGTACAGAAGGTATCTCTACAGCGCACAAAGGAGTACAGGAAATATCTCTAGAACGTACAAAGGAGTACAGAAGGTATCTCTACGGCGCACAGAGGAGTACAGAAGGTATCTCTACAGCGCACAAAGGAGTACAGAAGGTATCTCTACAGCGCACAAAGGAGTACAGAAGGTATCTCTACAGCGTACAAAGGAGTACAGAAGGTATCTCTACAGCGCACAAAGGAGTACAGGAAATATCTCTAGAACGTACAAAGGAGTACAGAAGATATCTCTACAGCGCACAAAGGAGTACAGAAGGTATCTCTACAGCGCACAAAGGAGTACAGAAGGTATCTCTACAGCGCACAAAGGAGTACAGGAAATATCTCTAGAACGTACAAAGGAGTACACGAGTTATCTCTACAGCGTACAAAGGAGTACAGAAGGTATCTCTACAGCGCACAAAGGAGTACAGAAGGTATCTCTACAGCGTACAAAGGAGTACAGAAGGTATCTCTACAGCGCACAAAGGAGTACAGAAGGTATCTCTACAGCGCAGAAAGGAGTACAGAAGGTATCTCTACAGCGCACAAAGGAGTACAGGAAATATCTCTAGAACGTACAAAGGAGTACACGAGGTATCTCTACAGCGCACAAAGGAGTACAGGAAATATATCTAGAACATACAAAGGAGTACACGATGTATCTCTAAAGCGTACAAAGGAGTACAGAAGGTATCTCTACAGCGCACAAAGGAGTACAGAAGGTATCTCTACAGCGCACAAAGGAGTACAGAAGGTATCTCTACAGCGCATAAAGGAGTACAGAAGGTATCTCTACAGCGCAAAAAGGAGTACAGGAAATATCTCTAGAACGTACAAAGGAGTACTGAAGGTATCTCTACAGCGCACAAAGGAGTACAGAAGGTATCTCTACAGCGCACAAAGGAGTACAGAAGGTATCTCTACAGCGCACAAAGGAGTACAGAAGGTATCTCTACAGCGCACAAAGGAGTACATAAGGTATCTCTACAGCGCACAAAGGAGTACAGGAAACATCTCTAGAACGTACAAAGGAGTACACGAGGTATCTCTACAGCGTACAAAGGAGTACAGAAGGTATCTCTACAGCGCACAAGGGAGTACACGAGGTATCTCTACAGCGTACAAAGGAGTACAGAAGGTATCTCTACAGCGCACAAAGGAGTACAGAAGGTATCTCTACAGCGCACAAAGGAGTACAGAAGGTATCTCTACAGCGCACAAAGGAGTACAGAAGGTATCTCTACAGCGCACAAAGGAGTACAGAAGGTATCGCAACAGCGCACAAAGGAGTACAGGAAATATCTCTAGAACGTACAAAGGAGTACACGAGGTATCTCTACAGCGTACAAAGGAGTACAGAAGGTATCTCTACAGCGCACAAAGGAGTACAGAAGGTATCTCTACAGCGCACAAAGGAGTACAGAAGGTATCTCTACAGCGCACAAAGGAGTACACGAGGTATCTCTACATCGTACAAAGGAGTATAGAAGGTATCTCTACAGCGCACAAAGGAGTACAGAAGGTATCTCTACAGCGCACAAAGGAGTACAGAAGGTATCTCTACAGCGCACGAAGGAGTACAGGAAATATCTCTAGAACGTACAAAGGAGTACAGAAGGTATCTCTACAGCGCACAAAGGAGTACAGAAGGTATCTCTACAGCGCACAAAGGAGTACAGAAGGTATCTCTACAGCGCACAAAGGAGTACACGAGGTATCTCTACATCGTACAAAGGAGTATAGAAGGTATCTCTACAGCGCACAAAGGAGTACAGAAGGTATCTCTACAGCGCACAAAGGAGTACAGAAGGTATCTCTACAGCGCACGAAGGAGTACAGGAAATATCTCTAGAACGTACAAAGGAGTACAGAAGGTATCTCTACAGCGCACAAAGGAGTACAGAAGGTATCTCTACAGCGCACAAAGGAGTACAGAAGGTATCTCTACAGCGCACAAAGGAGTACAGAAGGTATCTCTACAGCGCACAATGGAGTACAGAAGGTATCTTTACAGCGTACAAAGGAGTACAGAAGGTATCTCTACAGCGCACAAAGGAGTACAGAAGGTATCTCTACAGCGCACAAAGGAGTACAGAAGGTATCTCTACAGCGCACAAAGGAGTACAGGAAATATCTCTAGAACGTACAAAGGAGTACAGAAGGTATCTCTACAGCGCACAAAGGAGTACAGAAGGTATCTCTACAGCGCACAAAGGAGTACAGGAAATATCTCTAGAACGTACAAAGGAGTACACGAGGTATCTCTACAGCGTACAAAAGAGTACAGAAGGTATCTCTACAGCGCACAAAGGAGTACAGAAGGTATCTCTACAGCGCACAAAGGAGTACAGAAGGTATCTCTACAGCGCACAAAGGAGTACAGAAGGTATCTCTACAGCGCACAAAGGAGTACAGGAAATATCTCTAGAACGTACAAAGGAGTACACGAGGTATTTCAACAGCGTACAAAGGAGTACAGAAGGTATCTCTACAGCGCACAAAGGAGTACAGAAGGTATCTCTACAGCGCACAAAGGAGTAAAGAAGGAATCTCTACAGCGCACAAAGGAGTACAGAAGGTATCTCTACAGCGCACAAAGGAGTACAGGAAATATCTCTAGAACGTACAAAGGAGTACACGAGGTATCTCTACAGCGTACAAAGGAGTACAGAAGGTATCTCTACAGCGCACAAAGGAGT
Source organism: Morinoia aosen (assembly GCA_030386875.1). NCBI lineage: Eukaryota > Metazoa > Arthropoda > Malacostraca > Amphipoda > Talitridae > Morinoia > Morinoia aosen. Next base: position 55,816,843 of record CM059576.1, on the reverse strand, counting down.
ACAGAAGGTATCTCTACAGCGCACAAAGGAGTACAGAAGGTATCTCTACAGCGCACAAAGGAGTACAGAAGGTATCTCTACAGCGCACAAAGGAGTACAGGAAATATCTCTAGAACGTACAAAGGAGTACAGAAGGTATCTCTACAGCGCACAAAGGAGTACAGAAGGTATCTCTACAGCGCACAAAGAAGTACAGAAGGTATCTCTACAGCGCACAAAGGAGTACACGAGGTATCTCTACAGCGTACAAAGGAGTACAGAAGGTATCTCTACAGCGCACAAAGGAGTACAGAAGGTATCTCTACAGTGCACAAAGGAGTACAGAAGGTATCTCTACAGCGCACAAAGGAGTACAGAAAATATCTCTACAGCGCACAAAGGAGTACAGAAGGTATCTCTACAGCGCACAAAGGAGTACAGGAAATATCTCTAGAACGTACAAAGGAGTACAGAAGGTATCTCTACAGCGCACAAAGGAGTACAGAAGGTATCTCTACAGCGCACAAAGGAGCACAGAAGGTATCTCTACAGCGCACAAAGGAGTACACGAGGTATCTCTACAGCGTACAAAGGAGTACAGAAGGTATCTCTACAGCGCACAAAGGAGTACAGAAGGTATCTCTACAGCGCACAAAGGAGTACAGAAGGTATCTCTACAGCGCACAAAGGAGTACAGAAGGTATCTCTACAGCGCACAAAGGAGTACAGAAGGTATCTCTACAGCGCACAAAGGAGTACAGGAAATATCTCTAGAACGTACAAAGGAGTACAGAAGGTATCTCTACAGCGCACAAAGGAGTACAGGAAATATCTCTAGAACGTACAAAGGAGTACACGAGGTATCTCTACAGCGCACAAAGGAGTACAGGAAATATCTCTAGAACGTACAAAGGAGTACACGAGGTATCTCTACAGCGTACAAAGGAGTACAGAAGGTATCTCTACAGCGCACAAAGGAGTACAGAAGGTATCTCTACAGCGCACAAAGGAGTACAGAAGGTATCTCTACAGCGCACAAAGGAGTACAGAAGGTATCTCTACAGCGCACAAAGGAGTACAGAAGGTATCTCTACAGCGCACAAAGGAGTACAGGAAATATCTCTAGAACGTTTAAAGGAGTACAGAAGGTATCTCTACAGCGCACAAAGGAGTACAGAAGGTATCTCTACAGCGCACAAAGGAGTACAGAAGGTATCTCTACAGCGCACAAAGGAGTACAGAAGGTATCTCTACAGCGCACAAAGGAGTACAGAAGGTATCTTTACAGCGCACAAAGGAGTACAGGAAATATCTCTAGAACGTACAAAGGAGTACACGAGGTATCTCTACAGCGTACAAAGGAGTACAGAAGGTATCTCTACAGCGCACAAAGGAGTACACGAGGTATCTCTACAGCGTACATAGGAGTACAGAAGGTATCTCTACAACGCACAAAGGAGTACAGAAGGTATCTCTACAGCGCACGAAGGAGTACAGAAGGTATCTCTACAGCGCACAAAGGAGTACACGAGGTATCTCTACAGCGTACAAAGGAGTACAGAAGGTATCTCTACGGCGCACAAAGGAGTACAGAAGGTATCTCTACAGCGCACAAAGGAGTACAGAAGGTATCTCTACAGCGCACAAAGGAGTACAGAAGGTATCTCTACAGCGTACAAAGGAGTACAGAAGGTATCTCTACAGCGCACAAAGGAGTACAGGAAATATCTCTAGAACGTACAAAGGAGTACAGAAGGTATCTTCACAGCGCACAAAGGAGTACAGAAGGTATCTCTACAGCGCACAAAGGAGTACAGAAGGTATCTCTACAGCGCACAAAGGAGTACAGGAAATATCTCTAGAACGTACAAAGGAGTACACGAGGTATCTCTACAGCGTACAAAGGAGTACAGAAGGTATCTCTACAGCGCACAAAGGAGTACAGAAGGTATCTCTACAGCGTACAAAGGAGTACAGAAGGTATCTCTACAGCGCACAAAGGAGTACAGAAGGTATCTCTACAGCGCACAAAGGAGTACAGAAGGTATCTCTACAGCGCACGAAGGAGTACAGGAAATATCTCTAGAACGTACAAAGGAGTACACGAGGTATCTCTACAGCGCACAAAGGAGTACAGGAAATATCTCTAGAACATACAAAGGAGTACACGATGTATCTCTACAGCGTACAAAGGAGTACAGAAGGTATCTCTACAGCGCACAAAGGAGTACAGAAGGTATCTCTACAGCGCACAAAGGAGTACAGAAGGTATCTCTACAGCGCATAAAGGAGTACAGAAGGTATCTCTACAGCGCACAAAGGAGTACAGGAAATATCTCTAGAAAGTACAAAGGAGTACAGAAAGTATCTCTACAGCGCACAAAGGAGTACAGAAGCTATCTCTACAGCGCACAAAGGAGTACAGAAGGTATCTCTACAGCGCACAAAGGAGTACAGAAGGTATCTCTACAGCGCACAAAGGAGTACATAAGGTATCTCTACAGCGCACAAAGGAGTACAGGAAACATCTCTAGAATGTACAAAGGAGTACACGAGGTATCTCTACAGCGTACAAAGGAGTACAGAAGGTATCTCTACAGCGCACAAAGGAGTACACGAGGTATCTCTACAGCGTACAAAGGAGTACAGAAGGTATCTCTACCGCGCACGCAGGAGTACAGAAGGTATCTCTACAGCGCACAAATGAGTACAGAAGGTATCTCTACAGCGCACAAAGGAGTACAGAAGGTATCTCTACAGCGCACAAAGGAGTACAGAAGGTATCTCAACAGCGCACAAAGGAGTACAGGAAATATCTCTAGAACGTACAAAGGAGTACACGAGGTATCTCTACAGCGTACAAAGGAGTACAGAAGGTATCTTCACAGCGCACAAAGGAGTACAGAAGGTATCTCTACAGCGCACAAAGGAGTACAGAAGGTATCTCTACAGCGCACAAAGGAGTACAGGAAATATCTCTAGAACGTACAAAGGAGTACAGAAGGTATCTCTACAGCGCACAAAGGAGTACAGAAGGTATCTCTACAGCGCACAAAGGAGTCCCAGAAGGTATCTCTACAGCGCACAAAGGAGTACACGAGGTATCTCTACATCGTACAAAGGAGTATAGAAGGTATCTCTACAGCGCACAAAGGAGTACAGAAGGTATCTCTACAGCGCACAAAGGAGTACAGAAGGTATCTCTACAGCGCACGAAGGAGTACAGGAAATATCTCTAGAACGTACAAAGGAGTACAGAAGGTATCTCTACAGCGCACAAAGGAGTACAGAAGGTATCTCTACAGCGCACAAAGGAGTACAGAAGGTATCTCTACAGCGCACAAAGGAGTACAGAAGGTATCTCTACAGCGCACAATGGAGTACAGAAGGTATCTTTACAGCGTACAAAGGAGTACAGAAGGTATCTCTACAGCGCACAAAGGAGTACAGAAGGTATCTCTACAGCGCACAAAGGAGTACAGAAGGTATCTCTACAGCGCACAAAGGAGTACAGGAAATATCTCTAGAACGTACAAAGGAGTACAGAAGGTATCTCTACAGCGCACAAAGGAGTACAGAAGGTATCTCTACAGCGCACAAAGGAGTACAGGAAATATCTCTAGAACGTACAAAGGAGTACACGAGGTATCTCTACAGCGTACAAAGGAGTACAGAAGGTATCTCTACAGCGCACAAAGGAGTACAGAAGGTATCTCTACAGCGCACAAAGGAGTACAGAAGGTATCTCTACAGCGCACAAAGGAGTACAGAAGGTATCTCTACAGCGCACAAAGGAGTACAGGAAATATCTCTAGAACGTACAAAGGAGTACACGAGGTATTTCTACAGCGTACAAAGGAGTACAGAAGGTATCTCTACAGCGCACAAAGGAGTACAGAAGGTATCTCTACAGCGCATAAAGGAGTAAAGAAGGTATCTCTACAGCGCACAAAGGAGTACAGAAGGTATCTCTACAGCGCACAAAGGAGTACAGGAAATATCTCTAGAACGTACAAAGGAGTACACGAGGTATCTCTACAGCGTACAAAGGAGTACAGAAGGTATCTCTACAGCGCACAAAGGAGTACAGAAGGTATCTCTACAGCGCACAAAAGAGTACAGAAGGTATCTCTACAGCGCACAAAGGAGTACAGAAGGTATCTCTACAGCGCACAAAGGAGTACAGAAGGTATCTCTACAGCGCACAAAGGAGTACAGGAAATATCTCTAGAACGTACAAAGGAGTACAGAAGGTATCTCTACAGCGCACAAAGGAGTACAGAAGGTATCTCTACAGTGCACAAAGAAGTACAGAAGGTATCTCTACAGCGCACAAAGGAGTACACGAGGTATCTCTACAGCGTACAAAGGAGTACAGAAGGTATCTCTACAGCGCACAAAGGAGTACAGAAGGTATCTCTACAGCGCACAAAGGAGTACAGAAGGTATCTCTACAGCGCACAAAGGAGTACAGGAAATATCTCTACAGCGCACATAGGAGTACAGAAGGTATCTCTACAGCGCACAAAGGAGTACAGGAAATATCTCTAGAACGTACAAAGGAGTACAGAAGGTATCTCTACAGCGCACAAAGGAGTACAGAAGGTATCTCTACAGCGCACAAAGGAGTACAGAAGGTATCTCTACAGCGCACAAAGGAGTACACGAGGTATCTCTACAGCGTACAAAGGAGTACAGAAGGTATCTCTACAGCGCACAAAGGAGTACAGAAGGTATCTCTACAGCGCACAAAGGAGTACAGAAGGTATCTCTATAGCGCACAAAGGAGTACAGAAGGTATCTCTACAGCGCACAAAGGAGTACAGAAGGTATCTCTACAGCGCACAAAGGAGTACAGGAAATATCTCTAGAACGTACAAAGGAGTACAGAAGGTATCTCTACAGCGCACATAGGAGTACAGAAGGTATCTCTACAGCGCACAAAGGAGTACAGAAGGTATCTCTACAGCGCACAAAGGAGTACAGGAAATATCTCTAGAACGTACAAAGGAGTACACGAGGTATCTCTACAGCGTACAAAGGAGTACAGAAGGTATCTCTACAGCGCACAAAGGAGTACAGAAGGTATCTCTACAGCGTACAAAGGAGTACAGAAGGTATCTCTACAGCGCACAAAGGAGTACAGAAGGTATCTCTACAGCGCACAAAGGAGTACAGAAGGTATCTCTACAGCGCACAAAGGAGTACAGGAAATATCTCTAGAACGTACAAAGGAGTACACGAGGTATCTCTACAGCGAACAAAGGAGTACAGGAAATATCTCTAGAACGTACAAAGGAGTACACGAGGTATCTCTACAGCGTACAAAGGAGTACAGAAGGTATCTCTACAGCGCACAAAGGAGTACAGAAGGTATCTCTACAGCGCACAAAGGAGTACAGAAGGTATCTCTACAGCGCACAAAGGAGTACAGAAGGTATCTCTACAGCGCACAAAGGAGTACAGGAAATATCTCTAGAACGTACAAAGGAGTACAGAAGGTATCTCTACAGCGCACAAAGGAGTACAGAAGGTATCTCTACAGCGCACAAAGGAGTACAGAAGGTATCTCTACAGCGCACAAAGGAGTACAGAAGGTATCTCTACAGCGCACAAAGGAGTACAGAAGGTATCTTTACAGCGCACAAAGGAGTACAGGAAATATCTCTAGAACGTACAAAGGAGTACACGAGGTATCTCTACAGCGTACAAAGGAGTACAGAAGGTATCTCTACAGCGCACAAAGGAGTACACGAGGTATCTCTACAGCGTACATAGGAGTACAGAAGGTATCTCTACAGCGCACAAAGGAGTACAGAAGGTATCTCTACAGCGCACAAAGGAGTACAGAAGGTATCTCTACAGCGCACAAAGGAGTACAGAAGGTATCTCTACAGCGCACAAAGGAGTACAGGAAATATCTCTAGAACGTACAAAGGAGTACAGAAGGTATCTCCACAGCGCACAAAGGAGTACAGAAGGTATCTCTACAGCGCACAAAGGAGTACAGAAGGTATCTCTACAGCGCACAAAGGAGTACACGAGGTATCTCTACAGCGTACAAAGGAGTACAGAAGGTATCTCTACAGCGCACAAAGGAGTACAGAAGGTATCTCTACAGCGTACAAAGGAGTACAGAAGGTATCTCTACAGCGCACAAAGGAGTACAGAAGGTATCTCTACAGCGCACAAAGGAGTACAGAAGGTATCTCTACAGCGCACAAAGGAGTACCGGAAATATCTCTAGAACGTACAAAGGAGTACACGAGGTATCTCTACAGCGTACAAAGGAGTACAGAAGGTATCTCTACAGCGCACAAAGGAGTACAGAAGGTATCTCTACAGCGCACAAAGGAGTACAGAAGGTATCTCTACAGCGCACAAAGGAGTACAGGAAATATCTCTAGAACGTACAAAGGAGTACACGAGGTATCTCTACACCGTACAAAGGAGTACATAAGGTATCTCTACAGCGCACAAAGGAGTACAGAAGGTATCTCTACAGCGCACAAAGGAGTACAGAAGGTATCTCTACAGCGCACAAAGGAGTACAGAAGGTATCTCTACAGCGCACAAAGGAGTACAGGAAATATCTCTATAACGTACAAAGGAGTACACGAGGTATCTCTACAGCGTACAAAGGAGTACAGAAGGTATCTCTACAGCGCACAAAGAAGTACAGAAGGTATCTCTACAGCGCACAAAGGAGAACAGAAGGTATCTCTACAGCGAACAAAGGAGTACAGAAGGTATCTCTACATCGCACAAAGGAGTACAGGAAATATCTCTAGAACGTAGAAAGGAGTACAGAAGGTATCTCTACAGCGCACAAAGGAGTACAGAAGGTATCTCTACAGCGCACAAAGGAGTACAGAAGGTATCTCTACAGCGCACAAAGGAGTACACGAGGTATCTCTACAGCGTACAAAGGAGTACAGAAGGTATCTCTACAGCGCACAAAGGAGTAAAAAAGGTATCTCTACAGCGCACAAAGGAGTACAGAAGGTATCTCTACAGCGCACAAAGGAGTACAGGAAATATCTCTAGAACGTACAAAGGAGTACAGAAGGTATCTCTACAGCGCACAAAGGAGTACAGAAGGTATCTCTACAGCGCACAAAGAAGTACAGGAAATATCTCTAGAACGTACAAAGGAGTACAGAAGGTGTCTCTACAGCGCGAAAAGGAGTACAGAAGGTATCTCTTCAGCGCACAAAGGAGTACAGAAGGTATCTCTACAGCGCACAAAGGAGTACAGGAAATATCTCTAGAACGTACAAAGGAGTACACGAGGTATCTCTACAGCGTACAAAGGAGTACAGAAGGTATCTCTACAGCGCACAAAGGAGTACAGAAGGTATCTCTACAGCGCACAAAGAAGTACAGAAGGTATCTCTACAGCGCACAAAGGAGTACAGAAGGTATCTCTACAGGGCACAAAGGAGTACAGGAAATATCTCTAGAACGTACAAAGGAGTACAGAAGGTGTTTCTACAGCGCGAAAAGGAGTACAGAAGGTATCTCTACAGCGCACAAAGGAGTACAGAAGGTATCTCTACAGCGCACAAAGGAGTACAGGAAATATCTCTAGAACGTACAAAGGAGTACACGAGGTATCTCTACAGCGTACAAAGGAGTACAGAAGGTATCTCTACAGCGCACAAAGAAGTACAGAAGGTATCTCTACAGCGTACAAAGGAGTACAGAAGGTATCTATACAGCACACAAAGGAGTACAGAAGGTATCTCTACAGCGCACAAAGGAGTACAGAAGGTATCTCTACAGCGCACAAAGGAGTACAGGAAATATCTCTAGAACGTACAAAGGAGTACACGAGGTTTCTCTACAGCGTACAAAGGAGTACAGAAGGTATCTCTACAGCGCACAAAGGAGTACAGAAGGTATCTCTACAGCGCACGAAGGAGTACAGAAGGTATCTCTACAGCGCACAAAGGAGTACAGGAAATATCTCTAGAACGTACAAAGGAGTACAGAAGGTATCTCTACAGCGCACAAAGGAGTACAGAAGGTATCTCTACAGCGCACAAAGGAGTACAGGAAATATCTCTACAGCGCACAAAGGAGTACAGAAGGTATCTCTACAGCGCACAAAGCAGTACAGGAAATATCTCTAGAACGTACAAAGGAGTACAGAAGGTATCTCTACAGCGCACAAAGGAGTACAGAAGGTATCTCTACAGCGCACAAAGGAGTACAGAAGGTATCTCTACAGCGCACAAAGGAGTACACGAGGTATCTCTACAGCGTACAAAGGAGTACAGAAGGTATCTCTACAGCGCACAAAAGAGTACAGAAGGTATCTCTACAGCGCACAAAGGAGTACAGAAGGTATCTCTACAGCGCACAAAGGAGTACAGAAGGTATCTCTACAGCGCACAAAGGAGTACAGAAGGTATCTCTACAGCGCACAAAGGAGTACAGGAAATATCTCTAGAACGTACAAAGGAGTGCACGAGGTATCTCTACAGCGTACAAAGGAGTACAGAAGGTATCTCTACAGCGCACAAAGGAGTACAGAAGGTATCTCTACAGCGTACAAAGGAGTACAGAAGGTATCTCTATAGCGCACAAAGGAGTACAGAAGGTATCTCTACAGCACACAAAGGAATACAGAAGGTATCTCTACAGCGCACAAAGGAGTACAGGAAATATCTCTAGAACGTACAAAGGAGTACACGAGGTATCTCTACAGCGTACAAAGGAGTACAGAAGGTATCTCTACAGCGCACAAAGGAGTACAGAAGGTATCTCTACAGCGCACAAAGGAGTACAGAAGGTATCTCTACAGCGCACAAAGGAGTACAGGAAATATCTCTAGAACGTACAAAGGAGTACAGAAGGTATCTCTACAGCGCACAAAGGAGTACAGAAGGTATCTCGACAGCGCACAAAGGAGTACAGGAAATATCTCTACAGCGCACAAAGGAGTACAGAAGGTATCTCTACAGCGCACAAAGGAGTACAGGAAATATCTCTAGAACGTACAAAGGAGTACAGAAGGTATCTCTACAGCGCACAAAGGAGTACAGAAGGTATCTCTACAGCGCACGAAGGAGTACAGAAGGTATCTCTACAGCGCACAAAGGAGTACATGAGGTATCTCTACAGCGTACAAAGGAGTACAGAAGGTATCTCTACAGCGCACAAAGGAGTACAGAAGGTATCTCTACAGCGCACAAAGGAGTACAGAAGGTATCTCTACAGCGCACAAAGGAGTACAGAAGGTATCTCTTCAGCGCACAAAGGAGTACAGAAGGTATCTCTACAGCGCACAAAGGAGTACAGGAAATATCTCTAGAACGTACAAAGGAGTACAGAAGGTATCTCTACAGCGCACAAAGGAGTACAGATGGTATCTCTACAGCGCACAAAGGAGTACAGAAGGTATCTCTACAGCGCACAAAGGAGTACAAAAGGTATCTCTACAGCGCACAAAGGAGTACAGAAGGTATCTCTACAGCGCACAAAGGAGTACAGAAGGTATCTCTACAGCGCACAAAGGAGTACAGGAAACATCTCTAGAACGTACAAAGGAGTACACGAGGTATCACTACAGCGTACAAAGGAGTACAGAAGGTATCTCTACAGCGCACAAAGGAGTACACGAGGTATCTCTACAGCGTACAAAGGAGTACAGAAGGTATCTCTACAGCGCACAAAGGAGTACAGAAGGTATCTCTACAGCGCACAAAGGAGTACAGAAGGTATCTCTACAGCGCACAAAGGAGTACAGAAGGTATCTCTACAGCGCACAAAGGAGTACAGGAAATATCTCTAGAACGTACAAAGGAGTACACGAGGTATCTCTTCAGCGTGCAAAGGAGTACAGAAGGTATCTCTACAGCGCACAAAGGAGTACAGAAGGTATCTCTACAGCGCACAAAGGAGTACAGAAGGTATCTCTACAGCGCACTAAGGAGTACAGAAGGTATCTCTACAGCGCACAAAGGAGTACAGGAAATTTCTCTAGAACGTACAAAGGAGTACACGAGGTATCTCTACAGCGTACAAAGGAGTACAGAAGGTATCTCTACAGCGCACAAAGGAGTACAGAAGGTATCTCTACAGCGCACAAAGGAGTACAGAAGGTATCTCTACAGCGCACAAAGGAGTACAGAAGGTATCTCTACAGCGCACGAAGGAGTACAGAAGGTATCTCTACAGCGCACAAAGGAGTACAGAAGGTATCTCTACAGCGCACAAAGAAGTACAGAAGGTATCTCTACAGCGCACAAAGGAGTACAGAAGGTATCTCTACAGCGCACAAAGGAGTACAGAAGGTATCTCTACAGCGCACAAAGGTGTACAGAAGGTATCTCTACAGCGCACAAAGATGTACAGGAAATATCTCTAGAACGTACAAAGGAGTACACGAGGTATCTCTACACCGTACAAAGGAGTACATAAGGTATCTCTACAGCGCACAAAGGAGTACAGAAGGTATCTCTACAGCGCACAAAGGAGTACAGAAGGTATCTCTACAGCGCACAAAGGAGTACAGAAGGTATCTCTACAGCGCTCAAAGGAGTACAGGAAATATCTCTATAACGTACAAAGGAGTACACGAGGTATCTCTACAGCGTACAAAGGAGTACAGAAGGTATCTCTACAGCGCACAAAGGAGTACAGAAGGTATCTCTACAGCGCACAAAGGAGTACAGAAGGTATCTCTACAGCGCACAAAGGAGTACAGAAGGTATCTCTACAGCGCACAAAGGAGTACAGGAAATATCTCTAGAACGTAGAAAGGAGTACAGAAGGTATCTCTACAGCGCACAAAGGAGTACAGAAGGTATCTCTACAGCGCACAAAGGAGTACAGAAGGTATCTCTACAGCGCACAAAGGAGTACACGAGGTATCTCTACAGCGTACAAAGGAGTACAGAAGGTATCTCTACAGCGCACAAAGGAGTAAAAAAGGTATCTCAACAGCGCACAAAGGAGTACAGAAGGTATCTCTACAGCGCACAAAGGAGTACAGGAAATATCTCTAGAACGTACAAAGGAGTACAGAAGGTATCTCTACAGCGCACAAAGGAGTACAGAAGGTATCTCTACAGCGCACAAAGGAGTACAGGAAATATCTCTAGAACGTACAAAGGAGTACAGAAGGTGTCTCTACAGCGCGAAAAGGAGTACAGAAGGTATCTCTTCAGCGCACAAAGGAGTACAGAAGGTATCTCTACAGCGCACAAAGGAGTACAGGAAATATCTCTAGAACGTACAAAGGAGTACACGAGGTATCTCTACAGCGTACAAAGGAGTACAGAAGGTATCTCTACAGCGCACAAAGGAGTACAGAAGGTATCTCTACAGCGCACAAAGAAGTACAGAAGGTATCTCTACAGCGCACAAAGGAGTACAGGAGGTATCTCTACAGCGCACAAAGGAGTACAGGAAATATCTCTAGAACGTACAAAGGAGTACAGAAGGTGTCTCTACAGCGCGAAAAGGAGTACAGAAGGTATCTCTACAGCGCACAAAGGAGTACAGAAGGTATCTCTACAGCGCACAAAGGAGTACAGGAAATATCTCTAGAACGTACAAAGGAGTACACGAGGTATCTCTACAGCGTACAAAGGAGTACAGAAGGTATCTCTACAGCGCACAAAGAAGTACAGAAGGTATCTCTACAGCGTACAAAGGAGTACAGAAAGTATCTATACAGCACACAAAGGAGTACAGAAGGTATCTCTACAGCGCACAAAGGAGTACAGAAGGTATCTCTACAGCGCACAAAGGAGTACAGGAAATATCTCTAGAACGTACAAAGGAGTACACGAGGTATCTCTACAGCGTACAAAGGAGTACAGAAGGTATCTCTACAGCGCACAAAGGAGTACAGAAGGTATCTCTACAGCGCACGAAGGAGTACAGAAGGTATCTCTACAGCGCACAAAGGAGTACAGGAAATATCTCTAGAACGTACAAAGGAGTACAGAAGGTATCTCTACAGCGCACAAAGGAGTACAGAAGGTATCTCTACAGCGCACAAAGGAGTACAGGAAATATCTCTACACCGCACAAAGGAGTACAGAAGGTATCTCTACAGCGCACAAAGCAGTACAGGAAATATCTCTAGAACGTACAAAGGAGTACAGAAGGTATCTCTACAGCGCACAAAGGAGTACAGAAGGTATCTCTACAGCGCACAAAGGAGTACAGAAGGTATCTCTACAGCGCACAAAGGAGTACACGAGGTATCTCTACAGCGTACAAAGGAGTACAGAAGGTATCTCTACAGCGCACAAAGGAGTACAGAAGGTATCTCTACAGCGCACAAAGGAGTACAGAAGGTATCTCTACAGCGCACAAAGGAGTACAGAAGGTATCTCTACAGCGCACAAAGGAGTACAGAAGGTATCTCTACAGCGCACAAAGGAGTACAGGAAATATCTCTAGAACGTACAAAGGAGTAAACGAGGTATCTCTACCGCGTACAAAGGAGTACAGAAGGTATCTCTACAGCGCACAAAGGAGTACAGAAGGTATCTCTACAGCGTACAAAGGAGTACAGAAGGTATCTCTATAGCGCACAAAGGAGTACAGAAGGTATCTCTACAGCACACAAAGGAATACAGAAGGTATCTCTACAGCGCACAAAGGAGTACAGGAAATATCTCTAGAACGTACAAAGGAGTACACGAGGTATCTCTACAGCGTACAAAGGAGTACAGAAGGTATCTCTACAGCGCACAAAGGAGTACAGAAGGTATCTCTACAGCGCACAAAGGAGTACAGAAGGTATCTCTACAGCGCACGAAGGAGTACAGAAGGTATCTCTACAGCGCACAAAGGAGTACAGAAGGTATCTCTACAGCGCACATAGGAGTACAGGAAATATCTCTACAGCGCACAGAGGTGTACAGAAAATATCTCAAGAACGTACAAAGGAGTACAGAAGGTATCTCTACAGCGCACAAAGGAGTACAGAAGGTATCTCTACAGCGCACAAAGGAGTACAGAAGGTATCTCTACAGCGCACAAAGGAGTACAGAAGGTATCTCTACAGCGCACAAAGGAGTACAGAAGGTATCTCTACAGCGCACAAAGGAGTACAGGAAATATCTATAGAAATTACAAAGGAGTACACGAGGTATCTCTACAGCGTACAAAGGAGTACAGAAGGTATCTCTACAGCACACAAAGGAGTACACGAGGTATCTCTACAGCGTACAAAGGAGTACAGAAGGTATCTCTACAGCGCACAAAGGAGTACAGAAGGTATCTCTACAGCGCACAAAGGAGTACAGAAGGTATCTCTACAGCGCACAAAGGAGTACAGAAGGTATCTCTACAGCGCACAAAGGAGTACAGGAAATATCTCTAGAACGTACAAAGGAGTACAGAAGGTATCTCTACAGCGCACAAAGGAGTACAGAAGGTATCTCTACAGCGCACAAAGGAGTACAGAAGGTATCTCTACAGCGCACAAAGGAGTACACGAGGTATCTCTACAGCGTACAAAGGAGTACAGAAGGTATCTCTACAGCGCACAAAGAAGTACAGAAGGTATCTCTACAGCGCACAAAGGAGTACAGAAGGTATCTCTACAGCGCACAAAGGAGTACAGAAGGTATCTCTACAGCGCACAAAGGAGTACAGAAGGTATCTCTACAGCGCACAAAGGAGTACAGGAAATATCTCTAGAACGTACAAAGGAGTACACGAGGTATCTCTACAGCGTACAAAGGAGTACAGAAGGTATCTCTACAGCGCACAAAGGAGTACAGAAGGTATCTCTACAGCGCACAAAGGAGTACAGAAGGTATCTCTACAGCGCACAAAGGAGTACAGAAGGTATCTCTACAGCGCACAAAGGAGTACAGGAAATATCTCTAGAACGTACAAAGGAGTACACGAGGTATCTCTACAGCGTACAAAGGAGTACAGAAGGTATCTCTACAGCGCTCAAAGGAGTACAGAAGGTATCTCTACAGCGCACAAAGGAGTACAGAAGGTATCTCTACAGCGCACAAAGGAGTACAGAAGGTATCTCTACAGCGCACAAAGGAGTACAGGAAATATCTCTAGAACGTACAAAGGATTACAGAAGGTATCTCTACAGCGCACAAAGGAGTACAGAAGGTATCTCTACAGCGCACAAAGGAGTACAGGAAATATCTCTAGAACGTACAAAGGAGTACAGAAGGTATCTCTACAGCGCACAAAGGAGTACAGAAGGTATCTCTACAGCGCACAAAGGAGTACAGGAAATATCTCTACAGCGCACAAAGGAGTACAGAAGGTATCTCAACAGCGCACAAAGCAGTACAGGAAATATCTCTAGAACGTACAAAGGAGTACAGAAGGTATCTCTACAGCGCACAAAGGAGTACAGAAGGTATCTCTACAGCGCACAAAGGAGTACAGAAGGTATCTCTACAGCGCACAAAGGAGTACACGAGGTATCTCTACAGCGTACAAAGGAGTACAGAAGGTATCTCTACAGCGCACAAAGGAGTACAGAAGGTATCTCTACAGCGCACAAAGGAGTACAGAAGGTATCTCTACAGCGCACAAAGGAGTACAGAAGGTATCTCTACAGCGCACAAAGGAGTACAGAAGGTATCTCTACAGCGCACAAAGGAGTACAGGAAATATCTCTAGAACGTACAAAGGAGTAAACGAGGTATCTCTACCGCGTACAAAGGAGTACAGAAGGTATCTCTACAGCGCACAAAGGAGTACAGAAGGTATCTCTACAGCGTACAAAGGAGTACAGAAGGTATCTCTATAGCGCACAAAGGAGTACAGAAGGTATCTCTACAGCACACAAAGGAATACAGAAGGTATCTCTACAGCGCACAAAGGAGTACAGGAAATATCTCTAGAACGTACAAAGGAGTACACGAGGTATCTCTACAGCGTACAAAGGAGTACAGAAGGTATCTCTACAGCGCACAAAGGAGTACAGAAGGTATCTCTACAGCGCACAAAGGAGTACAGAAGGTATCTCTACAGCGCACGAAGGAGTACAGAAGGTATCTCTACAGCGCACAAAGGAGTACAGAAGGTATCTCTACAGCGCACATAGGAGTACAGGAAATATCTCTACAGCGCACAGAGGTGTACAGAAAATATCTCAAGAACGTACAAAGGAGTACAGAAGGTATCTCTACAGCGCACAAAGGAGTACAGAAGGTATCTCTACAGCGCACAAAGGAGTACAGAAGGTATCTCTACAGCGCACAAAGGAGTACAGAAGGTATCTCTACAGCGCACAAAGGAGTACAGAAGGTATCTCTACAGCGCACAAAGGAGTACAGGAAATATCTATAGAACGTACAAAGGAGTACACGAGGTATCTCTACAGCGTACAAAGGAGTACAGAAGGTATCTCTACAGCACACAAAGGAGTACACGAGGTATCTCTACAGCGTACAAAGGAGTACAGAAGGTATCTCTACAGCGCACAAAGGAGTACAGAAGGTATCTCTACAGCGCACAAAGGAGTACAGAAGGTATCTCTACAGCGCACAAAGGAGTACAGAAGGTATCTCTACAGCGCACAAAGGAGTACAGGAAATATCTCTAGAACGTACAAAGGAGTACAGAAGGTATCTCTACAGCGCACAAAGGAGTACAGAAGGTATCTCTACAGCGCACAAAGGAGTACAGAAGGTATCTCTACAGCGCACAAAGGAGTACACGAGGTATCTCTACAGCGTACAAAGGAGTACAGAAGGTATCTCTACAGCGCACAAAGGAGTACAGAAGGTATCTCTACAGCGCACATAGGAGTACAGAAGGTATCTCTACAGCGCACAAAGGAGTACAGAAGGTATCTCTACAGCGCACAAAGGAGTACAGAAGGTATCTCTACAGCGCACAAAGGAGTACAGGAAATATCTCTAGAACGTACAAAGGAGTACACGAGGTATCTCTACAGCGTACAAAGGAGTACAGAAGGTATCTCTACAGCGCACAAAGGAGTACAGAAGGTATCTCTACAGCGCACAAAGGAGTACAGAAGGTATCTCTACAGCGCACAAAGGAGTACAGAAGGTATCTCTACAGCGCACAAAGGAGTACAGGAAATATCTCTAGAACGTACAAAGGAGTACACGAGGTATCTCTACAGCGTACAAAGGAGTACAGAAGGTATCTCTACAGCGCTCAATACAGAAGGTATCTCTACAGCGCACAAAGGAGTACAGAAGGTATCTCTACAGCGCACAAAGGAGTACAGAAGGTATCTCTACAGCGCACAAAGGAGTACAGGAAATATCTCTAGAACGTACAAAGGATTACAGAAGGTATCTCTACAGCGCACAAAGGAGTACAGGAGGTATCTCTACAGCGCACAAAGGAGTACAGAAGGTATCTCTACAGCACACAAATGAGTACACGAGGTATCTCTACAGCGTACAAAGGAGTACAGAAGGTATCTCTACAGCGCACAAAGGAGTACAGAAGGTATCTCTACAGCGCACAAAGGAGTACAGAAGGTATCTCTACAGCGCACAAAGGAGTACAGGAAATATCTCTAGAACGTACAAAGGAGTACAGAAGGTATCTCTACAGCGCACAAAGGAGTATAGAAGGTATCTCTACAGCGCACAAAGGAGTACAGAAGGTATCTCTACAGCGCACAAAGGAGTACAGAAGGTATCTCTACAGCGCATAAAGGAGTACAGAAGGTATCTCTACAGCGTACAAAGGAGTACAGAAGGTATCTCTACAGCGCACAAAGAAGTACAGAAGGTATCTCTACAGCGCACAAAGGAGTACAGAAGGTATCTCTACAGCGCACAAAGGAGTACAGGAAATATCTCTAGAACGTACAAAGGAGTACAGAAGGTATCTCTACAGCGCACAAAGGAGTACAGAAGGTATCTCTACAGCGCAAAAAGGAGTACAGGAAATATCTCTAGAACGTACAAAGGAGTACAGAAGGTATCTCTACAGCGCACAAAGGAGTACAGAAGGTATCTCTACAGCGCACAAAGGAGTACAGAAGGTATCTCTACAGCGCACAAAGGAGTACAGAAGGTATCTCTACAGCGCACAAAGAAGTACAGAAGGTATCTCTACAGCGTACAAAGGAGTACAGAAGGTATCTCTACAGCGCACAAAGGAGTACAGAAGGTATCTCTACAGCGCACAAAGGAGTACAGAAGGTATCTCTACAGCGCACAAAGGAGTACAGGAAATATCTCTAGAACGTACAAAGGAGTACAGAAGGTATCTCTACAGCGCACAAAGGAGTACAGAATGTATCTCTACAGCGCACAAAGGAGTACAGGAAATATCTCTAGAACGTACAAAGGAGTACACGAGGTATCTCTACAGCGTACAAAGGAGTACAGAAGGTATCTCTACAGCGCACAAAGGAGTACAGAAGGTATCTCTACAGCGCACAAAGGAGTACAGAAGGTATCTCTACAGCGCACAAAGGAGTACAGAAGGTATCTCTACAGCGCACAAAGGAGTACAGGAAATATCTTTAGAACGTACAAAGGAGTACACGAGGTATCTCTACAGCTTACAAAGGAGTACAGAAGGTATCTCTACAGCGCACAAAGGAGTACAGAAGGTATCTCTACAGCGCACAAAGGAGTACAGGAAATATCTCTAGAACGTACAAAGGAGTACAGAAGGTATCTCTACAGCGCACAAAGGAATACAGAAGGTATCTCTACAGCGCACAATGGAGTACAGAAGGTATCTCTACAGCGCACAAAGGAGTACACGAGGTATCTCTACAGCGTACAAAGGAGTACAGAAGGTATCTCTACAGCGCACAAAGGAGTACAGAAGGTATCTCTACAGCGCACAAAGGAGTACAGAAGGTATCTCTACAGCGCACAAAGGAGTACAGGAAATATCTCTAGAACGTACAAAGGAGTACAGAAGGTATCTCTACAGCGCACAAAGGAGTACAGAAGGTATCTCTACAGCGCACAAAGGAGTACAGGAAATATCTCTACAGCGCACAAAGGAGTACAGAAGGTATCTCTACAGCGCACAAAAGAGTACAGGAAATATCTCTAGAACGTACAAAGGAGTACAGAAGGTATCTCTACAGCGCACAAAGGAGTACAGAAGGTATCTCTACAGCGCACAAAGGAGTACAGAAGGTATCTCTCCAGCGCACAAAGGAGTACACGAGGTATCTCTACAGCGTACAAAGGAGTACAGAAGGTATCTCTACAGCGCACAAAGGAGTACAGAAGGTATCTCTACAGCGCACAAAGGAGTACAGAAGGTATCTCTACAGCGCACAAAGGAGTACAGAAGGTATCTCTACAGCGCACAAAGGAGTACAGAAGGTATCTCTACAGCGCACTAAGGAGTACAGGAAATATCTCTAGAACGTACAAAGGAGTACAGAAGGTATCTCTACAGCGCACATAGGAGTACAGAAGGTATCTCTACAGCGCACAAAGGAGTACAGAAGGTATCTCTACAGCGCACAAAGGAGTACAGGAAATATCTCTAGAACGTACAAAGGAGTACACGAGGTATCTCTACAGCGCACAAAGGAGTACACGAGGTATCTCTACAGCGCACAAAGGAGTACAGAAGGTATCTCTACAGCGCACAAAGGAGTACAGAAGGTATCTCTACAGCGCACAAAGGAGTACAGAAGGTATCTCTACAGCGCACAAAGGAGTAAAGAAGGTATCTCTACAGCGCACAAAGGAGTACAGGAAATATCTCTAGAACGTACAAAGGAGTACAGAAGGTATCTCTACAGCGCACAAAGGTGTACAAGAAATATCTCTAGAACGTACAAAGGAGTACAGAAGGTATCTCTACAGCGCACAAAGGAGTACAGAAGGTATCTCTACAGCGCACAAAGGAGTACAGAAGGTATCTCTACAGCGCACATAGGAGTACAGGAAATATCTCTAGAACGTACAAAGGAGTACACGAGGTATCTCTACAGCGTACAAAGGAGTACAGAAGGTATCTCTACAGCGCACAAAGGAGTACACGAGGTATCTCTACAGCGTACAAAGGAGTACAGAAGGTATCTCTACAGCGCACAAAGGAGTACAGAAGGTATATCTACAGCGCACAAAGGAGTACAGAAGGTATCTCTACAGCGCACAAAGGAGTACAGAAGGTATCTCTACAGCGCACAAAGGAGTACAGAAGGTATCTCTACAGCGCACAAAGGAGTACAGAAAATATCTCTACAGCGCACAAAGGAGTACAGAAGGTATCTCTACAGCGCACAAAGGAGTACAGGAAATATCTCTAGAACGTACAAAGGAGTACAGAAGGTATCTCTACAGCGCACATAGGAGTACAGAAAGTATCTCTACAGCGCACAAAGGAGTACAGAAGGTATCTCTACAGCGCACAAAGGAGTACAGGAAATATCTCCAGAACGTACAAAGGAGTACACGAGGTATCTCTACAGCGCACAAAGGAGTACACGAGGTATCTCTACAGCGCACAAAGGAGTACAGAAGGTATCTCTACAGCGCACAAAGGAGTACAGAAGGTATCTCTACAGCGCACAAAGGAGTACAGAAGGTATCTCTACAGCGCACAAAGGAGTAAAGAAGGTATCTCTACAGCGCACAAAGGAGTACAGGAAATATCTCTAGAACGTACAAAGGAGTACAGAAGGTATCTCTACAGCGCACAAAGGTGTACAAGAAATATCTCTAGAACGTACAAAGGAGTACAGAAGGTATCTCTACAGCGCACAAAGGAGTACAGAAGGTATCTCTACAGCGCACAAAGGAGTACAGAAGGTATCTCTACAGCGCACATAGGAGTACAGGAAATATCTCTAGAACGTACAAAGGAGTACACGAGGTATCTCTACAGCGTACAAAGGAGTACAGAAGGTATCTCTACAGCGCACAAAGGAGTACACAATTTAAACAATTTAAACAATTTATTTACCACAGGAGATACAGAGGTAGAATGTTTCTTAAGTCTAGTACAATGGACAAGTTTGAATATAGCTACCTGTGGGCCCGAATAAGTTCAGCGACTTCTGGGGCATCCTACCATCAACATTATTCTAAGGTGTACATTAATGTTTAACCTAAATCACTTAACCTAGTTTCACATTAGACTGATCAGTGAGATAATTCAATCGATATCAGATATTTCATTTTACAATATAGGTTATGTGGACTATATTTAACAGTACATTCGATAAAAGATTTAACAGCAGACTGAAGGCGAATTACATATTACCCATGGCAAATTTCATTATTGGAAACAGTCATGTTGGAGACAAGATTTTACTTGGTGATCTTACATGACTAATATTCCGATAGGAAGTGAGTCTCGAGATTTCTTTTGAATAACTTGTAAGAATTACTATCACGGATCTCCGCAGGTATTGAGTTCCAAGTTTTAGTTCCAACGAAGAGGATACTGTGTTGCGACCGGGCCTTTGAATAATAAGGAAGCATGAATTTACTTCTATTTCGGGTTAAATGGTCGTGATGACCAGTTTGCGCACTTAATAATAGTTTCAGGCTATTGTCGCTATCATTTCTTAATGTTTTGTAAATGAAATTACAAATGGAGATTTTATAGAGATCTGGAAGTTTAAGTATTTGTAAATTTTTAAATGAATCATTTGTGTGAGCATTATATTCTAGATTCTTTACCGCTCTGATTGCTCTTTTTTGCAGAGTAAAAATTATATTGGTTTTATTTTTATCAGTTCCGTGCCATGCTTCTATTCCGTACTGCAAGTATGGTGAAATGAGCGTTCGGTAGAGCATTCGTAAAGCTGTTTCAGGCAGGTAATTTTTAACTTTATTCAGGATTCCGATGGATTTCGATAATTTAGAACTAATATTAGCGATGTGCTCTTTAAAGGTCAGATGTTTATCTATTGTGATGCCCAGAAACTTGCATGAGTTGGTTTCTTCGATTTCACCTTCGCCAATTTTTATGTGTGGGAGAGATATGCTTTTCTTGTATGAGAATGTAATATACTTTGTTTTTTCGATGTTGAGGCTTATTTTATTAGCTTTAAGCCATAATGAAACCTTATGGAGTTCATTATT
This sequence comes from Morinoia aosen, assembly GCA_030386875.1. Taxonomy (NCBI): domain Eukaryota; kingdom Metazoa; phylum Arthropoda; class Malacostraca; order Amphipoda; family Talitridae; genus Morinoia; species Morinoia aosen. The sequence continues at coordinate 55,795,847 of CM059576.1, read as the reverse complement.
TATGCTCTCCGCAATCATAGCGGGATTTTGGCTCGGAAGGACCGTAGAAAGCGTGCTGTCATCGGCAAAAAGTATGAATTTGAAAAATGTTGTTGATTTGATAATATCATTTATAAACATCAGAAATAGGAGAGGCCCTAGGACAGACCCTTGTGGAACTCCATGGCTAATTGTCTGTGGGTCCGATTTTGCGTCGTCAACGACAACGTATTGCTTCCGATTTGTTAGGTATGATTTGAACCAATCATGGGCAATTCCTCGAATGCCATAACAGTGTAGTTTCGAGAGTAATATCTTATGGTCCACACAGTCGAATGCTTTTCGAAAGTCAAGAAAAACGGAGAAAACAAGCTTTCCTTCATCTATATTAGAGTAAAGGTACTGTAAATGATTTAATACAGCTTGTGTCGTTGATTTCTTAGAACGAAAACCGAATTGTCCGTCATAGAGAAAAGATTTTTGTTCAAAATACGAATACACTTTTTTATGCACAATTTTTTCAAATATTTTGCTCATAATTGGTAAAACAGAGATAGGTCTATAATTATTAACGCAGTTTTTATCACCATTTTTAAAAATAGGGGTGACTCTGGCAGTTTTGAGAGAGTTGGGGAAGATACCTTGAGAAAGCGAATGGTTGATAATATCAGATATGCACGGTGCTATTATATCAGCAATAGCCTTAAGAACTTTAGCTGAAAATTTATTTAATCCATTTGATTCATTTTTCAAGTTGTTTATGCATGTAATTACATCGGAGGGGTTAGTTGGCGGGAAAAAGAAAGAGTTGTGTTCACGGACATGGTCCATGTATTGCAAGTGGTCTGTAGGTTCACTAACGACACTATCGGCTATATTTTTTCCTATATTTATAAAAAAGTTGTTGAACACTGTTGCAATATCTTGTTTATCATGATATTTTACATTTTCGTGAACGATGGATTCAATCGTTTTTTTAGCGTTATTATTCGGTCTATAGCAAGAATTAAGCAGGCGCCAAGTTTTTTTAATATCAGTTTTGTAGTCAGTGAATTTGCGCGTAAAGTAGTTTTGTTTCGATGTTCGTATTTGATTTGTCACATGATTTCTGAATCTGTTATACGTTAATCTAGAGATTCGTCCTTCGTATAGTAAGGCTAAGTATGCTTGACGTTTCTTTATATTGATCACGATATCTTCAGTAATCCAGGGTTTTTGTCTATTTTTCGGCGTAATTGTGCGGGTGATTATTGGACAACATTGGTTATATGCGGTCGTTATAGTTTCAGTTAGTTTTAGTATTGCTTGGTCAATGTTAATCGCATTATTGTCTAGTTCATAGATGTCCAATGATGGCATTAATTCTTCTAGAACAGTTCGCATTGTCCCCAAGTTATATTCGTTTATACAACGATATGAAAAAGTCTCAGCATGTGGGCTGTTGCAGGGACTATAGACATTCTTCTTGATGAGAAACACCGGAAAATGGTCAGATAAGTCAGAAATTATTATTCCTGTAAGAAAATCAGTCGGATCTAACATAAAATATTATCGAGCAACGTGGCAGATTCGGATGTAATACGCGTAGGTTTCGTGATGATTGGAAGGAAGGAGTTAGACTGAAAAACATTTATGAAGTTTGAGATTTGTTCACAGCTTTCATATTGAAGAAGATCGTAGTTGAAATCCCCGCAAATTATTATGTCATTGTATAGAGATTTGTTAAACTGAGATATTATGCTTTGAAGCTCGTTCAGGAAAGAAATGTTGCAAGCTGTTGGGGGCCTATATACAGTTCCAAGTACAATCCGTTTACCATTTTTCGTTAGTTCTATAAATAGAGTCTCAATATGTTCACGATTCATAGTCGCACTTATAATGTTTTTCGATGATATGTGTTTAGATATGTACGTACTGCTACTACACGAGGTATCTTTACAGCGTACAAAGGAGTACAGAAGGTATCTCTACAGCGCACAAAGGAGTACAGAAGGTATATCTACAGCGCACAAAGGAGTACAGAAGGTATCTCTACAGCGCACAAAGGAGTACAGAAGGTATCTCTACAGCGCACAAAGGAGTACAGGAAATATCTCTAGAACGTACAAAGGAGTACAGAAGGTATCTCTACAGCGCACAAAGGAGTACAGAAGGTATCTCTACAGCGCACAAAGGAGTACAGAAGGTATCTCTACAGCGCACAAAGGAGTACACGAGGTATCTCTACAGCGTACAAAGGAGTACAGAAGGTATCTCTACAGCGCACAAAGGAGTACAGAAGGTATCTCTACAGCGCACAAAGGAGTACAGAAGGTATCTCTACAGCGCACAAAGGAGTACAGAAGGTATCTCTACAGCGCACAAAGGAGTACAGAAGGTATCTCTACAGCGCACAAAGGAGTACAGAAGGTATCTCTACAGCGCACAAAGGAGTACAGAAGGTATCTCTACAGCGCACAAAGGAGTACAGGAAATATCTCTAGAACGTACAAAGGAGTACACGAGGTATCTCTACAGCGTACAAAGGAGTACAGAAGGTATCTCTACAGCGCACAAAGGAGTACAGAAGGTATCTCTACAGCGCACAAAGGAGTACAGAAGGTATCTCTACAGCGCACAAAGGAGTACAGAAGGTATCTCTACAGCGCACAAAGGAGTACAGGAAATATCTCTAGAACGTACAAAGGAGTACACGAGGTATCTCTACAGCGTACAAAGGAGTACAGGAGGTATCTCTACAGCGCACAAAGAAGTACAGAAGGTATCTCTACAGCGCACAAAGGAGTACAGGAAATATCTCTAGAACGTACAAAGGAGTACACGAGGTATCTCTACAGCGTTCAAAGAAGTACAGAAGGTATCTCTACAGCGCACAAAGGAGTACAGAAGGTATCTCTACAGCGCACAAAGGAGTACAGAAGGTATCTCTACAGCGCACAAAGGAGTACAGAAGGTATCTCTACAGCGCACAAAGGAGTACAGAAGGTATCTCTACAGCGCACAAAGGAGTACAGAAGGTATCTCTACAGCGCACAAAGGAGTACAGGAAATATCTCTAGAACGTACAAAGGAGTACACGAGGTATCTCTACAGCGTACAAAGGAGTACAGAAGGTATCTCTACAGCGCTCAAAGGAGTACAGAAGGTATCTCTACAGCGCACAAAGGAGTACAGAAGGTATCTCTACAGCGCACAAAGGAGTACAGAAGGTATCTCTACAGCGCACAAAGGAGTACAGGAAATATCTCTAGAACGTACAAAGGATTACAGAAGGTATCTCTACAGCGCACAAAGGAGTACAGGAGGTATCTCTACAGCGCACAAAGGAGTACAGAAGGTATCTCTACAGCACACAAATGAGTACACGAGGTATCTCTACAGCGTACAAAGGAGTACAGAAGGTATCTCTACAGCGCACAAAGGAGTACAGAAGGTATCTCTACAGCGCACAAAGGAGTACAGAAGGTATCTCTACAGCGCACAAAGGAGTACAGGAAATATCTCTAGAACGTACAAAGGAGTACAGAAGGTATCTCTACAGCGCACAAAGGAGTATAGAAGGTATCTCTACAGCGCACAAAGGAGTACAGAAGGTATCTCTACAGCGCACAAAGGAGTACAGAAGGTATCTCTACAGCGCATAAAGGAGTACAGAAGGTATCTCTACAGCGTACAAAGGAGTACAGAAGGTATCTCTACAGCGCACAAAGAAGTACAGAAGGTATCTCTACAGCGCACAAAGGAGTACAGAAGGTATCTCTACATCGCACAAAGGAGTACAGGAAATATCTCTAGAACGTACAAAGGAGTACAGAAGGTATCTCTACAGCGCACAAAGGAGTACAGAAGGTATCTCTACAGCGCAAAAAGGAGTACAGGAAATATCTCTAGAACGTACAAAGGAGTACAGAAGGTATCTCTACAGCGCACAAAGGAGTACAGAAGGTATCTCTACAGCGCAAAAAGGAGTACAGAAGGTATCTCTACAGCGCACAAAGGAGTACAGAAGGTATCTCTACAGCGCACAAAGAAGTACAGAAGGTATCTCTACAGCGTACAAAGGAGTACAGAAGGTATCTCTACAGCGCACAAAGGAGTACAGAAGGTATCTCTACAGCGCACAAAGGAGTACAGAAGGTATCTCTACAGCGCACAAAGGAGTACAGGAAATATCTCTAGAACGTACAAAGGAGTACAGAAGGTATCTCTACAGCGCACAAAGGAGTACAGAATGTATCTCTACAGCGCACAAAGGAGTACAGGAAATATCTCTAGAACGTACAAAGGAGTACACGAGGTATCTCCACAGCGTACAAAGGAGTACAGAAGGTATCTCTACAGCGCACAAAGGAGTACAGAAGGTATCTCTACAGCGCACAAAGGAGTACAGAAGGTATCTCTACAGCGCACAAAGGAGTACAGAAGGTATCTCTACAGCGCACAAAGGAGTACAGGAAATATCTTTAGAACGTACAAAGGAGTACACGAGGTATCTCTACAGCTTACAAAGGAGTACAGAAGGTATCTCTACAGCGCACAAAGGAGTACAGAAGGTATCTCTACAGCGCACAAAGGAGTACAGGAAATATCTCTAGAACGTACAAAGGAGTACAGAAGGTATCTCTACAGCGCACAAAGGAATACAGAAGGTATCTCTACAGCGCACAATGGAGTACAGAAGGTATCTCTACAGCGCACAAAGGAGTACACGAGGTATCTCTACAGCGTACAAAGGAGTACAGAAGGTATCTCTACAGCGCACAAAGGAGTACAGAAGGTATCTCTACAGCGCACAAAGGAGTACAGAAGGTATCTCTACAGCGCACAAAGGAGTACAGGAAATATCTCTAGAACGTACAAAGGAGTACAGAAGGTATCTCTACAGCGCACAAAGGAGTACAGAAGGTATCTCTACAGCGCACAAAGGAGTACAGGAAATATCTCTACAGCGCACAAAGGAGTACAGAAGGTATCTCTACAGCGCACAAAAGAGTACAGGAAATATCTCTAGAACGTACAAAGGAGTACAGAAGGTATCTCTACAGCGCACAAAGGAGTACAGAAGGTATCTCTACAGCGCACAAAGGAGTACAGAAGGTATCTCTCCAGCGCACAAAGGAGTACACGAGGTATCTCTACAGCGTACAAAGGAGTACAGAAGGTATCTCTACAGCGCACAAAGGAGTACAGAAGGTATCTCTACAGCGCACAAAGGAGTACAGAAGGTATCTCTACAGCGCACAAAGGAGTACAGAAGGTATCTCTACAGCGCACAAAGGAGTACAGAAGGTATCTCTACAGCGCACTAAGGAGTACAGGAAATATCTCTAGAACGTACAAAGGAGTACAGAAGGTATCTCTACAGCGCACATAGGAGTACAGAAGGTCTCTCTACAGCGCACAAAGGAGTACAGAAGGTATCTCTACAGCGCACAAAGGAGTACAGGAAATATCTCTAGAACGTACAAAAGAGTACACGAGGTATCTCTACAGCGCACAAAGGAGTACACGAGGTATCTCTACAGCGCACAAAGGAGTACAGAAGGTATCTCTACAGCGCACAAAGGAGTACAGAAGGTATCTCTACAGCGCACAAAGGAGTACAGAAGGTATCTCTACAGCGCACAAAGGAGTAAAGAAGGTATCTCTACAGCGCACAAAGGAGTACAGGAAATATCTCTAGAACGTACAAAGGAGTACAGAAGGTATCTCTACAGCGCACAAAGGTGTACAAGAAATATCTCTAGAACGTACAAAGGAGTACAGAAGGTATCTCTACAGCGCACAAAGGAGTACAGAAGGTATCTCTACAGCGCACAAAGGAGTACAGAAGGTATCTCTACAGCGCACATAGGAGTACAGGAAATATCTCTAGAACGTACAAAGGAGTACACGAGGTATCTCTACAGCGTACAAAGGAGTACAGAAGGTATCTCTACAGCGCACAAAGGAGTACACGAGGTATCTCTACAGCGTACAAAGGAGTACAGAAGGTATCTCTACAGCGCACAAAGGAGTACAGAAGGTATATCTACAGCGCACAAAGGAGTACAGAAGGTATCTCTACAGCGCACAAAGGAGTACAGAAGGTATCTCTACAGCGCACAAAGGAGTACAGAAGGTATCTCTACAGCGCACAAAGGAGTACAGAAAATATCTCTACAGCGCACAAAGGAGTACAGAAGGTATCTCTACAGCGCACAAAGGAGTACAGGAAATATCTCTAGAACGTACAAAGGAGTACAGAAGGTATCTCTACAGCGCACATAGGAGTACAGAAGGTATCTCTACAGCGCACAAAGGAGTACAGAAGGTATCTCTACAGCGCACAAAGGAGTACAGGAAATATCTCCAGAACGTACAAAGGAGTACACGAGGTATCTCTACAGCGCACAAAGGAGTACACGAGGTATCTCTACAGCGCACAAATGAGTACAGAAGGTATCTCTACAGCGCACAAAGGAGTACAGAAGGTATCTCTACAGCGCACAAAGGAGTACAGAAGGTATCTCTACAGCGCACAAAGGAGTAAAGAAGGTATCTCTACAGCGCACAAAGGAGTACAGGAAATATCTCTAGAACGTACAAAGGAGTTAAGAAGGTATCTCTACAGCGCACAAAGGTGTACAAGAAATATCTCTAGAACGTACAAAGGAGTACAGAAGGTATCTCTACAGCGCACAAAGGAGTACAGAAGGTATCTCTACAGCGCACAAAGGAGTACAGAAGGTATCTCTACAGCGCACATAGGAGTACAGGAAATATCTCTAGAACGTACAAAGGAGTACACGAGGTATCTCTACAGCGTACAAAGGAGTACAGAAGGTATCTCTACAGCGCACAAAGGAGTACACAATTTAAACAATTTAAACAATTTATTTACCACAGGAGATACAGAGGTAGAATGTTTCTTAAGTCTAGTACAATGGACAAGTTTGAATATAGCTACCTGTGGGCCCGAATAAGTTCAGCGACTTCTGGGGCATCCTACCATCAACATTATTCTAAGGTGTACATTAATGTTTAACCTAAATCACTTAACCTAGTTTCACATTAGACTGATCAGTGAGATAATTCAATCGATATCAGATATTTCATTTTACAATATAGGTTATGTGGACTATATTTAACAGTACATTCGATAAAAGATTTAACAGCAGACTGAAGGCGAATTACATATTACCCATGGCAAATTTCATTATTGGAAACAGTCATGTTGGAGACAAGATTTTACTTGGTGATCTTACATGACTAATATTCCGATAGGAAGTGAGTCTCGAGATTTCTTTTGAATAACTTGTAAGAATTACTATCACGGATCTCCGCAGGTATTGAGTTCCAAGTTTTAGTTCCAACGAAGAGGATACTGTGTTGCGACCGGGCCTTTGAATAATAAGGAAGCATGAATTTACTTCTATTTCGGGTTAAATGGTCGTGATGACCAGTTTGCGCACTTAATAATAGTTTCAGGCTATTGTCGCTATCATTTCTTAATGTTTTGTAAATGAAATTACAAATGGAGATTTTATAGAGATCTGGAAGTTTAAGTATTTGTAAATTTTTAAATGAATCATTTGTGTGAGCATTATATTCTAGATTCTTTACCGCTCTGATTGCTCTTTTTTGCAGAGTAAAAATTATATTGGTTTTATTTTTATCAGTTCCGTGCCATGCTTCTATTCCGTACTGCAAGTATGGTGAAATGAGCGTTCGGTAGAGCATTCGTAAAGCTGTTTCAGGCAGGTAATTTTTAACTTTATTCAGGATTCCGATGGATTTCGATAATTTAGAACTAATATTAGCGATGTGCTCTTTAAAGGTCAGATGTTTATCTATTGTGATGCCCAGAAACTTGCATGAGTTGGTTTCTTCGATTTCACCTTCGCCAATTTTTATGTGTGGGAGAGATATGCTTTTCTTGTATGAGAATGTAATATACTTTGTTTTTTCGATGTTGAGGCTTATTTTATTAGCTTTAAGCCATAATGATACCTTATGGAGTTCATTATTTATGCTCTCCGCAATCATAGCGGGATTTTGGCTCGGAAGGACCGTAGAAAGCGTGCTGTCATCGGCAAAAAGTATGAATTTGAAAAATGTTGTTGATTTGATAATATCATTTATAAACATCAGAAATAGGAGAGGCCCTAGGACAGACCCTTGTGGAACTCCATGGCTAATTGTCTGTGGGTCCGATTTTGCGTCGTCAACGACAACGTATTGCTTCCGATTTGTTAGGTATGATTTGAACCAATCATGGGCAATTCCTCGAATGCCATAACAGTGTAGTTTCGAGAGTAATATCTTATGGTCCACACAGTCGAATGCTTTTCGAAAGTCAAGAAAAACGGAGAAAACAAGCTTTCCTTCATCTATATTAGAGTAAAGGTACTGTAAATGATTTAATACAGCTTGTGTCGTTGATTTCTTAGAACGAAAACCGAATTGTCCGTCATAGAGAAAAGATTTTTGTTCAAAATACGAATACACTTTTTTATGCACAATTTTTTCAAATATTTTGCTCATAATTGGTAAAACAGAGATAGGTCTATAATTATTAACGCAGTTTTTATCACCATTTTTAAAAATAGGGGTGACTCTGGCAGTTTTGAGAGAGTTGGGGAAGATACCTTGAGAAAGCGAATGGTTGATAATATCAGATATGCACGGTGCTATTATATCAGCAATAGCCTTAAGAACTTTAGCTGAAAATTTATTTAATCCATTTGATTTATTTTTCAAGTTGTTTATGCATGTAATTACATCGGAGGGGTTAGTTGGCGGGAAAAAGAAAGAGTTGTGTTCACGGACATGGTCCATGTATTGCAAGTGGTCTGTAGGTTCACTAACGACACTATCGGCTATATTTTTTCCTATATTTATAAAAAAGTTGTTGAACACTGTTGCAATATCTTGTTTATCATGATATTTTACATTTTCGTGAACGATGGATTCAATCGTTTTTTTAGCGTTATTATTCGGTCTATAGCAAGAATTAAGCAGGCGCCAAGTTTTTTTAATATCAGTTTTGTAGTCAGTGAATTTGCGCGTAAAGTAGTTTTGTTTCGATGTTCGTATTTGATTTGTCACATGATTTCTGAATCTGTTATACGTTAATCTAGAGATTCGTCCTTCGTATAGTAAGGCTAAGTATGCTTGACGTTTCTTTATATTGATCACGATATCTTCAGTAATCCAGGGTTTTTGTCTATTTTTCGGCGTAATTGTGCGGGTGATTATTGGACAACATTGGTTATATGCGGTCGTTATAGTTTCAGTTAGTTTTAGTATTGCTTGGTCAATGTTAATCGCATTATTGTCTAGTTCATAGATGTCCAATGATGGCATTAATTCTTCTAGAACAGTTCGCATTGTCCCCAAGTTATATTCGTTTATACAACGATATGAAAAAGTCTCAGCATGTGGGCTGTTGCAGGGACTATAGACATTCTTCTTGATGAGAAACACCGGAAAATGGTCAGATAAGTCAGAAATTATTATTCCTGTAAGAAAATCAGTCGGATCTAACATAAAATATTATCGAGCAACGTGGCAGATTCGGATGTAATACGCGTAGGTTTCGTGATGATTGGAAGGAAGGAGTTAGACTGAAAAACATTTATGAAGTTTGAGATTTGTTCACAGCTTTCATATTGAAGAAGATCGTAGTTGAAATCCCCGCAAATTATTATGTCATTGTATAGAGATTTGTTAAACTGAGATATTATGCTTTGAAGCTCGTTCAGGAAAGAAATGTTGCAAGCTGTTGGGGGCCTATATACAGTCCCAAGTACAATCCGTTTACCATTTTTCGTTAGTTCTATAAATAGAGTCTCAATATGTTCACGATTCATAGTCGCACTTATAATGTTTTTCGATGATATGTGTTTAGATATGTACGTACTGCTACTACACGAGGTATCTTTACAGCGTACAAAGGAGTACAGAAGGTATCTCTACAGCGCACAAAGGAGTACAGAAGGTATATCTACAGCGCACAAAGGAGTACAGAAGGTATCTCTACAGCGCACAAAGGAGTACAGAAGGTATCTCTACAGCGCACAAAGGAGTACAGGAAATATCTCTAGAACGTACAAAGGAGTACAGAAGGTATCTCTACAGCGCACAAAGGAGTACAGAAGGTATCTCTACAGCGCACAAAGGAGTACAGAAGGTATCTCTACAGCGCACAAAGGAGTACACGAGGTATCTCTACAGCGTACAAAGGAGTACAGAAGGTATCTCTACAGCGCACAAAGGAGTACAGAAGGTATCTCTACAGCGCACAAAGGAGTACAGAAGGTATCTCTACAGCGCACAAAGGAGTACAGAAGGTATCTCTACAGCGCACAAAGGAGTACAGAAGGTATCTCTACAGCGCACAAAGGAGTACAGAAGGTATCTCTACAGCGCACAAAGGAGTACAGAAGGTATCTCTACAGCGCACAAAGGAGTACAGGAAATATCTCTAGAACGTACAAAGGAGTACACGAGGTATCTCTACAGCGTACAAAGGAGTACAGAAGGTATCTCTACAGCGCACAAAGGAGTACAGAAGGTATCTCTACAGCGCACAAAGGAGTACAGAAGGTATCTCTACAGCGCACAAAGGAGTACAGAAGGTATCTCTACAGCGCACAAAGGAGTACAGGAAATATCTCTAGAACGTACAAAGGAGTACACGAGGTATCTCTACAGCGTACAAAGGAGTACAGGAGGTATCTCTACAGCGCACAAAGAAGTACAGAAGGTATCTCTACAGCGCACAAAGGAGTACAGGAAATATCTCTAGAACGTACAAAGGAGTACACGAGGTATCTCTACAGCGTTCAAAGAAGTACAGAAGGTATCTCTACAGCGCACAAAGGAGTACAGAAGGTATCTCTACAGCGCACAAAGGAGTACAGAAGGTATCTCTACAGCGCACAAAGGAGTACAGAAGGTATCTCTACAGCGCACAAAGGAGTACAGAAGGTATCTCTACAGCGCACAAAGGAGTACAGAAGGTATCTCTACAGCGCACAAAGGAGTTCAGGAAATATCTCTAGAACGTACAAAGGAGAACAGAAGGTATCTCTACAGCGCACAAAAGGGTACAGAAGGTATCTTTACAGCGCACAAAGGAGTACAGAAGGTATCTCTACAGCGTACAAAGGAGTACACGAGGTATCTCTACAGCGTACAAAGGAGTACAGAAGGTATCTCTACAGCGCACAAAGGAGAACAGAAGGTATCTCTACAGCGCACAAAGGAGTACAGAAGGTATCTCTAAAGCGCACAAAGGAGTACAGGAAATATCTCTAGAACGTACAAAGGAGTACAGAAGGTATCTCTACAGCGCACAAAGGAGTACAGAAGGTATCTCTACAGCGCACGAAAGAGTACAGAAGGTATCTCTACAGCGCACAAAGGAGTACAGGAAATATCTCTAGAACGTACAAAGGAGTACACGAGGTATCTCTACAGCGTACAAAGGAGTACAGAAGGTATCTCTTCAGCGCACAAAGGAGTACAGAAGGTATCTCTACAGCGCACAAAGGAGTACAGAAGGAAACTCTACAGCGCACATAGGAGTACAGAAGGTATCTCTACAGCGCACAAAGGAGTACAGAAGGTATCTCTACAGCGCACAAAGGAGTACAGAAGGTATCTCTACAGCGCACAAAGGAGTACAGAAGGTATCTCTACAGCGCACAAAGGAGTACAGGAAATATCTCTAGAACGTACAAAGGAGTACAGAAGGTATCTCTACAGCGCACAAAGGAGTACAGAATGTATCTCTACAGCGCACAAAGGAGTACAGGAAATATCTCTAGAACGTACAAAGGAGTACACGAGGTATCTCTACAGCGTACAAAGGAGTACAGAAGGTATCTCTACAGCGCACAAAGGAGTACAGAAGGTATCTCTACAGCGTACAAAGGAGTACAGAAGGTTTCTCAACAGCGCACAAAGAAGTACAGAAGGTATCTCTACAGCGCACAAAGGAGTACAGAAGGTATATCTTCAGCGCACAAAGGAGTACAGGAAATATCGCTAGAACGTACATAGGAGTACACGAGGTATCTCTACAGCGCTTAAAGGAGTACAGGAAATATCTCTAGAACGTACAAAGGAGTACACGAGGTATCTCTACAGCGTACAAAGGAGTATAGAAGGTATCTCTACAGCGCACAAAGGAGTACAGAAGGTATCTCTACAGCGCACAAAGGAGTACAGAAGGTATCTCTACAGCGCACAAAGGAGTACAGAAGGTATCTCTACAGCGCACAAAGGAGTACAGGAAATATCTCTAGAACGTACAAAGGAGTACAGAAGGTATCTCTACAGCGCACAAAGGAGTACAGAAGGTATCTCTACAGCGCACAAAGGAGTACAGAAAATATCTCTACAGCGCACAAAGGAGTACAGAAGGTATCTCTACAGCGCACAAAGGAGTACAGAAGGTATCTCTACAGCGCACAAAGGAGTACAGGAAATATCTCTAGAACGTACAAAGGAGTACAGAAGGTATCTCTACAGCGCACAAAGGAGTACAGAAGGTATCTCTACAGCGCACAAAGGAGTACAGAAGGTATCTTTACAGCGCACCAAGGAGTACAGAAGGTATCTCTACAGCGCACAAAGGAGTACAGGAAATATCTCTAGAACGTACAAAGGAGTACAGAAGGTATCTCTACAGCGCACAAAGGAGTACAGAAGGTATCTCTACAGCGCACAAAGGAGTACAGAAGGTATCTCTACAGCGCACAAAGGAGTACAGAAGGTATCTCTACAGCGCACAAAGGAGTACAGAAGGTATCTCTACAGCGCACAAAGGAGTGCAGGAAATATCTCTAGAACGTACAAAGGAGTACACGAGGTATCTCTACAGCGTACAAAGGAGTACAGAAGGTATCTCTACAGCGCACAAAGGAGTACAGAAGGTATCTCTACAGCGTACAAAGGAGTACAGAAGGTGTCTCTACAGCGCACAAAGGAGTACAGAAGGTATCTCTACAGCGCACAAAGGAGTACAGAAGGTATCTCTACAGCGCACAAAGGAGTACAGGAAATATCTCTAGAACGTACAAAGGAGTACACGAGGTATCTCTACAGCGTACAAAGGAGTACAGAAGGTATCCCTACAGCGCACAAAGGAGTACAGAAGGTATCTCTACAGCGTACAAAGGAGTACAGAAGGTATCTCTACAGCGCACAGAGGAGTACAGAAGGTATCTCTACAGCGCACAAAGGAGTACAGAAGGTATCTCTACAGCGCACAAAGGAGTACAGGAAATATCTCTAGAACGTACAAAGGAGTACACGAGGTATCTCTACAGCGTACAAAGGAGTACAGAAGGTATCTCTACAGCGCACAAAGGAGTACAGAAGGTATCTCTACAGCGCACAAAGGAGTACAGGAAATATCTCTACAGCGCACCAAGGAGTACAGAGGGTATCTCTACAGCGCACAAAGGAGTACAGGAAATATCTCTAGAACGTACAAAGGAGTACAGAAGGTATCTCTACAGCGCACAAAGGAGTACAGAAGGTATCTCTACAGCGCACAAAGGAGTACAGAAGGTATCTCTACAGCGCACAAAGGAGTACACGAGGTATCTCTACAGCGTACAAAGGAGTACAGAAGGTATCTCTACAGCGCACAAAGGAGTACAGAAGGTATCTCTACAGCGCACAAAGGAGTACAGAAGGTATCTCTACAGCGCACAAAGGAGTACAGAAGGTATCTCTACAGCGCACAAAGGTGTACAGAAGATATCTCTACAGCGCACAAAGGAGTACAGGAAATATCTCTAGAACGTACAAAGGAGTACACGAGGTATCTCTACAGCGTACAAAGGAGTATAGAAGGTATCTCTACAGCGCACAAAGGAGTACAGAAGGTATCTCTACAGCGCACAAAGGAGTACAGAAGGTATCTCTACACCGCACAAAGGAGTACAGAAGGTATCTCTACAGCGTACAAAGGAGTACAGAAGGTATCTCTACAGCGCACAAAGGAGTACAGAAGGTATCTCTACAGCGCACAAAGGAGTACAGAAGGTATCTCTACAGCGCACAAAGGAGTACAGGAAATATCTCTAGAACGTACAAAGGAGTACACGAGGTATCTCTACAGCGTACAAAGGAGTACAGAAGGTATCTCTACAGCACACAAAGGAGTACAGAAGGTATCTCTACAGCGCACAGAGGAGTACAGAAGGTATCTCTACAGCGCACAAAGGAGTACAGGAAATATCTCTAGAACGTACAAAGGAGTACAGAAGGTATCTCTACAGCGCACAAAGGAGTACAGAAGGTATCTCTACAGCGCACAAAGGAGTACAGGAAATATCTCTAGAACGTACAAAGGAGTACACGAGGTATCTCTACAGCGTACAAAGGAGTACAGAAGGTATCTCTACAGCGCACAAAGGAGTACAGAAGGTATCTCTACAGCGCACAAAGGAGTACAGGAAATATCTCTACAGCGCACCAAGGAGTACAGAGGGTATCTCTACAGCGCACAAAGGAGTACAGGAAATATCTCTAGAACGTACAAAGGAGTACAGAAGGTATCTCTACAGCGCACAAAGGAGTACAGAAGGTATCTCTACAGCGCACAAAGGAGTACAGAAGGTATCTCTACAGCGCACAAAGGAGTACACGAGGTATCTCTACAGCGTACAAAGGAGTACAGAAGGTATCTCTACAGCGCACAAAGGAGTTCAGAAGGTATCTCTACAGCGCACAAAGGAGTACAGAAGGTATCTCTACAGCGCACAAAGGAGTACAGAAGGTATCTCTACAGCGCACAAAGGTGTACAGAAGATATCTCTACAGCGCACAAACGAGTACAGGAAATATCTCTAGAACGTACAAAGGAGTACACGAGGTATCTCTACAGCGTACAAAGGAGTACAGAAGGTATCTCTACAGCGCACAAAGGAGTAAAGAAGGTATCTCTACAGCGCACAAAGGAGTACAGAAGGTATCTCTACACCGCACAAAGGAGTACAGAAGGTATCTCTACAGCGTACAAAGGAGTACAGAAGGTATCTCTACAGCGCACAAAGGAGTACAGAAGGTATCTCTACAGCGCACAAAGGAGTACAGAAGGTATCTCTACAGCGCACAAAGGAGTACAGGAAATATCTCTAGAACGTACAAAGGAGTACACGAGGTATCTCTACAGCGTACAAAGGAGTACAGAAGGTATCTCTACAGCACACAAAGGAGTACAGAAGGTATCTCCACAGCGCACAAAGGAGTACAGAAGGTATCTCTACAGCGCACAAAGGAGTACAGGAAATATCTATAGAACGTACAAAGGAGTACACGAGGTATCTCTACAGCGTACAAAAGAGTACAGAAGGTATCTCTACAGCGCACAAAGGAGTACAGAAGGTATCTCTACAGCGCACAAAGGAGTACAGAAGGTATCTCTACAGCGCACAAAGGAGTACAGAAGGTATCTCTACAGCGCACAAAGGAGTACAGAACGTATCTCTACAGCGCACAAAGGAGTACAGGAAATATCTCTAGAACGTACAAAGGAGTACACGAGGTATCTCTACAGCGTACAAAGGAGTACAGAAGGTATCTCTACAGCGCACAAAGGAGTACAGAAGGTATCTCTACAGCGTACAAAGGAATACAGAAGATATCTCAACAGCGCACAAAGAAGTACAGAAGGTATCTCTACAGCGCACAAAGGAGTACAGAAGGTATATCTTCAGCGCACGAAGGAGTACAGGAAATATCGCTAGAACGTACATAGGAGTACACGAGGTATCTCTACAGCGCTTAAAGGAGTACAGGAAATATCTCTAGAACGTACAAAGGAGTACACGAGGTATCTCTACAGCGTACAAAGGAGTACAGAAGGTATCTCTACAGCGCACAAAGGAGTACAGAAGGTATCTCTACAGCGCACAAAGGAGTACAGAAGGTATCTCTACAGCGCACAAAGAAGTACAGAAGGTATCTCTACAGCGCACAAAGGAGTACAGGAAATATCTCTAGAACGTACAAAGGAGTACAGAAGGTATCTCTACAGCGCACAAAGGAGTACAGAAGGTATCTCTACAGCGCACAAAGGAGTACAGAAAATATCTCTACAGCGCACAAAGGAGTACAGAAGGTATCTCTACAGCGCACAAAGGAGTACAGAAGGTATCTCTACAGCGCAAAAAGGAGTACAGGAAATATCTCTAGAACGTACAAAGGAGTACAGAAGGTATCTCTACAGCGCACAAAGGAGTACAGAAGGTATCTCTACAGCGCACAAAGGAGTACAGAAGGTATCTTTACAGCGCACCAAGGAGTACAGAAGGTATCTCTACAGCGCACAAAGGAGTACAGGAAATATCTCTAGAACGTACAAAGGAGTACAGAAGGTATCTCTACAGCGCACAAAGGAGTACAGAAGGTATCTCTACAGCGCACAAAGGAGTACAGAAGGTATCTCTACAGCGCACAAAGGAGTACAGAAGGTATCTCTACAGCGCACAAAGGAGTACAGAAGGTATCTCTACAGCGCACAAAGGAGTACAGGAAATATCTCTAGAACGTACAAAGGAGTACACGAGGTATCTCTACAGCGTACAAAGGAGTACAGAAGGTATCTCTACAGCGCACAAAGGAGTACAGAAGGTATCTCTACAGCGTACAAAGGAGTACAGAAGGTATCTCTACAGCGCACAAAGGAGTACAGAAGGTATCTCTACAGCGCACAAAGGAGTACAGAATGTATCTCTTCAGCGCACAAAGGAGTACAGGAAATATCTCTAGAACGTACAAAGGAGTACACGAGGTATCTCTACAGCGTACAAAGGAGTACAGAAGGTATCTCTACAGCGCACAAAGGAGTACAGAAGGTATCTCTACAGCGTACAAAGGAGTACAGAAGGTATCTCTACAGCGCACAAAGGAGTACAGAAGGTATCTCTACAGCGCACAAAGGAGTACAGAAGGTATCTCTACAGCGAACAAAGGAGTACAGGAAATATCTCTAGAACGTACAAAGGAGTACACGAGGTATCTCTACAGCGTACAAAGGAGTACAGAAGGTATCTCTACAGCGCACAAAGGAGTACAGAAGGTATCTCTACAGCGCACAAAGGAGTACAGGAAATATCTCTACAGCGCACCAAGGAGTACAGAAACTATCTCTACAGCGCACAAAGGAGTACAGGAAATATCTCTAGAACGTACAAAGGAGTACAGAAGGTATCTCTACAGCGTACAAAGGAGTACAGAAGGTATCTCTACAGCGCACAAAGGAGTACATAAGGTATCTCTACAGCGCACAAAGGAGTACACGAGGTATCTCTACAGCGTACAAAGGAGTACAGAAGGTATCTCTACAGCGCACAAAGGAGTACAGAAGGTATCTCTACAGCGCACAAAGGAGTACAGAAGGTATCTCTACAGCGCACAAAGGAGTACAGAAGGTATCTTTACAGCGCACCAAGGAGTACAGAAGGTATCTCTACAGCGCACAAAGGAGTACAGGAAATATCTCTAGAACCTACAAAGGAGTACAGAAGGTATCTCTACAGCGCACAAAGGAGTACAGAAGGTATCTCTACAGCGCACAAAGGAGTACAGAAGGTATCTCTACAGCGCACAAAGGAGTACAGAAGGTATCTCTACAGCGCACAAAGGAGTACAGAAGGTATCTCTACAGCGCACAAAGGAGTACAGGAAATATCTCTAGAACGTACAAAGGAGTACACGAGGTATCTCTACAGCGTACAAAGGAGTACAGAAGGTATCTCTACAGCGCACAAAGGAGTACAGAAGGTATCTCTACAGCGTACAAAGGAGTACAGAAGGTATCTCTACAGCGCACAAAGGAGTACAGAAGGTATCTCTACAGCGCACAAAGGAGTACAGAATGTATCTCTTCAGCGCACAAAGGAGTACAGGAAATATCTCTAGAACGTACAAAGGAGTACACGAGGTATCTCTACAGCGTACAAAGGAGTACAGAAGGTATCTCTACAGCGCACAAAGGAGTACAGAAGGTATCTCTACAGCGCACAAAGGAGTACAGAAGGTATCTCTACAGCGCACAAAGGAGTACAGAAGGTATCTCTACAGCGCACAAAGGAGTACAGAAGGTATCTCTACAGCGCACAAAGGAGTACAGGAAATATCTCTAGAACGTACAAAGGAGTACACGAGGTATCTCTACAGCGTACAAAGGAGTACAGAAGGTATCTCTACAGCGCACAAAGGAGTACAGAAGGTATCTCTACAGCGCACAAAGGAGTACAGAAGGTATCTCTACACCGCACAAAGGAGTACAGAAGGTATCTCTACAGCGTACAAAGGAGTACAGAAGGTATCTCTACAGCGCACAAAGGAGTACAGAAGGTATCTCTACAGCGCACAAAGGAGTACAGGAAATATCTCTAGAACGTACAAAGGAGTACACGAGGTATCTCTACAGCGTACAAAGGAGTACAGAAGGTATCTCTACAGCGCGCAAAGGAGTACAGAAGGTATCTCTACAGCGCACAAAGGAGTACAGGAAATATCTCTACAGCGCACCAAGGAGTACAGAAGGTATCTCTACAGCGCACAAAGGAGTACAGGAAATATCTCTAGAACGTACAAAGGAGTACAGAAGGTATCTCTCCAGCGCACAAAGGAGTACAGGAAATATCTCTACAGCGCACAAAGGAGTACAGGAAATATCTCTACAGCGCACCAAGGAGTACAGAGGGTATCTCTACAGCGCACAAAGGAGTACAGGAAATATCTCTAGAACGTACAAAGGAGTACAGAAGGTATCTCTACAGCGCACAAAGGAGTACAGAAGGTATCTCTACAGCGCACAAAGGAGTACAGAAGGTATCTCTACAGCGCACAAAGGAGTACACGAGGTATCTCTACAGCGTACAAAGGAGTACAGAAGGTATCTCTTCAGCGCACAAAGGAGTACAGAAGGTATCTCTACAGCGCACAAAGGAGTACAGAAGGTATCTCTACAGCGCACAAAGGAGTACAGAAGGTATCTCTACAGCGCACAAAGGTGTACAGAAGATATCTCTACAGCGCACAAACGAGTACAGGAAATATCTCTAGAACGTACAAAGGAGTACACGAGGTATCTCTACAGCGTACAAAGGAGTACAGAAGGTATCTCTACAGCGCACAAAGGAGTACAGAAGGTATCTCTACAGCGCACAAAGGAGTACAGAAGGTATCTCTACACCGCACAAAGGAGTACAGAAGGTATCTCTACAGGGTACAAAGGAGTACAGAAGGTATCTCTACAGCGCACAAAGGAGTACAGAAGGTATCTCTACAGCGCACAAAGGAGTACAGAAGGTATCTCTACAGCGCACAAAGGAGTACAGGAAATATCTCTAGAACGTACAAAGGAGTACACGAGGTATCTCTACAGCGTACAAAGGAGTACAGAAGGTATCTCTACAGCACACAAAGGAGTACAGAAGGTATCTCTACAGCGCACAAAGGAGTACAGAAGGTATCTCTACAGCGCACAAAGGAGTACAGGAAATATCTATAGAACGTACAAAGGAGTACACGAGGTATCTCTACAGCGTACAAAAGAGTACAGAAGGTATCTCTACAGCGCACAAAGGAGTACAGAAGGTATCTCTACAGCGCACAAAGGAGTACAGAAGGTATCTCTACAGCGCACAAAGGAGTACAGAAGGTATCTCTACAGCGCACAAAGGAGTACAGAACGTATCTCTACAGCGCACAAAGGAGTACAGGAAATATCTCTAGAACGTACAAAGGAGTACACGAGGTATCTCTACAGCGTACAAAGGAGTACAGAAGTTATCTCTACAGCGCACAAAGGAGTACAGAAGGTATCTCTACAGCGTACAAAGGAGTACAGAAGATATCTCAACAGCGCACAAAGAAGTACAGAAGGTATCTCTACAGCGCACAAAGGAGTACAGAAGGTATATCTTCAGCGCACGAAGGAGTACAGGAAATATCGCTAGAACGTACATAGGAGTACACGAGGTATCTCTACAGCGCTTAAAGGAGTACAGGAAATATCTCTAGAACGTACAAAGGAGTACACGAGGTATCTCTACAGCGTACAAAGGAGTACAGAAGGTATCTCTACAGCGCACAAAGGAGTACAGAAGGTATCTCTACAGCGCACAAAGGAGTACAGAAGGTATCTCTACAGCGCACAAAGAAGTACAGAAGGTATCTCTACAGCGCACAAAGGAGTACAGGAAATATCTCTAGAACGTACAAAGGAGTACAGAAGGTATCTCTACAGCGCACAAAGGAGTACAGAAGGTATCTCTACAGCGCACAAAGGAGTACAGAAAATATCTCTACAGCGCACAAAGGAGTACAGAAGGTATCTCTACAGCGCACAAAGGAGTACAGAAGGTATCTCTACAGCGCAAAAAGGAGTACAGGAAATATCTCTAGAACGTACAAAGGAGTACAGAAGGTATCTCTACAGCGCACAAAGGAGTACAGAAGGTATCTCTACAGCGCACAAAGGAGTACAGAAGGTATCTTTACAGCGCACCAAGGAGTACAGAAGGTATCTCTACAGCGCACAAAGGAGTACAGGAAATATCTCTAGAACGTACAAAGGAGTACAGAAGGTATCTCTACAGCGCACAAAGGAGTACAGAAGGTATCTCTACAGCGCACAAAGGAGTACAGAAGGTATCTCTACAGCGCACAAAGGAGTACAGAAGGTATCTCTACAGCGCACAAAGGAGTACAGAAGGTATCTCTACAGCGCACAAAGGAGTACAGGAAATATCTCTAGAACGTACAAAGGAGTACACGAGGTATCTCTACAGCGTACAAAGGAGTACAGAAGGTATCTCTACAGCGCACAAAGGAGTACAGAAGGTATCTCTACAGCGTACAAAGGAGTACAGAAGGTATCTCTACAGCGCACAAAGGAGTACAGAAGGTATCTCTACAGCGCACAAAGGAGTACAGAATGTATCTCTTCAGCGCACAAAGGAGTACAGGAAATATCTCTAGAACGTACAAAGGAGTACACGAGGTATCTCTACAGCGTACAAAGGAGTACAGAAGGTATCTCTACAGCGCACAAAGGAGTACAGAAGGTATCTCTACAGCGTACAAAGGAGTACCGAAGGTATCTCTACAGCGCACAAAGGAGTACAGAAGGTATCTCTACAGCGCACAAAGGAGTACAGAAGGTATCTCTACAGCGCACAAAGGAGTACAGGAAATATCTCTAGAACGTACAAAGGAGTACACGAGGTATCTCTACAGCGTACAAAGGAGTACAGAAGGTATCTCTACAGCGCACAAAGGAGTACAGAAGGTATCTCTACAGCGCACAAAGGAGTACAGGAAATATCTCTACAGCGCACCAAGGAGTACAGAAGGTATCTCTACAGCGCACAAAGGAGTACAGGAAATATCTCTAGAACGTACAAAGGAGTACAGAAGGTATCTCTACAGCGTACAAAGGAGTACAGAAGGTATCTCTACAGCGCACAAAGGAGTACATAAGGTATCTCTACAGCGCACAAAGGAGTACACGAGGTATCTCTACAGCGTACAAAGGAGTACAGAAGGTATCTCTACAGCGCACAAAGGAGTACAGAAGGTATCTCTACAGCGCACAAAGGAGTACAGAAGGTATCTCTACAGCGCACAAAGGAGTACAGAAGGTATCTTTACAGCGCACCAAGGAGTACAGAAGGTATCTCTACAGCGCACAAAGGAGTACAGGAAATATCTCTAGAACGTACAAAGGAGTACAGAAGGTATCTCTACAGCGCACAAAGGAGTACAGAAGGTATCTCTACAGCGCACAAAGGAGTACAGAAGGTATCTCTACAGCGCACAAAGGAGTACAGAAGGTATCTCTACAGCGCACAAAGGAGTACAGAAGGTATCTCTACAGCGCACAAAGGAGTACAGGAAATATCTCTAGAACGTACAAAGGAGTACACGAGGTATCTCTACAGCGTACAAAGGAGTACAGAAGGTATCTCTACAGCGCACAAAGGAGTACAGAAGGTATCTCTACAGCGTACAAAGGAGTACAGAAGGTATCTCTACAGCGCACAAAGGAGTACAGAAGGTATCTCTACAGCGCACAAAGGAGTACAGAATGTATCTCTTCAGCGCACAAAGGAGTACAGGAAATATCTCTAGAACGTACAAAGGAGTACACGAGGTATCTCTACAGCGTACAAAGGAGTACAGAAGGTATCTCTACAGCGCACAAAGGAGTACAGAAGGTATCTCTACAGCGTACAAAGGAGTACAGAAGGTATCTCTACAGCGCACAAAGGAGTACAGAAGGTATCTCTACAGCGCACAAAGGAGTACAGAAGGTATCTCTACAGCGCACAAAGGAGTACAGGAAATATCTCTAGAACGTACAAAGGAGTACACGAGGTATCTCTACAGCGTACAAAGGAGTACAGAAGGTATCTCTACAGCGCGCAAAGGAGTACAGAAGGTATCTCTACAGCGCACAAAGGAGTACAGGAAATATCTCTACAGCGCACCAAGGAGTACAGAAGGAATCTCTACAGCGCACAAAGGAGTACAGGAAATATCTCTAGAACGTACAAAGGAGTACAGAAGGTATCTCTACAGCGCACAAAGGAGTACAGAAGGTATCTCTACAGCGCACAAAGGAGTACATAAGGTATCTCTACAGCGCACAAAGGAGTACACGAGGTATCTCTACAGCGTACAAAGGAGTACAGAAGGTATCTCTACAGCGCACAAAGGAGTACAGAAGGTATCTCTACAGCGCACAAAGGAGTACAGAAGGTATCTCTACAGCGCACAAAGGAGTACAGAAGGTATCTCTACAGCGCACAAAGGTGTACAGAAGATATCTCTACAGCGCACAAAGGAGTACAGGAAATATCTCTAGAACGTACAAAGGAGTACACGAGGTATCTCTACAGCGTACAAAGGAGTACAGAAGGTATCTCTACAGCGCGCAAAGGAGTACAGAAGGTATCTCTACAGCGCACAAAGGAGTACAGAAGGTATCTCTACACCGCACAAAGGAGTACAGAAGGTATCTCTACAGCGTACAAAGGAGTACAGAAGGTATCTCTACAGCGCACAAAGGAGTACAGAAGGTATCTCTACAGCGCACAAAGGAGTACAGAAGGTATCTCTACAGCGCACAAAGGAGTACAGGAAATATCTCTAGAACGTACAAAGGAGTACACGAGGTATCTCTACAGCGTACAAAGGAGTACAGAAGGTATCTCTACACCGCACAAAGGAGTACAGAAGGTATCTCTACAGCGCACAAAGGAGTACAGAAGGTATCTCTACAGCGCACAAAGGAGTACAGGAAATATCTCTAGAACGTACAAAGGAGTACACGAGGTATCTCTACAGCGTACAAAAGAGTACAGAAGGTATCTCTACAGCGCACAAAGGAGTACAGAAGGTATCTCTACAGCGCACAAAGGAGTACAGAAGGTATCTCTACAGCGCACAAAGGAGTATAGAAGGTATCTCTACAGCGCACAAAGGAGTACAGGAAATATCTCTAGAACGTACAAAGTGGTACAGAAGGTGTCTCTACAGCGCACAAAGGAGTACAGAAGGTATCTCTACAGCGCACAAAGGAGTACAGAAGGTATCTCTACAGCGCACAAAGGAGTACAGAAGGTATCTCTACAGCGCACAAAGGAGTACAGGAAATATCTCTAGAACGTACAAAGGAGTACACGAGGTATCTCTACAGCGTACAAAGGAGTACAGAAGGTATCTCTACAGCGCACAAAGGAGTACAGAAGGTATCTCTACAGCGCACAAAGGAGTACAGAAGGTATTTCTACAGCGCACAAAGGAGTACAGGAAATATCTCCAGAACGTACAAAGGAGTACACGAGGTATCTCTACAGCGTACAAAGGAGTACAGAAGGTATCTCTACAGCACACAAAGGAGTACAGAAGGTATCTCTACAGCGCACAAAGAAGTACAGAAGGTATCTCTACAGCGCACAAAGGAGTACAGGAAATATCTCTAGAACGTACAAAGGAGTACACGAGGTATCTCTACAGCGTACAAAGGAGTACAGAAGGTATCTCTACAGCGCACAAAGGAGTACAGAAGGTATCTCTACAGCACACAAAGGAGTACAGAAGGTATCTCTACAGCGCACAAAGGAGTACAGGAAATATCTCTAGAACGTACAAAGGAGTACACGAGGTATCTCTACAGCGTACAAAGGAGTACAGAAGGTGTAAGCGCCATCCTGCACTCGTGTATGCGAACATGCAGAACAAGATCGTAGCGTACGCATCTACGCTCGTGAGCTTCGCTTCGCATACCACTTTGTTAACTGTGATTATAGGAATTCCTTTAGGTAGCACCGTTATGATGAATATTATTTTCGTTTTTTCCTTGTACGCTTAGATTTGTCATACAACCAACCTGTGTAATTATTTAATGAATATTTGCCGATTATTATGCATAATTCAAAGCTTTCCATACTATTCTGAACTTTGTTTACTTTCTCACATTAAGTATATACATCGTTTGTTTCAGATCGATCTTCACCTAAAGAACTCAATAATTTGAAACTGTGTTTGTATTGTGCGTTATGTGTTACATGTTATCTTGTGTCATCATCTTTGTAACCTTACATTATAACGATGACAATATTGGAGCGCCCTCGTTTGTCTTCACCGGGAAGTATCAGATTATTGAAAAATACCAAATGAAGGAGCCTTGAAATTCGGGCCTTCAGTTTCGTTTCAAATTACTTTCGATCAGTGAAGTGTGGTGAAGAACAGATTCCAATTGAACCTATTCCTCGTCGGTGACCATGGAAGAGCCTTCGCCTCCAGATTCGATTGAAGTGCCAAGTAAGAGACCAACCGGTAGGCTAGCAGCACTTACTAGAAAGAAGAATGAAATAGAAACTCTCCTTGATGACCCTAACTATAAAATTGATGACTTAAGGGTTCAGTTTAATGAATACCTAACTCGTGTCGAAAACTTATATTTATCGTGCGATAATGAAGAATGGAAAGATTGGCTAGTACCTCATGAACAACCGATTCGTGACTTCAGAGAAAAAATAGAGAATATTCTACACCCGATTGTGTCTCAGTCTGTGTCACGGAAGTCGTCGCACAAGAGTTCGTCTTCTTGGTCATCGGTAAGAGTAAAATTAGCGGAACAGAAAGCAAAGGCCGCCGCTTTGCAATTTTCTTTGATCAAATCGAAAGAACTTGCCGAAGAGGAATTGAGGATAAAGAAACAACAGTTGGAGCTACAAAACAAGAAAATTGAGGCAGAGCAAAACCAAGTGCAGTTCGAAGCAGACTTCCTAGAAAGGGAGCTGGACAACATCGAAAAGGATGAATCTTCAGTCCAGTCTCAGGCCCTGTCAGCTGCATTGGCTCCACCAGCGCAGATCACCACGGCCGCCAGTGGAGAAGATCCTGAAACAACAAATGGTAAGAATGAGCAAACCGTGAAAGTTCCTTCTATTGTGAATGTGCTAGAGTGTCAAAATGACATAACCAAAGCTTTGGTCGCTGCTCAAGAAAATATCTTGCTTCCTAAAAAGGAAATTGAGCCCTTTAGTGGAGAGAATATAACCAAGTATAAAACGTTCATGTTGAATTTCGAAAGGGCTATCGAATCCAAATGCTGCAAGGAAGAAGACAAATTAATTTATCTTGAACAGTTTACGACGGGGCAAGCGAAGCGTCTCGTACAAACGTGTTGCCACTACGATGCCAAAGCAGGTTACGCTAAAGCCAAAGAGTTGCTTGCCAAGGAATACGGTAACGAATTTAAGACAGCTAATGCTTACCTTGTGAAACTGGACAGCTAGCCAGATATTAACAGCGAAGACTGCGAAGCCCTTCAAAACCTTTGCATCTTCCTTTTAGACTGCTTTCATTACTTTGAGAACATGAACTCGTGCAATCAACTCCAAAGCCCAAACGAAATCATGAAAATAGTTAAAAAACTGCCGCCATCGATGCGAGACCGTTGGAGGAGAAAAACCTTCACCATTATGGAGACTACGGGAAAAATTGTCTTCAAGGACCTAGTCGATTTCGTGCAACTTGAAACTAATGTAAGGAGGCAACCTCTTTTTGGCAAGATTTACGAAGATAAAGTACAACAGAAGAAACCCAGTGTAGGTGCAGATAAGTGCAAGCGATCACTGTCTACTACAAGTGCTACAGTCTCTGCGCCTAAGGTAGAAGCGCTCTGTGAATGCTGCAGAAAGACAAATCACCAAATAATCGACTGTATATTCTTCAAGCGTAAATCGCCTTCAGAAAAATCTGAATTCGTGAAAAGGAAGGGTTTGTGCTTCGGTTGCCTAAAGCGAGATCATATCTCTAAAGCATGCAAGAACAGAGCGACGTGCGCCATATGCAAGCGCAAACACCCAACAGTATTGCACATTCATCGTAATGTTGATGTCAAGTCATCGAATGCTGCTAACATGCAAGAGAAATTAGAAGGAAATCTACCATCCAAAGTCTCGACTGAGCAACCTTCTGCTGCACCAGCAGCAGTTCCTTCTGAATTGCCGCCTAATCAGCAGACTCGTTCCAATCAGTGTATTATTTCGTTGAAAATGAAAGAGAGTGAACACAACCCCACAAAAATTCTTTGCCCTATTGTTCCTGCCCGTCTTAGCATAGGAAATTGCGGCAGAGAAATAATTGTGAACGTGGCTCTAGACAACTGCTCATCAGATTGTTGGATGAACGAGAAAATACTTGAACAATTAGGAATAGACTTCCCAGAAAAAAATGTGAGCCTAACTACGATGGAAAATAAGAACAGTGAGACTCGAACAAAGGTGGTTAATGGCGTTACATTGACCGACCTCGACAGAAATAATTGTGTACACATACCAGTAGTTTTCACAAAGTCAGATTCGAAATGGCCGTTTACAGAGGAAGACGAGCCGAAGCAAGAAGATGTCGAAGAATTTGAACATTTACGTAACTTACCTTTTCAGTTCGTGCAAGCTGAAGTCGGCATTCTCGTTGGACTAAATGTTCCTTCACTCCTGAAGCCGTTGAAGATCGTAGACAACCATCTGGATGAGCCTTACGCATCCTTGCACCTCTTAGGCTGGGCCGTAAACGGACCTGTCAGAAGGAGAGGAGCATCTTACAACTTCAAACTTCAAACTGCAAATTTGAAAACACTTGAGGATCAAATAGACACTTACTTCAAGCAAGATTTCCTCGACACATCGAACGACTACTTGTCCTCCGTTCAAGATCAGAAGTGGTTTCAGATTGTTACCTCTAGTGCTAAACGCGTGGGCAAGAATATTGAAGTGGAGTTGCCGTTAAAAGACAGAGAGGTGAAGTTCCCGTCCAATAGGCAACAAGTTTTAGACAGGTTCTACGGAGTGCTAAAAAAATTGCATAAGGACCCACAACTTTTTGAAGAGTACAGTCAATTCATGGAGGTCATGATTACGAACAACTTCATAGAAGAAATTCCGAGCGAAAACTTGCACCGGAACGACGGAAAGGTTTGGTATCTAGCCCATCATTCAGTGAGGCACAAACAAAAAGGAAAACTGCGAGTCGTATTCGACTGTTCTTTGAGCTTTTCGGGAGTCTGTTTAAACGACGAACTATTACAGGGACCCGACATCACCAACAACCTGCTGGGAGTGCTACTCCGCTTCAGGCAAGAATCGATTGCATTTTCAGCAGACGTTGAAAAAATGTATTATCAGGTGAAAGTTCCTAAATCTCAGTCGGACTTAATGAGGCTGTTTTGGCTTAAAGATGGCATGGTGCGTGAATTTAGATTGACCGTTCACGTGTTCGGAGCCCGAAGTTCGCCCAGTGTAGCAAATTTTGCTCTTCAAAGGACTGCTCTGGAAAACCCACACCTGGATGATGAAGTCAGAGACACTATCCTTAGAAATTTCCACGTAGATGACCTGTTAAAGTCGGCTGCTACAGTTTCAGAGGCAATTCATCTAGCATCCGAAGTAAAGAAAACTTTGGCAGACTACAGTTTCAATCTGACTGCATTCAACAGCAACTCCCAACAATTCCTTCATCAAATTGCACGCGATGACTCGACGGATCGTGTCAAAAACATTAAAGGCCCTAACGAACTTCAATCCAGCAAAGCTCTAGGAGTGAAGTGGATTACCGGGACAGATGCGCTAGGGTTCACTCTGGAAATGAAGAAGGAAGCTTTGACGAAGAGGAAAATTTTGAGAATTCTAGCCTCAATTTACGACCCCTTGGGATTAGCTTCACCAGCTCTAGTTAAGGCCAAGAAAATCTTTCAAGAGTCATGTAGGATGAAATTGGGCTGGGATGAAATTCTTCCAAAACCCTTAGAGAAGCTGTGGAACACTTGGCTCGATAAAGTGAAAATTTTATCTTCCTTCTCAGTCCCTAGAAGTATTAACCCATCTAACTGCTCATTCGAAGTGCACATTTTTTGTGATGGTAGTGAAACGGCCTACGGCGCAGTCGCTTACGCTCTTTCTGTCGATACTGCCTCGCAAGACTCAAGAATCATCATGGCAAAAAGTAGACTCACTCCTTTAAACAACTCCACACTCAAAACCACACCTCGTATAGAACTTACCAGTGCTAAGTTGGCGGTAGAGTTGGCCGAAGTTGTGAGAAGAGAAATCACTTCCGCGAACAAGATGACCTTCTGGACTGACAGTGTAACAGTTTTGCGTTACATAAAGAACGAAACAAAGCGCTACCAACGCTTTGTGGCGAATAAGGTTGCGTTCATTCGAAATTTCTCCGATCCTTCACATTGGAGGTATGTTCCTTCATCCCAAAACCCGGCAGATCTTCTGACTCGTGGCGTGCACGCGGAGGACCTGAAAAATTCAAGCCTTTGGCTTAGAGGTCCAGAATTTTTATACAGAAACGATAAAAAGGCACCTGCCCAAGACTTCGACTCGGCTATCGAAGAAAATGACAAGGAGCTGAAACAAAAACCTAACGTCCTCAAAACGGAAATGCACGAACAAAGCCCTACTGACGTTCTACTGAACTCTTCTTCACAATGGCATCTTTTGAAGAAAAAGGTAGCGTGGATTTTGAAATTTATCAAATTTCTTAAAACTAAAGGGTGCACGAAAGAGGTCTCTCTACAAGATTTGGAAGAAGCGGAGTATTCGATCTTCAAATTCGTTCAACAAAAATACTACAAAAATGTTTTTGATCTGTTGTCTCGCAAAAAACCTATAACAAAGAATTCTCACCTTCGTAAGCTGCGTCCATTTGTAGATGCCGAGGGTCTGCTGCGGGTCGGTGGTCGCCTGGAGAACTCTCCTTACTCGTACGACGTCAAGCATCCACTTATATTACCTGCACACTCTTCTATCATAGAACTCTTGGTAGATGCCCACCACCGAAATTCTGGGCACCTTGGTAGAGAGTCAGTAATGACTTCATTGCGTCAAAAATATTGTATAATTGGATGTAATTCTTTGGTTCGACAGGTTTGTCGCAAATGTATCGCGTGTAGGGAGCGTTTAGCCAAGCCTAGCGAACAACTAATGTCTTCTCTACCTTCGAGTCGGGTTCAGGGCGACGGGCCAGCCTTCCAAAGCACAGGAGTAGACTGTTTTGGGCCATTCATAATAAAGGAAGGCAGAAAGTCTGTCAAACGTTATGGTGTAATATTCACTTGTATGTCTAGCAGAGCTATCCATTTAGAAATTTCTGAATCTTTGAGTACAGACTCTTTCATTAATGCTCTCAGACGATTCATTAGCAGGAGAGGAAATGTAAAGTCATTGTTCAGCGATAATGGTTCCAATTTTGTGGGAGCTTCCAAAGAACTAAAAAATGCTGTTGCCGATTGGAACTGCTCTAAAATTGCTGGTTACCTCCACCAGCGTCAGATTTCGTGGCATTTCAACCCTCCTAATGCCTCCAATTTTGGTGGGGTTTGGGAGCGGCTGATTCGTTCTGTTAGAAATGTTCTCTCAGCCCTAATGAGGGAGCAGCCTCTCAAATTGACCAATGAGGAACTGAACACACTAATGTGCGAAGTAGAAGCCATTTTGAATAATAGACCTCTCACAACTGTTACCAGCGATTTTGAAGATTGTAAACCTCTGACGCCGAATGATCTGTTACTTTTAAATGCAGGAGTAACTTTCCCGCCTGGACTATTTAATGAAAATGATTCCTACACACGCCGACGCTGGCGTCAAGTCCAGTACTTAGCAGACTTGTTTTGGTCGCGTTGGCGAAAAGAATATATCACCCTTTTAAACGTACGCCAAAAGTGGGACGTCGACAGACGACCTCACAGAGCTGGAGACTTAGTTTTAGTTATTGATCAGAATTCGCCTCGTAATTGTTGGCCCTTGGGAGTCATCGAAAGAACTTATGTGAATAAGTTAGGCAACGTTCATGTTGTGGATGTTCTAATTGCAAATGTTAAACCAAATACCTTTAAGTTAGGTAATTCGTTGATTAAACGTCCTATCAACAAGCTGGTCCTGTTGCGTTCTGTAGAACTTCTGTAACTTCTGTAACAGTCACTCGTTCTAGTTCTTTGTTAAGTGTTTTGATTCGATGTAATTTGCTCCTAACTGTGTTTATTCGCAAATTAGGGGCCGGTGTAAGCGCCATCCTGCACTCGTGTATGCGAACATGCAGAACAAGATCGTAGCGTACGCATCTACGCTCGTGAGCTTCGCTTCGCATACCACTTTGTTAACTGTGATTATAGGAATTCCTTTAGGTAGCACCGTTATGATGAATATTATTTTCGTTTTTTCCTTGTACGCTTAGATTTGTCATACAACCAACCTGTGTAATTATTTAATGAATATTTGCCGATAATTATGCATAATTCAAAGCTTTCCATACTATTCTGAACTTTGTTTACTTTCTCACATTAAGTATATACATCGTTTGTTTCAGATCGATCTTCACCTAAAGAACTCAATAATTAGAAACTGTGTTTGTATTGTGCGTTATGTGTTACATGTTATCTTGTGTCATCATCTTTGTAACCTTACATTATAACGAAGACAATATTGGAGCGCCCTCGTTTGTCTTCACCGTAAGTATCAGATTATTGAAAAATACCAAATGAAGGAGCCTTGAAATTCGGGCCTTCAGTTTCTATCTCTACAGCGCACAAAGGAGTACAGAAGGTATCTCTACAGCGCACAAAGGAGTACAGGAAATATCTCTAGAACGTACAAAGGAGTACACGAGGTATCTCTACAGCGAATAAAGGAGTACAGAAGATATCTCTACAGCGCACAAAGGAGTACAGAAGCTTTCTCTACAGCGCACAAAGGAGTACAGAAGGTATCTCTACAGCGCACAAAGGAGTACAGAAGGTATCTCTACAGCGCACAAAGGAGTACAGGAAATATCTCTAGAACGTACAAAGGAGTACACGAGGTATCTCTACAGCGTTCAAAGGAGTACAGAAGGTATCTCTACAGCGCACAAAGGAGTACAGAAGGTATCTCTACAGCGCACAAAGGAGTACAGAAGGTATCTCTACAGCGCACAAAGGAGTACAGAAGGTATCTCTACAGCGCACAAAGGAGTACAGGAAATATCTCTAGAACGTACAAAGGAGTACAGAAGGTATCTCTACAGCGCACAAAGGAGTACAGAAGGTATCTCTACAGCGCACAAAGGAGTACAGAAGGTATCTCTACAGCGCACAAAGGAGTACAGGAAATATCTCTAGAACGTACAAAGGAGTACACGAGGTATCTCTACAGCGTACAAAGGAGTACAGAAGGTATCTCTAAAGCGCACAAAGGAGTACAGAAGGTATCTCTACAGCGTACAAAGGAGTACAGAAGGTATCTCTACAGCGCACAAAGGAGTACAGAAGGTATCTCTACAGCGCACAAAGGAGTACAGAAGGTATCTCTACAGCGCACAAAGGAGTACTGGAAATATCTCTAGAACGTACAAAGGAGTACACGAGGTATCTCTATAGCGTACAAAGGAGTACAGAAGGTATCTCTACAGCGCACAAAGGAGTACAGAAGGTATCTCTACAGCGCACAAAGGAGTACAGAAGGTATCTCTACAGCGCACAAAGGAGTACAGGAAATATCTCTAAAACGTACAAAGGAGTACAGAAGGTATCTCTACAGCGCACAAAGGAGTACAGAAGGTATCTCTACAGCGCACAAAGGAGTACAGGAAATATCTCTACAGCGCACAAAGGAGTACAGAAGGTATCTCTACAGCGCACAAAGGAGTACAGGAAATATCTCTAGAACGTACAAAGGAGTACAGAAGGTATCTCTACAGCGCACGATGGAGTACAGAAGTTATCTCTACAGCGCACAAAGGAGTACACGAGGTATCTCTACAGCGTACAAAGGAGTACAGAAGGTATCTCTACGGCGCACAAAGGAGTACAGAAGGTATCTCTGGAGCGCACAAAGGAGTACAGAAGGTATCTCTACAACGCACAAAGGAGTACAGAAGGTATCTCTACAGCGCACAAAGGAGTACAGAAGGTATCTCTACAGCGCACAAAGGAGTACAGAAAATATCTCTAGAACGTACAAAGGAGTACAGAAGGTATCTCTACAGCGCACAAAGGAGTACAGAAGGTATCTCTACAGCGCACAAAGGAGTACAGAAGGTATCTCTACAGCGCACAAAGGAGTACAGGAAATATCTCTAGAACGTACAAAGGAGTACACGAGGTATCTCTACAGCGTACAAAGGAGTACAGAAGGTATCCCTACAGCGCACAAAGGAGTACAGAAGGTATCTCTACAGCGTACAAAGGAGTACAGAAGGTATCTCTAAAGCGCACAAAGGAGTACAGAAGGTATCTCCACAGCGCACAAAGGAGTACAGAAGGTATCTCTACAGCGCACAAAGGAGTACAGGAAATATCTCTAGAACGTACAAAGGAGTACACGAGGTATCTCTACAGCGCACAAAGGAGTACAGGAAATATCTCTAGAACATACAAAGGAGTACACGAGGTATCTCTACAGCGTACAAAGGAGTACAGAAGGTATCTCTACAGCGCACAAAGGAGTACAGAAGGTATCTCTACAGCGCACAAAGGAGTACAGAAGGTATCTCTACAGCGTATAAAGGAGTACAGAAGGTATCTCTACAGCGCACAAAGGAGTACAGGAAATATCTCTAGAACGTACAAAGGAGTACAGAAGGTATCTCTACAGCGCACAAAGGAGTACAGAAGGTATCTCTACAGCGCACAAAGGAGTACAGAAGGTATCTCTACAGCGCACAAAGGAGTACAGAAGGTATCTCTACAGCGCACAAAGGAGTACAGGAAACATCTCTAGAACGTACAAAGGAGTACACGAGGTATCTCTACAGCGTACAAAGGAGTACAGAAGGTATCTCTACAGCGCACAAAGGAGTACACGAGGTATCTCTACAGCGTACAAAGGAGTACAGAAGGTATCTCTACAGCGCACAAAGAAGTACAGAAGGTATCTCTACAGCGCACAAAGGAGTACAGAAGGTATCTCTACAGCGCACAAAGGAGTACAGGAAATATCTCTAGAACGTACAAAGGAGTACACGAGGTATCTCTACAGCGCACAAAGGAGTACAGGAAATATCTCTAGAACATACAAAGGAGTACACGAGGTATCTCTACAGCGTACAAAGGAGTACAGAAGGTATCTCTACAGCGCACAAAGGAGTACAGAAGGTATCTCTACAGCGCACAAAGGAGTACAGAAGGTATCTCTACAGCGCATAAAGGAGTACAGAAGGTATCTCTACAGCGCACAAAGGAGTACAGGAAATATCTCTAGAACGTACAAAGGAGTACAGAAGGTATCTCTACAGCGCACAAAGGAGTACAGAAGGTATCTCTACAGCGCACAAAGGAGTACAGAAGGTATCTCTACAGCGCACAAAGGAGTACAGAAGGTATCTCTACAGCGCACAAAGGAGTACAGGAAACATCTCTAGAACGTACAAAGGAGTACACGAGGTATCTCTACAGCGTACAAAGGAGTACAGACGGTATCTCTACAGCGCACAAAGGAGTACACGAGGTATCTCTACAGCGTACAAAGGAGTACAGAAGGTATCTCTACAGCGCACAAAGAAGTACAGAAGGTATCTCTACAGCGCACAAAGGAGTACAGAAGGTATCTCTACAGCGCACAAAGGAGTACAGAAGGTATCTCTACAGCGCACAAAGGAGTACAGGAAATATCTCTAGAACGTACAAAGGAGTACAGAAGGTATCTCTACAGCGCACAAAGGAGTACAGAAGGTATCTCTACAGTGCAAAAAGGAGTACAGAAGGTATCTCTACAGCGCACAAAGGAGTACACGAGGTATCTCTACAGCGTACAAAGGAGTACAGAAGGTATCTCTACAGCGCACAAAGGAGTACAGAAGGTATCTCTACAGCGCACAAAAGAGTACAGAAGGTATCTCTACAGCGCACAAAGGAGTACAGAAGGTATCTCTACAGCGCACAAAGGAGTACAGAAGGTATCTCAACAGCGCACAAAGGAGTACAGGGAATATCTCTAGAACGTACAAAGGAGTACACGAGGTATCTCTACAGCGTACAAAGGAGTACAGAAGGTATCTCTACAGCGCACAAAGGAGTACAGAAGGTATCTCTACAGCGCACAAAGGAGTACAGAAGGTATCTCTACAGCGCACAAAGGAGTACAGAAGGTATCTCTACAGCGCACAAAGGAGTACAGGAAATATCTCTAGAACGTACAAAGGAGTACACGAGGTATCTCTACAGCGTACAAAGGAGTACAGAAGGTATCTCTACAGCGCACAAAGGAGTACAGAAGGTATCTCTACAGCGCACAAAGGAGTACAGAAGGTATCTCTACAGCGCACAAAGGAGTACAGAAGGTATCTCTACAGCGCACAAAGGAGTACAGAAGGTATCTCTACAGCGCACAAAGGAGTACAGAAGGTATCTCTACAGCGCACAAAGGAGTACAGGAAATATCTCTACAGCGCACAAAGGAGTACAGAAGGTATCTCTACAGCGCACAAAGGAGTACAGGAAATATCTCTAGAACGTACAAAGGAGTACAGAAGGTATCTCTACAGCGCACAAAGGAGTACAGAAGGTATCTCTACAGCGCACAAAGGAGTACAGAAGGTATCTCTACAGCGCACAAAGGAGTACACGAGGTATCTCTACAGCGTACAAAGGAGTACAGAAGGTATCTCTACAGCGCACAAAGGAGTACAGAAGGTATCTCTACAGCGCACAAAGGAGTACAGAAGGTATCTCTACAGCGCACAAAGGAGTACAGAAGGTATCTCTACAGCGCACAAAGGAGTACAGAAGGTATCTCTACAGCCCACAAAGGAGTACAGGAAATATCTCTAGAACGTACAAAGGAGTACAGAAGGTATCTCTACAGCGCACATAGGAGTACAGAAGGTATCTTTACAGCGCACAAAGGAGTACAGAAGGTATCTCTACAGCGCACAAAGGAGTACAGGAAATATCTCTAGAACGTACAAAGGAGTACACGAGGTATCTCTACAGCGTACAAAGGAGTACAGAAGGTATCTCTACAGCGCACAAAGGAGTACAGAAGGTATCTCTACAGCGTACAAAGGAGTACAGAAGGTATCTCTACAGCGCACAAAGGAGTACAGAAGGTATCTCTACAGCGCACAAAGGAGTACAGAAGGTATCTCTACAGCGCACAAAGGAGTACAGGAAATATCTCTAGAACGTACATAGGAGTACACGAGGTATCTCTACAGCGTACAAAGGAGTACACGAGGTATCTCTACAGCGTACAAAGGAGTACAGGAAATATCTCTAGAACGTACAAAGGAGTACACGAGGTATCTCTACAGCGTACAAAGGAGTACAGAAGGTATCTCTACAGCGCACAAAGGAGTACAGAAGGTATCTCTACAGCGCACAAAGAAGTACAGAAGGTATCTCTACAGCGCACAAAGGAGTACAGAAGGTATCTCTACAGCGCACAAAGGAGTACAGGAAATATCTCTAGAACGTACAAAGGAGTACAGAAGGTATCTCTACAGCGCACAAAGGAGTACAGAAGGTATCTCTACAGCGCACAAAGGAGTACAGAAGGTATCTCTACAGCGCACAAAGGAGTAAAGAAGGTATCTCTACAGCGCACAAAGGAGTACAGAAGGTATCTCTACAGCGCTCAAAGGAGTACAGGAAATATCTCTAGAACGTACAAAGGAGTACACGAGGTATCTCTACACCGTACAAAGGAGTACAGAAGGTATCTCTACACCGCACAAAGGAGTACAGAAGGTATCTCTACAGCGCACAAAGGAGTACAGAAGGTATCTCTACAGCGCACAAAGGAGTACAGAAGGTATCTCTACAGCGCACAAAGGAGTACAGGAAATATCTCTAGAACGTACAAAGGAGTACAGAAGGTATCTCTACAGCGCACAAAGGAGTACAGAAGGTATCTCTACAGCGCACAAAGGAGTACAGAAGGTATCTCTACAGCGCACAAAGGAGTACTGGAAATATCTCTAGAACGTACAAAGGAGTACACGAGGTATCTCTACAGCGTACAAAGGAGTACAGAAGGTATCTCTACAGCGCACAAAGGAGTACAGAAGGTATCTCTACAGCGCACAAAGGAGTACAGAAGGTATCTCTACAGCGCATAAAGGAGTACAGAAGGTATCTCTACAGCGCACAAAGGAGTACAGGAAATATCTCTAGAACGTACAAAGGAGTACAGAAGGTATCTCTACAGCGCACAAAGGAGTACAGAAGGTATCTCTACAGCGCACAAAGGAGTACAGAAGGTATCTCTACAGCGCACAAAGGAGTACAGAAGGTATCTCTACAGCGCACAAAGGAGTACAGGAAACATCTCTAGAACGTACAAAGGAGTACACGAGGTATCTCTACAGCGTACAAAGGAGTACAGAAGGTATCTCTACAGCGCACAAAGGAGTACACGAGGTATCTCTACAGCGTACAAAGGAGTACAGAAGGTATCTCTACAGCGCACAAAGAAGTACAGAAGGTATCTCTACAGCGCACAAAGGAGTACAGAAGGTATCTCTACAGCGCACAAAGGAGTACAGAAGGTATCTCTACAGCGCACAAAGGAGTACAGGAAATATCTCTAGAACGTACAAAGGAGTACAGAAGGTATCTCTACAGCGCACAAAGGAGTACAGAAGGTATCTCTACAGTGCAAAAAGGAGTACAGAAGGTATCTCTACAGCGCACAAAGGAGTACACGAGGTATCTCTACAGCGTACAAAGGAGTACAGAAGGTATCACTACAGCGCACAAAGGAGTACAGAAGGTATCTCTACAGCGCACAAAGGAGTACAGAAGGTATCTCTACAGCGCACAAAGGAGTACAGAAGGTATCTCTACAGCGCACAAAGGAGTACAGAAGGTATCTCAACAGCGCACAAAGGAGAACAGGGAATATCTCTAGAACGTACAAAGGAGTACACGAGGTATCTCTACAGCGTACAAAGGAGTACAGAAGGTATCTCTACAGCGCACAAAGGAGTACAGAAGGTATCTCTACAGCGCACAAAGGAGTACAGAAGGTATCTCTACAGCGCACAAAGGAGTACAGAAGGTATCTCTACAGCGCACAAAGGAGTACAGGAAATATCTCTAGAACGTACAAAGGAGTACACGAGGTATCTCTACAGCGTACAAAGGAGTACAGAAGGTATCTCTACAGCGCACAAAGGAGTACAGAAGGTATCTCTACAGCGCACAAAGGAGTACAGAAGGTATCTCTACAGCGCACAAAGGAGTACAGAAGGTATCTCTACAGCGCACAAAGGAGTACAGAAGGTATCTCTACAGCGCACAAAGGAGTACAGAAGGTATCTCTACAGCGCACAAAGGAGTACAGGAAATATCTCTACAGCGCACAAAGGAGTACAGAAGGTATCTCTACAGCGCACAAAGGAGTACAGGAAATATCTCTAGAACGTACAAAGGAGTACAGAAGGTATCTCTACAGCGCACAAAGGAGTACAGAAGGTATCTCTACAGCGCACAAAGGAGTACAGAAGGTATCTCTACAGCGCACAAAGGAGTACACGAGGTATCTCTACAGCGTACAAAGGAGTACAGAAGGTATCTCTACAGCGCACAAAGGAGTACAGAAGGTATCTCTACAGCGCACAAAGGAGTACAGAAGGTATCTCTACAGCGCACAAAGGAGTACAGAAGGTATCTCTACAGCGCACAAAGGAGTACAGAAGGTATCTCTACAGCCCACAAAGGAGTACAGGAAATATCTCTAGAACGTACAAAGGAGTACAGAAGGTATCTCTACAGCGCACATAGGAGTACAGAAGGTATCTTTACAGCGCACAAAGGAGTACAGAAGGTATCTCTACAGCGCACAAAGGAGTACAGGAAATATCTCTAGAACGTACAAAGGAGTACACGAGGTATCTCTACAGCGTACAAAGGAGTACAGAAGGTATCTCTACAGCGCACAAAGGAGTACAGAAGGTATCTCTACAGCGTACAAAGGAGTACAGAAGGTATCTCTACAGCGCACAAAGGAGTACAGAAGGTATCTCTACAGCGCACAAAGGAGTACAGAAGGTATCTCTACAGCGCACAAAGGAGTACAGGAAATATCTCTAGAACGTACATAGGAGTACACGAGGTATCTCTACAGCGTACAAAGGAGTACACGAGGTATCTCTACAGCGTACAAAGGAGTACAGGAAATATCTCTAGAACGTACAAAGGAGTACACGAGGTATCTCTACAGCGTACAAAGGAGTACAGAAGGTATCTCTACAGCGCACAAAGGAGTACAGAAGGTATCTCTACAGCGCACAAAGAAGTACAGAAGGTATCTCTACAGCGCACAAAGGAGTACAGAAGGTATCTCTACAGCGCACAAAGGAGTACAGGAAATATCTCTAGAACGTACAAAGGAGTACAGAAGGTATCTCTACAGCGCACAAAGGAGTACAGAAGGTATCTCTACAGCGCACAAAGGAGTACAGAAGGTATCTCTACAGCGCACAAAGGAGTACAGAAGGTATCTCTACAGCGCATAAAGGAGTACAGAAGGTATCTCTACAGCGCACAAAGGAGTACAGGAAATATCTCTAGAACGTACAAAGGAGTACAGAAGGTATCTCTACAGCGCACAAAGGAGTACAGAAGGTATCTCTACAGCGCACAAAGGAGTACACGAGGTATCTCTACAGCGTACAAAGGAGTACAGAAGGTATCTCTACAGCGCACAAAGGAGTACACGAGGTATCTCTACAGCGTACAAAGGAGTACAGAAGGTATCTCTACAGCGCACAAAGAAGTACAGAAGGTATCTCTACAGCGCACAAAGGAGTACAGAAGGTATCTCTACAGCGCACAAAGGAGTACAGAAGGTATCTCTACAGCGCACAAAGGAGTACAGGAAATATCTCTAGAACGTACAAAGGAGTACAGAAGGTATCTCTACAGCGCACAAAGGAGTACAGAAGGTATCTCTACAGTGCAAAAAGGAGTACAGAAGGTATCTCTACAGCGCACAAAGGAGTACACGAGGTATCTCTACAGCGTACAAAGGAGTACAGAAGGTATCTCTACAGCGCACAAAGGAGTACAGAAGGTATCTCTACAGCGCACAAAGGAGTACAGAAGGTATCTCTACAGCGCACAAAGGAGTACAGAAGGTATCTCTACAGCGCACAAAGGAGTACAGAAGGTATCTCAACAGCGCACAAAGGAGTACAGGGAATATCTCTAGAACGTACAAGGAGTACACGAGGTATCTCTACAGCGTACAAAGGAGTACAGAAGGTATCTCTACAGCGCACAAAGGAGTACAGAAGGTATCTCTACAGCGCACAAAGGAGTACAGAAGGTATCTCTACAGCGCACAAAGGAGTACAGAAGGTATCTCTACAGCGCACAAAGGAGTACAGGAAATATCTCTAGAACGTACAAAGGAGTACACGAGGTATCTCTACAGCGTACAAAGGAGTACAGAAGGTATCTCTACAGCGCACAAAGGAGTACAGAAGGTATCTCTACAGCGCACAAAGGAGTACAGAAGGTATCTCTACAGCGCACAAAGGAGTACAGAAGGTATCTCTACAGCGCACAAAGGAGTACAGAAGGTATCTCTACAGCGCACAAAGGAGTACAGAAGGTATCTCTACAGCGCACAAAGGAGTACAGGAAATATCTCTACAGCGCACAAAGGAGTACAGAAGGTATCTCTACAGCGCACAAAGGAGTACAGGAAATATCTCTAGAACGTACAAAGGAGTACAGAAGGTATCTCTACAGCGCACAAAGGAGTACAGAAGGTATCTCTACAGCGCACAAAGGAGTACAGAAGGTATCTCTACAGCGCACAAAGGAGTACACGAGGTATCTCTACAGCGTACAAAGGAGTACAGAAGGTATCTCTACAGCGCACAAAGGAGTACAGAAGGTATCTCTACAGCGCACAAAGGAGTACAGAAGGTATCTCTACAGCGCACAAAGGAGTACAGAAGGTATCTCTACAGCGCACAAAGGAGTACAGAAGGTATCTCTACAGCCCACAAAGGAGTACAGGAAATATCTCTAGAACGTACAAAGGAGTACAGAAGGTATCTCTACAGCGCACATAGGAGTACAGAAGGTATCTTTACAGCGCACAAAGGAGTACAGAAGGTATCTCTACAGCGCACAAAGGAGTACAGGAAATATCTCTAGAACGTACAAAGGAGTACACGAGGTATCTCTACAGCGTACAAAGGAGTACAGAAGGTATCTCTACAGCGCACAAAGGAGTACAGAAGGTATCTCTACAGCGTACAAAGGAGTACAGAAGGTATCTCTACAGCGCACAAAGGAGTACAGAAGGTATCTCTACAGCGCACAAAGGAGTACAGAAGGTATCTCTACAGCGCACAAAGGAGTACAGGAAATATCTCTAGAACGTACATAGGAGTACACGAGGTATCTCTACAGCGTACAAAGGAGTACACGAGGTATCTCTACAGCGTACAAAGGAGTACAGGAAATATCTCTAGAACGTACAAAGGAGTACACGAGGTATCTCTACAGCGTACAAAGGAGTACAGAAGGTATCTCTACAGCGCACAAAGGAGTACAGAAGGTATCTCTACAGCGCACAAAGAAGTACAGAAGGTATCTCTACAGCGCACAAAGGAGTACAGAAGGTATCTCTACAGCGCACAAAGGAGTACAGGAAATATCTCTAGAACGTACAAAGGAGTACAGAAGGTATCTCTACAGCGCACAAAGGAGTACAGAAGGTATCTCTACAGCGCACAAAGGAGTACAGAAGGTATCTCTACAGCGCACAAAGGAGTAAAGAAGGTATCTCTACAGCGCACAAAGGAGTACAGAAGGTATCTCTACAGCGCTCAAAGGAGTACAGGAAATATCTCTAGAACGTACAAAGGAGTACACGAGGTATCTCTACACCGTACAAAGGAGTACAGAAGGTATCTCTACACCGCACAAAGGAGTACAGAAGGTATCTCTACAGCGCACAAAGGAGTACAGAAGGTATCTCTACAGCGCACAAAGGAGTACAGAAGGTATCTCTACAGCGCACATAGGAGTACAGGAAATATCTCTAGAACGTACAAAGGAGTACAGAAGGTATCTCTACAGCGCACAAAGGAGTACAGAAGGTATCTCTACAGCGCACAAAGGAGTACAGAAGGTATCTCTACAGCGCACAAAGGAGTACACGAGGTATCTCTACAGCGTACAAAGGAGTACAGAAGGTATCTCTACAGCGCACAAAGGAGTAAAGAAGGTATCTCTACAGCGCACAAAGGAGTACAGAAGGTATCTCTACAGCGCACAAAGGAGTACAGGAAATATCTCTAGAACGTACAAAGGAGTACAGAAGGTATCTCTACAGCGCACAAAGGAGTACAGAAGGTATCTCTACAGCGCACAAAGGAGTACAGGAAATATCTCTAGAACGTACAAAGGAGTACAGAAGGTGTCTCTACAGCGCGAAAAGGAGTACAGAAGGTATCTCTACAGCGCACAAAGGAGTACAGAAGGTATCTCTACAGCGCACGAAGGAGTACAGGAAATATCTCTAGAACGTACAAAGGAGTACTCGAGGTATCTCTACAGCGTACAAAGGAGTACAGAAGGTATCTCTACAGCGCACAAAGGAGTACAGAAGGTATCTCTACAGCGCACAAAGGAGTACAGATGGTATCTCTACAGCGCACAAAGGAGTACAGAAGGTATCTCTACAGCGCACAAAGGAGTACAGGAAATATCTCTAGAACGTACGAAGGAGTACAGAAGGTGTTTCTACAGCGCGAAAAGGAGTACAGAAAGTATCTCTACAGAGCACAAAGGAGTACAGAAGGTATCTCTACAGCGCACAAAGGAGTACAGGAAATATCTCTAGAACGTACAAAGGAGTACACGAGGTATCTCTACAGCGTACAAAGGAGTACAGAAGGTATCTCTACAGCGCACAAAGGAGTACAGAAGGTATCTCTACAGCGTACAAAGGAGTACAGAAGGTATCTCTACAGCGCACAAAGGAGTACAGAAGGTATCTCTAAAGCGCACAAAGGAGTACAGAAGGTATCTCTACAGCGCACAAAGGAGTACAGGAAATATCTCTAGAACGTACAAAGGAGTACACGAGGTATCTCTCCAGCGTACAAAGGAGTACAGAAGGTATCTCTACAGCGCACAAAGAAGTACAGAAGGTATCTCTACAGCGCACAAAGGAGTACAGAAGGTATCTCTACAGCGCACAAAGGAGTACAGGAAATATCTCTAGAACGTACAAAGGAGTACAGAAGGTATCTCTACAGCGCACAAAGGAGTACAGAAGGTATCTCTACAGCGCACAAAGGAGTACAGAAGGTATCTCTACAGCGCACAAAGGAGTACAGAAGGTATCTCTACAGCGCATAAAGGAGTACAGAAGGTATCTCTACAGCGCACAAAGGAGTACAGGAAATATCTCTAGAACGTACAAAGGAGTACAGAAGGTATCTCTACAGCGCACAAAGGAGTACAGAAGGTATCTCTACAGCGCACAAAGGAGTACAGAAGGTATCTCTACAGCGCACAAAGGAGTACAGAAGGTTTCTCTACAGCGCACAAAGGAGTACAGGAAACATCTCTAGAACGTACAAAGGAGTACACGAGGTATCTCTACAGCGTACAAAGGAGTACAGAAGGTATCTCTACAGCGCACAAAGGAGTACACGAGGTATCTCTACAGCGTACAAAGGAGTACAGAAGGTATCTCTACAGCGCACAAAGAAGTACAGAAGGTATCTCTACAGCGCACAAAGGAGTACAGAAGGTATCTCTACAGCGCACAAAGGAGTACAGAAGGTATCTCTACAGCGCACAAAGGAGTACAGGAAATATCTCTAGAACGTACAAAGGAGTACAGAAGGTATCTCTACAGCGCACAAAGGAGTACAGAAGGTATCTCTACAGTGCAAAAAGGAGTACAGAAGGTATCTCTACAGCGCACAAAGGAGTACACGAGGTATCTCTACAGCGTACAAAGGAGTACAGAAGGTATCTCTACAGCGCACAAAGGAGTACAGAAGGTATCTCTACAGCGCACAAAGGAGTACAGAAGGTATCTCTACAGCGCACAAAGGAGTACAGAAGGTATCTCTACAGCGCACAAAGGAGTACAGAAGGTATCTCAACAGCGCACAAAGGAGTACAGGGAATATCTCTAGAACGTACAAAGGAGTACACGAGGTATCTCTACAGCGTACAAAGGAGTACAGAAGGTATCTCTACAGCGCACAAAGGAGTACAGAAGGTATCTCTACAGCGCACAAAGGAGTACAGAAGGTATCTCTACAGCGCACAAAGGAGTACAGAAGGTATCTCTACAGCGCACAAAGGAGTACAGGAAATATCTCTAGAACGTACAAAGGAGTACACGAGGTATCTCTACAGCGTACAAAGGAGTACAGAAGGTATCTCTACAGCGCACAAAGGAGTACAGAAGGTATCTCTACAGCGCACAAAGGAGTACAGAAGGTATCTCTACAGCGCACAAAGGAGTACAGAAGGTATCTCTACAGCGCACAAAGGAGTACAGAAGGTATCTCTACAGCGCACAAAGGAGTACAGAAGGTATCTCTACAGCGCACAAAGGAGTACAGGAAATATCTCTACAGCGCACAAAGGAGTACAGAAGGTATCTCTACAGCGCACAAGGGAGTACAGGAAATATCTCTAGAACGTACAAAGGAGTACAGAAGGTATCTCTACAGCGCACAAAGGAGTACAGAAGGTATCTCTACAGCGCACAAAGGAGTACAGAAGGTATCTCTACAGCGCACAAAGGAGTACACGAGGTATCTCTACAGCGTACAAAGGAGTACAGAAGGTATCTCTACAGCGCACAAAGGAGTACAGAAGGTATCTCTACAGCGCACAAAGGAGTACAGAAGGTATCTCTACAGCGCACAAAGGAGTACAGAAGGTATCTCTACAGCGCACAAAGGAGTACAGAAGGTATCTCTACAGCCCACAAAGGAGTACAGGAAATATCTCTAGAACGTACAAAGGAGTACAGAAGGTATCTCTACAGCGCACATAGGAGTACAGAAGGTATCTTTACAGCGCACAAAGGAGTACAGAAGGTATCTCTACAGCGCACAAAGGAGTACAGGAAATATCTCTAGAACGTACAAAGGAGTACAC
Source organism: Morinoia aosen (assembly GCA_030386875.1). Lineage (NCBI taxonomy): Eukaryota > Metazoa > Arthropoda > Malacostraca > Amphipoda > Talitridae > Morinoia > Morinoia aosen. The sequence goes on along the minus strand of CM059576.1, from coordinate 55,751,191 downwards.
GAGGTATCTCTACAGCGTACAAAGGAGTACAGAAGGTATCTCTACAGCGCACAAAGGAGTACAGAAGGTATCTCTACAGCGTACAAAGGAGTACAGAAGGTATCTCTACAGCGCACAAAGGAGTACAGAAGGTATCTCTACAGCGCACAAAGGAGTACAGAAGGTATCTCTACAGCGCACAAAGGAGTACAGGAAATATCTCTAGAACGTACATAGGAGTACACGAGGTATCTCTACAGCGTACAAAGGAGTACACGAGGTATCTCTACAGCGTACAAAGGAGTACAGGAAATATCTCTAGAACGTACAAAGGAGTACACGAGGTATCTCTACAGCGTACAAAGGAGTACAGAAGGTATCTCTACAGCGCACAAAGGAGTACAGAAGGTATCTCTACAGCGCACAAAGAAGTACAGAAGGTATCTCTACAGCGCACAAAGGAGTACAGAAGGTATCTCTACAGCGCACAAAGGAGTACAGGAAATATCTCTAGAACGTACAAAGGAGTACAGAAGGTATCTCTACAGCGCACAAAGGAGTACAGAAGGTATCTCTACAGCGCACAAAGGAGTACAGAAGGTATCTCTACAGCGCACAAAGGAGTAAAGAAGGTATCTCTACAGCGCACAAAGGAGTACAGAAGGTATCTCTACAGCGCTCAAAGGAGTACAGGAAATATCTCTAGAACGTACAAAGGAGTACACGAGGTATCTCTACACCGTACAAAGGAGTACAGAAGGTATCTCTACACCGCACAAAGGAGTACAGAAGGTATCTCTACAGCGCACAAAGGAGTACAGAAGGTATCTCTACAGCGCACAAAGGAGTACAGAAGGTATCTCTACAGCGCACATAGGAGTACAGGAAATATCTCTAGAACGTACAAAGGAGTACAGAAGGTATCTCTACAGCGCACAAAGGAGTACAGAAGGTATCTCTACAGCGCACAAAGGAGTACAGAAGGTATCTCTACAGCGCACAAAGGAGTACACGAGGTATCTCTACAGCGTACAAAGGAGTACAGAAGGTATCTCTACAGCGCACAAAGGAGTAAAGAAGGTATCTCTACAGCGCACAAAGGAGTACAGAAGGTATCTCTACAGCGCACAAAGGAGTACAGGAAATATCTCTAGAACGTACAAAGGAGTACAGAAGGTATCTCTACAGCGCACAAAGGAGTACAGAAGGTATCTCTACAGCGCACAAAGGAGTACAGGAAATATCTCTAGAACGTACAAAGGAGTACAGAAGGTGTCTCTACAGCGCGAAAAGGAGTACAGAAGGTATCTCTACAGCGCACAAAGGAGTACAGAAGGTATCTCTACAGCGCACGAAGGAGTACAGGAAATATCTCTAGAACGTACAAAGGAGTACTCGAGGTATCTCTACAGCGTACAAAGGAGTACAGAAGGTATCTCTACAGCGCACAAAGGAGTACAGAAGGTATCTCTACAGCGCACAAAGGAGTACAGAAGGTATCTCTACAGCGCACAAAGGAGTACAGAAGGTATCTCTACAGCGCACAAAGGAGTACAGGAAATATCTCTAGAACGTACGAAGGAGTACAGAAGGTGTTTCTACAGCGCGAAAAGGAGTACAGAAAGTATCTCTACAGAGCACAAAGGAGTACAGAAGGTATCTCTACAGCGCACAAAGGAGTACAGGAAATATCTCTAGAACGTACAAAGGAGTACACGAGGTATCTCTACAGCGTACAAAGGAGTACAGAAGGTATCTCTACAGCGCACAAAGGAGTACAGAAGGTATCTCTACAGCGTACAAAGGAGTACAGAAGGTATCTCTACAGCGCACAAAGGAGTACAGAAGGTATCTCTAAAGCGCACAAAGGAGTACAGAAGGTATCTCTACAGCGCACAAAGGAGTACAGGAAATATCTCTAGAACGTACAAAGGAGTACACGAGGTATCTCTCCAGCGTACAAAGGAGTACAGAAGGTATCTCTACAGCGCACAAAGAAGTACAGAAGGTATCTCTACAGCGCACAAAGGAGTACAGAAGGTATCTCTACAGCGCACAAAGGAGTACAGGAAATATCTCTACAGCGCACAAAGGAGTACAGAAGGTATCTCTACAGCGCACAAAGGAGTACAGGAAATATCTCTAGTACGTACAAAGGAGTACAGAAGGTATCTCTACAGCGCACAAAGGAGTACAGAAGGTATCTCTACAGCGCACAAAGGAGTACAGAAGGTATCTCTACAGCGCACAAAGGAGTACACGAGGTATCTCTACAGCGTACAAAGGAGTACAGAAGGTATCTCTACAGCGCACAAAGGAGTACAGAAGGTATCTCTACAGCGCACAAAGGAGTACAGAAGGTATCTCTACAGCGCACAAAGGAGTACAGAAGGTATCTCTACAGCGCACAAAGGAGTACAGAAGGTATCTCTACAGCCCACAAAGGAGTACAGGAAATATCTCTAGAACGTACAAAGGAGTACAGAAGGTATCTCTACAGCGCACATAGGAGTACAGAAGGTATCTTTACAGCGCACAAAGGAGTACAGAAGGTATCTCTACAGCGCACAAAGGAGTACAGGAAATATCTCTAGAACGTACAAAGGAGTACACGAGGTATCTCTACAGCGTACAAAGGAGTACAGAAGGTATCTCTACAGCGCACAAAGGAGTACAGAAGGTATCTCTACAGCGTACAAAGGAGTACAGAAGGTATCTCTACAGCGCACAAAGGAGTACAGAAGGTATCTCTACAGCGCACAAAGGAGTACAGAAGGTATCTCTACAGCGCACAAAGGAGTACAGGAAATATCTCTAGAACGTACATAGGAGTACACGAGGTATCTCTACAGCGTACAAAGGAGTACACGAGGTATCTCTACAGCGTACAAAGGAGTACAGGAAATATCTCTAGAACGTACAAAGGAGTACACGAGGTATCTCTACAGCGTACAAAGGAGTACAGAAGGTATCTCTACAGCGCACAAAGGAGTACAGAAGGTATCTCTACAGCGCACAAAGAAGTACAGAAGGTATCTCTACAGCGCACAAAGGAGTACAGAAGGTATCTCTACAGCGCACAAAGGAGTACAGGAAATATCTCTAGAACGTACAAAGGAGTACAGAAGGTATCTCTACAGCGCACAAAGGAGTACAGAAGGTATCTCTACAGCGCACAAAGGAGTACAGAAGGTATCTCTACAGCGCACAAAGGAGTAAAGAAGGTATCTCTACAGCGCACAAAGGAGTACAGAAGGTATCTCTACAGCGCTCAAAGGAGTACAGGAAATATCTCTAGAACGTACAAAGGAGTACACGAGGTATCTCTACACCGTACAAAGGAGTACAGAAGGTATCTCTACACCGCACAAAGGAGTACAGAAGGTATCTCTACAGCGCACAAAGGAGTACAGAAGGTATCTCTACAGCGCACAAAGGAGTACAGAAGGTATCTCTACAGCGCACATAGGAGTACAGGAAATATCTCTAGAACGTACAAAGGAGTACAGAAGGTATCTCTACAGCGCACAAAGGAGTACAGAAGGTATCTCTACAGCGCACAAAGGAGTACAGAAGGTATCTCTACAGCGCACAAAGGAGTACACGAGGTATCTCTACAGCGTACAAAGGAGTACAGAAGGTATCTCTACAGCGCACAAAGGAGTAAAGAAGGTATCTCTACAGCGCACAAAGGAGTACAGAAGGTATCTCTACAGCGCACAAAGGAGTACAGGAAATATCTCTAGAACGTACAAAGGAGTACAGAAGGTATCTCTACAGCGCACAAAGGAGTACAGAAGGTATCTCTACAGCGCACAAAGGAGTACAGGAAATATCTCTAGAACGTACAAAGGAGTACAGAAGGTGTCTCTACAGCGCGAAAAGGAGTACAGAAGGTATCTCTACAGCGCACAAAGGAGTACAGAAGGTATCTCTACAGCGCACGAAGGAGTACAGGAAATATCTCTAGAACGTACAAAGGAGTACTCGAGGTATCTCTACAGCGTACAAAGGAGTACAGAAGGTATCTCTACAGCGCACAAAGGAGTACAGAAGGTATCTCTACAGCGCACAAAGGAGTACAGAAGGTATCTCTACAGCGCACAAAGGAGTACAGAAGGTATCTCTACAGCGCACAAAGGAGTACAGGAAATATCTCTAGAACGTACGAAGGAGTACAGAAGGTGTTTCTACAGCGCGAAAAGGAGTGCAGAAAGTATCTCTACAGAGCACAAAGGAGTACAGAAGGTATCTCTACAGCGCACAAAGGAGTACAGGAAATATCTCTAGAACGTACAAAGGAGTACACGAGGTATCTCTACAGCGTACAAAGGAGTACAGAAGGTATCTCTACAGCGCACAAAGGAGTACAGAAGGTATCTCTACAGCGTACAAAGGAGTACAGAAGGTATCTCTACAGCGCACAAAGGAGTACAGAAGGTATCTCTAAAGCGCACAAAGGAGTACAGAAGGTATCTCTACAGCGCACAAAGGAGTACAGGAAATATCTCTAGAACGTACAAAGGAGTACACGAGGTATCTCTCCAGCGTACAAAGGAGTACAGAAGGTATCTCTACAGCGCACAAAGAAGTACAGAAGGTATCTCTACAGCGCACAAAGGAGTACAGAAGGTATCTCTACAGCGCACAAAGGAGTACAGGGAATATCTCTAGAACGTACAAAGGAGTACACGAGGTATCTCTACAGCGTTCAAAGGAGTACAGAAGGTATCTCTACAGCGCACAAAGGAGTACAGAAGGTATCTCTACAGCGCACAAAGGAGTACAGAAGGTATCTCTACAGCGCACAAAGGAGTACAGAAGGTATCTCTACAGCGCACAAAGGAGTACAGGAAATATCTCTAGAACGTACAAAGGAGTACAGAAGGTATCTCTACAGCGCACATAGGAGTACAGAAGGTATCTTTACAGCGCACAAAGGAGTACAGAAGGTATCTCTACAGCGCACAAAGGAGTACAGGAAATATCTCTAGAACGTACAAAGGAGTACACGAGGTATCTCTACAGCGTACAAAGGAGTACAGAAGGTATCTCTACAGCGCACAAAGGAGTACAGAAGGTATCTCTACAGCGTACAAAGGAGTACAGAAGGTATCTCTACAGCGCACAAAGGAGTACAGAAGGTATCTCTACAGCGCACAAAGGAGTACAGAAGGTATCTCTACAGCGCACAAAGGAGTACAGGAAATATCTCTAGAACGTACAAAGGAGTACACGAGGTATCTCTACAGCGTACAAAGGAGTACACGAGGTATCTCTACAGCGTACAAAGGAGTACAGGAAATATCTCTAGAACGTACAAAGGAGTACACGAGGTATCTCTACAGCGTACAAAGGAGTACAGAAGGTATCTCTACAGCGCACAAAGGAGTACAGAAGGTATCTCTACAGCGCACAAAGGAGTACAGAAGGTATCTCTACAGCGCACAAAGGAGTACAGAAGGTATCTCTACAGCGCAAAAAGGTGTACAGGAAATATCTCTAGAACGTACAAAGGAGTACAGAAGGTATCTCTACAGCGCACAAAGAAGTACAGAAGGTATCTCTACAGCGCACAAAGGAGTACAGAAGGTATCTCTACAGCGCACAAAGGAGTAAAGAACGTATCTCTACAGCGCACAAAGGAGTACAGAAGGTATATCTACAGCGCACAAAGGAGTACAAGAAATATCTCTAGAACCTACAAAGGAGTACACGAGGTATCTCTACACCGTACAAAGGAGTACAGAAGGTATCTCTACAGCGCACAAAGGAGTACAGAAGGTATCTCTACAGCGCACAAAGGAGTACAGAAGGTATCTCTACAGCGCACAAAGGAGTACAGAAGGTATCTCTACAGCGCACAAAGGAGTACAGGAAATATCTCTAGAACGTACAAAGAAGTACAGAAGCTATCTCTACAGCGCACAAAGGAGTACAGAAGGTATCTCTACAGCGCACAAAGGAGTACAGAAGGTATCTCTACAGCGCACAAAGGAGTACACGAGGTATCTCTACAGCGTACAAAGGAGTACAGAAGGTATCTCTACAGCGCACAAAGGAGTAAAGAAGGTATCTCTACAGCGCACAAAGGAGTACAGAAGATATCTCTACAGCGCACAAAGGAGTACAGGAAATATCTCTAGAACGTACAAAGGAGTACAGAAGGTATCTCTACAGCGCACAAAGGAGTACAGAAGGTATCTCTACAGCGCACAAAGGAGTACAGGAAATATCTCTAGAACGTACAAAGGAGTACAGAAGGTGTCTCTACAGCGCGAAAAGGAGTACAGAAGGTATCTCTACAGCGCACAAAGGAGTACAGAAGGTATCTCTACAGCGCACAAAGGAGTACAGGAAATATCTCTAGAACGTACAAAGGAGTACACGAGGTATCTCTACAGCGTACAAAGGAGTACAGAAGGTATCTCTACAGCGCACAAAGGAGTACAGAAGGTATCTCTACAGCGCACAAAGGAGTACAGAAGGTATCTCTACAGCGCACAAAGGAGTACAGAAGGTATCTCTACAGCGCACAAAGGAGTACAAGAAATATCTCTAGAACGTACGAAGGAGTACAGAAGGTGTTTCTACAGCGCGAAAAGGAGTACAGAAAGTATCTCTACAGAGCACAAAGGAGTACAGAAGGTATCTCTACAGCGCACAAAGGAGTACAGGAAATATCTCTAGAACGTACAAAGGAGTACACGAGGTATCTCTACAGCGTACAAAGGAGTACAGAAGGTATCTCTACAGCGCACAAAGGAGTACAGAAGGTATCTCTACAGCGTACAAAGGAGTACAGAAGGTATCTCTACAGCGCACAAAGGAGTACAGAAGGTATCTCTAAAGCGCACAAAGGAGTACAGAAGGTATCTCTACAGCGCACAAAGGAGTACAGGAAATATCTCTAGAACGTACAAAGGAGTACACGAGGTATCTCTCCAGCGTACAAAGGAGTACAGAAGGTATCTCTACAGCGCACAAAGAAGTACAGAAGGTATCTCTACAGCGCACAAAGGAGTACAGAAGGTATCTCTACAGCGCACAAAGGAGTACAGGAAATATCTCTAGAACGTACAAAGAAGTACAGAAGGTATCTCTACAGCGCACAAAGGAGTACAGAAGGTATCTCTACAGCGCACAAAGGAGTACAGGAAATATCTCTACAGCGCACAAAGGAGTACAGAATGTATCTCTACAGCGCACAAAGCAGTACAGGAAATATCTCTAGAACGTACAAAGGAGTACAGAAGGTATCTCTACAGCGCACAAAGGAGTACAGAAGGTATCTCTACAGCGCACAAAGGAGTACAGAAGGTATCTCTACAGCGCACAAAGGAGTACACGAGGTATCTCTACAGCGTACAAAGGAGTACAGAAGGTATCTCTACAGCGCACAAAGGAGTACAGAAGGTATCTCTACAGCGCACAAAGGAGTACAGAAGGTATCTCTACAGCGCACAAAGGAGTACAGAAGGTATCTCTACAGCGCACAAAGGAGTACAGGAAATATCTCTAGAACGTACAAAGGAGTACACGAGGTATCTCTACAGCGTACAAAGGAGTACAGAAGGTATCTCTACAGCGCACAAAGGAGTACAGAAGGTATCTCTACAGCGCACAAAGGAGTACAGAAGGTATCTCTACAGCGCACAAAGAAGTACAGAAGGTATCTCTACAGCGCACAAAGGAGTACAGAAGGTATCTCTACAGCGCACAAAGGAGTACAGAAGGTATCTCTACAGCGCACAAAGGAGTACAGGAAATATCTCTACAGCGCACAAAGGAGTACCGAAGGTATCTCTACAGCGCACAAAGGAGTACAGGAAATATCTCTAGAACGTACAAAGGAGTACAGAAGGTATCTCTACAGCGCACAAAGGAGTACAGAAGGTATCTCTACAGCGCACAAAGGAGTACAGAAGGTATCTCTACAGCGCACAAAGGAGTACACGAGGTATCTCTACAGCGTACAAAGGAGTACAGAAGGTATCTCTACAGCGCACAAAGGAGTACAGAAGGTATCTCTACAGCGCACAAAGGAGTACAGAAGGTATCTCTACAGCGCACAAAGGAGTAAAGAAGGTATCTCTACAGCGCACAAAGGAGTACAGAAGGTATCTCTACAGCGCACAAAGGAGTACAGGAAATATCTCTAGAACGTACAAAGGAGTACAGAAGGTATCTCTACAGCGCACATAGGAGTACAGAAGGTATCTTTACAGCGCACAAAGGAGTACAGAAAGTATCTCTACAGCGCACAAAGGAGTACAGGAAATATTTCTAGAACGTACAAAGGAGTACACGAGGTATCTCTACAGCGTACAAAGGAGTACAGAAGGTATCTTTACAGCGCACAAAGGAGTACAGAAGGTATCTCTACAGCGTACAAAGGAGTACAGAAGGTATCTCTACAGCGCACAAAGGAGTACAGAAGGTATCTCTACAGCGCACAAAGGAGTACAGAAGGTATCTCTACAGCGCACAAAGGAGTACAGGAAATATCTCTAGAACGTACAAAGGAGTACACGAGGTATCTCTACAGCGTACAAAGGAGTACAGGAAATATCTCTAGAACGTACAAAGGAGTACACGAGGTATCTCTACAGCGTACAAAGGAGTACAGAAGGTATCTCTACAGCGCACAAAGGAGTACAGAAGGTATCTCTACAGCGCACAAAGGAGTACAGAAGGTATCTCTACAGCGCACAAAGGAGTACAGAAGGTATCTCTACAGCGCACAAAGGAGTACAGGAAATATCTCTAGAACGTACAAAGGAGTACAGAAGGTATCTCTACAGCGCACAAAGGAGTACAGAAGGTATCTCTACAGCGCACAAAGGAGTACAGAAGGTATCTCTACAGCGCACAAAGGAGTAAAGAAGGTATCTCTACAGCGCACAAAGGAGTACAGAAGGTATCTCTACAGCGCACAAAGGAGTACAGGAAATATCTCTAGAACGTACAAAGGAGTACACGAGGTATCTCTACACCGTACAAAGGAGTACAGAAGGTATCTCTACAGCGCACGAAGGAGTACAGAAGGTATCTCTACAGCGCACAAAGGAGTACAGAAGGTATCTCTACAGCGCACAAAGGAGTACAGAAGGTATCTCTACAGCGCACAAAGGAGTACAGGAAATATCTCTAGAACGTACAAAGGAGTACAGAAGGTATCTCTACAGCGCACAAAGGAGTACAGAAGGTATCTCTACAGCGCACAAAGAAGTACAGAAGGTATCTCTACAGCGCACAAAGGAGTACACGAGGTATCTCTACAGCGTACAAAGGAGTACAGAAGGTATCTCTACAGCGCACAAAGGAGTCAAGAAGGTATCTCTACAGCGCACAAAGGAGTACAGAAGGTATCTCTACAGCGCACAAAGGAGTTCAGGAAATATCTCTAGAACGTACAAAGGAGTACAGAAGGTATCTCTACAGCGCACAAAGGAGTACAGAAGGTATCTCTACAGCGCACAAAGGAGTACAGGAAATATCTCTAGAACGTACAAAGGAGTACAGAAGGTGTCTCTACAGCGCGAAAAGGAGTACAGAAGGTATCTCTACAGCGCACAAAGGAGTACAGAAGGTATCTCTACAGCGCACAAAGGAGTACAGGAAATATCTCTAGAACGTACAAAGGAGTACACGAGGTATCTCTACAGCGTACAAAGGAGTACAGAAGGTATCTCTACAGCGCACAAAGGAGTACAGAAGGTATCTCTACAGCGCACAAAGGAGTACAGAAGGTATCTCTACAGCGCACAAAGGAGTACAGGAAATATCTCTAGAACGTACAAAGGAGTACAGGAAATATCTCTAGAACGTACAAAGGAGTACAGAAGGTGTTTCTACAGCGCGAAAAGGAGTACAGAAGGTATCTCTACAGAGCACAAAGGAGTACAGAAGGTATCTCTACAGCGCACAAAGGAGTACAGAATGTATCTCTACAGCGCACAAAGGAGTACACGAGGTATCTCTACAGCGTACAAAGGAGTACAGAAGGTATCTCTACAGCGCACAAAGGAGTACAGAAGGTATCTCTACAGCGCACAAAGGAGTACAGAAGGTATCTATACAGCGCACAAAGCAGTACACGAGGTATCTCTACAGCGTACAAAGGAGTACAGAAGGTATCTCTACAGCGCACAAAGGAGTACAGAAGGTATCTCTACAGCGCACAAAGGAGTACAGAAGGTATCTCTACAGCGCACAAAGGAGTACAGAAGGTATCTCTACAGCGCACAAAGGAGTACAGGAAATATCTCTAGAACGTACAAAGGAGTACACGAGGTATCTCTACAGCGTACAAAGGAGTACAGAAGGTATCTCTACAGCGCACAAAGGAGTACAGAAGGTATCTCTACAGCGCACAAAGGAGTACAGAAGGTATCTCTACAGCGCACAAAGGAGTACAGAAGGTATCTCTACAGCGCACAAAGGAGTACAGAAGGTATCTCTACAGCGCACAAAGGAGTACAGAAGGTATCTCTACAGCGCACAAAGGAGTACAGGAAATATCTCTACAGCGCACAAAGGAGTACCGAAGGTATCTCTACAGCGCACAAAGGAGTACAGGAAATATCTCTAGAACGTACAAAGGAGTACAGAAGGTATCTCTACAGCGCACAAAGGAGTACAGAAGGTATCTCTACAGCGCACAGAGGAGTACAGAAGGTATCTCTACAGCGCCCAAAGGAGTACACGAGGTATCTCTACAGCGTACAAAGGAGTACAGAAGGTATCTCTACAGCGCACAAAGGAGTACAGAAGGTATCTCTACAGCGCACAAAGGAGTACAGAAGGTATCTCTACAGCGCACAAAGGAGTACAGAAGGTATCTCTACAGCGCACAAAGGAGTACAGAAGGTATCTCTACAGCGCACAAAGGAGTACAGGAAATATCTCTAGAACGTACAAAGGAGTACAGAAGGTATCTCTACAGCGCACATAGGAGTACAGAAGGTATCTTTACAGCGCACAAAGGAGTACAGAAAGTATCTCTAAAGCGCACAAAGGAGTACAGGAAATATCTCTAGAACGTACAAAGGAGTACACGAGGTATCTCTACAGCGTACAAAGGAGTACAGAAGGTATCTCTACAGCGCACAAAGGAGTACAGAAGGTATCTCTACAGCGTACAAAGGAGTACAGAAGGTATCTCTACAGCGCACAAAGGAGTACAGAAGGTATCTCTACAGCGCACAAAGGAGTACAGAAGGTATCTCTACAGCGCACAAAGGAGTACAGGAAATATCTCTAGAACGTACAAAGGAGTACACGAGGTATCTCTACAGCGTACAAAGGAGTACAGGAAATATCTCTAGAACGTACAAAGGAGTACACGAGGTATCTCTACAGCGTACAAAGGAGTACAGAAGGTATCTCCACAGCGCACAAAGGAGTACAGAAGGTATCTCTACAGCGCACAAAGTAGTACAGAAGGTATCTCTACAGCGCACAAAGGAGTACAGAAGGTATCTCTACAGCGCACAAAGGAGTACAGGAAATATCTCTAGAACGTACAAAGGAGTACAGAAGGTATCTCTACAGCGCACAAAGGAGTACAGAAGGTATCTCTACAGCGCACAAAGGAGTACAGAAGGTATCTCTACAGCGCACAAAGGAGTAAAGAAGGTATCTCTACAGCGCACAAAGGAGTACAGAAGGTATCTCTACAGCGCACAAAGGAGTACAGGAAATATCTCTAGAACGTACAAAGGAGTACACGAGGTATCTCTACACCGTACAAAGGAGTACAGAAGGTATCTCTACAGCGCACGAAGGAGTACAGAAGGTATCTCTACAGCGCACAAAGGAGTACAGAAGGTATCTCTACAGCGCACAAAGGAGTACAAAAGGTATCTCTACAGCGCACAAAGGAGTACAGGAAATATCTCTAGAACGTACAAAGGAGTACAGAAGGTATCTCTACAGCGCAAAAAGGAGTACAGAAGGTATCTCTACAGCGCACAAAGGAGTACAGAAGGTATCTCTACAGCGCACAAAGGAGTACACGAGGTATCTCTACAGCGTACAAAGGAGTACAGAAGGTATCTCTACAGCGCACAAAGGAGTAAAGAAGGTATCTCTACAGCGCACAAAGGAGTACAGAAGGTATCTCTACAGCGCACAAAGGAGTACAGGAAATATCTCTAGAACGTACAAAGGAGTACAGAAGGTATCTCTACAGCGCACAAAGGAGTACAGAAGGTATCTCTACAGCGCACAAAGGAGTACAGGAAATATCTCTAGAACGTACAAAGGAGTACAGAAGGTGTCTCTACAGCGCGAAAAGGAGTACAGAAGGTATCTCTACAGCGCACAAAGGAGTACAGAAGGTATCTCTACAGCGCACAAAGGAGTACAGGAAATATCTCTAGAACGTACAAAGGAGTACACGAGGTATCTCTACAGCGTACAAAGGAGTACAGAAGGTATCTCTACAGCGCACAAAGGAGTACAGAAGGTATCTCTACAGCGCACAAAGGAGTACAGAAGGTATCTCTACAGCGCACAAAGGAGTACAGAAGGTATCTCTACAGCGCACAAAGGAGTACAGGAAATATCTCTAGAACGTACAAAGGAGTACAGAAGGTGTTTCTACAGCGCGAAAAGGAGTACAGAAGGTATCTCTACAGAGCACAAAGGAGTACAGAAGGTATCTCTACAGCGCACAAAGGAGTACAGGAAATATCTCTAGAACGTACAAAGGAGTACACGAGGTATCTCTACCGCGTACAAAGGAGTACAGAAGGTATCTCTACAGCGTACAAAGGAGTACAGAAGGTATCTCTACAGCGCACAAAGGAGTACAGAAGGTATCTCTACAGCGCACAAAGGAGTACAGAAGGTATCTCTACAGCGCACAAAGGAGTACAGAAGGTATCTCTACAGCGCACAAAGGAGTACAGGAAATATCTCTAGAACGTACAAAGGAGTACACGAGGTATCTCTACAGCGTACAAAGGAGTACAGAAGGTATCTCTACAGCGCACAAAGGAGTACAGAAGGTATCTCTACAGCGCACAAAGGAGTACAGAAGGTATCTCTACAGCGCACAAAGGAGTACAGAAGGTATCTCTACAGCGCACAAAGGAGTACAGAAGGTATCTCTACAGCGCACAAAGGAGTACAGAAGGTATCTCTACAGCGCACAAAGGAGTACAGGAAATATCTCTACAGCGCACAAAGGAGTACCGAAGGTATCTCTACAGCGCACAAAGGAGTACAGGAAATATCTCTAGAACGTACAAAGGAGTACAGAAGGTATCTCTACAGCGCACAAAGGAGTACAGAAGGTATCTCTACAGCGCACAAAGGAGTACAGAAGGTATCTCTACAGCGCCCAAAGGAGTACACGAGGTATCTCTACAGCGTACAAAGGAGTACAGAAGGTATCTCTACAGCGCACAAAGGAGTACAGAAGGTATCTCTACAGCGCACAAAGGAGTACAGAAGGTATCTCTACAGCGCACAAAGGAGTACAGAAGGTATCTCTACAGCGCACAAAGGAGTACAGAAGGTATCTCTACAGCGCACAAAGGAGTACAGGAAATATCTCTAGAACGTACAAAGGAGTACAGAAGGTATCTCTACAGCGCACATAGGAGTACAGAAGGTATCTTTACAGCGCACAAAGGAGTACAGAAAGTATCTCTACAGCGCACAAAGGAGTACAGGAAATATCTCTAGAACGTACAAAGGAGTACACGAGGTATCTCTACAGCGTACAAAGGAGTACAGAAGGTATCTCTACAGCGCACAAAGGAGTACAGAAGGTATCTCTACAGCGTACAAAGGAGTACAGAAGGTATCTCTACAGCGCACAAAGGAGTACAGAAGGTATCTCTACAGCGCACAAAGGAGTACAGAAGGTATCTCTACAGCGCACAAAGGAGTACAGGAAATATCTCTAGAACGTACAAAGGAGTACACGAGGTATCTCTACAGCGTACAAAGGAGTACAGGAAATATCTCTAGAACGTACAAAGGAGTACACGAGGTATCTCTACAGCGTACAAAGGAGTACAGAAGGTATCTCCACAGCGCACAAAGGAGTACAGAAGGTATCTCTACAGCGCACAAAGGAGTACAGAAGGTATCTCTACAGCGCACAAAGGAGTACAGAAGGTATCTCTACAGCGCACAAAGGAGTACAGGAAATATCTCTAGAACGTACAAAGGAGTACAGAAGGTATCTCTACAGCGCACAAAGGAGTACAGAAGGTATCTCTACAGCGCACAAAGGAGTACAGAAGGTATCTCTACAGCGCACAAAGGAGTAAAGAAGGTATCTCTACAGCGCACAAAGGAGTACAGAAGGTATCTCTACAGCGCACAAAGGAGTACAGGAAATATCTCTAGAACGTACAAAGGAGTACACGAGGTATCTCTACACCGTACAAAGGAGTACAGAAGGTATCTCTACAGCGCACGAAGGAGTACAGAAGGTATCTCTACAGCGCACAAAGGAGTACAGAAGGTATCTCTACAGCGCACAAAGGAGTACAGAAGGTATCTCTACAGCGCACAAAGGAGTACAGGAAATATCTCTAGAACGTACAAAGGAGTACAGAAGGTATCTCTACAGCGCACAAAGGAGTACAGAAGGTATCTCTACAGCGCACAAAGGAGTACAGAAGGTATCTCTACAGCGCACAAAGGAGTACACGAGGTATCTCTACAGCGTACAAAGGAGTACAGAAGGTATCTCTACAGCGCACAAAGGAGTAAAGAAGGTATCTCTACAGCGCACAAAGGAGTACAGAAGGTATCTCTACAGCGCACAAAGGAGTACAGGAAATATCTCTAGAACGTACAAAGGAGTACAGAAGGTATCTCTACAGCGCACAAAGGAGTACAGAAGGTATCTCTACAGCGCACAAAGGAGTACAGGAAATATCTCTAGAACGTACAAAGGAGTACAGAAGGTGTCTCTACAGCGCGAAAAGGAGTACAGAAGGTATCTCTACAGCGCACAAAGGAGTACAGAAGGTATCTCTACAGCGCACAAAGGAGTACAGGAAATATCTCTAGAACGTACAAAGGAGTACACGAGGTATCTCTACAGCGTACAAAGGAGTACAGAAGGTATCTCTACAGCGCACAAAGGAGTACAGAAGGTATCTCTACAGCGCACAAAGGAGTACAGAAGGTATCTCTACAGCGCACAAAGGAGTACAGAAGGTATCTCTACAGCGCACAAAGGAGTACAGGAAATATCTCTTGAACGTACAAAGGAGTACAGAAGGTGTTTCTACAGCGCGAAAAGGAGTACAGAAGGTATCTCTACAGAGCACAAAGGAGTACAGAAGGTATCTCTACAGCGCACAAAGGAGTACAGGAAATATCTCTAGAACGTACAAAGGAGTACACGAGGTATCTCTACCGCGTACAAAGGAGTACAGAAGGTATCTCTACAGCGCACAAAGGAGTACAGAAGGTATCTCTACAGCGTACAAAGGAGTACAGAAGGTATCTCTACAGCGCACAAAGGAGTACAGAAGGTATCTCTAAAGCGCACAAAGGAGTACAGAAGGTATCTCTACAGCGCACAAAGGAGTACAGGAAATATCTCTAGAACGTACAAAGGAGTACACGAGGTATCTCTCCAGCGTACAAAGGAGTACAGAAGGTATCTCTACAGCGCACAAAGGAGTACAGAAGGTATCTCTACAGCGCACAAAGGAGTACAGAAGGTATCTCTACAGCGCACAAAGGAGTACAGGAAATATCTCTAGAACGTACAAAGAAGTACAGAAGGTATCTCTACAGCGCACAAAGGAGTACAGAAGGTATCTCTACAGCGCACAAAGGAGTACAGGAAATATCTCTACAGCGCACAAAGGAGTACAGAAGGTATCTCTACAGCGCACAAAGCAGTACAGGAAATATCTCTAGAACGTACAAAGGAGTACAGAAGGTATCTCTACAGCGCACAAAGGAGTACAGAAGGTATCTCTACAGCGCACAAAGGAGTACAGAAGGTATCTCTACAGCGCACAAAGGAGTACACGAGGTATCTCTACAGCGTACAAAGGAGTACAGAAGGTATCTCTACAGCGCACAAAGGAGTACAGAAGGTATCTCTACAGCGCACAAAGGAGTACAGAAGGTATCTCTACAGCGCACAAAGGAGTACAGAAGGTATCTCTAAAGCGCACAAAGGAGTACAGGAAATATCTCTAGAACGTACAAAGGAGTACACGAGGTATCTCTACAGCGTACAAAGGAGTACAGAAGGTATCTCTACAGCGCACAAAGGAGTACAGAAGGTATCTCTACAGCGTACAAAGGAGTACAGAAGGTATCTCTACAGCGCACAAAGGAGTACAGAAGGTATCTCTACAGCACACAAAGGAACACAGAAGGTATCTCTACAGCGCACAAAGGAGTACAGGAAATATCTCTAGAACGTACAAAGGAGTACACGAGGTATCTCTACAGCGTACAAAGGAGTACAGAAGGTATCTCTACAGCGCACAAAGGAGTACAGAAGGTATCTCTACAGCGCACAAAGGAGTACAGAAGGTATCTCTACAGCGCACAAAGGAGTACAGGAAATATCTCTAGAACGTACAAAGGAGTACAGAAGGTATCTCTACAGCGCACAAAGGAGTACAGAAGGTATCTCTACAGCGCACAAAGGAGTACAGGAAATATCTCTACAGCGCACAAAGGAGTACAGAAGGTATCAATACAGCGCACAAAGGAGTACAGGAAATATCTCTAGAACGTACAAAGGAGTACAGAAGGTATCTCTACAGCGCACAAAGGAGTACAGAAGGTATCTCTACAGCGCACGAAGGAGTACAGAAGGTATCTCTACAGCGCACAAAGGAGTACACGAGGTATCTCTACAGCGTACAAAGGAGTACAGAAGGTATCTCTACAGCGCACAAAGGAGTACAGAAGGTATCTCTACAGCGCACAAAGGAGTACAGAAGGTATCTCTATAGCGCACAAAGGAGTACAGAAGGTATCTCTACAGCGCACAAAGGAGTACAGAAGGTATCTCTACAGCGCACAAAGGAGTACAGAAGGTATCTCTACAGCGCACAAAGGAGTACAGGAAATATCTCTAGAAAGTACAAAGGAGTACAGAAGGTATCTCTACAGCGCACAAAGGAGTACAGAAGGTATCTCTACAGCGCACAAAGGAGTACAGAAGGTATCTCTACAGCGCACAAAGGAGTACAGGAAATATCTCTAGAACGTACAAAGGAGTATACGAGGTATCTCTACAGCGTATAAAGGAGTACAGAAGGTATCTCAACAGCGCACAAAGGAGTACAGAAGGTATCTCTACAGCGTACAAAGGAGTACAGAAGGTATCTCTACAGCGCACAAAGGAGTACAGAAGGTATCTCTACAACGCACAAAGGAGTACAGAAGGCATCTCTACAGCGCACAAAGGAGTACAGGAAATATCTCTAGAACGTACAAAGGAGTACACGAGGTATCTCTACAGCGCACAAAGGAGTACAGGAAATATCTCTAGAACGTACAAAGGAGTACACGAGGTATCTCTACAGCGTACAAAGGAGTACAGAAGGTATCTCTACAGCGCACAAAGGAGTACAGAAGGTATCTCTACAGCGCACAAAGGAGTACAGAAGGTATCTCTACAGCGCACAAAGGAGTACAGAAGGTATCTCTACAGCGCACAAAGGAGTACAGGAAATATCTCTAGAACGTACAAAGGAGTACAGAAGGTATCTCTACAGCGCACAAAGGAGTACAGAAGGTATCTCTACAGCGCACAAAGGAGTACAAAAGGTATCGCTACAGCGCACAAAGGAGTACAGAAGGTATCTCTACAGCGCACAAAGGAGTACAGAAGGTATCTCTACAGCGCACAAAGGAGTACAGGAAATATCTCTAGAACGTACAAAGGAGTACACGAGGTATCTCTACAGCGTACAAAGGAGTACAGAAGGTATCTCTACAGCGCACAAAGGAGTACACGAGGTATCTCTACAGCGTACAAAGGAGTACAGAAGGTATCTCTACAGCGCACAAAGGAGTACAGAAGGTATCTCTACAGCGCACAAAGGAGTACAGAAGGTATCTCTACAGCGCACAAAGGAGTACAGAAGGTATCTCTACAGCGCACAAAGGAGTACAGGAAATATCTCTAGAACGTACAAAGGAGTACAGAAGGTATCTCTACAGCGCACAAAGGAGTACAGAAGGTATCTCTACAGCGCACAAAGGAGTACAGAAGGTATCTCTACAGCGCACAAAGGAGTACACGAGGAATCTCTACAGCGTACAAAGGAGTACAGGAGGTATCTCTACAGCGCACAAAGGAGTACAGAAGGTATCTCTACAGCGCACAAAGGAGTACAGAAGGTATCTCAACAGCGCACAAAGGAGTACAGAAGGTATCTCTACGGCGCACAAAAGAGTACAGAAGGTATCTCTACAGCGCACAAAGGAGTACAGGAAATATCTCTAGAACGTACAAAGGAGTACACGAGGTATCTCTTCAGCGTACAAAGAAGTACAGAAGGTATCTCTACAGCGCACAAAGGAGTACAGAAGGTATCTCTACAGCGCACAAAGGAGTACAGAAGGTATCTCTACAGCGCACAAAGGAGTACAGAAGGTATCTCTACAGCGCACAAAGGAGTACAGGAAATTTCTCTAGAACGTACAAAGGAGTACACGAGGTATCTCTACAGCGTACAAAGGAGTACAGAAGGTATCTCTACAGCGCACAAAGGAGTACAGAAGGTATCTCTACAGCGCACAAAGGAGTACAGAAGGTATCTCTACAGCGCACAAGGGAGTACAGAAGGTATCTCTACAGCGCACGAAGGAGTACAGAAGGTATCTCTACAGCGCACAAAGGAGTACAGGAAATATCTCTAGAACGTACAAAGGAGTACAGAAGGTATCTCTACAGCGCACAGAGGAGTACAGAAGGTATCTGTACAGCGCACAAAGGAGTACAGAAGGTATCTCTACAGCGCACAAAGGAGTACACGAGGTATCTCTACAGCGTACAAAGGAGTACAGAAGGTATCTCTACAGCGCACAAAGAAGTACAGAAGGTATCTCTACAGCGCACAAAGGAGTACAGAAGGTATCTCTACAGCGCACAAAGGAGTACAGAAGGTATCTCTACAGCGCACAAAGGTGTACAGAAGGTATCTCTACAGCGCACAAAGAAGTACAGGAAATTTCTCTAGAACGTACAAAGGAGTACACGAGGTATCTCTACAGCGTACAAAGGAGTACAGAAGGTATCTCTACAGCGCACAAAAGAGTACAGGAGGTATCTCTAAAGCGCACAAAGGAGTACAGGAAATATCTTTACAGCGCACAAAGGAGTACAGAAGGTATCTCTACAGCGCACAAAGGAGTACAGGAAATATCTCTTGAACGTACAAAGGAGTACAGAAGGTATCTCTACAGCGCACAAAGGAGTACAGAAGGTATCTCTACAGCGCACAAAGGAGTACAGAAGGTATCTCTACAGCGCACAAAGGAGTACACGAGGTATCTCTACAGCGTACAAAGGAGTACAGAAGGTATCTCTACAGCGCACAAAGGAGTACAGAAGGTATCTCTACAGCGCACAAAGGAGTACAGAAGGTATCTCTACAGCGCACAAAGGAGTACAGAAGGTATCTCTACAGCGCAAAAAGGTGTACAGAAGGTATCTCTACAGCGCACAAAGGAGTACAGGAAATATCTCTAGAACGTACAAAGGAGTACACGAGGTATCTCTACAGCGCACAAAGGAGTACAGAAGGTATCTCTACAGCGCACAAAGGAGCACAGAAGGTATCTCTACAGCGCACAAAGGAGTACAGAAGGTATCTCTACAGCGTACAAAGAAGTACAGAAGGTATCTCTACAGCGCACAAAGGAGTACAGAAGGTATCTCTACAGCGCACAAAGGAGTACAGAAGGTATCTCTACAGCGCACAAAGGAGTACAGGAAATATCTCTAGAACGTACAAAGGAGTACACGAGGTATCTCTACAGCGTACAAAGGAGTACAGAAGGTATCTCTACAGCGCACAAAGGAGTACAGAAGGTATCTCTACAGCGCACAAAGGAGTACAGAAGGTATCTCTACAGCGCACAAAGGAGTACAGGAAATATCTCTAGAACGTACAAAGGAGTACACGAGGTATCTCTACAGCGTACAAAGGAGTACAGAAGGTATCTCTACAGCGCACAAAGGAGTACAGAAGGTATCTCTACAGCGCACAAAGGAGTACAGAAGGTATCTCTATAGCGCACAAAGGAGTACAGAAGGTATCTCTACAGCGCACAAAGGAGTACAGAAGGTATCTCTACAGCGCACAAAGGAGTACAGAAGGTATCTCTACAGCGCACAAAGGAGTACAGGAAATATCTCTACAGCGCACAAAGGAGTACAGAAGGTATCTCTACAGCGCACAAAGGAGTACAGGAAATATCTCTAGAACGTACAAAGGAGTACAGAAGGTATCTCTACAGCGCACAAAGGAGTACAGAAGGTATCTCTACAGCGCACAAAGGAGTACAGAAGGTATCTCTACAGCGCACAAAGGAGTACACGAGGTATCTCTACAGCGTACAAAGGAGTACAGAAGGTATCTCTACAGCGCACAAAGGAGTACAGAAGGTATCTCTACAGCGCACAAAGGAGTACAGAAGGTATCTCTACAGCGCACAAAGGAGTACAGAAGGTATCTCTACAGCGCACAAAGGAGTACAGAAGGTATCTCTACAGCCCACAAAGGAGTACAGGAAATATCTCTAGAACGTACAAAGGAGTACAGAAGGTATCTCTACAGCGCACATAGGAGTACAGAAGGTATCTTTACAGCGCACAAAGGAGTACAGAAGGTATCTCTACAGCGCACAAAGGAGTACAGGAAATATCTCTAGAACGTACAAAGGAGTACACGAGGTATCTCTACAGCGTACAAAGGAGTACAGAAGGTATCTCTACAGCGCACAAAGGAGTACAGAAGGTATCTCTACAGCGTACAAAGGAGTACAGAAGGTATCTCTACAGCGCACAAAGGAGTACAGAAGGTATCTCTACAGCGCACAAAGGAGTACAGAAGGTATCTCTACAGCGCACAAAGGAGTACAGGAAATATCTCTAGAACGTACATAGGAGTACACGAGGTATCTCTACAGCGTACAAAGGAGTACACGAGGTATCTCTACAGCGTACAAAGGAGTACAGGAAATATCTCTAGAACGTACAAAGGAGTACACGAGGTATCTCTACAGCGTACAAAGGAGTACAGAAGGTATCTCTACAGCGCACAAAGGAGTACAGAAGGTATCTCTACAGCGCACAAAGAAGTACAGAAGGTATCTCTACAGCGCACAAAGGAGTACAGAAGGTATCTCTACAGCGCACAAAGGAGTACAGGAAATATCTCTAGAACGTACAAAGGAGTACAGAAGGTATCTCTACAGCGCACAAAGGAGTACAGAAGGTATCTCTACAGCGCACAAAGGAGTACAGAAGGTATCTCTACAGCGCACAAAGGAGTAAAGAAGGTATCTCTACAGCGCACAAAGGAGTACAGAAGGTATCTCTACAGCGCTCAAAGGAGTACAGGAAATATCTCTAGAACGTACAAAGGAGTACACGAGGTATCTCTACACCGTACAAAGGAGTACAGAAGGTATCTCTACACCGCACAAAGGAGTACAGAAGGTATCTCTACAGCGCACAAAGGAGTACAGAAGGTATCTCTACAGCGCACAAAGGAGTACAGAAGGTATCTCTACAGCGCACAAAGGAGTACAGGAAATATCTCTAGAACGTACAAAGGAGTACAGAAGGTATCTCTACAGCGCACAAAGGAGTACAGAAGGTATCTCTACAGCGCACAAAGGAGTACAGAAGGTATCTCTACAGCGCACAAAGGAGTACACGAGGTATCTCTACAGCGTACAAAGGAGTACAGAAGGTATCTCTACAGCGCACAAAGGAGTAAAGAAGGTATCTCTACAGCGCACAAAGGAGTACAGAAGGTATCTCTACAGCGCACAAAGGAGTACAGGAAATATCTCTAGAACGTACAAAGGAGTACAGAAGGTATCTCTACAGCGCACAAAGGAGTACATAAGGTATCTCTACAGCGCACAAAGGAGTACAGGAAATATCTCTAGAACGTACAAAGGAGTACAGAAGGTGTCTCTACAGCGCGAAAAGGAGTACAGAAGGTATCTCTACAGCGCACAAAGGAGTACAGAAGGTATCTCTACAGCGCACGAAGGAGTACAGGAAATATCTCTAGAACGTACAAAGGAGTACTCGAGGTATCTCTACAGCGTACAAAGGAGTACAGAAGGTATCTCTACAGCGCACAAAGGAGTACAGAAGGTATCTCTACAGCGCACAAAGGAGTACAGAAGGTATCTCTACAGCGCACAAAGGAGTACAGAAGGTATCTCTACAGCGCACAAAGGAGTACAGGAAATATCTCTAGAACGTACGAAGGAGTACAGAAGGTGTTTCTACAGCGCGAAAAGGAGTACAGAAAGTATCTCTACAGAGCACAAAGGAGTACAGAAGGTATCTCTACAGCGCACAAAGGAGTACAGGAAATATCTCTAGAACGTACAAAGGAGTACACGAGGTATCTCTACAGCGTACAAAGGAGTACAGAAGGTATCTCTACAGCGCACAAAGGAGTACAGAAGGTATCTCTACAGCGTACAAAGGAGTACAGAAGGTATCTCTACAGCGCACAAAGGAGTACAGAAGGTATCTCTAAAGCGCACAAAGGAGTACAGAAGGTATCTCTACAGCGCACAAAGGAGTACAGGAAATATCTCTAGAACGTACAAAGGAGTACACGAGGTATCTCTCCAGCGTACAAAGGAGTACAGAAGGTATCTCTACAGCGCACAAAGAAGTACAGAAGGTATCTCTACAGCGCACAAAGGAGTACAGAAGGTATCTCTACAGCGCACAAAGGAGTACAGGGAATATCTCTAGAACGTACAAAGGAGTACACGAGGTATCTCTACAGCGTACAAAGGAGTACAGAAGGTATCTCTACAGCGCACAAAGGAGTACAGAAGGTATCTCTACAGCGCACAAAGGAGTACAGAAGGTATCTCTACAGCGCACAAAGGAGTACAGAAGGTATCTCTACAGCGCACAAAGGAGTACAGGAAATATCTCTAGAACGTACAAAGGAGTACAGAAGGTATCTCTACAGCGCACATAGGAGTACAGAAGGTATCTTTACAGCGCACAAAGGAGTACAGAAGGTATCTCTACAGCGCACAAAGGAGTACAGGAAACATCTCTAGAACGTACAAAGGAGTACACGAGGTATCTCTACAGCGTACAAAGGAGTACAGAAGGTATCTCTACAGCGCACAAAGGAGTACAGAAGGTATCTCTACAGCGTACAAAGGAGTACAGAAGGTATCTCTACAGCGCACAAAGGAGTACAGAAGGTATCTCTACAGCGCACAAAGGAGTACAGAAGGTATCTCTACAGCGCACAAAGGAGTACAGGAAATATCTCTAGAACGTACAAAGGAGTACACGAGGTATCTCTACAGCGTACAAAGGAGTACACGAGGTATCTCTACAGCGTACAAAGGAGTACAGGAAATATCTCTAGAACGTACAAAGGAGTACACGAGGTATCTCTACAGCGTACAAAGGAGTACAGAAGGTATCTCTACAGCGCACAAAGGAGTACAGAAGGTATCTCTACAGCGCACAAAGGAGTACAGAAGGTATCTCTACAGCGCACAAAGGAGTACAGAAGGTATCTCTACAGCGCAAAAAGGTGTACAGGAAATATCTCTAGAACGTACAAAGGAGTACAGAAGGTATCTCTACAGCGCACAAAGAAGTACAGAAGGTATCTCTACAGCGCACAAAGGAGTACAGAAGGTATCTCTACAGCGCACAAAGGAGTAAAGAACGTATCTCTACAGCGCACAAAGGAGTACAGAAGGTATATCTACAGCGCACAAAGGAGTACAAGAAATATCTCTAGAACGTACAAAGGAGTACACGAGGTATCTCTACACCGTACAAAGGAGTACAGAAGGTATCTCTACAGCGCACAAAGGAGTACAGAAGGTATCTCTACAGCGCACAAAGGAGTACAGAAAGTATCTCTACAGCGCACAAAGGAGTACAGAAGGTATCTCTACAGCGCACAAAGGAGTACAGGAAATATCTCTAGAACGTACAAAGAAGTACAGAAGGTATCTCTACAGCGCACAAAGGAGTACAGAAGGTATCTCTACAGCGCACAAAGGAGTACAGAAGGTATCTCTACAGCGCACAAAGGAGTACACGAGGTATCTCTACAGCGTACAAAGGAGTACAGAAGGTATCTCTACAGCGCACAAAGGAGTAAAGAAGGTATCTCTACAGCGCACAAAGGAGTACAGAAGATATCTCTACAGCGCACAAAGGAGTACAGGAAATATCTCTAGAACGCACAAAGGAGTACAGAAGGTATCTCTACAGCGCACAAAGGAGTACACGAGGTATCTCTACAGCGTACAAAGGAGTACAGAAGGTATCTCTACAGCGTACAAAGGAGTACAGAAGGTATCTCTACAGCGCACAAAGGAGTACAGAAGGTATCTCTACAGCGCACAAAGGAGTACAGAAGGTATCTCTACAGCGCACAAAGGAGTACAGAAGGTATCTCTACAGCGCACAAAGGAGTACAGAAGGTATCTCTACAGCGCACAAAGGAGTACAGGAAATATCTCTAGAACGTACAAAGGAGTACAGAAGGTATCTCTACAGCGCACATAGGAGTACAGAAGGTATCTTTACAGCGCACAAAGGAGTACAGAAAGTATCTCTACAGCGCACAAAGGAGTACAGGAAATATCTCTAGAACGTACAAAGGAGTACACGAGGTATCTCTACAGCGTACAAAGGAGTACAGAAGGTATCTCTACAGCGCACAAAGGGGTACAGAAGGTATCTCTACAGCGTACAAAGGAGTACAGAAGGTATCTCTACAGCGCACAAAGGAGTACAGAAGGTATCTCTACAGCGCACAAAGGAGTACAGAAGGTATCTCTACAGCGCACAAAGGAGTACAGGAAATATCTCTAGAACGTACAAAGGAGTACACGAGGTATCTCTACAGCGTACAAAGGAGTACAGGAAATATCTCTAGAACGTACAAAGGAGTACACGAGGTATCTCTACAGCGTACAAAGGAGTACAGAAGGTATCTCCACAGCGCACAAAGGAGTACAGAAGGTATCTCTACAGCGCACAAAGGAGTACAGAAGGTATCTCTACAGCGCACAAAGGAGTACAGAAGGTATCTCTACAGCGCACAAAGGAGTACAGGAAATATCTCTAGAACGTACAAAGGAGTACAGAAGGTATATCTACAGCGCACAAAGGAGTACAGAAGGTATCTCTACAGCGCACAAAGGAGTACAGAAGGTATCTCTACAGCGCACAAAGGAGTAAAGAAGGTATCTCTACAGCGCACAAAGGAGTACAGAAGGTATCTCTACAGCGCACAAAGGAGTACAGGAAATATCTCTAGAACGTACAAAGGAGTACACGAGGTATCTCTACACCGTACAAAGGAGTACAGAAGGTATCTCTACAGCGCACGAAGGAGTACAGAAGGTATCTCTACAGCGCACAAAGGAGTACAGAAGGTATCTCTACAGCGCACAAAGGAGTACAGAAGGTATCTCTACAGCGCACAAAGGAGTACAGAAGGTATCTCTACAGCGCACAAAGGAGTACACGAGGTATCTCTACAGCGTACAAAGGAGTACAGAAGGTATCTCTACAGCGCACAAAGGAGTAAAGAAGGTATCTCTACAGCGCACAAAGGAGTACAGAAGGTATCTCTACAGCGCACAAAGGAGTACAGGAAATATCTCTAGAACGTACAAAGGAGTACAGAAGGTATCTCTACAGCGCACAAAGGAGTACAGAAGGTATCTCTACAGCGCACAAAGGAGTACAGGAAATATCTCTAGAACGTACAAAGGAGTACAGAAGGTGTCTCTACAGCGCGAAAAGGAGTACAGAAGGTATCTCTACAGCGCACAAAGGAGTACAGAAGGTATCTCTACAGCGCACAAAGGAGTACAGGAAATATCTCTAGAACGTACAAAGGAGTACACGAGGTATCTCTACAGCGTACAAAGGAGTACAGAAGGTATCTCTACAGCGCACAAAGGAGTACAGAAGGTACCTCTACAGCGCACAAAGGAGTACAGAAGGTATCTCTACAGCGCACAAAGGAGTACAGAAGGTATCTCTACAGCGCACAAAGGAGTACAGGAAATATCTCTAGAACGTACAAAGGAGTACAGAAGGTGTTTCTACAGCGCGAAAAGGAGTACAGAAGGTATCTCTACAGAGCACAAAGGAGTACAGAAGGTATCTCTACAGCGCACAAAGGAGTACAGGAAATATCTCTAGAACGTACAAAGGAGTACACGAGGTATCTCTACCGCGTACAAAGGAGTACAGAAGGTATCTCTACAGCGTACAAAGGAGTACAGAAGGTATCTCTACAGCGCACAAAGGAGTACAGAAGGTATCTCTACAGCGCACAAAGGAGTACAGAAGGTATCTCTACAGCGCACAAAGGAGTACAGAAGGTATCTCTACAGCGCACAAAGGAGTACAGGAAATATCTCTAGAACGTACAAAGGAGTACACGAGGTATCTCTACAGCGTACAAAGGAGTACAGAAGGTATCTCTACAGCACACAAAGGAGTACAGAAGGTATCTCTACAGCGCACAAAGCAGTACAGAAGGTATCTCTACAGCGCACAAAGGAGTACAGAAGGTATCTCTACAGCGCACAAAGGAGTACAGAAGGTATCTCTACAGCGCACAAAGGAGTACAGAAGGTATCTCTACAGCGCACAAAGGAGTACAGGAAATATCTCTACAGCGCACAAAGGAGTACCGAAGGTATCTCTACAGCGCACAAAGGAGTACAGGAAATATCTCTAGAACGTACAAAGGAGTACAGAAGGTATCTCAACAGCGCACAAAGGAGTACAGAAGGTATCTCTACAGCGCACAAAGGAGTACAGAAGGTATCTCTACAGCGCCCAAAGGAGTACACGAGGTATCTCTACCGCGTACAAAGGAGTACAGAAGGTATCTCTACAGCGCACAAAGGAGTACAGAAGGTATCTCTACAGCGCACAAAGGAGTACAGAAGGTATCTCTACAGCGCACAAAGGAGTACAGAAGGTATCTCTACAGCGCACAAAGGAGTACAGAAGGTATCTCTACAGCGCACAAAGGAGTACAGGAAATATCTCTAGAACGTACAAAGGAGTACAGAAGGTATCTCTACAGCGCACATAGGAGTACAGAAGGTATCTTTACAGCGCACAAAGGAGTACAGAAAGTATCTCTACAGCGCACAAAGGAGTACAGGAAATATCTCTAGAACGTACAAAGGAGTACACGAGGTATCTCTACAGCGTACAAAGGAGTACAGAAGGTATCTCTACAGCGCACAAAGGAGTACAGAAGGTATCTCTACAGCGTACAAAGGAGTACAGAAGGTATCTCTACAGCGCACAAAGGAGTACAGAAGGTATCTCTACAGCGCACAAAGGAGTACAGGAAATATCTCTAGAACGTACAAAGGAGTACACGAGGTATCTCTACAGCGTACAAAGGAGTACAGGAAATATCTCTAGAACGTACAAAGGAGTACACGAGGTATCTCTACAGCGTACAAAGGAGTACAGAAGGTATCTCCACAGCGCACAAAGGAGTACAGAAGGTATCTCTACAGCGCACAAAGGAGTACAGAAGGTATCTCTACAGCGCACAAAGGAGTACAGAAGGTATCTCTACAGCGCACAAAGGAGTACAGGAAATATCTCTAGAACGTACAAAGGAGTACAGAAGGTATCTCTACAGCGCACAAAGGAGTACAGAAGGTATCTCTACAGCGCACAAAGGAGTACAGAAGGTATCTCTACAGCGCACAAAGGAGTAAAGAAGGTATCTCTACAGCGCACAAAGGAGTACAGAAGGTATCTCTACAGCGCACAAAGGAGTACAGGAAATATCTCTAGAACGTACAAAGGAGTACACGAGGTATCTCTACACCGTACAAAGGAGTACAGAAGGTATCTCTACAGCGCACGAAGGAGTACAGAAGGTATCTCTACAGCGCACAAAGGAGTACAGAAGGTATCTCTACAGCGCACAAAGGAGTACAGAAGGTATCTCTACAGCGCACAAAGGAGTACAGGAAATATCTCTAGAACGTACAAAGGAGTACAGAAGGTATCTCTACAGCGCACAAAGGAGTACAGAAGGTATCTCTACAGCGCACAAAGGAGTACAGAAGGTATCTCTACAGCGCACAAAGGAGTACACGAGGTATCTCTACAGCGTACAAAGGAGTACAGAAGGTATCTCTACAGCGCACAAAGGAGTAAAGAAGGTATCTCTACAGCGCACAAAGGAGTACAGAAGGTATCTCTACAGCGCACAAAGGAGTACAGGAAATATCTCTAGAACGTACAAAGGAGTACAGAAGGTATCTCTACAGGGCACAAAGGAGTACAGAAGGTATCTCTACAGCGCACAAAGGAGTACAGGAAATATCTCTAGAACGTACAAAGGAGTACAGAAGGTGTCTCTACAGCGCGAAAAGGAGTACAGAAGGTATCTCTACAGCGCACAAAGGAGTACAGAAGGTATCTCTACAGCGCACAAAGGAGTACAGGAAATATCTCTAGAACGTACAAAGGAGTACACGAGGTATCTCTACAGCGTACAAAGGAGTACAGAAGGTATCTCTACAGCGCACAAAGGAGTACAGAAGGTATCTCTACAGCGCACAAAGGAGTACAGAAGGTATCTCTACAGCGCACAAAGGAGTACAGGAAATATCTCTAGAACGTACAAAGAAGTACAGAAGGTATCTCTACAGCGCACAAAGGAGTACAGAAGGTATCTCTACAGCGCACAAAGGAGTACAGGAAATATCTCTACAGCGCACAAAGGAGTACAGAAGGTATCTCTACAGCGCACAAAGCAGTACAGGAAATATCTCTAGAACGTACAAAGGAGTACAGAAGGTATCTCTACAGCGCACAAAGGAGTACAGAAGGTATCTCTACAGCGCACAAAGGAGTACAGAAGGTATCTCTACAGCGCACAAAGGAGTACACGAGGTATCTCTACAGCGTACAAAGGAGTACAGAAGGTATCTCTACAGCGCACAAAGGAGTACAGAAGGTATCTCTACAGCGCACAAAGGAGTACAGAAGGTATCTCTACAGCGCACAAA
Organism: Morinoia aosen; assembly: GCA_030386875.1. Lineage (NCBI taxonomy): Eukaryota > Metazoa > Arthropoda > Malacostraca > Amphipoda > Talitridae > Morinoia > Morinoia aosen. The sequence goes on along the minus strand of CM059576.1, from coordinate 55,721,920 downwards.
GGAGTACAGAAGGTATCTCTACAGCGCACAAAGGAGTACTGAAGGTATCTCTAAAGCGCACAAAGGAGTACAGGAAATATCTCTAGAACGTACAAAGGAGTACACGAGGTATCTCTACAGCGTACAAAGGAGTACAGAAGGTATCTCTACAGCGCACAAAGGAGTACAGAAGGTATCTCTACAGCGTACAAAGGAGTACAGAAGGTATCTCTACAGCGCACAAAGGAGTACAGAAGGTATCTCTACAGCACACAAAGGAACACAGAAGGTATCTCTACAGCGCACAAAGGAGTACAGGAAATATCTCTAGAACGTACAAAGGAGTACACGAGGTATCTCTACAGCGTACAAAGGAGTACAGAAGGTATCTCTACAGCGCACAAAGGAGTACAGAAGGTATCTCTACAGCGCACAAAGGAGTACAGGAAATATCTCTAGAACGTACAAAGGAGTACAGAAGGTATCTCTACAGCGCACAAAGGAGTACAGAAGGTATCTCTACAGCGCACAAAGGAGTACAGGAAATATCTCTACAGCGCACAAAGGAGTACAGAAGGTATCAATACAGCGCACAAAGGAGTACAGGAAATATCTCTAGAACGTACAAAGGAGTACAGAAGGTATCTCTACAGCGCACAAAGGAGTACAGAAATTATCTCTACAGCGCACGAAGGAGTACAGAAGGTATCTCTACAGCGCACAAAGGAGTACACGAGGTATCTCTACAGCGTACAAAGGAGTACAGAAGGTATCTCTACAGCGCACAAAGGAGTACAGAAGGTATCTCTACAGCGCACAAAGGAGTACAGAAGGTATCTCTACAGCGCACAAAGGAGTACAGAAGGTATCTCTACAGCGCACAAAGGAGTACAGAAGGTATCTCTACAGCGCACAAAGGAGTACAGGAAATATCTCTAGAAAGTACAAAGGAGTACAGAAGGTATCTCTACAGCGCACAAAGGAGTACAGAAGGTATCTCTACAGCGCACAAAGGAGTACAGAAGGTATCTCTACAGCGCACAAAGGAGTACAGGAAATATCTCTAGAACGTACAAAGGAGTATACGAGGTATCTCTACAGCGTACAAAGGAGTACAGAAGGTATCTCAACAGCGCACAAAGGAGTACAGAAGGTATCTCTACAGCGTACAAAGGAGTACAGAAGGTATCTCTACAGCGCACAAAGGAGTACAGAAGGTATCTCTACAACGCACAAAGGAGTACAGAAGGCATCTCTACAGCGCACAAAGGAGTACAGGAAATATCTCTAGAACGTACAAAGGAGTACACGAGGTATCTCTACAGCGCACAAAGGAGTACAGGAAATATCTCTAGAACGTACAAAGGAGTACACGAGGTATCTCTACAGCGTACAAAGGAGTACAGAAGGTATCTCTACAGCGCACAAAGGAGTACAGAAGGTATCTCTACAGCGCACAAAGGAGTACAGAAGGTATCTCTACAGCGCACAAAGGAGTACAGAAGGTATCTCTACAGCGCACAAAGGAGTACAGGAAATATCTCTAGAACGTACAAAGGAGTACAGAAGGTATCTCTACAGCGCACAAAGGAGTACAGAAGGTATCTCTACAGCGCACAAAGGAGTACAAAAGGTATCGCTACAGCGCACAAAGGAGTACAGAAGGTATCTCTACAGCGCACAAAGGAGTACAGAAGGTATCTCTACAGCGCACAAAGGAGTACAGGAAATATCTCTAGAACGTACAAAGGAGTACACGAGGTATCTCTACAGCGTACAAAGGAGTACAGAAGGTATCTCTACAGCGCACAAAGGAGTACACGAGGTATCTCTACAGCGTACAAAGGAGTACAGAAGGTATCTCTACAGCGCACAAAGGAGTACAGAAGGTATCTCTACAGCGCACAAAGGAGTACAGAAGGTATCTCTACAGCGCACAAAGGAGTACAGAAGGTATCTCTACAGCGCACAAAGGAGTACAGGAAATATCTCTAGAACGTACAAAGGAGTACAGAAGGTATCTCTACAGCGCACAAAGGAGTACAGAAGGTATCTCTACAGCGCACAAAGGAGTACAGAAGGTATCTCTACAGCGCACAAAGGAGTAGACGAGGTATCTCTACAGCGTACAAAGGAGTACAGGAGGTATCTCTACAGCGCACAAAGGAGTTCAGAAGGTATCTCTACAGCGCACAAAGGAGTACAGAAGGTATCTCTACAGCGCACAAAGGAGTACAGAAGGTATCTCTACGGCGCACAAAAGAGTACAGAAGGTATCTCTACAGCGCACAAAGGAGTACAGGAAATATCTCTAGAACGTACAAAGGAGTACACGAGGTATCTCTTCAGCGTACAAAGAAGTACAGAAGGTATCTCTACAGCGCACAAAGGAGTACAGAAGGTATCTCTACAGCGCACAAAGGAGTACAGAAGGTATCTCTACAGCGCACAAAGGAGTACAGAAGGTATCTCTACAGCGCACAAAGGAGTACAGGAAATTTCTCTAGAACGTACAAAGGAGTACACGAGGTATCTCTACAGCGTACAAAGGAGTACAGAAGGTATCTCTACAGCGCACAAAGGAGTACAGAAGGTATCTCTACAGCGCACAAAGGAGTACAGAAGGTATCTCTACAGCGCACAAGGGAGTACAGAAGGTATCTCTACAGCGCACGAAGGAGTACAGAAGGTATCTCTACAGCGCACAAAGGAGTACAGGAAATATCTCTAGAACGTACAAAGGAGTACAGAAGGTATCTCTACAGCGCACAAAGGAGTACAGAAGGTATCTGTACAGCGCACAAAGGAGTACAGAAGGTATCTCTACAGCGCACAAAGGAGTACACGAGGTATCTCTACAGCGTACAAAGGAGTACAGAAGGTATCTCTACAGCGCACAAAGAAGTACAGAAGGTATCTCTACAGCGCACAAAGGAGTACAGAAGGTATCTCTACAGCGCACAAAGGAGTACAGAAGGTATCTCTACAGCGCACAAAGGTGTACAGAAGGTATCTCTACAGCGCACAAAGAAGTACAGGAAATTTCTCTAGAACGTACAAAGGAGTACACGAGGTATCTCTACAGCGTACAAAGGAGTACAGAAGGTATCTCTACAGCGCACAAAGGAGTACAGGAGGTATCTCTAAAGCGCACAAAGGAGTACAGGAAATATCTTTACAGCGCACAAAGGAGTACAGAAGGTATCTCTACAGCGCACAAAGGAGTACAGGAAATATCTCTTGAACGTACAAAGGAGTACAGAAGGTATCTCTACAGCGCACAAAGGAGTACAGAAGGTATCTCTACAGCGCACAAAGGAGTACAGAAGGTATCTCTACAGCGCACAAAGGAGTACACGAGGTATCTCTACAGCGTACAAAGGAGTACAGAAGGTATCTCTACAGCGCACAAAGGAGTACAGAAGGTATCTCTACAGCGCACAAAGGAGTACAGAAGGTATCTCTACAGCGCACAAAGGAGTACAGAAGGTATCTCTACAGCGCAAAAAGGTGTACAGAAGGTATCTCTACAGCGCACAAAGGAGTACAGGAAATATCTCTAGAACGTACAAAGGAGTACACGAGGTATCTCTACAGCGCACAAAGGAGTACAGAAGGTATCTCTACAGCGCACAAAGGAGTACAGAAGGTATCTCTACAGCGCACAAAGGAGTACAGAAGGTATCTCTACAGCGTACAAAGAAGTACAGAAGGTATCTCTACAGCGCACAAAGGAGTACAGAAGGTATCTCTACAGCGCACAAAGGAGTACAGAAGGTATCTCTACAGCGCACAAAGGAGTACAGGAAATATCTCTAGAACGTACAAAGGAGTACACGAGGTATCTCTACAGCGTACAAAGGAGTACAGAAGGTATCTCTACAGCGCACAAAGAAGTACAGAAGGTATCTCTACAGCGCACAAAGGAGTACAGAAGGTATCTCTACAGCGCACAGAGGAGTACAGGAAATATCTCTAGAACGTACAAAGGAGTACACGAGGTATCTCTACAGCGTACAAAGGAGTACAGAAGGTATCTCTACAGCGCCTAAAGGAGTACAGAAGGTATCTCTACAGCGCACAAAGGAGTACAGAAGGTATCTTTACAGCGCACAAAGGAGTACAGAAGGTATCTCTACAGCGCACAAAGGAGTACAGGAAATATCTCTAGAACGTACAAAGGAGTACAGAAGGTATCTCTACAGCGCACAAAGAAGTACAGAAGGTATCTCTACAGCGCACAAAGGAGTACAGAAGGTATCTCTACAGCGCACAAAGAAGTACAGGAAATATCTCTAGAACGTACAAAGGAGCACACGAGGTATCTCTACAGCGTACAGAGGAGTACAGAAGGTATCTCTACAGCGCACAAAGGAGTACAGAAGGTATCTCTACAGCGTACAAAGGAGTACAGAAGGTATCTCTACAGCGCACAAAGGAGTACAGAAGGTATCTCTACAGCGCACAAAGGAGTACAGAAGGTATCTCTACAGCGCACACAGGAGTACAGGAAATATCTCTAGAACGTACAAAGGAGTACACGAGGTATCTCTACAGCGTACAAAGGAGTACAGAAGGTATCTCTACAGCGCACAAAGGAGTACAGAAGGTATCTCTACAGCGCACAAAGGAGTACAGAAGGTATCTCTACAGCGCACAAAGGAGTACAGGAAATATCTCTAGAACGTACAAAGGAGTACACGAGGTATCTCTACAGCGTACAAAGGAGTACAGAAGGTATCTCTACAGCGCACAAAGGAGTACAGAAGGTAACTCTACAGCGCACAAAGGAGTACAGGAAATATCTCTAGAACGTACAAAGGAGTACATGAGGTATCTCTACAGCGAACAAAGGAGTACAGAAGGTATCTCTACAGCGCACAAAGGAGTACAGAAGGTATCTCTACAGCGCACAAAGGAGTACAGAAGGTATCTCTACAGCGCACAAAGGAGTACAGAAGGTATCTCTACAGCGCACAAAGGAGTACAGGAAATATCTCTAGAACGTACAAAGGAGTACACGAGGTATCTCTACAGCGTACAAAAGAGTACAGAAGGTATCTCTACAGCGCACAAAGGAGTACAGAAGGTATCTCTACAGCGCACAAAGGAGTACAGAAGGTATCTCTACAGCGCACAAAGGAGTACAGAAGGTGTCTCTACAGCGCACAAAGGAGTACAGGAAATATCTCTAGAACGTACAAAGGAGTACAGAAGGTTTCTCTACAGCGCACAAAGGAGTACAGAAGGTATCTCTACAGCGCACAAAGGAGTACAGAAGGTATCTCTACAGCGCACAAAGTAGACAGGAAATATCTCTAGAACGTACAAAGGAGTACACGAGGTTTCTCTACAGCGTACAAAGGAGTACAGAAGGTATCTCTACAGCGCACAAAGGAGTACAGAAGGTATCTCTACAGCGTACAAAGGAGTACAGAAGGTATCTCTACAGCGCACAAAGGAGTACAGAAGGTATCTCTACAGCGCACAAAGGAGTACAGAAGGTATCTCTACAGCGCACAAAGGAGTACAGGAAATATCTCTAGAACGTACAAAGGAGTACACGAGGTATCTCTACAGCGTACAAAGGAGTACAGAAGGTATCTCTACAGCGCACAAAGGAGTACAGAAGGTATCTCTACAGCGCACAGAGGAGTAAAGAAGGTATCTCTACAGCGCACAAAGGAGTACAGGAAATATCTCTAGAACGTACAAAGGAGTACAGAAGGTATCTCTACAGCGCACAAAGGAGTACAGAAGGTATCTCTACAGCGCACAAAGGAGTACAGGAAATATCTCTACAGCGCACAAAGAAGTACAGAAAAATCTCTACAGCGCACAAAGGAGTACAGAAAATATCTCTAGAACGTACAAAGGAGTACAGAAGGTATCTCTACAGCGCACAAAGGAGTACAGAAGGTATCTCTACAGCGCACGAAGGAGTACAGAAGGTATCTCTACAGCGCACAAAGGAGTACACGAGGTATCTCTACAGCGTACAAAGGAGTACAGAAGGTATCTCTACAGCGCACAAAGGAGTACAGAAGGTATCTCTACAGCGCACAAAGGAGTACAGAAGGTATCTCTACAGCGCACAAAGGAGTACAGAAGGTATCTCTACAGCGCACAAAGGAGTACAGAAGGTATCTCTACAGCGCACAAAGGAGTACAGGAAATATCTCTAGAACGTACAAAGGAGTACAGAAGGTATCTCTACAGCGCACAAAGGAGTACAGAAGGTATCTCTACAGCGCACAAAGGAGTACAGAAGGTATCTCTACAGCGCACAAAGGAGTACAGGAAATATCTCTAGAACGTACAAAGGAGTACACGAGGTATCTCTACAGCGTACAAAGGAGTACGGAAGGTATCTCTACAGCGCACAAAGGAGTACAAAAGGTATCTCTACAGCGTACAAAGGAGTACAGAAGGTATCTCTACAGCGCACAAAGAAGTACAGAAGGTATCTCTACAGCGCACAAAGGAGTACAGAAGGTATCTCTACAGCGCACAAAGGAGTACAGGAAATATCTCTAGAACGTACAAAGGAGTACACGAGGTATCTCTACAGCGCACAAAGGAGTACAGGAAATATCTCTAGAACGTACAAAGGAGTACACGAGGTATCTCTACAGCGTACAAAGGAGTACAGAGGGTATCTCTACAGCGCACAAAGGAGTACAGAAGGTATCTCTACAGCGCACAAAGGAGTACAGAAGGTATCTCTACAACGCACAAAGGAGTACAGAAGGTATCTCTACAGCGCACAAAGAAGTACAGGAAATATCTCTAGAACGTACAAAGGAGTACAGAAGGTATCTCTACAGCGCACAAAGGAGTACAGAAGGTATCTCTACAGCGCACAAAGGAGTACAGAAGGTATCTCTACAGCGCACAAAGAAGTACAGAAGGTATCTCTACAGCGCACAAAGGAGTACAGAAGGTATCTCTACAGCGCACAAAGGAGTACAGGAAATATCTCTAGAACGTACAAAGGAGTACACGAGGTATCTCTACAGCGTACAAAGGAGTACAGAAGGTATCTCTACAGCGCACAAAGAAGTACACGAGGTATCTCTACAGCGTACAAAGGAGTACAGAAGGTATCTCTACAGCGCACAAAGGAGTACAGAATGTATCTCTACAGCGCACAAAGGAGTACAGAAGGTATCTCTACAGCGCACAAAGGAGTACAGAAGGTATCTCTACAGCGCACAAAGGAGTACAGGAAATATCTCTAGAACGTACAAAGGAGTACAGAAGGTATCTCTACAGCGCACAAAGGAGTACAGAAGGTATCTCTACAGCGCACAAAGGAGGACAGAAGGTATCTCTACAGCGCACAAAGGAGTACACGAGGTATCTCTACAGCGTACAAAGGAGTACAGAAGGTATCTCTACAGCGCACAAAGGAGTACAGAAGGTATCTCTACAGCGCACAAAGGAGTACAGAAGGTATCTCTACAGCGCACAAAGGAGTACAGAAGGTATCTCTACAGCGCACAAAGGAGTACAGAAGGTATCTCTACAGCGCACAAAGGAGTACAGGAAATATCTCTAGAACGTACAAAGGAGTACACGAGGTATCTCTACAGCGTACAAAGGAGTACAGAAGGTATCTCTACAGCGCACAAAGGAGTACAGAAGGTATCTCTACAGCGCACAAAGGAGTACAGAAGGTATCTCTACAGCGCACAAAGGAGTACAGAAGGTAACTCTACAGCGCACAAAGGAGTACAGGAAATATCTCTAGAACGTACAAAGGAGTACACGAGGTATCTCTACAGCGTACAAAGATGTACAGAAGTTATCTCTACAGCGCACAAAGGAGTACAGAAGGTATCTCTACAGCGCACAAAGGAGTACAGAAGGTATCTCTACAGCGCACAAAGGAGTACAGAAGGTATCTTTACAGCGCACAAAGGAGTACAGGAAATATCTCTAGAACGTACAAAGGAATACACGAGGTATCTCTACAGCGTACAAAGGAGTACAGAAGGTATCTCTACAGCGCACAAAGGAGTACAGAAGGTATCTCTACAGCGCACAAAGGAGTACAGAAGGTATATCTACAGCGCACAAAGGAGTACAGAAGGTATCTCTACAGCGCACAAAGGAGTACAGGAAATATCTCTAGAACGTACAAAGGAGTACAGAAGGTATCTATACAGCGCACAAAGGAGTACAGAAGGTATCTCTACAGCGCACAAAGGAGTACAGAAGGTATCTCTACAGCGCACAAAGGAGTACACGAGGTATCTCTACAGCGTACAAAGGAGTACAGAAGGTATCTCTACAGCGCACAAAGGAGTACAGAAGGTATCTCTACAGCGCACAACGAAGTACAGAAGGTATCTCTACAGCGCACAAAGGAGTACAGGAAATATCTCTAGAACGTACAAAGGAGTACAGAAGGTATCTCTACAGCGCACAAAGGAGTATAGAAGGTATCTCTACAGCGCACAAAAGTGTACAGAAGGTATCTCTACAGCGCACAAAGGAGTACAGAAGGTATCTCTACAGCGCACAATGGAGTACAGAAGGTATCTCTACAGCGTACAAAGGAGTACAGAAGGTATCTCTACAGCGCACAAAGGAGTACAGAAAATATCTCTAGAACGTACAAAGGAGTACAGAATGTATCTCTACAGCGCACAAAGGAGTACAGAAGGTATCTCTACAGCGCACAAAGGAGTACAGGAAATATCTCTAGAACGTACAAAGGAGTACACGAGGTATCTCTACAGCGTACAAAGGAGTACAGAAGGTATCTCTACAGCGCACAAAGGAGTACAGAAGGTATCTCTACAGCGCACAAAGGAGTACAGAAGGTATCTCTACAGCGCACAAAGGAGTACAGAAGGTATCTCTACAGTGCACAAAGGAGTACAGGAAATATCTCTAGAACGTACAAAGGAGTACACGAGGTATCTCTACAGCGTACAAAGGAGTACAGAAGGTATCTCTACAGCGCACAAAGGAGTACAGAAGGTATCTCTACAGCGCACAAAGGAGTACAGAAGGTATCTCTACAGCGCACAAAGGAGTACAGAAGGTATCTCTACAGCGCACAAAGGAGTACAGGAAATATCTCTAGAACGTACAAAGGAGTACACGAGATATCTCTACAGCGTACAAAGGAGTACAGAAGGTATCTCTAAAGCGCACAAAGGAGTACAGAAGGTATCTCTACAGTGCCCAAAGGAGTACAGAAGGTATCTCTACAGCGCATAAAGGAGTACAGAAGGTATCTCTACAGCGCACAAAGGAGTACAGGAAATATCTCTAGAACGAACAAAGGAGTACACGAGGTATCTCTACAGCGTACAAAGGAGTACAGAAGGTATCTCTACAGCGAACAAAGGAGTACAGAAGGTATCTCTACAGCGCACAAAGGAGTACAGAAGGTATCTCTACAGCGCACAAAGGAGTACAGAAGGTATCTCTACAGCGCACAAAGGAGCACAGGAAATATCTCTAGAACATACAAAGAAGTACAGAAAGTATCTCTACAGCGCACAAAGGAGTACAGTAGGTATCTCTACAGCGCACAAAGGAGTACAGAAGGTATCTCAACAGCGCACAAAGGAGTACACGAGGTATCTCTACAGCGTACAAAGGAGTACAGAAGGTATCTCTACAGCGCACAAAGGAGTACAGAAGGTATCTCTACAGGGCACAAAGGAGTACAGAAGGTATCTCTACAGCGCACAAAGGAGTACAGGAAATATCTCTAGAACGTACAAAGGAGTACAGAAGGTATCTCTACAGCGCACAAAGGAGTACAGAAGGTATCTCTACAGCGCACAAATGAGTACAGGAAATATCTCTACAGCGCACAAAGGAGTACAGAAGGTATCTCTACAGCGCACAAAAGAGTACAGGAAATATCTCTAGAACGTACAAAGGAGAACAGAAGGTATCTCTACAGCGCACAAAGGAGTACAGAAGATATCTCTACAGCGCACTGAGGAGTACAGAAGGTATCTCTCCAGCGCACAAAGGAGTACACGAGGTATCTCTACAGCGTACAAAGGAGTACAGAAGGTATCTCTACAGCGCACAAAGGAGTACAGAAGGTATCTCTACAGCGCACAAAGGAGTACAGAAGGTATCTCTACAGCGCACAAAGGAGTACAGAAGGTATCTCTACAGCGCACAAAGGAGTACAGAAGGTATCTCTACAGCGCACAAAGGAGTACAGGAAATATCTCTAGAACGTACAAAGGAGTACAGAAGGTATTTCTACAGCGCACATAGGAGTACAGAAGGTATCTCTACAGCGCACAAAGGAGTACAGAAGGTATCTCTATAGCGCACAAAGGTGTACAGGAAATATCTCTAGAACGTACAAAGGAGTACACGAGGTATCTCTACAGCGTACAAAGGAGTACAGAAGGTATCTCTACAGCGCACAAAGGAGTACAGAAGGTATCTCTACAGCGTACAAAGGAGTACAGAAGGTATCTCTACAGCGCACAAAGGAGTACAGAAGGTATCTCTACAGCGCACAAAGGAGTACAGAAGGTATCTTTACAGCGCACATAGGAGTACAGGAAATATCTCTAGAACGTACAAAGGAGTACACGAGGTATCTCTACAGCGCACAAAGGAGTACAGGAAATATCTCTAGAACGTACAAAGGAGTACACGAGGTATTTCTACAGCGTACAAAGGAGTACAGAAGGTATCTCTACAGCGCACAAAGGAGTACAGAAGGTATCTCTACAGCGCACAAAGGAGTACAGAAGGTATCTCTACAGCGCACAAAGGAGTACAGGAAATATCTCTAGAACGTACAAAGGAGTACAGAAGGTATCTCTACAGCGCACAAAGGAGTACAGAAGGTATCTCTACAGCGCACAAAGGAGTACAGAAGGTATCTCTACAGCGCACAAAGGAGTACAGAAGGTATCTCTACAGCGCACAAAGGAGTACAGAAGGTATCTCTTTAGCGCACAAAGGAGTACAGGAAATATCTCGAGAACGTACAAAGGAGTACACGAGGTATCTCTACAGCGTACAAAGGAGTACAGAAGGTATCTCTACAGCGCACAAAGGAGTACACGAGGTATCTCTACAGCGTACAAAGGAGTACAGAAGGTATCTCTACAGCGCACAAAGGAGTACAGAAGGTATCTCTACAGCGCACAAAGGAGTACAGAAGGTATCTCTACAGCGCACAAAGGAGTACAGAAGGTATCTCTACAGCGCACAAAGGAGTACAGGAAATATCTCTAGAACGTACAAAGGAGTATAGAAGGTATCTCTACAGCGCACAAAGGAGTACAGAAGGTATCTCTACAGCGCACAAAGGAGTACAGAAGGTATCTCTACAGCGGACAAAGGAGTACACGAGGTATCTCTACAGCGTACAAAGGAGTACAGAAGGTATCTCTACAGCGCACAAAGAAGTACAGAAGGTATCTCTACAGCGCACAAAGGAGTACAGAAGGTATCTCTACAGCGCACAAAGGAGTACAGAAGGTATCTCTACAGCGCACAAAGGAGTACAGAAGGTATCTCTACAGCGCACAAAGGAGTACAGGAAATATCTTTAGAACGTACAAAGGAGTACACGAGGTATCTCTACAGCGTACAAAGGAGTACAGAAGGTATCTCTACAGCGCACAAAGGTGTACAGAAGGTATCTCTACAGCGCACAAAGGAGTACAGAAGGTATCTCTACAGCGCAGAAAGGAGTACAGAAGGTATCTCCACAGCGCACAAAGGAGTACAGGAAATATCTCTAGAACGTACAAAGGAGTACACGAGGTATCTCTACAGCGTACAAAGGAGTACAGAAGGTATCTCTACAGCGCACAAAGGAGTACAGAAGGTATCTCTACAGCGCACAAAGGAGTACAGAAGGTATCTCTTCAGCGCACAAAGGAGTACAGAAGGTATCTATACAGCGCACAAAGGAGTACAGGAAATATCTCTAGAACGTACAAAGGAGTACACGAGGTATCTCTACAGCGTACTAAGGAGTACAGAAGGTATCTCTACAGCGCACAAAGGAGTACAGAAGGTATCTCTACAGCGCACAAAGGAGTACAGAAGGTATCTCTACAGCGCACAAAGGAGTACAGAAGGTATCTCTACAGCGCACAAAGGAGTAGAGGAAATATCTCTAGAACGTACAAAGGAGTACAGAAGGTATCTCTACAGCGCACAAAGGAGTACAGAAGGTATCTCTACAGCGCACAAAGGAGTACAGAAGGTATCTCTACATCGCACAAAGAAGTACACGAGGTATCTCTACAGCGTACAAAGGAGTACAGAAGGTATCTCTACAGCGCACAAAGGAGTACAGAAGGTATCTCTAGAGCGCTCAAAGGAGTACAGAAGGTATCTCTACAGCGCACAAAGGAGTACAGGAAATATCTCTAGAACGTACAAAGGAGTACAGAAGGTATCTCTACAGCGCACAAAGGAGTACAGAAGGTATCTCTACAGCGCACAAAGGAGTACAGAAGGTATCTCTACAGCGCACAAAGGAGTACAGAAGGTATCTCTACAGCGCACAAAGGAGTACAGAAGGTATCTCTACAGCGTACAAAGGAGTACAGAAGGTATCTCTACAGCGCACAAAGGAGTACAGAAGGTATCTCTACAGCGCACAAAGGAGTACAGAAGGTATCTCTACAGCGCACAAAGGAGTACAGGAAATATATCTAGAACGTACAAAGGAGTACAGAAGGTATCTCTACAGCGCACAAAGGAGTACAGAAGGTATCTCTACAGCGCACAAAGGAGTACAGAAGGTATCTCTACAGCGCACAAAGGAGTACACGAGGTATCTCTACAGCGTACAAAGGAGTACAGAAGGTATCTCTACAGCGCACAAAGGAGTACAGAAGGTATCTCAACAGCGCACAAAGGAGTACAGAAGGTATCTCTACAGCGCACAAAGGAGTACAGGAAATATCTCTAGAACGCACAAAGGAGTACAGAAGGTATCTCTACAGCGCACAAAGGAGTACAGAAGGTATCTCTACAGCGCACAAAAGAGTACAGAAGGTATCTCTACAGCGCACAAAGGAGTACAGAAGGTATCTCTACAGCGCACAATGGAGTACAGAAGGTATCTCTACAGCGTACAAAGGAGTACAGAAGGTATCTCTACAGCGCACAAAGGAGTACAGAAGGTATCTCTACAGCGCACAAAGCAGTACAGAAGGTATCTCTACAGCGCACAAAGGAGTACAGAAAATATCTCTAGAACGTACAAAGGAGTACAGAAGGTATCTCTACAGCGCACAAAGGAGTACAGAAGGTATCTCTACAGCGCACAAAGGAGTACAGGAAATATCTCTAGAACGTACAAAGGAGTAGACGAGGTATCTCTACAGCGTACAAAGGAGTACAGAAGGTATCTCTACAGCGCACAAAGGAGTACAGAAGGTATCTCTACAGCGCACAAAGGAGTACAGGAAATATCTCTAGAACGTACAAAGGAGTACAGGAAATATCTCTACAGCGCACAAAGGAGTACAGAAGGTATCTCTACAGCGCAAAAAAGAGTACAGGAAATATCTCTAGAACGTACAAAGGAGTACAGAAGGTATCTCTACAGCGCACAAAGGAGTACAGAAGGTATCTCTACAGCGCACAAAGGAGTACAGAAGGTATCTCTCCAGCGCACAAAGGAGTACACGAGGTATCTCTACAGCGTACAAAGGAGTACAGAAGGTATCTCTACAGCGCACAAAGGAGTACAGAAGGTATCTCTACAGCGCACAAAGGAGTACAGAAGGTATCTCTACAGCGCATAAAGGAGTACAGAAGGTATCTCTACAGCGCACAAAGGAGTACAGAAGGTATCTCTACAGCGCACAAAGGAGTACAGGAAATATCTCTAGAACGTACAAAGGAGTACAGAAGGTATCTCTACAGCGCACATAGGAGTACAGAAGGTATCTCTACAGCGCACAAAGGAGTACAGAAGGTATCTCTACAGCGCACAAAGGAGTACAGGAAATATCTCTAGAACGTCCAAAGGAGTACACGAGGTATCTCTACAGCGTACAAAGGAGTACAGAAGGTATCTCTACAGCGCACAAAGGAGTACAGAAGGTATCTCTACAGCGTACAAAGGAGTACAGAAGGTATCTCTACAGCGCACAAAGGAGTACAGAAGGTATCTCTACAGCGCACAAAGGAGTACAGAAGGTATCTCTACAGCGCACAAAGGAGTACAGGAAATATCTCTAGAACGTACGAAGGAGTACACGAGGTATCTCTACAGCGCACAAAAGAGTACAGGAAATATCTCTAGAACGTACAAAGGAGTACACGAGGTATTTCTACAGCGTAGAAAGGAGTACAGAAGGTATCTCTACAGCGCACAAAGGAGTACAGAAGGTATCTCTACAGCGCACAAAGGAGTACAGAAGGTATCTCTACAGCGCACAAAGGAGTACAGAAGGTATCTCTACAGCGCACAAAGAGTACAGGAAATATCTCTAGAACGTACAAAGGTGTACAGAAGGTATCTCTACAGCGTACAAAGGAGTACAGAAGGTATCTCTACAGCGCACAAAGGAGTACAGAAGGTATCTCTACAGCGCACAAAGGAGTACAGAAGGTATCTCTACAGCGCACAAAGGAGTACAGAAGGTATCTCTACAGCGCACAAAGGAGTACAGGAAATATCTCTAGAACGTACAAAGGAGTACACGAGGTATCTCTACAGCGTACAAAGGAGTACAGAAGGTATCTCTACAGCGCACAAAGGAGTACAGAAGGTATATCAACAGCGCACAAAGGAGTACAGGAAATATCTCTAGAACGTACAAAGGAGTACACGAGGTATCTCTACAGCGTACAAAGGAGTACAGAAGGTATCTCTAAAGCGCACAAAGGAGTACAGAAGGTATATCTACAGCGTACAAAGGAGTACAGAAGGTATCTCTACAGCGCACATAGGAGTACAGAAGGTATCTCTACAGCGCACAAAGGAGTACAGAAGGTATCTCTACAGCGCACAAAGGAGTACTGGAAATATCTCTAGAACGTACAAAGGAGTACACGAGGTATCTCTACAGCGTACAAAGGAGTACAGAAGGTATCTCTACAGCGCACAAAGGAGTACAGAATGTATCTCTACAGCGCACAAAGAAGTACAGAAGGTATCTCTACAGCGCACAAAGGAGTACAGGAAATATCTCTAGAACGTACAAAGGAGTACAGAAGGTATCTCTACAGCGCACAAAAAAGTACAGAAGGTATCTCTACAGCGCACAAAGGAGTACAGGAAATATCTCTACAGCGCACAAAGGAGTACAGGAGGTATCTCTACAGCGCACAAAGGAGTACAGGAAATATCTCTATAACGTACAAAGGAGTACAGAAGGTATCTCTACAGCGCACAAAGGAGTACAGAAGGTATCTCTTCAGCGCACGAAGGAGTACAGAAGGTATCTCTACAGCGCACAAAGGAGTACCCGAGGTATCTCTACAGCGTACAAAGGAGTACAGAAGGTATCTCTACGGCGCACAAAGGAGTACAGAAGGTATCTCTACAGCGCACAAAGGAGTACAGAAGGTATCTCTACAGCGCACAAAGGAGTACAGAAGGTATCTCTACAGCGTACAAAGGAGTACAGAAGGTATCTCTACAGCGCACAAAGGAGTACAGGAAATATCTCTAGAACGTACAAAGGAGTACAGAAGGTATCTCTACAGCGCACAAAGGAGTACAGAAGGTATCTCTACAGCGCACAAAGGAGTACAGAAGGTATCTCTACAGCGCACAAAGGAGTACAGAAGGTATCTCTACAGCATACAAAGGAGTACAGAAGGTATCTCTAGAGCGCACAAAGGAGTACAGAAGGTATCTCTACAGCGCACAAAGGAGTACAGAAGGTATCTCTACAGCGCACAAAGGAGTACAGGAAATATCTCTAGAACGTACAAAGGAGTACACGAGGTATCTCTACAGCGCACAAAGGAGTACAGGAAATATCTCTAGAACATACAAAGGAGTACACGATGTATCTCTACAGCGTACAAAGGAGTACAGAAGGTATCTCTACAGCGCACAAAGGAGTACAGAAGGTATCTCTCTAGCGCACAAAGGAGTACAGAAGGTATCTCTACAGCGCATAAAGGAGTACAGAAGGTATCTCTACAGCGCACAAAGGAGTACAGGAAATATCTCTAGAACGTACAAAGGAGTACAGAAGGTATCTCTACAGCGCACAAAGGAGTACAGAAGGTATCTCTACAGCGCACAAAGGAGTACAGAAGGTATCTCCACAGCGCACAAAGGAGTACAGAAGATATCTCTACAGCGCACAAAGGAGTACATAAGGTATCTCTACAGCGCACAAAGGAGTACAGGAAACATCTCTAGAACGTACAAAGGAGTACACGAGGTATCTCTACAGCGTACAAAGGAGTACAGAAGGTATCTCTACAGCGCACAAGGGAGTACACGAGGTATCTCTACAGCGTACAAAGGAGTACAGAAGGTATCTCTACAGCGCACAAAGGAGTACAGAAGGTATCTCTACAGCGCACAAAGGAGTACAGAAGGTATCTCTACAGCGCACAAAGGAGTACAGAAGGTATCTCTACAGCGCACAAAGGAGTACAGAAGGTATCTCAACAGCGCACAAAGGAGTACAGGAAATATCTCTAGAACGTACAAAGGAGTACACGAGGTATCTCTACAGCGTACAAAGGAGTACAGAAGGTATCTCTACAGCGCACAAAGGAGTACAGAAGGTATCTCTACAGCGCACAAAGGAGTACAGAAGGTATCTCTACAGCGCACAAAGGAGTACAGGAAATATCTCTAGAACGTACAAAGGAGTACAGAAGGTATCTCTACAGCGCACAAAGGAGTACAGAAGGTATCTCTACAGCGCACAAAGGAGTGCAGAAGGTATCTCTACAGCGCACAAAGGAGTACACGTGGTAGCTCTACATCGTACAAAGGAGTATAGAAGGTATCTCTACAGCGCACAAAGGAGTACAGAAGGTATCTCTACAGCGCACAAAGGAGTACAGAAGGTATCTCTACAGCGCACGAAGGAGTACAGGAAATATCTCTAGAACGTACAAAGGAGTACAGAAGGTATCTCTACAGCGCACAAAGGAGTAAAGAAGGTATCTCTACAGCGCACAAAGGAGTACAGAAGGTATCTCTACAGCGCACAAAGGAGTACAGAAGGTATCTCTACAGCGCACAATGGAGTACAGAAGGTATCTTTACAGCGTACAAAGGAGTACAGAAGGTATCTCTACAGCGCACAAAGGAGTACAGAAGGTATCTCTACAGCGCACAAAGGAGTACAGAAGGTATCTCTACAGCGCACAAAGGAGTACAGGAAATATCTCTAGAACGTACAAAGGAGTACAGAAGGTATCTCTACAGCGCACAAAGGAGTACAGAAGGTATCTCTACAGCGCACAAAGGAGTACAGGAAATATCTCTAGAACGTACAAAGGAGTACACGAGGTATCTCTACAGCGTACAAAGGAGTACAGAAGGTATCTCTACAGCGCACAAAGGAGTACAGAAGGTATCTCTACAGCGCACAAAGGAGTACAGAAGGTATCTCTACAGCGCACAAAGGAGTACAGAAGGTATCTCTACAGCGCACAAAGGAGTACAGGAAATATCTCTAGAACGTACAAAGGAGTACACGAGGTATTTCTACAGCGTACAAAGGAGTACAGAAGGAATCTCTACAGCGCACAAAGGAGTACAGAAGGTATCTCTACAGCGCACAAAGGAGTAAAGAAGGAATCTCTACAGCGCACAAAGGAGTACAGAAGGTATCTCTACAGCGCACAAAGGAGTACAGGAAATATCTCTAGAACGTACAAAGGAGTACACGAGGTATCTCTACAGCGTACAAAGGAGTACAGAAGGTATCTCTACAGCGCACAAAGGTGTACAGAAGGTATCTCTACAGCGCACAAAGGAGTAGAGAAGGTATCTCTACAGCGCACAAAGGAGTACAGAAGGTATCTCTACAGCGCACAAAGGAGTACAGGAAATATCTCTAAAACGTACAAAGGAGTACAGAAGGTATCTCTACAGCGTACAAAGGAGTACAGAAGGTATCTCTACAGCGCACAAAGAAGTACAGAAGGTATCTCTACAGCGCACAAAGGAGTACACGAGGTATCTCTACAGCGTACAAAGGAGTACAGAAGGTATCTCTACAGCGCACAAAGGAGTACAGAAGGTATCTCTACAGCGCACAAAGGAGTACAGAAGGTATCTCTACAGCGCACAAAGGAGTACAGAAGGTATCTCTACAGCGCACAAAGGAGTACAGAAGGTATCTCTACAGCGCACAAAGGAGTACAGGAAATATCTCTAGAACGTACAAAGGAGTACAGAAGGTATCTCTACAGCGCACATAGGAGTACAGAAGGTATCTCTACAGCGCACAAAGGGGTACAGAAGGTATCTCTACAGCGCACAAAGGAGTACAGGAAATATCTCTAGAACGTACAAAGGAGTACACGAGGTATCTCTACAGCGTACAAAGGAGTACAGAAGGTATCTCTACAGCGCACAAAGGAGTACAGAAGGTATCTCTACAGCGCACAAAGGAGTACAGAAGGTATCTCTACAGCGCACGAAGAAGTACAGAAGGTATCTCTACAGCGCACAAAGGAGTACAGAAGGTATCTCTACAGCGCACAAAGGAGTACAGGAAATATCTCTAGAACGTACAAAGGAGTACAGAAGGTATCTCTACAGCGCACAAAGAAGTACAGAAGGTATCTCTACAGCGCACAAAGGAGTACAGAAGGTATCTCTACAGCGCACAAAGGAGTACAGAAGGTATCTCTACAGCGCACAAAGGAGTACAGAAGGTATCTTTACAGCGCACAAAGGAGTACAGGAAATATCTCTAGAACGTACAAAGGAGTACACGAGGTATCTCTACAGCGTACAAAGGAGTACAGAAGGTATCTCTACAGCGCACAAAGAAGTACACGAGGTATCTTTACAGCATACATAGGAGTACAGAAGGTATCTCTACAGCGCACAAAGGAGTACAGAAGGTATCTCTACAGCGCACGAAGGAGTACAGGAGGTATCTCTACAGCGCACAAAGGAGTACACGAGGTATCTCTACAGCGTACAAAGGAGTACAGAAGGTATCTCTACAGCGCACAAAGGAGTACAGGAAATATCTCTACAGCGCACAAAGGAGTACAGAAGGTATCTCTACAGCGCACAAAGGAGTACAGGAAATATCTCTAGAACGTACAAAGGAGTACAGAAGGTATCTCTACAGCGCACAAAGGAGTACAGAAGGTATCTCTACAGCGCACAAAGGAGTACAGAAGGTATCTCTACAGCGCACAAAGGAGTACAGGAAATATCTCTAGAACGTACAAAGGAGTACACGAGGTATCTCTACAGCGCACAAAGGAGTACAGAAGGTATCTCTACAGCGCACAAAGGAGTACAGAAGGTATCTCTACAGCGCACAAAGGAGTACACGAGGTATCTCTACAGCGTACATAGGAGTACAGAAGGTATCTCTACAGCGCACAAAGGAGTACAGAAGGTATCTCTACAGCGCACGAAGGAGTACAGGAGGTATCTCTACAGCGCACAAAGGAGTACACGAGGTATCTCTACAGCGTACAAAGGAGTACAGAAGGTATCTCTACGGTGCACAAAGGAGTACAGAAGGTATCTCTACAGCGCACAAAGGAGTACAGAAGGTATCTCTACAGCGCACAAAGGAGTACAGAAGGTATCTCTACAGCGTACAAAGGAGTACAGAAGGTATCTCTACAGCGCACAAAGGAGTACAGGAAATATCTCTAGAACGTACAAAGGAGTACAGAAGGTATCTCTACAGCGCACAAAGGAGTACAGAAGGTATCTCTACAGCGCACAAAGGAGTACAGAAGGTATCTCTACAGCGCACAAAGGAGTACAGGAAATATCTCTAGAACGTACAGAGGAGTACACGAGGTATCTCTACAGCGTACAAAGGAGTACAGAAGGTATCTCTACAGCGCACAAAGGAGTACAGAAGGTATCTCTACAGCGTACAAAGGAGTACAGAAGGTATCTCTACAGCGCACAAAGGAGTACAGAAGGTATCTCTACAGCGCACAAAGGAGTACAGAAGGTATCTCTACAGCGCACAAAGGAGTACAGGAAATATCTCTAGAACGTACAAAGGAGTACACGAGGTATCTCTACAGCGCACAAAGGAGTACAGGAAATATCTCTAGAACATACAAAGGAGTACACGATGTATCTCTACAGCGTACAAAGGAGTACAGAAGGTATCTCTACAGCGCACAAAGGAGTACAGAAGGTATCTCTACAGCGCACAAAGGAGTACAGAAGGTATCTCTACAGCGCATAAAGGAGTACAGAAGGTATCTCTACAGCGCACAAAGGAGTACAGGAAATATCTCTAGAACGTACAAAGGAGTACAGAAAGTATCTCTACAGCGCACAAAGGAGTACAGAAGGTATCTCTACAGCGCACAAAGGAGTACAGAAGGTATCTCTACAGCGCACAAAGGAGTACAGAAGGTATCTCTACAGCGCACAAAGGAGTACATAAGGTATCTCTACAGCGCACAAAGGAGTACAGGAAACATCTCTAGAACGTACAAAGGAGTACACGAGGTATCTCAACAGCGTACAAAGGAGTACAGAAGGTATCTCTACAGCGCACAAAGGAGTACACGAGGTATCTCTACAGCGTACAAAGGAGTACAGAAGGTATCTCTACAGCGCACAAAGGAGTACAGAAGGTATCTCTACAGCGCACAAAGGAGTACAGAAGGTATCTCTACAGCGCACAAAGGAGTACAGAAGGTATCTCTACAGCGCACAAAGGAGTACAGAAGGTATCTCAACAGCGCACAAAGGAGTACAGGAAATATCTCTAGAACGTACAAAGGAGTACACGAGGTATCTCTACAGCGTACAAAGGAGTACAGAAGGTATCTCTACAGCGCACAAAGGAGTACAGAAGGTATCTCTACAGCGCACAAAGGAGTACAGAAGGTATCTCTACAGCGCACAAAGGAGTACAGGAAATATCTCTAGAACGTACAAAGGAGTACAGAAGGTATCTCTACAGCGCACAAAGGAGTACAGAAGGTATCTCTACAGCGCACAAAGGAGTACAGAAGGTATCTCTACAGCGCACAAAGGAGTACACGAGGTATCTCTACATCGTACAAAGGAGTATAGAAGGTATCTCTACAGCGCACAAAGGAGTACAGAAGGTATCTCTACAGCGCACAAAGGAGTACAGAAGGTATCTCTACAGCGCACGAAGGAGTACAGGAAATATCTCTAGAACGTACAAAGGAGTACAGAAGGTATCTCTACAGCGCACAAAGGAGTACAGAAGGTATCTCTACAGCGCACAAAGGAGTACAGAATGTATCTCTACAGCGCACAAAGGAGTACAGAAGGTATCTCTACAGCGCACAATGGAGTACAGAAGGTATCTTTACAGCGTACAAAGGAGTACAGAAGGTATCTCTACAGCGCACAAAGGAGTACAGAAGGTATCTCTACAGCGCACAAAGGAGTACAGAAGGTATCTCTACAGCGCACAAAGGAGTACAGGAAATATCTCTAGAACGTTCAAAGGAGTACAGAAGGTATCTCTACAGCGCACAAAGGAGTACAGAAGGTATCTCTACAGCGCACAAAGGAGTACAGGAAATATCTCTAGAACGTACAAAGGAGTACACGAGGTATCTCTACAGCGTACAAAGGAGTACAGAAGGTATCTCTACAGCGCACAAAGGAGTACAGAAGGTATCTCTACAGCGCACAAAGGAGTAAAGAAGGTATCTCTACAGCGCACAAAGGAGTACAGAAGGTATCTCTACAGCGCACAAAGGAGTACAGGAAATATCTCTAGAACGTACAAAGGAGTACATGAGGTATCTCTAGAGCGTACAAAGGAGTACAGAAGGTATCTCTACAGCGCACAAAGGAGTACAGAAGGTATCTCTACAGCGCACAAAGGAGTACAGAAGGTATCTCTACAGCGCACAAAGGAGTACAGGAAATACCTCTAGAACGTACAAAGGAGTACACGAGGTATCTCTACAGCGTACAAAGGAGTACAGAAGGTATCTCTACAGCGCACAAAGGAGTACAGAAGGTATCTCTACAGCGTACAAAGGAGTACAGAAGGTATCTCTACAGCGCACAAAGGAGTACAGAAGGTATCTCTACAGCGCACAAAGGAGTACAGAAGGTATCTCTACAGCGCACAAAGGAGTACAGAAGGTATCTCTACAGCGCACAAAGGAGTACAGAAGGTATCTCAACAGCGCACAAAGGAGTACAGGAAATATCTCTAGAACGTACAAAGGAGTACACGAGGTATCTCTACAGCGTACAAAGGAGTACAGAAGGTATCTCTACAGCGCACAAAGGAGTACAGAAGGTATCTCTACAGCGCACAAAGGAGTACAGAAGGTATCTCTACAGCGCACAAAGGAGTACAGGAAATATCTCTAGAACGTACAAAGGAGTACAGAAGGTATCTCTACAGCGCACAAAGGAGTACAGAAGGTATCTCTACAGCGCACAAAGGAGTACAGAAGGTATCTCTACAGCGCACAAAGGAGTACACGAGGTATCTCTACATCGTACAAAGGAGTATAGAAGGTATCTCTACAGCGCACAAAGGAGTACAGAAGGTATCTCTACAGCGCACAAAGGAGTACAGAAGGTATCTCTACAGCGCACGAAGGAGTACAGGAAATATCTCTAGAACGTACAAAGGAGTACAGAAGGTATCTCTACAGCGCACAAAGGAGTACAGAAGGTATCTCTACAGCGCACAAAGAAGTACACGAGGTATCTTTACAGCATACATAGGAGTACAGAAGGTATCTCTACAGCGCACAAAGGAGTACAGAAGGTATCTCTACAGCGCACGAAGGAGTACAGGAGGTGTCTCTACAGCGCACAAAGGAGTACACGAGGTATCTCTACAGCGTACAAAGGAGTACAGAAGGTATCTCTACAGCGCACAAAGGAGTACAGGAAATATCTCTACAGCGCACAAAGGAGTACAGAAGGTATCTCTACAGCGCACAAAGGAGTACAGGAAATATCTCTAGAACGTACAAAGGAGTACAGAAGGTATCTCTACAGCGCACAAAGGAGTACAGAAGGTATCTCTACAGCGCACAAAGGAGTACAGAAGGTATCTCTACAGCGCACAAAGGAGTACAGGAAATATCTCTAGAACGTACAAAGGAGTACACGAGGTATCTCTACAGCGCACAAAGGAGTACAGAAGGTATCTCTACAGCGCACAAAGGAGTACAGAAGGTATCTCTACAGCGCACAAAGGAGTACACGAGGTATCTCTACAGCGTACATAGGAGTACAGAAGGTATCTCTACAGCGCACAAAGGAGTACAGAAGGTATCTCTACAGCGCACGAAGGAGTACAGGAGGTATCTCTACAGCGCACAAAGGAGTACACGAGGTATCTCTACAGCGTACAAAGGAGTACAGAAGGTATCTCTACGGTGCACAAAGGAGTACAGAAGGTATCTCTACAGCGCACAAAGGAGTACAGAAGGTATCTCTACAGCGCACAAAGGAGTACAGAAGGTATCTCTACAGCGTACAAAGGAGTACAGAAGGTATCTCTACAGCGCACAAAGGAGTACAGGAAATATCTCTAGAACGTACAAAGGAGTACAGAAGGTATCTCTACAGCGCACAAAGGAGTACAGAAGGTATCTCTACAGCGCACAAAGGAGTACAGAAGGTATCTCTACAGCGCACAAAGGAGTACAGGAAATATCTCTAGAACGTACAGAGGAGTACACGAGGTATCTCTACAGCGTACAAAGGAGTACAGAAGGTATCTCTACAGCGCACAAAGGGGTACAGAAGGTATCTCTACAGCGTACAAAGGAGTACAGAAGGTATCTCTACAGCGCACAAAGGAGTACAGAAGGTATCTCTACAGCGCACAAAGGAGTACAGAAGGTATCTCTACAGCGCACAAAGGAGTACAGGAAATATCTCTAGAACGTACAAAGGAGTACACGAGGTATCTCTACAGCGCACAAAGGAGTACAGGAAATATCTCTAGAACATACAAAGGAGTACACGATGTATCTCTACAGCGTACAAAGGAGTACAGAAGGTATCTCTACAGCGCACAAAGGAGTACAGAAGGTATCTCTACAGCGCACAAAGGAGTACAGAAGGTATCTCTACAGCGCATAAAGGAGTACAGAAGGTATCTCTACAGCGCACAAAGGAGTACAGGAAATATCTCTAGAACGTACAAAGGAGTACAGAAAGTATCTCTACAGCGCACAAAGGAGTACAGAAGGTATCTCTACAGCGCACAAAGGAGTACAGAAGGTATCTCTACAGCGCACAAAGGAGTACAGAAGGTATCTCTACAGCGCACAAAGGAGTACATAAGGTATCTCTACAGCGCACAAAGGAGTACAGGAAACATCTCTAGAACGTACAAAGGAGTACACGAGGTATCTCAACAGCGTACAAAGGAGTACAGAAGGTATCTCTACAGCGCACAAAGGAGTACACGAGGTATCTCTACAGCGTACAAAGGAGTACAGAAGGTATCTCTACAGCGCACAAAGGAGTACAGAAGGTATCTCTACAGCGCACAAAGGAGTACAGAAGGTATCTCTACAGCGCACAAAGGAGTACAGAAGGTATCTCTACAGCGCACAAAGGAGTACAGAAGGTATCTCAACAGCGCACAAAGGAGTACAGGAAATATCTCTAGAACGTACAAAGGAGTACACGAGGTATCTCTACAGCGTACAAAGGAGTACAGAAGGTATCTCTACAGCGCACAAAGGAGTACAGAAGGTATCTCTACAGCGCACAAAGGAGTACAGAAGGTATCTCTACAGCGCACAAAGGAGTACAGGAAATATCTCTAGAACGTACAAAGGAGTACAGAAGGTATCTCTACAGCGCACAAAGGAGTACAGAAGGTATCTCTACAGCGCACAAAGGAGTACAGAAGGTATCTCTACAGCGCACAAAGGAGTACACGAGGTATCTCTACATCGTACAAAGGAGTATAGAAGGTATCTCTACAGCGCACAAAGGAGTACAGAAGGTATCTCTACAGCGCACAAAGGAGTACAGAAGGTATCTCTACAGCGCACGAAGGAGTACAGGAAATATCTCTAGAACGTACAAAGGAGTACAGAAGGTATCTCTACAGCGCACAAAGGAGTACAGAAGGTATCTCTACAGCGCACAAAGGAGTACAGAATGTATCTCTACAGCGCACAAAGGAGTACAGAAGGTATCTCTACAGCGCACAATGGAGTACAGAAGGTATCTTTACAGCGTACAAAGGAGTACAGAAGGTATCTCTACAGCGCACAAAGGAGTACAGAAGGTATCTCTACAGCGCACAAAGGAGTACAGAAGGTATCTCTACAGCGCACAAAGGAGTACAGGAAATATCTCTAGAACGTTCAAAGGAGTACAGAAGGTATCTCTACAGCGCACAAAGGAGTACAGAAGGTATCTCTACAGCGCACAAAGGAGTACAGGAAATATCTCTAGAACGTACAAAGGAGTACACGAGGTATCTCTACAGCGTACAAAGGAGTACAGAAGGTATCTCTACAGCGCACAAAGGAGTACAGAAGGTATCTCTACAGCGCACAAAGGAGTAAAGAAGGTATCTCTACAGCGCACAAAGGAGTACAGAAGGTATCTCTACAGCGCACAAAGGAGTACAGGAAATATCTCTAGAACGTACAAAGGAGTACATGAGGTATCTCTAGAGCGTACAAAGGAGTACAGAAGGTATCTCTACAGCGCACAAAGGAGTACAGAAGGTATCTCTACAGCGCACAAAGGAGTACAGAAGGTATCTCTACAGCGCACAAAGGAGTACAGAAGGTATCTCTACAGCGCACAAAGGAGTACAGAAGGTATCTCTACAGCGCACAAAGGAGTACACGAGGTATCTCTACAGCGTACATAGGAGTACAGAAGGTATCTCTACAGCGCACAAAGGAGTACAGAAGGTATCTCTACAGCGCACGAAGGAGTACAGGAGGTATCTCTACAGCGCACAAAGGAGTACACGAGGTATCTCTACAGCGTACAAAGGAGTACAGAAGGTATCTCTACGGCGCACAAAGGAGTACAGAAGGTATCTCTACAGCGCACAAAGGAGTACAGAAGGTATCTCTACAGCGCACAAAGGAGTACAGAAGGTATCTCTACAGCGTACAAAGGAGTACAGAAGGTATCTCTACAGCGCACAAAGGAGTACAGGAAATATCTCTAGAACGTACAAAGGAGTACAGAAGGTATCTCTACAGCGCACAAAGGAGTACAGAAGGTATCTCTACAGCGCACAAAGGAGTACAGAAGGTATCTCTACAGCGCACAAAGGAGTACAGGAAATACCTCTAGAACGTACAAAGGAGTACACGAGGTATCTCTACAGCGTACAAAGGAGTACAGAAGGTATCTCTACAGCGCACAAAGGAGTACAGAAGGTATCTCTACAGCGTACAAAGGAGTACAGAAGGTATCTCTACAGCGCACAAAGGAGTACAGAAGGTATCTCTACAGCGCACAAAGGAGTACAGAAGGTATCTCTACAGCGCACAAAGGAGTACAGAAGGTATCTCTACAGCGCACAAAGGAGTACAGAAGGTATCTCAACAGCGCACAAAGGAGTACAGGAAATATCTCTAGAACGTACAAAGGAGTACACGAGGTATCTCTACAGCGTACAAAGGAGTACAGAAGGTATCTCTACAGCGCACAAAGGAGTACAGAAGGTATCTCTACAGCGCACAAAGGAGTACAGAAGGTATCTCTACAGCGCACAAAGGAGTACAGGAAATATCTCTAGAACGTACAAAGGAGTACAGAAGGTATCTCTACAGCGCACAAAGGAGTACAGAAGGTATCTCTACAGCGCACAAAGGAGTACAGAAGGTATCTCTACAGCGCACAAAGGAGTACACGAGGTATCTCTACATCGTACAAAGGAGTATAGAAGGTATCTCTACAGCGCACAAAGGAGTACAGAAGGTATCTCTACAGCGCACAAAGGAGTACAGAAGGTATCTCTACAGCGCACGAAGGAGTACAGGAAATATCTCTAGAACGTACAAAGGAGTACAGAAGGTATCTCTACAGCGCACAAAGGAGTACAGAAGGTATCTCTACAGCGCACAAAGGAGTACAGAAGGTATCTCTACAGCGCACAAAGGAGTACAGAAGGTATCTCTACAGCGCACAATGGAGTACAGAAGGTATCTTTACAGCGTACAAAGGAGTACAGAAGGTATCTCTACAGCGCACAAAGGAGTACAGAAGGTATCTCTACAGCGCACAAAGGAGTACAGAAGGTATCTCTACAGCGCACAAAGGAGTACAGGAAATATCTCTAGAACGTTCAAAGGAGTACAGAAGGTATCTCTACAGCGCACAAAGGAGTACAGAAGGTATCTCTACAGCGCACAAAGGAGTACAGGAAATATCTCTAGAACGTACAAAGGAGTACACGAGGTATCTCTACAGCGTACAAAGGAGTACAGAAGGTATCTCTACAGCGCACAAAGGAGTACAGAAGGTATCTCTACAGCGCACAAAGAAGTACAGAAGGTATCTCTACAGTGCACAAAGGAGTACAGAAGGTATCTCTACAGCGCACAAAGGAGTACAGGAAATATCTCTAGAACGTACAAAGGAGTACACGAGGTATTTCTACAGCGTACAAAGGAGTACAGAAGGTATTTCTACAGCGCACAAAGGAGTACAGAAGGTATCTCTACAGCGCACAAAGGAGTAAAGAAGGTATCTCTACAGCGCACAAAGGAGTACAGAAGGTATCTCTACAGCGCACAAAGGAGTACAGGAAATATCTCTAGAACGTACAAAGGAGTACACGAGGTATCTCTACAGCGTACAAAGGAGTACAGAAGGTATCTCTACAGCGCACAAAGGAGTACAGAAGGTATCTCTACAGCGCACAAAGGAGTACAGAAGGTATCTCTGCAGCGCACAAAGGAGTACAGAAGGTATCTCTACAGCGCACAAAGGAGTACAGAAGGTATCTCTACAGCGCACAAAGGAGTACACGAGGTATCTCTACAGCGTACATAGGAGTACAGAAGGTATCTCTACAGCGCACAAAGGAGTACAGAAGGTATCTCTACAGCGCACGAAGGAGTACAGGAGGTATCTCTACAGCACACAAAGGAGTACACGAGGTATCTCTACAGCGTACAATGGAGTACAGAAGGTATCTCTACGGCGCACAAAGGAGTACAGAAGGTATCTCTACAGCGCACAAAGGAGTACAGAAGGTATCTCTACAGCGCACAAAGGAGTACAGAAGGTATCTCTACAGCGTACAAAGGAGTACAGAAGGTATCTCTACAGCGCACAAAGGAGTACAGGAAATATCTCTAGAACGTACAAAGGAGTACAGAAGGTATCTCTACAGCGCACAAAGGAGTACAGAAGGTATCTCTACAGCGCACAAAGGAGTACAGAAGGTATCTCTACAGCGCACAAAGGAGTACAGGAAATATCTCTAGAACGTACAAAGGAGTACACGAGGTATCTCTACAGCGTACAAAGGAGTACAGAAGGTATCTCTACAGCGCACAAAGGAGTACAGAAGGTATCTCTACAGCGTACAAAGGAGTACAGAAGGTATCTCTACAGCGCACAAAGGAGTACAGAAGGTATCTCTACAGCGCACGAAGGAGTACAGAAGGTATCTCTACAGCGCACAAAGGAGTACAGGAAATATCTCTAGAACGTACAAAGGAGTACACGAGGTATCTCTACAGCGCACAAAGGAGTACAGGAAATATCTCTAGAACATACAAAGGAGTACACGATGTATCTCTATAGCGTACAAAGGAGTACAGAAGGTATCTCTACAGCGCACAAAGGAGTACAGAAGGTATCTCTACAGCGCACGAAGGAGTACAGAAGGTATCTCTACAGCGCATAAAGGAGTACAGAAGGTATCTCTACAGCGCACAAAGGAGTACAGGAAATATCTCTAGAACGTACAAAGGAGTACAGAAAGTATCTCTACAGCGCACAAAGGAGTACAGAAGGTATCTCTACAGCGCACAAAGGAGTACAGAAGGTATCTCTACAGGGCACAAAGGAGTACAGAAGGTATCTCTACAGCGCACAAAGGAGTACATAAGGTATCTCTACAGCGCACAAAGGAGTACAGGAAACATCTCTAGAACGTACAAAGGAGTACACGAGGTATCTCTGCAGCGTACAAAGGAGTACAGAAGGTATCTCTACAGCGCACAAAGGAGTACACGAGGTATCTCTACAGCGTACAAAGGAGTACAGAAGGTATCTCTACAGCGCACAAAGGAGTACAGAAGGTATCTCTACAGCGCACATAGGAGTACAGAAGGTATCTCTACAGCGCACAAAGGAGTACAGAAGGTATCTCTACAGCGCACAAAGGAGTACAGAAGGTATCTCTACAGCGCACAAAGGAGTACAGGAAATATCTCTAGAACGTACAGAGGAGTACACGAGGTATCTCTACAGCGTACAAAGGAGTACAGAAGGTATCTCTACAGCGCACAAAGGAGTACAGAAGGTATCTCTACAGCGTACAAAGGAGTACAGAAGGTATCTCTACAGCGCACAAAGGAGTATAGAAGGTATCTCTACAGCGCACAAAGGAGTACAGAAGGTATCTCTACAGCGCACAAAGGAGTACAGGAAATATCTCTAGAACGTACAAAGGAGTACACGAGGTATCTCTACAGCGCACAAAGGAGTACAGGAAATATCTCTAGAACATACAAAGGAGTACACGATGTATCTCTACAGCGTACAAAGGAGTACAGAAGGTATCTCTACAGCGCACAAAGGAGTACAGAAGGTATCTCTACAGCGCACAAAGGAGTACAGAAGGTATCTCTACAGCGCATAAAGGAGTACAGAAGGTATCTCTACAGCGCACAAAGGAGTACAGGAAATATCTCTAGAACGTACAAAGGAGTACAGAAAGTATCTCTACAGCGCACAAAGGAGTACAGAAGGTATCTCTACAGCGCACAAAGGAGTACAGAAGGTATCTCTACAGCGCACAAAGGAGTACAGAAGGTATCTCTACAGCGCACAAAGGAGTACATAAGGTATCTCTACAGCGCACAAAGGAGTACAGGAAACATCTCTAGAACGTACAAAGGAGTACACGAGGTATCTCAACAGCGTACAAAGGAGTACAGAAGGTATCTCTACAGCGCACAAAGGAGTACACGAGGTATCTCTACAGCGTACAAAGGAGTACAGAAGGTATCTCTACAGCGCACAAAGGAGTACAGAAGGTATCTCTACAGCGCACAAAGGAGTACAGAAGGTATCTCTACAGCGCACAAAGGAGTACAGAAGGTATCTCTACAGCGCACAAAGGAGTACAGAAGGTATCTCAACAGCGCACAAAGGAGTACAGGAAATATCTCTAGAACGTACAAAGGAGTACACGAGGTATCTCTACAGCGTACAAAGGAGTACAGAAGGTATCTCTACAGCGCACAAAGGAGTACAGAAGGTATCTCTACAGCGCACAAAGGAGTACAGAAGGTATCTCTACAGCGCACAAAGGAGTACAGGAAATATCTCTAGAACGTACAAAGGAGTACAGAAGGTATCTCTACAGCGCACAAAGGAGTACAGAATGTATCTCTACAGCGCACAAAGGAGTACAGAAGGTATCTCTACAGCGCACAAAGGAGTACACGAGGTATCTCTACATCGTACAAAGGAGTATAGAAGGTATCTCTACAGCGCACAAAGGAGTACAGAAGGTATCTCTACAGCGCACAAAGGAGTACATAAGGTATCTCTACAGCGCACGAAGGAGTACAGGAAATATCTCTAGAACGTACAAAGGAGTACAGAAGGTATCTCTACAGCGCACAAAGGAGTACAGAAGGTATCTCTACAGCGCACAAAGGAGTACAGAAGGTATCTCTACAGCGCACAAAGGAGTACAGAAGGTATCTCTACAGCGCACAATGGAGTACAGAAGGTATCTTTACAGCGTACAAAGGAGTACAGAAGGTATCTCTACAGCGCACAAAGGAGTACAGAAGGTATCTCTACAGCGCACAAAGGAGTACAGAAGGTATCTCTACAGCGCACAAAGGAGTACAGAAGGTATCTCTACAGCGCACAAAGGAGTACAGAAGGTATCTCTACAGCGCACAAAGGAGTACAGGAAATATCTCTAGAACGTACAAAGGAGTACACGAGGTATTTCTACAGCGTACAAAGGAGTACAGAAGGTATCTCTACAGCGCACAAAGGAGTACAGAAGGTATCTCTACAGCGCACAAAGGAGTACAGAAGGTATCTCTACAGCGCACAAAGGAGTACAGAAGGTATCTCTACAGCGCACAAAGGAGTACAGAAGGTATCTCTACAGCGCACAAAGGAGTACACGAGGTATCTCTACAGCGTACATAGGAGTACAGAAGGTATCTCTACAGCGCACAAAGGAGTACAGAAGGTATCTCTACAGCGCACGAAGGAGTACAGGAGGTATCTCTACAGCGCACAAAGGAGTACACGAGGTATCTCTACAGCGTACAAAGGAGTACAGAAGGTATCTCTACGGCGCACAAAGGAGTACAGAAGGTATCTCTACAGCGCACAAAGGAGTACAGAAGGTATCTCTACAGCGCACAAAGGAGTACAGAAGGTATCTCTACAGCGTACAAAGGAGTACAGAAGGTATCTCTACAGCGCACAAAGGTGTACAGGAAATATCTCTAGAACGTACAAAGGAGTACAGAAGGTATCTCTACAGCGCACAAAGGAGTACAGAAGGTATCTCTACAGCGCACAAAGGAGTACAGAAGGTATCTCTACAGCGCACAAAGGAGTACAGGAAATATCTCTAGAACGTACAAAGGAGTACACGAGGTATCTCTACAGCGTAAAAAGGAGTACAGAAGGTATCTCTACAGCGCACAAAGGAGTACAGAAGGTATCTCTACAGCGTACAAAGGAGTACAGAAGGTATCTCTACAGCGCACAAAGGAGTACAGAAGGTATCTCTACAGCGCACAAAGAAGTACAGAAGGTATCTCTACAGCGCACAAAGGAGTACAGGAAATATCTCTAGAACGTACAAAGGAGTACACGAGGTATCTCTACAGCGCACAAAGGAGTACAGGAAATATCTCTAGAACATACAAAGGAGTACACGATGTATCTCTATAGCGTACAAAGGAGTACAGAAGGTATCTCTAAAGCGCACAAAGGAGTACAGAAGGTATCTCTACAGCGCACAAAGGAGTACAGAAGGTATCTCAACAGCGCATAAAGGAGTACAGAAGGTATCTCTACAGCGCACAAAGGAGTACAGGAAATATCTCTAGAACGTACAAAGGAGTACAGAAAGTATCTCTACAGCGCACAAAGGAGTACAGAAGGTATCTCTACAGCGCAGAAAGGAGTACAGAAGGTATCTCTACAGCGCACAAAGGAGTACAGAAGGTATCTCTACAGCGCACAAAGGAGTACATAAGGTATCTCTACAGCGCACAAAGGAGTACAGGAAACATCTCTAGAACGTACAAAGGAGTACACGAGGTATCTCAACAGCGTACAAAGGAGTACAGAAGGTATCTCTACAGCGCACAAAGGAGTACACGAGGTATCTCTACAGCGTACAAAGGAGTACAGAAGGTATCTCTACAGCGCACAAAGGAGTACAGAAGGTATCTCTACAGCGCACAAAGGAGTACAGAAGGTATCTCTACAGCGCACAAAGGAGTACAGAAGGTATCTCTACAGCGCACAAAGGAGTACAGAAGGTATCTCAACAGCGCACAAAGGAGTACAGGAAATATCTCTAGAACGTACAAAGGAGTACACGAGGTATCTCTACAGCGTACTAAGGAGTACAGAAGGTATCTCTACAGCGCACAAAGGAGTACAGAAGGTATCTCTACAGCGCACAAAGGAGTACAGAAGGTATCTCTACAGCGCACAAAGGAGTACAGGAAATATCTCTAGAACGTACAAAGAAGTACAGAAGGTATCTCTACAGCGCACAAAGGAGTACAGAAGGTATCTCTACAGCGCACAAAGGAGTACAGAAGGTATCTCAACAGCGCACAAAGGAGTACACGAGGTATCTCTACATCGTACAAAGGAGTATAGAAGGTATCTCTACAGCGCACAAAGGAGTACAGAAGGTATCTCTACAGCGCACAAAGGAGTACAGAAGGTATCTCTACAGCGCACGAAGGAGTACAGGAAATATCTCTAGAACGTACAAAGGAGTACAGAAGGTATCTCTACAGCGCACAAAGGAGTACAGAAGGTATCTCTACAGCGCACAAAGGAGTACAGAAGGTATCTCTACAGCGCACAAAGGAGTACAGAAGGTATCTCTACAGCGCACAATGGAGTACAGAAGGTATCTTTACAGCGTACAAAGGAGTACAGAAGGTATCTCTACAGCGCACAAAGGAGTACAGAAGGTATCTCTACAGCGCACAAAGGAGTACAGAAGGTATCTCTACAGCGCACAAAGGAGTACAGGAAATATCTCTAGAACGTTCAAAGGAGTACAGAAGGTATCTCTACAGCGCACAAAGGAGTACAGAAGGTATCTCTACAGCGCACAAAGGAGTACAGGAAATATCTCTAGAACGTACAAAGGAGTACACGAGGTATCTCTACAGCGTACAAAGGAGTACAGAAGGTATCTCTACAGCGCACAAAGGAGTACAGAAGGTATCTCTACAGCGCACAAAGGAGTACAGAAGGTATCTCTACAGCGCACAAAGGAGTACAGAAGGTATCTCTACAGCGCACAAAGGAGTACAGGAAATATCTCTAGAACGTACAAAGGAGTACACGAGGTATTTCTACAGCGTTCAAAGGAGTACAGAAGGTATTTCTACAGCGCACAAAGGAGTACAGAAGGTATCTCTACAGCGCACAAAGGAGTAAAGAAGGTATCTCTACAGCGCACAAAGGAGTACAGAAGGTATCTCTACAGCGCACAAAGGAGTACAGGAAATATCTCTAGAACGTACAAAGGAGTACACGAGGTATCTCTACAGCGTACAAAGGAGTACAGAAGGTATCTCTACAGCGCACAAAGGAGTACAGAAGGTATCTCTACAGCGCACAAAGGAGTACAGAAGGTATCTCTACAGCGCACAAAGGAGTACAGAAGGTATCTCTACAGCGCACAAAGGAGTACAGAAGGTATCTCTACAGCGCACAAAGGAGTACACGAGGTATCTCTACAGCGTACATAGGAGTACAGAAGGTATCTCTACAGCGCACAAAGGAGTACAGAAGGTATCTCTACAGCGCACGAAGGAGTACAGGAGGTATCTCTACAGCGCACAAAGGAGTACACGAGGTATCTCTACAGCGTACAAAGGAGTACAGAAGGTATCTCTACGGCGCACAAAGGAGTACAGAAGGTATCTCTACAGCGCACAAAGGAGTACAGAAGGTATCTCTACAGCGCACAAAGGAGTACAGAAGGTATCTCTACAGCGTACAAAGGAGTACAGAAGGTATCTCTACAGCGCACAAAGGAGTACAGGAAATATCTCTAGAACGTACAAAGGAGTACAGAAGGTATCTCTACAGCGCACAAAGGAGTACAGAAGGTATCTCTACAGCGCACAAAGGAGTACAGAAGGTATCTCTACAGCGCACAAAGGAGTACAGGAAATATCTCTAGAACGTACAAAGGAGTACACGAGGTATCTCTACAGCGTACAAAGGAGTACAGAAGGTATCTCTACAGCGCAAAAAGGAGTACAGAAGGTATCTCTACAGCGTACAAAGGAGTACAGAAGGTATCTCTACAGCGCACAAAGGAGTACAGAAGGTATCTCTACAGCGCACAAAGGAGTACAGAAGGTATCTCTACAGCGCACAAAGGAGTACAGGAAATATCTCTAGAACGTACAAAGGAGTACACGAGGTATCTCTACAGCGCACAAAGGAGTACAGGAAATATCTCTAGAACATACAAAGGAGTACACGATGTATCTCTATAGCGTACAAAGGAGTACAGAAGGTATCTCTACAGCGCACAAAGGAGTACAGAAGGTATCTCTACAGCGCACAAAGGAGTACAGAAGGTATCTCTACAGCGCATAAAGGAGTACAGAAGGTATCTCTACAGCGCACAAAGAAGTACAGGAAATATCTCTAGAACGTACAAAGGAGTACAGAAAGTATCTCTACAGCGCACAAAGGAGTACAGAAGGTATCTCTACAGCGCACAAAGGAGTACAGAAGGTATCTCTACAGCGCACAAAGGAGTACAGAAGGTATCTCTACAGCGCACAAAGGAGTACATAAGGTATCTCTACAGCGCACAAAGGAGTACAGGAAACATCTCTAGAACGTACAAAGGAGTACACGAGGTATCTCTACAGCGTACAAAGGAGTACAGAAGGTATCTCTACAGCGCACAAAGGAGTACACGAGGTATCTCTACAGCGTACAAAGGAGTACAGAAGGTATCTCTACAGCGCACAAAGGAGTACAGAAGGTATCTCTACAGCGCACATAGGAGTACAGAAGGTATCTCTACAGCGCACAAAGGAGTACAGAAGGTATCTCTACAGCGCACAAAGGAGTACAGAAGGTATCTCAACAGCGCACAAAGGAGTACAGGAAATATCTCTAGAACGTACATAGGAGTACACGAGGTATCTCTACAGCGTACAAAGGAGTACAGAAGGTATCTCTACAGCGCACAAAGGAGTACAGAAGGTATCTCTACAGCGCACAAAGGAGTACAGAAGGTATCTCTACAGCGCACAAAGGAGTACAGGAAATATCTCTAGAACGTACAAAGGAGTACAGAAGGTATCTCTACAGCGCACAAAGGAGTACAGAAGGTATCTCTACAGCGCACAAAGGAGTACAGAAGGTATCTCTACAGCGCACAAAGGAGTACACGAGGTATCTCTACATCGTACAAAGAAGTATAGAAGGTATCTCTACAGCGCACAAAGGAGTACAGAAGGTATCTCTACAGCGCACAAAGGAGTACAGAAGGTATCTCTACAGCGCACAAAGGAGTACAGGAAATATCTCTAGAACGTACAAAGGAGTACAGAAGGTATCTCTACAGCGCACAAAGGAGTACAGAAGGTATCTCTACAGCGCACAAAGGAGTACAGAAGGTATCTCTACAGCGCACAAAGGAGTACAGAAGGTATCTCTACAGCGCACAATGGAGTACAGAAGGTATCTTTACAGCGTACAAAGGAGTACAGAAGGTATCTCTACAGCGCACAAAGGAGTACAGAAGGTATCTCTACAGCGCACAAAGGAGTACAGAAGGTATCTCTACAGCGCACAAAGGAGTACAGGAAATATCTCTAGAACGTACAAAGGAGTACAGAAGGTATCTCTACAGCGCACAAAGGAGTACAGAAGGTATCTCTACAGCGCACAAAGGAGTACAGGAAATATCTCTAGAACGTACAAAGGAGTACACGAGGTATCTCTACAGCGTACAAAGGAGTACAGAAGGTATCTCTACAGCGCACAAAGGAGTACAGAAGGTATCTCTACAGCGCACAAAGGAGTACAGAAGGTATCTCTACAGCGCACAAAGGAGTACAGAAGGTATCTCTACAGCGCACAAAGGAGTACAGGAAATATCTCTAGAACGTACAAAGGAGTACACGAGGTATTTCTACAGCGTACAAAGGAGTACAGAAGGTATCTCTACAGCGCACAAAGGAGTACAGAAGGTATCTCTACAGCGCACAAAGGAGTAAAGAAGGTATCTCTACAGCGCACAAAGGAGTACAGAAGGTATCTCTACAGCGCACAAAGGAGTACAGGAAATATCTCTAGAACGTACAAAGGAGTACACGAGGTATCTCTACAGCGTACAAAGGAGTACAGAAGGTATCTCTACAGCGCACAAAGGAGTACAGAAGGTATCTCTACAGCGCACAAAGGAGTACAGAAGGTATCTCTACAGCGCACAAAGGAGTACAGAAGGTATCTCTACAGCGCACAAAGGAGTACAGAAGGTATCTCTACAGCGCACAAAGGAGTACAGGAAATATCTCTAGAACGTACAAAGGAGTACAGAAGGTATCTCTACAGCGCACAAAGGAGTACAGAAGGTATCTCTACAGCGCACAAAGAAGTACAGAAGGTATCTCTACAGCGCACAAAGGAGTACACGAGGTATCTCTACAGCGTACAAAGGAGTCCAGAAGGTCAGCGCACAAAGGAGTACAGAAGGTATCTCTACAGCGCACAAAGGAGTACAGAAGGTATCTCTACAGCGCACAAAGGAGTACAGGAAATATCTCTACAGCGCACAAAGGAGTACAGAAGGTATCTCTACAGCGCACAAAGGAGTACAGGAAATATCTCTAGAACGTACAAAGGAGTACAGAAGGTATCTCTACAGCGCACAAAGGAGTACAGAAGGTATCTCTACAGCGCACAAAGGAGTACAGAAGGTATCTCTACAGCGCACAAAGGAGTACACGAGGTATCTCTACAGCGTACAAAGGAGTACAGAAGGTATCTCTACAGCGCACAAAGGAGTACAGAAGGTATCTCTACAGCGCACAAAGGAGTACAGAAGGTATCTCTACAGCGCACAGAGGAGTACAGAAGGTATCTCTACAGCGCACAAAGGAGTACAGAAGGTATCTCTACAGCGCACAAAGGAGTACAGGAAATATCTCTAGAACGTACAAAGGAGTACAGAAGGTATCTCTACAGCGCACATAGGAGTACAGAAGGTATCGCTACAGCGCACAAAGGAGTACAGAAGGTATCTCTACAGCGCACAAAGGAGTACAGGAAATATCTCTAGAACGTACAAAGGAGTACACGAGGTATCTCTACAGCGTACAAAGGAGTACAGAAGGTATCTCTACAGCGCACAAAAAAGTACAGAAGGTATCTCTACAGCGTACAAAGGAGTACAGAAGGTATCTCTACAGCGCACAAAGGAGTACAGAAGGTATCTCTACAGCGCACAAAGGAGTACAGAAGGTATCTCTACAGCGCACAAAGGAGTACAGGAAATATCTCTAGAACGTACAAAGGAGTACACGAGGTATCTCTACAGCGCACAAAGGAGTACAGGAAATATCTCTAGAATGTACAGAGGAGTACACGAGGTATCTCTACAGCGTACAAAGGAGTACAGAAGGTATCTCTACAGCGCACAAAGGAGTACAGAAGGTATCTCTACAGCGCACAAAGGAGTACAGAAGGTATCTCTACAGCGCACAAAGGAGTACAGAAGGTATCTCTACAGCGCACAAAGGAGTACAGGAAATATCTCTAGAACGTACAAAGGAGTACAGAAGGTATCTCTACAGCGCACAAAGGAGTACAGAAGGTATCTCTACAGCGCACAAAGGAGTACAGAAGGTATCTCTACAGCGCACAAAGGAGTACAGAAGGTATCTCTACAGCGCACAAAGGAGTACAGAAGGTATCTTTACAGCGCACAAAGGAGTACAGGAAATATCTCTAGAACGTACAAAGGAGTACACGAGGTATCTCTACAGCGTACAAAGGAGTACAGAAGGTATCTCTACAGCGCACAAAGGAGTACACGAGGTATCTCTACAGCGTACATAGGAGTACAGAAGGTATCTCTACAGCGCACAAAGGAGTACAGAAGGTATCTCTACAGCGCACAAAGGAGTACAGAAGGTATCTCTACAGCGCTTAAAGGAGTACAGAAGGTATCTCTACAGCGCACAAAGGAGTACAGGAAATATCTCTAGAACGTACAAAGGAGTACAGAAGGTATCTCCACAGCGCACAAAGGAGTACAGAAGGTATCTCTACAGCGCACAAAGGAGTACAGAAGGTATCTCTACATCGCACAAAGGAGTACACGAGGTATCTCTACAGCGTACAAAGGAGTACAGAAGGTATCTCTACAGCGCACAAAGGAGTACAGAAGGTATCTCTACAGCGCACAAAGGAGTACAGAAGGTATCTCTACAGCGCACAAAGGAGTACAGAAGGTATCTCTACAGCGCACAAAGGAGTGCAGAAGGTATCTCTACAGCGCACAAAGGAGTACCGGAAATATCTCTAGAACGTACAAAGGAGTACACGAGGTATCTCTACAGCGTACAAAGGAGTACAGAAGGTATCTCTACAGCGCTCAAAGGAGTACAGAAGGTATCTCTACAGCGCACAAAGGAGTACAGAAGGTATCTCTACAGCGCACAAAGGAGTACAGGAAATATCTCTAGAACGTACAAAGGAGTACACGAGGTATCTCTACACCGTACAAAGGAGTACATAAGGTATCTCTACAGCGCACAAAGGAGTACAGAAGGTATCTCTACAGCGCACAAAGGAGTACAGAAGGTATCTCTACAGCGCACAAAGGAGTACAGAAGGTATCTCTACAGCGCACAAAGGAGTACAGGAAATATCTCTATAACGTACAAAGGAGTACAGGAAATATCTCTATAACGTACAAAGGAGTACACGAGGTATCTCTACAGCGTACAAAGGAGTACAGAAGGTATCTCTACAGCGCACAAAGGAGTACAGAAGGTATCTCTACAGCGCACAAAGGAGTACAGAAGGTATCTCTACAGCGCACAAAGGAGTACAGAAGGTATCTCTACAGCGCACAAAGGAGTACAGGAAATATCTCTTGAACGTAGAAAGGAGTACAGAAGGTATCTCTACAGCGCACAAAGGAGTACAGAAGGTATCTCTACAGCGCACAAAGGAGTACAGAAGGTATCTCTACAGCGCACATAGGAGTACACGAGGTATCTCTACAGCGTACAAAGGAGTACAGAAGGTATCTCTACAGCGCACAAAGGAGTAAAAAAGGTATCTCTACAGCGCACAAAGGAGTACAGAAGGTATCTCTACAGCGCACAAAGGAGTACAGGAAATATCTCTAGAACGTACAAAGGAGTACAGAAGGTATCTCTACAGCGCACAAAGGAGTACAGAAGGTATCTCTACAGCGCACAAAGGAGTACAGGAAATATCTCTAGAACGTACAAAGGAGTACAGAAGGTGTCTCTACAGCGCGAAAAGGAGTACAGAAGGTATCTCTTCAGCGCACAAAGGAGTACAGAAGGTATCTCTACAGCGTTCAAAGGAGTACAGGAAATATCTCTAGAACGTACAAAGGAGTACACGAGGTATCTCTACAGCGTACAAAGGAGTACAGAAGGTATCTCTACAGCGCACAAAGGAGTACAGAAGGTATCTCTACAGCGCACAAAGAAGTACAGAAGGTATCTCTACAGCGCACAAAGGAGTACAGAAGGTATCTCTTCAGCGCACAAAGGAGTACAGAAGGTATCTCTACAGCGCACAAAGGAGTACAGAAGGTATCTCTACAGCGCACAAAGGAGTACAGGAAATATCTCTAGAACGTACAAAGGAGTACAGAAGGTATCTCTACAGCGCACAAAGGAGTACAGAAGGTATCTCTACAGCGCACAAAGGAGTACAGAAGGTATCTCTACAGCGCACAAAGGAGTACAGAAGGTATCTCTACAGCGCACAAAGGAGTACAGAAGGTATCTTTACAGCGCACAAAGGAGTACAGGAAATATCTCTAGAACGTACAAAGGAGTACACGAGGTATCTCTACAGCGTACAAAGGAGTACAGAAGGTATCTCTACAGCGCACAAAGGAGTACACGAGGTATCTCTACAGCGTACATAGGAGTACAGAAGGTATCTCTACAGCGCACAAAGGAGTACAGAAGGTATCTCTACAGCGCACAAAGGAGTACAGAAGGTATCTCTACAGCGCTTAAAGGAGTACAGAAGGTATCTCTACAGCGCACAAAGGAGTACAGGAAATATCTCTAGAACGTACAAAGGAGTACAGAAGGTATCTCCACAGCGCACAAAGGAGTACAGAAGGTATCTCTACAGCGCACAAAGGAGTACAGAAGGTATCTCTACATCGCACAAAGGAGTACACGAGGTATCTCTACATCGTACAAAGGAGTACAGAAGGTATCTCTACAGCGCACAAAGGAGTACAGAAGGTATCTCTACAGCGCACAAAGGAGTACAGAAGGTATCTCTACAGCGCACAAAGGAGTGCAGAAGGTATCTCTACAGCGCACAAAGGAGTACCGGAAATATCTCTAGAACGTACAAAGGAGTACACGAGGTATCTCTACAGCGTACAAAGGAGTACAGAAGGTATCTCTACAGCGCACAAAGGAGTACGGAAGGTATCTCTACAGCGCACAAAGGAGTACAGAAGGTATCTCTACAGCGCACAAAGGAGTACAGGAAATATCTCTAGAACGTACAAAGGAGTACACGAGGTATCTCTACACCGTACAAAGGAGTACATAAGGTATCTCTACAGCGCACAAAGGAGTACAGAAGGTATCTCTACAGCGCACAAAGGAGTACAGAAGGTATCTCTACAGCGCACAAAGGAGTACAGAAGGTATCTCTACAGCGCACAAAGGAGTACAGGAAATATCTCTATAACGTACAAAGGAGTACAGGAAATATCTCTATAACGTACAAAGGAGTACACGAGGTATCTCTACAGCGTACAAAGGAGTACAGAAGGTATCTCTACAGCGCACAAAGGAGTACAGAAGGTATCTCTACAGCGCACAAAGGAGTACAGAAGGTATCTCTACAGCGCACAAAGGAGTACAGAAGGTATCTCTACAGCGCACAAAGGAGTACAGGAAATATCTCTTGAACGTAGAAAGGAGTACAGAAGGTATCTCTACAGCGCACAAAGGAGTACAGAAGGTATCTCTACAGCGCACAAAGGAGTACAGAAGGTATCTCTACAGCGCACATAGGAGTACACGAGGTATCTCTACAGCGTACAAAGGAGTACAGAAGGTATCTCTACAGCGCACAAAGGAGTAAAAAAGGTATCTCTACAGCGCACAAAGGAGTACAGAAGGTATCTCTACAGCGCACAAAGGAGTACAGGAAATATCTCTAGAACGTACAAAGGAGTACAGAAGGTATCTCTACAGCGCACAAAGGAGTACAGAAGGTATCTCTACAGCGCACAAAGGAGTACAGGAAATATCTCTAGAACGTACAAAGGAGTACAGAAGGTGTCTCTACAGCGCGAAAAGGAGTACAGAAGGTATCTCTTCAGCGCACAAAGGAGTACAGAAGGTATCTCTACAGCGTTCAAAGGAGTACAGGAAATATCTCTAGAACGTACAAAGGAGTACACGAGGTATCTCTACAGCGTACAAAGGAGTACAGAAGGTATCTCTACAGCGCACAAAGGAGTACAGAAGGTATCTCTACAGCGCACAAAGAAGTACAGAAGGTATCTCTACAGCGCACAAAGGAGTACAGAAGGTATCTCTACAGCGCACAAAGGAGTACAGGAAATATCTCTAGAACGTACAAAGGAGTACAGAAGGTGTCTCTACAGCGCGAAAAGGAGTACAGAAGGTATCTCTACAGCGCACAAAGGAGTACAGAAGGTATCTCTACAGCGCACAAAGGAGTACAGGAAATATCTCTAGAACGTACAAAGGAGTACACGAGGTATCTCTACAGCGTACAAAGGAGTACAGAAGGTATCTCTACAGCGCACAAAGAAGTACAGAAGGTATCTCTACAGCGTACAAAGGAGTACAGAAGGTATCTCTACAGCACACAAAGGAGTACAGAAGGTATCTCTACAGCGCACAAAGGAGTACAGAAGGTATCTCTACAGCGCACAAAGGAGTACAGAAGGTATCTCTACAGCGCACAAAGGAGTACAGAAGGTATCTCTACAGCGCACAAAGGAGTACAGGAAATATCTCTAGAACGTACAAAGGAGTACAGAAGGTATCTCTACAGCGCACAAAGGAGTACAGAAGGTATCTCTACAGCGCACAAAGGAGTACAGAAGGTATCTCTACAGCGCACAAAGGAGTACAGAAGGTATCTCTACAGCGCCCAAAGGAGTACAGAAGGTATCTCTACAGCGCACAAAGGAGTACAGAAGGTATCTCTACAGCGCACAAAGGAGTACCGGAAATATCTCTAGAACGTACAAAGGAGTACACGAGGTATCTCTACAGCGTACAAAGGAGTACAGAAGGTATCTCTACAGCGCACAAAGGAGTACAGAAGGTATCTCTACAGCGCACAAAGGAGTACAGAAGGTATCTCTACAGCGCACAAAGGAGTACAGGAAATATCTCTAGAACGTACAAAGGAGTACACGAATTATCTCTACACCGTACAAAGGAGTACATAAGGTATCTCTACAGCGCACAAAGGAGTACAGAAGGTATCTCTACAGCGCACAAAGGAGTACAGAAGGTATCTCTACAGCGCACAAAGGAGTACAGAAGGTATCTCTACAGCGCACAAAGGAGTACAGGAAATATCTCTATAACGTACAAAGGAGTATAGGAAATATCTCTATAACGTACAAAGGAGTACACGAGGTATCTCTACAGCGTACAAAGGAGTACAGAAGGTATCTCTACAGCGCACAAAGGAGTACAGAAGGTATCTCTACAGCGCACAAAGGAGTAAAGAAGGTATCTCTACAGCGCACAAAGGAGTACAGAAGGTATCTCTACAGCGCACAAAGGAGTACAGGAAATATCTCTTGAACGTAGAAAGGAGTACAGAAGGTATCTCTACAGCGCACAAAGGAGTACAGAAGGTATCTCTACAGCGCACAAAGGAGTACAGAAGGTATCTCTACAGCGCACATAGGAGTACACGAGGTATCTCTACAGCGTACAAAGGAGTACAGAAGGTATCTCTACAGCGCACAAAGGAGTAAAAAAGGTATCTCTACAGCGCACAAAGGAGTACAGAAGGTATCTCTACAGCGCACAAAGGAGTACAGGAAATATCTCTAGAACGTACAAAGGAGTACAGAAGGTGTCTCTACAGCGCGAAAAGGAGTACAGAAGGTATCTCTACAGCGCACAAAGGAGTACAGGAAATATCTCTAGAACGTACAAAGGAGTACACGAGGTATCTCTACAGCGTACAAAGGAGTACAGAAGGTATCTCTACAGCGCACAAAGGAGTACAGAAGGTATCTCTACAGCGCACAAAGGAGTACAGAAGGTATCTCTACAGCGCACAAAGGAGTACAGGAAATATCTCTACAGCGCACAAAGGAGTACAGAAGGTATCTCTACAGCGCACAAAGCTGTACAGGAAATATCTCTAGAACGTACAAAGGAGTACAGAAGGTATCTCTACAGCGCACAAATGAGTACAGAAGGTATCTCTACAGCGCACAAAGGATTACAGAAGGTATCTCTACAGCGCACAAAGGAGTACACGAGGTATCTCTACAGCGTACAAAGGAGAACAGAAGGTATCTCTACAGCGCACAAAGGAGTACAGAAGGTATCTCTACAGCGCACAAAGGAGTACAGAAGGTATCTCTACAGCGCACAAAGGAGTACAGAAGGTATCTCTACATCGCACAAAGGAGTACAGAAGGTATCTCTACAGCGCACAAAGGAGTACAGGAAATATCTCTAGAACGTACAAAGGAGTACACGAGGTATCTCTACAGCGTACAGAAGAGTACAGAAGGTATCTCTACAGCGCACAAAGGAGTACAGAAGGTATCTCTACAGCGTACAAAGGAGTACAGAAGGTATCTCTATAGCGCACAAAGGAGTACAGAAGGTATCTCTACAGCACACAAAGGAATACAGAAGGTATCTCTACAGCGCACAAAGGAGTACAGGAAATATCTCTACAGCGCACAAAGGAGTACACGAGGTATCTCTACAGCGTACAAA
This sequence comes from Morinoia aosen, assembly GCA_030386875.1. NCBI lineage: Eukaryota > Metazoa > Arthropoda > Malacostraca > Amphipoda > Talitridae > Morinoia > Morinoia aosen. Next base: position 55,677,130 of record CM059576.1, on the reverse strand, counting down.
GGAGTACAGAAGGTATCTCTACAGCGCACAAAGGAGTACAGAAGGTATCTCTACAGCTCACAAAGGAGTACAGAAGGTATCTCTACAGCGCACAAAGGAGTACAGAAGGTATCTCTACAGCGCACAAAGGAGTACAGAAGGTATCTCTACAGCGCACAAAGGAGTACAGGAAATATCTCTAGAACGTACAAAGGAGTACAGAAGGTATCTCTACAGCGCACAAAGGAGTACAGATGGTATCTCTACAGCTCACAAAGGAGTATAGAAGGTATCTCTACAGCGCACAAAGGAGTACAGGAAATATCTCTAGAACGTACAAAGGAGTATACGAGGTATCTCTACAGCGTACAAAGGAGTACAGAAGGTATCTCTACAGCGCACAAAGGAGTACAGAAGGTATCTCTACAGCGTACAAAGGAGTACAGAAGGTATCTCTACAGCGCACAAAGGAGTACAGAAGGTATCTCTACAGCGCACAAAGGAGTACAGAAGGTATCTCTACAGCGCACAAAGGAGTACAGGAAATATCTCTAGAACGTACAAAGGAGTACACGAGGTATCTCTACAGCGCACAAAGGAGTACAGAAAATATCTCTAGAACGTACAAATGAGTACACGAGGTATCTCTACAGCGTACAAAGGAGTACAGAAGGTATCTCTACAGCGCACAAAGGAGTACAGAAGGTATCTCTACAGCGCACAAAGGAGTACAGAAGGTATCTCTACAGCGCACAAAGGAGTACAGAAGGTATCTCTACAGCGCACAAAGGAGTACAGGAAATATCTCTAGAACGTACAAAGGAGTACAGAAGGTATCTCTACAGCGCACAAAGGAGTACAGAAGGTATCTCTACAGCGCACAAAGGAGTACAAAAGGTATCTCTACAGCGCACAAAGGAGTACAGAAGGTATCTCTACAGCGCACAAAGGAGTACAGAAGGTATCTCCACAGCGCACAAAGGAGTACAGGAAATATCTCTAGAACGTACAAAGGAGTACACGAGGTATCACTACAGCGTACAAAGGAGTACAGAAGGTGTCTCTACAGCGCACAAAGGAGTACACGAGGTATCTCTACAGCGTACAAAGGAGTACAGAAGGTATCTCTACAGCGCACAAAGGAGTACAGAAGGTATCTCTACAGCGCACAAAGGAGTACAGAAGGTATCTCTACAGCGCACAAATGAGTACAGAAGGTATCTCTACAGCGCACAAAGGAGTACAGGAAATATCTCTAGAACGTACAAAGGAGTACAGAAGGTATCTCTACAGCGCACAAAGGAATACAGAAGGTATCTCTACAGCGCACAAAGGAGTACAGAAGGTATCTCTACAGCGCACAAAGGAGTACACGAGGTATCTCTACAGCGTACAAAGGAGTACAGGAGGTATCTCTACAGCGCACAAAGGAGTACAGAACGTATCTCTACAGCGCACAAATGAGTACAGAAGGTATCTCTACAGCGCACAAAGGAGTACAGAAGGTATCTCTACAGCGCACAAAGGAGTACAGAAGGTATCTCTACAGCGCACAAAGGAGTACAGGAAATATCTCTAGAACGTACAAAGGAGTACAAGAGGTATCTCTACAGCGTACAAAGGAGTACAGAAGGTATCTCTACAGCGCACAAAGGAGTACAGAAGGTATCTCTACAGCGCACAAAGGAGTACAGAAGGTATCTCTACAGCGCACAAAGGAGTACAGAAGGTATCTCTACAGCGCACGAAGGAGTACAGAAGGTATCTCTACAGCGCACAAAGGAGTACAGAAGGTATCTCTACAGCGCACAAAGGAGTACAGAAGGTATCTCTACAGCGCACAAAGGAGTACAGAAGGTATCTCTACAGCGCAAAAAGGAGTACAGAAGGTATCTCTACAGCGCACAAAGGTGTACAGAAGGTATCTCTACAGCGCACAAAGGAGTACAGGAAATATCTCTAGAACGTACAAAGGAGTACACGAGGTATCTCTACAGCGTACAAAGGAGTACAGAAGGTATCTCTACAGCGCACAAAGGAGTACAGAAGGTATCTCTACAGCGCACAAAGGAGTACAGGAAATATCTCTACAGCGCACAAAGGAGTACAGAAGGTATCTCTACAGCGCACAAAGGAGTACAGGAAATATCTCTAGAACGTACAAAGGAGTACAGAAGGTATCTCTACAGCGCACAAAGGAGTAAAGAAGGTATCTCTACAGCGCACAAAGGAGTACAGAAGGTATCTCTACAGCGCACAAAGGAGAACACGAGGTATCTCTACAGCGTACAAAGGAGTACAGAAGGTATCTCTACAGCGCTCAAAGGAGTACAGAAGGTATCTCTACAGCGCACAAAGGAGTACAGAAGGTATCTCTACAGCGCACAAAGGAGTACAGAAGGTATCTCTACAGCGCACAAAGGTGTACAGAAGGTATCTCTACAGCGCCCAAAGGAGTACAGGAAATATCTCTAGAACGTACATAGGAGTACACGAGGTATCTCTACAGCGTACAAAGGAGTACAGAAGGCATCTCTACAGCGCACAAAGGAGTACAGAAGGTATCTCTACAGCGCACAAAGGAGTACAGAAGGTATCTCTACAGCGCACAAAGGAGTACAGAAGGTATCTCTACAGCGTACAAAGGAGTACAGAAGGTATCTCTACAGCGCACAAAGGAGTACAGAAGGTATCTCTACAGCGCACAAAGGAGTACAGAAGGTATCTCTACAGCGCACAAAGGAGTACAGGAAATATCTCTAGAACGTACAAAAGAGTACACGAGGTATCTCTACAGCGTACAAAGGAGTACAGAAGGTATCTCTACAGCGCACAAAGGAGTACAGGAGGTATCTCTACAGCGCACAAAGGAGTACAGAAAGTATCTCTACAGCGCACAAAGGAGTACAGGAAATATCTCTAGAACGTACAAAGGAGTACACGAGGTATCTCTACAGCGTACAAAGGAGTACAGAAGGTATCTCTACAGCGCACAAAGGAGTACAGAAGGTATCTCTACAGCGCACAAAGGGGTACAGAAGGTATCTTTGCAGCGCACAAAGGAGTACAGAAGGTATCTCTACAGCGCACAAAGGAGTACAGGAAATATCTCTAGAACGTACAAAGGAGTACAGAAGGTATCTCTACAGCGCACAAAGGAGTACAGAAGGTATCTCTACAGCGCACAAAGGAGTACAGAAGGTATCTCTACAGCGCACAAAGGAGTACAGGAAATATCTTTAGAACGTACAAAGGAGTACACGAGGTATCTCTACAGCGTACAAAGGAGTACAGAAGGTATCTCTACAGCGCACAAAGGAGTACAGAAGGTATCTCTACAGCGTACAAAGGAGTACAGAAGGTATCTCTACAGCGCACAAAGGAGTATAGAAGGTATCTCTACAGCGCACAAAGGAGTACAGAAGGTATCTCTACAGCGCACAAAGGAGTACAGAAGGTATCTCTACAGCGCACGAAGGAGTACAGAAGGTATCTCTACAGCGCACAAAGGAGTACAGAAGGTATCTCTACAGCGCACAAAGGAGTACAGAAGGTATCTCTACAGCGCACAAAGGAGTACAGAAGGTATCTCTACAGCGCAAAAAGGAGTACAGAAGGTATCTCTACAGCGCACAAAGGTGTACAGAAGGTATCTCTACAGCGCACAAAGGAGTACAGGAAATATCTCTAGAACGTACAAAGGAGTACACGAGGTATCTCTACAGCGTACAAAGGAGTACAGAAGGTATCTCTACAGCGCACAAAGGAGTACAGAAGGTATCTCTACAGCGCACAAAGGAGTACAGGAAATATCTCTACAGCGCACAAAGGAGTACAGAAGGTATCTCTACAGCGCACAAAGGAGTACAGGAAATATCTCTAGAACGTACAAAGGAGTACAGAAGGTATCTCTACAGCGCACAAAGGAGTAAAGAAGGTATCTCTACAGCGCACAAAGGAGTACAGAAGGTATCTCTACAGCGCACAAAGGAGAACACGAGGTATCTCTACAGCGTACAAAGGAGTACAGAAGGTATCTACAGCGCACAAAGGAGTACAGAAGGTATCTCTACAGCGCACAAAGGAGTACAGGAAATATCTCTAGAACGTACAAAGGAGTACAAGAGGTATCTCTACAGCGTACAAAGGAGTACATAAGGTATCTCTACAGCGCACAAAGGAGTACAAAAGGTATCTCTACAGCGTACAAAGGAGTACAGAAGATATCTCTACAGCGCACAAAGGAGTACAGAAGGTATCTCTACAGCGCAGAAAGGAGTACAGAAGGTATCTCTACAGCGCAAAAGGAGTACAGGAAATATCTCTAGAACGTACAAAGGAGTACACGAGGTATCTCTACAGCGCACAAAGGAGTACAGGAAATATCTCTAGAACGTACAAAGGAGTACACGAGGTATCTCTACAGCGTACAAAGGAGTACAGAAGGTATCTCTACAGCGCACAAAGGAGTACAGAAGGTATCTCTACAGCGCACAAAGGAGTACAGAAGGTATCTCTACAGCGCACAAAGGAGTACAGAAGGTATCTCTACAGCGCACAAAGGAAAACAGAAGGTATCTCTACAGCGCACAAAGGAGTACAGGAAATATCTCTAGAACGTACAAAGGAGTACAGAAGGTATCTCTACAGCGCACAAAGGAGTACAGAAGGTATCTCTACAGCGCACAAAGGAGTACAGAAGGTATCTCTACAGCGCACAAAGGAGTACACGAGGTATCTCTACAGCGTACAAAGGAGTACAGAAGGTATCTCTACAGCGCACAAAGGAGTACAGAAGGTATCTCTACAGCGCACAAAGGAGTACAGAAGGTATCTCTACAGCGCAAAAAGGAGTACAGTAGGTATCTCTACAGCGCACAAAGGAGTACAGAAGGTATCTCTACAGCGCACAAAGGAGTACAGGAAATATCTCCAGAACGTACAAAGGAGTACACGAGGTATCTCTACAGCGCACAAAGGAGTACAGAAGGTATCTCTACAGCGCACAAAGGAGTACAGGAAATATCTCTAGAACGTACAAAGGAGTACAGAAGGTATCTCTACAGCGCACAAAGGAGTACAGAAGGTATCTCTACAGCGCACAAAGGAGTACAGAAGGTATCTCTACAGCGCACAAAGGAGTACACGAGGTATCTCTACAGCGTACAAAGGAGTACAGAAGGTATCTCTACAGCGCACAAAGGAGTACAGAAGGTATCTCTACAGCGCACAAAGGAGTACAGAAGGTATCTCTACAGCGCACAAAGGAGTACAGGAAATATCTCTAGAACGTACAAAGGAGTACAGAAGGTATCTCTACAGCGCACATAGGAGTACAGAAGGTATCTCTACAGCGCACAAAAGAGTACAGAAGGTATCTCTACAGCGCACAATGGAGTACAGAAGGTATCTCTACAGCGTACAAAGGAGTACAGAAGGTATCTCTACAGCGCACAAAGGAGTACAGAAGGTATCTCTACAGCGCACAAAGGAGTACAGAAGGTATCTCTACAGCGCACAAAGGAGTACAGAAAATATCTCTAGAACGTACAAAGGAGTACAGAAGGTATCTCTACAGCGCACAAAGGAGTACAGAAGGTATATCTACAGCGCACAAAGGAGTACAGAAGGTATCTCTCCAGCGCACAAAGGAGTACACGAGGTATCTCTACAGCGTACAAAGGAGTATAGAAGGTATCTCTACAGCGCACAAAGGAGTACAGAAGGTATCTCTACAGCGCACAAAGGAGTACAGAAGGTATCTCTACAGCGCACAAAGGAGCACAGAAGGTATCTCTACAGCGCACAAAGGAGTACAGAAGGTATCTCTACAGCGCACAAAGGAGTACAGAAAATATCTCTAGAACGTACAAAGGAGTACAGAAGGTATCTCTACAGCGCACATAGGAGTACAGAAGGTATCTCTACAGCGCACAAAGGAATACAGAAGGTATCTCTACAGCGCACGAAGGAGTACAGGAAATATCTCTAGAACGTACAAAGGAGTACACGAGGTATCTCTACAGCGTACAAAGGAGTACAGAAGGTATCTCTACAGCGCACAAAGGAGTACAGAAGGTATCTCTACAGCGTACAAAGGAGTACAGAAGGTATCTCTACAGCGCACAAAGGAGTACAGAAGGTATGTCTACAGCGCACAAAGGAGTACAGAAGGTATCTCTACAGCGCACATAGGAGTACAGGAAATATCTCTAGAACGTACAAAGGAGTACACGAGGTATCTCTACAGCGCACAAAGGAGTACAGGAAATATCTCTAGAACGTACAAAGGAGTACACGAGGTATTTCTACAGCGTACAAAGGAGTACAGAAGGTATCTCTACAGCGCACAAAGGAGTACAGAAGGTATCTCTACAGCGCACAAAGGAGTAAAGAAGGTATCTCTACAGCGCACAAAGGAGTACAGGAAATATCTCTAGAACGTACAAAGGAGTACAGAAGGTATCTCTACAGCGCACAAAGGAGTACAGAAGGTATCTCTACAGCGCACAAATGAGTACAGGAAATATCTCTACAGCGCACAAAGGAGTACAGAAAAATCTCTACAGCGCACAAAGGAGTACAGGAAGTATCTCTAGAACGTACAAAGGAGTACAGAAGGTATCTCTACAGCGCACAAAGGAGTACAGAAGGTATCTCTACAGCGCACGAAGGAGTACAGAAGGTATCTCTACAGCGCACAAAGGAGTACACGAGGTATCTCTACAGCGTACAAAGGAGTACAGAAGGTATCTCTACAGCGCACAAAGGAGTACAGAAGGTATCTCTACAGCGCACAAAGGAGTACAGAAGGTATATCTACAGCGCACAAAGGAGTACAGAAGGTATCTCTACAGCGCACAAAGGAGTACAGAAGGTATCTCTACAGCGCACAAAGGAGTACAGGAAATATCTCTAGAACGTACAAAGGAGTACAGAAGGTATCTCTACAGCGCACAAAGGAGTACAGAAGGTATCTCTACAGCGCACAAAGGAGTACAGAAGGTATCTCTACAGCGCACAAAGGAGTACAGGAAATATCTCTAGAACGTACAAAGGAGTACACGAGGTATCTCTACAGCGTACAAAGGAGTACAGAAGGTATCTCTACAGCGCACAAAGGAGTACAAAAGGTATCTCTACAGCGTACAAAGGAGTACAGAAGATATCTCTACAGCGCACAAAGGAGTACAGAAGGTATCTCTACAGCGCAGAAAGGAGTACAGAAGGTATCTCTACAGCGCACAAAGGAGTACAGGAAATATCTCTAGAACGTACAAAGGAGTACACGAGGTATCTCTACAGCGCACAAAGGAGTACAGGAAATATCTCTAGAACGTACAAAGGAGTACACGAGGTATCTCTACAGCGTACAAAGGAGTACAGAAGGTATCTCTACAGCGCACAAAGGAGTACAGAAGGTATCTCTACAGCGCACAAAGGAGTACAGAAGGTATCTCTACAGCGCACAAAGGAGTACAGAAGGTATCTCTACAGCGCACAAAGGAGTACAGAAGGTATCTCAACAGCGCACAAAGGAGTACAGGAAATATCTCTAGAACGTACAAAGGAGTACAGAAGGTATCTCTACAGCGCACAAAGGAGTACAGAAGGTATCTCTACAGCGCACAAAGGAGTACAGTAGGTATCTCTACAGCGCACAAAGGAGTACACGAGGTATTTCTACAGCGTACAAAGGAGTACAGAAGGTATCTCTACAGCGCACAAAGGAGTACAGAAGGTATCTCTACAGCGCACAAAGGAGTACAGAAGGTATCTCTACAGCGCACAAAGGAGTACAGAAGGTATCTCTACAGCGCACAAAGGAGTACAGAAGGTATCTCTACAGCGCACAAAGGATTACAGGAAATATCTCCAGAACGTACAAAGGAGTACACGAGGTATCTCTACAGCGCACAAAGGAGTACAGAAGGTATCTCTACAGCGCACAAAGGAGTACAGGAAATATCTCTAGAACGTACAAAGGAGTACAGAAGGTATCTCTACAGCGCACAAAGGAGTACAGAAGGTATCTCTACAGCGCACAAAGGAGTACAGAAGGTATCTCTACAGCGCACAAAGGAGTACACGAGGTATCTCTACAGCGTACAAAGGAGTACAGAAGGTATCTCTACAGCGCACAAAGGAGTACAGAAGGTATCTCTACAGCGCACAAAGGAGTACAGAAGGTATCTCTACAGCGCACAAAGGAGTACAGGAAATATCTCTAGAACGTACAAAGGAGTACAGAAGGTATCTCTACAGCGCACAAAGGAGTACAGAAGGTATCTCTACAGCGCACAAAGGAGTACAGAAGGTATCTCTACAGCGCACAAAGGAGTACAGAAGGTATCTCTACAGCGCACAAAGGAGTACAGAAAATATCTCTAGAACGTACAAAGGAGTACAGAAGGTATCTCTACAGCGCACAAAGGAGTACAGAAGGTATCTCTACAGCGCACAAAGGAGTACAGAAGGTATCTCTCCAGCGCACAAAGGAGTACACGAGGTATCTCTACAGCGTACAAAGGAGTATAGAAGGTATCTCTACAGCGCACAAAGGAGTACAGAAGGTATCTCTACAGCGCACAAAGGAGTACAGAAGGTATCTCTACAGCGCACAAAGGAGCACAGAAGGTATCTCTACAGCGCACAAAGGAGTACAGAAGGTATCTCTGCAGCGCACAAAGGAGTACAGAAAATATCTCTAGAACGTACAAAGGAGTACAGAAGGTATCTCTACAGCGCACATAGGAGTACAGAAGGTATCTCTACAGCGCACAAAGGAGTACAGAAGGTATCTCTACAGCGCACGAAGGAGTACAGGAAATATCTCTAGAACGTACAAAGGAGTACACGAGGTATCTCTACAGCGTACAAAGGAGTACAGAAGGTATCTCTACAGCGCACAAAGGAGTACAGAAGGTATCTCTACAGCGTACAAAGGAGTACAGAAGGTATCTCTACAGCGCACAAAGGAGTACAGAAGGTATGTCTACAGCGCACAAAGGAGTACAGAAGGTATCTCTACAGCGCACATAGGAGTACAGGAAATATCTCTAGAACGTACAAAGGAGTACACGAGGTATCTCTACAGCGCACAAAGGAGTACAGGAAATATCTCTAGAACGTACAAAGGAGTACACGAGGTATTTCTACAGCGTACAAAGGAGTACAGAAGGTATCTCTACAGCGCACAAAGGAGTACAGAAGGTATCTCTACAGCGCACAAAGGAGTACAGAAGGTATCTCTACAGCGCACAAAGGAGTACAGAAGGTATCTCTACAGCGCACAAAGGAGTACAGGAAATATCTCTAGAACGTACAAAGGAGTACAGAAGGTATCTCTACAGCGCACAAAGGAGTACAGAAGGTATCTCTACAGCGCACAAAGAAGTACAGAAGGTAGCTCTACAGCGCACAAAGGAGTACAGAAGGTATCTCTACAGCGCACAAAGGAGTACAGAAGGTATCTCTACAGCGCACAAAGGAGTACAGGAAATATCTATAGAACGTACAAAGGAGTACACGAGGTATCTCTACAGCGTACAAAGGAGTACAGAAGGTATCTCTACAGCGCACAAAGGAGTACACGAGGTATCTCTACAGCGTACAAAGGAGTACAGTAGGTACCTCTACAGCGCACAAAGGAATACAGAAGGTATCTCTACAGCGCACAAAGGAGTACAGAAGGTATCTCTACAGCGCACAAAGGAGTACAGAAGGTATCTCTACAGCGCACAAAGGAGTACAGGAAATATCTCTAGAACGTACAAAGGAGTACAGAAGGTATTTCTACAGCGCACAAAGGAGTACAGAAGGTATCTCTACAGCGCACAAAGGAGTACAGAAGGTATCTCTACAGCGCACAAAGGAGTACACGAGGTATCTCTACAGCGTACAAAGGAGTACAGAAGGTCTCTCTACAGCGCACAAAGGAGTACAGAAGGTATCTCTACAGCGCACAAAGGAGTACAGAAGGTGTCTCTACAGCGCACAAAGGAGTACAGAAGGTATCTCTACAGCGCACAAAGGAGTACAGAAGGTATCTCTACAGCGCACAAAGGAGTACAGGAAATATCTCTAGAACGTACAAAGGAGTACACGAGGTATCTCTACAGCGTACAAAGGAGTACAGAAGGTATCTCTACAGCGCACAAAGGAGTACAGAAGGTATCTCTACAGCGCACAAAGGAGTACAGAAGGTATCTCTACAGCGCACAAAGGAGTACAGAAGGTATCTCAACAGCGCACAAAGGAGTACAGGAAATATCTCTAGAACGTACAAAGGAGTACACGAGGTATCTCTACAGCGTACAAAGGAGTACAGAAGGTATCTCTACAGCGCTCAAAGGAGTACAGAAGGTATCTCTACAGCGCACAAAGGAGTACAGAAGGTATCTCTACAGCGCACAAAGGAGTACAGAAGGTATCTCTACAGCGCACAAAGGAGTACAGGAAATATCTCTAGAACGTACAAAGGATTACAGAAGGTATCTCTACAGCGCACAAAGGAGTACAGAAGGTATCTCTATAGCGCACAAAGGAGTACAGAAGGTATCTCTACAGCGCACAAATGAGTACACGAGGTATCTCTACAGCGTACAAAGGAGTACAGAAGGTATCTCTACAGCGCACAAAGGAGTACAGAAGGTATCTCCACAGCGCACAAAGGAGTACAGAAGGTATCTCTACAGCGCACAAAAAAGTACAGGAAATATCTCTAGAACGTACAAAGGAGTACAGAAGGTATCTCTACAGCGCACAAAGGAGTATAGAAGGTATCTCTACAGCGCACAAAGGAGTACAGAAGGTATCTCTACAGCGCACAAAGGAGTACAGAAGGTATCTCTACAGCGCACAAAGGAGTACAGAAGGTATCTCTTCAGCGTACAAAGGAGTACAGAAGGTATCTCTACAGCGCACAAAGAAGTACAGAAGGTATCTCTACAGCGCACAAAGGAGTACAGAAGGTATCTCTACAGCGCACAAAGGAGTACAGGAAATATCTCTAGAACGTACAAAGGAGTACAGAAGGTATCTCTACAGCGCACAAAGGAGTACAGAATGTATCTCTACAGCGCACAAAGGAGTACAGGAAATATCTCTAGAACGTACAAAGGAGTACACGAGGTATCTCTACAGCGTACAAAGGAGTACAGAAGGTATCTCTACAGCGCACAAAGGAGTACAGAAGGTACCTCTACAGCGCACAAAGGAGTACAGAAGGTATCTCTACAGCGCACAAAGGAGTACAGGAAATATCTCTAGAACGTACAAAGGAGTACAGAAGGTATCTCCACAGCGCACAAAGGAGTACAGAAGGTATCTCTACAGCGCACAAAGGAGTACAGAAGGTATCTCTACATCGCACAAAGGAGTACACGAGGTATCTCTACAGCGTACAAAGGAGTACAGAAGGTATCTCTACAGCGCACAAAGGAGTACAGAAGGTATCTCTACAGCGCACAAAGGAGTACAGAAGGTATCTCTACAGCGCACAAAGGAGTACAGAAGGTATCTCTACAGCGCACAAAGGAGTGCAGAAGGTATCTCTACAGCGCACAAAGGAGTACCGGAAATATCTCTAGAACGTACAAAGGAGTACACGAGGTATCTCTACAGCGTACAAAGGAGTACAGAAGGTATCTCTACAGCGCACAAAGGAGTACAGAAGGTATCTCTACAGCGCACAAAGGAGTACAGAAGGTATCTCTACAGCGCACAAAGGAGTACAGGAAATATCTCTAGAACGTACAAAGGAGTACACGAGGTATCTCTACACCGTACAAAGGAGTACATAAGGTATCTCTACAGCGCACAAAGGAGTACAGAAGGTATCTCTACAGCGCACAAAGGAGTACAGAAGGTATCTCTACAGCGCACAAAGGAGTACAGAAGGTACCTCTACAGCGCACAAAGGAGTACAGGAAATATCTCTATAACGTACAAAGGAGTACAGGAAATATCTCTATAACGTACAAAGGAGTACACGAGGTATCTCTACAGCGTACAAAGGAGTACAGAAGGTATCTCTACAGCGCACAAAGGAGTACAGAAGGTATCTCTACAGCGCACAAAGGAGTACAGAAGGTATCTCTACAGCGCACAAAGGAGTACAGAAGGTATCTCTACAGCGCACAAAGGAGTACAGGAAATATCTCTTGAACGTAGAAAGGAGTACAGAAGGTATCTCTACAGCGCACAAAGGAGTACAGAAGGTATCTCTACAGCGCACAAAGGAGTACAGAAGGTATCTCTACAGCGCACATAGGAGTACACGAGGTATCTCTACAGCGTACAAAGGAGTACAGAAGGTATCTCTACAGCGCACAAAGGAGTGAAAAAGGTATCTCTACAGCGCACAAAGGAGTACAGAAGGTATCTCTACAGCGCACAAAGGAGTACAGGAAATATCTCTAGAACGTACAAAGGAGTACAGAAGGTATCTCTACAGCGCACAAAGGAGTACAGAAGGTATCTCTACAGCGCACAAAGGAGTACAGGAAATATCTCTAGAACGTACAAAGGAGTACAGAAGGTGTCTCTACAGCGCGAAAAGGAGTACAGAAGGTATCTCTTCAGCGCACAAAGGAGTACAGAAGGTATCTCTACAGCGTTCAAAGGAGTACAGGAAATATCTCTAGAACGTACAAAGGAGTACACGAGGTATCTCTACAGCGTACAAAGGAGTACAGAAGGTATCTCTACAGCGCACAAAGGAGTACAGAAGGTATCTCTACAGCGCACAAAGAAGTACAGAAGGTATCTCTACAGCGCACAAAGGAGTACAAAAGGTATCTCTACAGCGCACAAAGGAGTACAGGAAATATCTCTAGAACGTACAAAGGAGTACAGAAGGTGTCTCTACAGCGCGAAAAGGAGTACAGAAGGTATCTCTACAGCGCACAAAGGAGTACAGAAGGTATCTCTACAGCGCACAAAGGAGTACAGGAAATATCTCTAGAACGTACAAAGGAGTACACGAGGTATCTCTACAGCGTACAAAGGAGTACAGAAGGTATCTCTACAGCGCACAAAGAAGTACAGAAGGTATCTCTACAGCGTACAAAGGAGTACAGAAGGTATCTCTACAGCACACAAAGGAGTACAGAAGGTATCTCTACAGCGCACAAAGGAGTACAGAAGGTATCTCTACAGCGCACAAAGGAGTACAGAAGGTATCTCTACAGCGCACAAAGGAGTACAGAAGGTATCTCTACAGCGCACAAAGGAGTACAGGAAATATCTCTAGAACGTACAAAGGAGTACAGAAGGTATCTCTACAGCGCACAAAGGAGTACAGAAGGTATCTCTACAGCGCACAAAGGAGTACAGAAGGTATCTCTACAGCGCACAAAGGAGTACAGAAGGTATCTCTACAGCGCACAAAGGAGTACAGAAGGTATCTCTACAGCGCACAAAGGAGTACAGAAGGTATCTCTACAGCGCACAAAGGAGTACCGGAAATATCTCTAGAACGTACAAAGGAGTACACGAGGTATCTCTACAGCGTACAAAGGAGTACAGAAGGTATCTCTACAGCGCACAAAGGAGTACAGAAGGTATCTCTACAGCGCACAAAGGAGTACAGAAGGTATCTCTACAGCGCACAAAGGAGTACAGGAAATATCTCTAGAACGTACAAAGGAGTACACGAATTATCTCTACACCGTACAAAGGAGTACATAAGGTATCTCTACAGCGCACAAAGGAGTACAGAAGGTATCTCTACAGCGCACAAAGGAGTACAGAAGGTATCTCTACAGCGCACAAAGGAGTACAGAAGGTATCTCTACAGCGCACAAAGGAGTACAGGAAATATCTCTATAACGTACAAAGGAGTATAGGAAATATCTCTATAACGTACAAAGGAGTTCACGAGGTATCTCTACAGCGTACAAAGGAGTACAGAAGGTATCTCTACAGCGCACAAAGGAGTACAGAAGGTATCTCTACAGCGCACAAAGGAGTAAAGAAGGTATCTCTACAGCGCACAAAGGAGTACAGAAGGTATCTCTACAGCGCACAAAGGAGTACAGGAAATATCTCTTGAACGTAGAAAGGAGTACAGAAGGTATCTCTACAGCGCACAAAGGAGTACAGAAGGTATCTCTACAGCGCACAAAGGAGTACAGAAGGTATCTCTACAGCGCACATAGGAGTACACGAGGTATCTCTACAGCGTACAAAGGAGTACAGAAGGTATCTCTACAGCGCACAAAGGAGTAAAAAAGGTATCTCTACAGCGCACAAAGGAGTACAGAAGGTATCTCTACAGCGCACAAAGGAGTACAGGAAATATCTCTAGAACGTACAAAGGAGTACAGAAGGTGTCTCTACAGCGCGAAAAGGAGTACAGAAGGTATCTCTACAGCGCACAAAGGAGTACAGGAAATATCTCTAGAACGTACAAAGGAGTACACGAGGTATCTCTACAGCGTACAAAGGAGTACAGAAGGTATCTCTACAGCGCACAAAGGAGTACAGAAGGTATCTCTACAGCGCACAAAGGAGTACAGAAGGTATCTCTACAGCGCACAAAGGAGTACAGGAAATATCTCTACAGCGCACAAAGGAGTACAGAAGGTATCTCTACAGCGCACAAAGCTGTACAGGAAATATCTCTAGAACGTACAAAGGAGTACAGAAGGTATCTCTACAGCGCACAAATGAGTACAGAAGGTATCTCTACAGCGCACAAAGGAGTACAGAAGGTATCTCTACAGCGCACAAAGGAGTACACGAGGTATCTCTACAGCGTACAAAGGAGTACAGAAGGTATCTCTACAGCGCACAAAGGAGTACAGAAGGTATCTCTACAGCGCACAAAGGAGTACAGAAGGTATCTCTACAGCGCACAAAGGAGTACAGAAGGTATCTCTACATCGCACAAAGGAGTACAGAAGGTATCTCTACAGCGCACAAAGGAGTACAGGAAATATCTCTAGAACGTACAAAGGAGTACACGAGGTATCTCTACAGCGTACAGAAGAGTACAGAAGGTATCTCTACAGCGCACAAAGGAGTACAGAAGGTATCTCTACAGCGTACAAAGGAGTACAGAAGGTATCTCTATAGCGCACAAAGGAGTACAGAAGGTATCTCTACAGCACACAAAGGAATACAGAAGGTATCTCTACAGCGCACAAAGGAGTACAGGAAATATCTCTAGAACGTACAAAGGAGTACACGAGGTATCTCTACAGCGTACAAAGGAGTACAGAAGGTATCTCTACAGCGCACAAAGGAGTACAGAAGGTATCTCTACAGCGCACAAAGGAGTACAGAAGGTATCTCTACAGCGCACAAAGGAGTACAGGAAATATCTCTAGAACGTACAAAGGAGTACAGAAGGTATCTCTACAGCGCACAAAGGAGTACAGAAGGTATCTCTACAGCGCACAAAGGAGTACAGGAAATATCTCTACAGCGCACAAAGGAGTACAGAAGGTATCTCTACAGCGCACAAAGGAGTACAGGAAATATCTCTAGAACGTACAAAGGAGTACAGAAGGTATCTCTACAGCGCACAAAGGAGTACAGAAGGTATCTCTACAGCGCACGAAGGAGTACAGAAGGTATCTCTACAGCGCACAAAGGAGTACACGAGGTATCTCTACAGCGTACAAAGGAGTACAGAAGGTATCTCTACAGCGCACAAAGGAGTACAGAAGGTATCTCTACAGCTCACAAAGGAGTACAGAAGGTATCTCTACAGCGCACAAAGGAGTACAGAAGGTATCTCTACAGCGCACAAAGGAGTACAGAAGGTATCTCTACAGCGCACAAAGGAGTACAGGAAATATCTCTAGAACGTACAAAGGAGTACAGAAGGTATCTCTACAGCGCACAAAGGAGTACAGATGGTATCTCTACAGCTCACAAAGGAGTATAGAAGGTATCTCTACAGCGCACAAAGGAGTACAGGAAATATCTCTAGAACGTACAAAGGAGTATACGAGGTATCTCTACAGCGTACAAAGGAGTACAGAAGGTATCTCTACAGCGCACAAAGGAGTACAGAAGGTATCTCTACAGCGTACAAAGGAGTACAGAAGGTATCTCTACAGCGCACAAAGGAGTACAGAAGGTATCTCTACAGCGCACAAAGGAGTACAGAAGGTATCTCTACAGCGCACAAAGGAGTACAGGAAATATCTCTAGAACGTACAAAGGAGTACACGAGGTATCTCTACAGCGCACAAAGGAGTACAGAAAATATCTCTAGAACGTACAAATGAGTACACGAGGTATCTCTACAGCGTACAAAGGAGTACAGAAGGTATCTCTACAGCGCACAAAGGAGTACAGAAGGTATCTCTACAGCGCACAAAGGAGTACAGAAGGTATCTCTACAGCGCACAAAGGAGTACAGAAGGTATCTCTACAGCGCACAAAGGAGTACAGGAAATATCTCTAGAACGTACAAAGGAGTACAGAAGGTATCTCTACAGCGCACAAAGGAGTACAGAAGGTATCTCTACAGCGCACAAAGGAGTACAAAAGGTATCTCTACAGCGCACAAAGGAGTACAGAAGGTATCTCTACAGCGCACAAAGGAGTACAGAAGGTATCTCCACAGCGCACAAAGGAGTACAGGAAATATCTCTAGAACGTACAAAGGAGTACACGAGGTATCACTACAGCGTACAAAGAAGTACAGAAGGTGTCTCTACAGCGCACAAAGGAGTACACGAGGTATCTCTACAGCGTACAAAGGAGTACAGAAGGTATCTCTACAGCGCACAAAGGAGTACAGAAGGTATCTCTACAGCGCACAAAGGAGTACAGAAGGTATCTCTACAGCGCACAAATGAGTACAGAAGGTATCTCTACAGCGCACAAAGGAGTACAGGAAATATCTCTAGAACGTACAAAGGAGTACAGAAGGTATCTCTACAGCGCACAAAGGAATACAGAAGGTATCTCTACAGCGCACAAAGGAGTACAGAAGGTATCTCTACAGCGCACAAAGGAGTACACGAGGTATCTCTACAGCGTACAAAGGAGTACAGGAGGTATCTCTACAGCGCACAAAGGAGTACAGAACGTATCTCTACAGCGCACAAATGAGTACAGAAGGTATCTCTACAGCGCACAAAGGAGTACAGAAGGTATCTCTACAGCGCACAAAGGAGTACAGAAGGTATCTCTACAGCGCACAAAGGAGTACAGGAAATATCTCTAGAACGTACAAAGGAGTACAAGAGGTATCTCTACAGCGTACAAAGGAGTACAGAAGGTATCTCTACAGCGCACAAAGGAGTACAGAAGGTATCTCTACAGCGCACAAAGGAGTACAGAAGGTATCTCTACAGCGCACAAAGGAGTACAGAAGGTATCTCTACAGCGCACGAAGGAGTACAGAAGGTATCTCTACATCGCACAAAGGAGTACAGAAGGTATCTCTACAGCGCACAAAGGAGTACAGAAGGTATCTCTACAGCGCACAAAGGAGTACAGAAGGTATCTCTACAGCGCAAAAAGGAGTACAGAAGGAATCTCTACAGCGCACAAAGGTGTACAGAAGGTATCTCTACAGCGCACAAAGGAGTACAGGAAATATCTCTAGAACGTACAAAGGAGTACACGAGGTATCTCTACAGCGTACAAAGGAGTACAGAAGGTATCTCTACAGCGCACAAAGGAGTACAGAAGGTATCTCAACAGCGCACAAAGGAGTACAGGAAATATCTCTACAGCGCACAAAGGAGTACAGAAGGTATCTCTACAGCGCACAAAGGAGTACAGGAAATATCTCTAGAACGTACAAAGGAGTACAGAAGGTATCTCTACAGCGCACAAAGGAGTAAAGAAGGTATCTCTACAGCGCACAAAGGAGTACAGAAGGTATCTCTACAGCGCACAAAGGAGAACACGAGGTATCTCTACAGCGTACAAAGGAGTACAGAAGGTATCTCTACAGCGCTCAAAGGAGTACAGAAGGTATCTCTACAGCGCACAAAGGAGTACAGAAGGTATCTCTACAGCGCACAAAGGAGTACAGAAGGTATCTCTACAGCGCACAAAGGTGTACAGAAGGTATCTCTACAGCGCCCAAAGGAGTACAGGAAATATCTCTAGAACGTACATAGGAGTACACGAGGTATCTCTACAGCGTACAAAGGAGTACAGAAGGTATCTCTACAGCGCACAAAGGAGTACAGAAGGTATCTCTACAGCGCACAAAGGAGTACAGAAGGTATCTCTACAGCGCACAAAGGAGTACAGAAGGTATCTCTACAGCGTACAAAGGAGTACAGAAGGTATCTCTACAGCGCACAAAGGAGTACAGAAGGTATCTCTACAGCGCACAAAGGAGTACAGAAGGTATCTCTACAGCGCACAAAGGAGTACAGGAAATATCTCTAGAACGTACAAAAGAGTACACGAGGTATCTCTACAGCGTACAAAGGAGTACAGAAGGTATCTCTACAGCGCACAAAGGAGTACAGGAGGTATCTCTACAGCGCACAAAGGAGTACAGAAGGTATCTCTACAGCGCACAAAGGAGTACAGGAAATATCTCTAGAACGTACAAAGGAGTACACGAGGTATCTCTACAGCGTACAAAGGAGTACAGAAGGTATCTCTACAGCGCACAAAGGAGTACAGAAGGTATCTCTACAGCGCACAAAGGGGTACAGAAGGTATCTTTGCAGCGCACAAAGGAGTACAGAAGGTATCTCTACAGCGCACAAAGGAGTACAGGAAATATCTCTAGAACGTACAAAGGAGTACAGAAGGTATCTCTACAGCGCACAAAGGAGTACAGAAGGTATCTCTACAGCGCACAAAGGAGTACAGAAGGTATCTCTACAGCGCACAAAGGAGTACAGGAAATATCTTTAGAACGTACAAAGGAGTACACGAGGTATCTCTACAGCGTACAAAGGAGTACAGAAGGTATCTCTACAGCGCACAAAGGAGTACAGAAGGTATCTCTACAGCGTACAAAGGAGTACAGAAGGTATCTCTACAGCGCACAAAGGAGTATAGAAGGTATCTCTACAGCGCACAAAGGAGTACAGAAGGTATCTCTACAGCGCACAAAGGAGTACAGAAGGTATCTGTACAGCGCACGAAGGAGTACAGAAGGTATCTCTACAGCGCACAAAGGAGTACAGAAGGTATCTCTACAGCGCACAAAGGAGTACAGAAGGTATCTCTACAGCGCACAAAGGAGTACAGAAGGTATCTCTACAGCGCAAAAAGGAGTACAGAAGGTATCTCTACAGCGCACAAAGGTGTACAGAAGGTATCTCTACAGCGCACAAAGGAGTACAGGAAATATCTCTAGAACGTACAAAGGAGTACACGAGGTATCTCTACAGCGTACAAAGGAGTACAGAAGGTATCTCTACAGCGCACAAAGGAGTACAGAAGGTATCTCTACAGCGCACAAAGGAGTACAGGAAATATCTCTACAGCGCACAAAGGAGTACAGAAGGTATCTCTACAGCGCACAAAGGAGTACAGGAAATATCTCTAGAACGTACAAAGGAGTACAGAAGGTATCTCTACAGCGCACAAAGGAGTAAAGAAGGTATCTCTACAGCGCACAAAGGAGTACAGAAGGTATCTCTACAGCGCACAAAGGAGAACACGAGGTATCTCTACAGCGTACAAAGGAGTACAGAAGGTATCTACAGCGCACAAAGGAGTACAGAAGGTATCTCTACAGCGCACAAAGGAGTACAGGAAATATCTCTAGAACGTACAAAGGAGTACAAGAGGTATCTCTACAGCGTACAAAGGAGTACATAAGGTATCTCTACAGCGCACAAAGGAGTACAAAAGGTATCTCTACAGCGTACAAAGGAGTACAGAAGATATCTCTACAGCGCACAAAGGAGTACAGAAGGTATCTCTACAGCGCAGAAAGGAGTACAGAAGGTATCTCTACAGCGCAAAAGGAGTACAGGAAATATCTCTAGAACGTACAAAGGAGTACACGAGGTATCTCTACAGCGCACAAAGGAGTACAGGAAATATCTCTAGAACGTACAAAGGAGTACACGAGGTATCTCTACAGCGTACAAAGGAGTACAGAAGGTATCTCTACAGCGCACAAAGGAGTACAGAAGGTATCTCTACAGCGCACAAAGGAGTACAGAAGGTATCTCTACAGCGCACAAAGGAGTACAGAAGGTATCTCTACAGCGCACAAAGGAAAACAGAAGGTATCTCTACAGCGCACAAAGGAGTACAGGAAATATCTCTAGAACGTACAAAGGAGTACAGAAGGTATCTCTACAGCGCACAAAGGAGTACAGAAGGTATCTCTACAGCGCACAAAGGAGTACAGAAGGTATCTCTACAGCGCACAAAGGAGTACACGAGGTATCTCTACAGCGTACAAAGGAGTACAGAAGGTATCTCTACAGCGCACAAAGGAGTACAGAAGGTATCTCTACAGCGCACAAAGGAGTACAGAAGGTATCTCTACAGCGCACAAAGGAGTACAGTAGGTATCTCTACAGCGCACAAAGGAGTACAGAAGGTATCTCTACAGCGCACAAAGGAGTACAGGAAATATCTCCAGAACGTACAAAGGAGTACACGAGGTATCTCTACAGCGCACAAAGGAGTACAGAAGGTATCTCTACAGCGCACAAAGGAGTACAGGAAATATCTCTAGAACGTACAAAGGAGTACAGAAGGTATCTCTACAGCGCACAAAGGAGTACAGAAGGTATCTCTACAGCGCACAAAGGAGTACAGAAGGTATCTCTACAGCGCACAAAGGAGTACACGAGGTATCTCTACAGCGTACAAAGGAGTACAGAAGGTATCTCTACAGCGCACAAAGGAGTACAGAAGGTATCTCTACAGCGCACAAAGGAGTACAGAAGGTATCTCTACAGCGCACAAAGGAGTACAGGAAATATCTCTAGAACGTACAAAGGAGTACAGAAGGTATCTCTACAGCGCACATAGGAGTACAGAAGGTATCTCTACAGCGCACAAAAGAGTACAGAAGGTATCTCTACAGCGCACAATGGAGTACAGAAGGTATCTCTACAGCGTACAAAGGAGTACAGAAGGTATCTCTACAGCGCACAAAGGAGTACAGAAGGTATCTCTACAGCGCACAAAGGAGTACAGAAGGTATCTCTACAGCGCACAAAGGAGTACAGAAAATATCTCTAGAACGTACAAAGGAGTACAGAAGGTATCTCTACAGCGCACAAAGGAGTACAGAAGGTATATCTACAGCGCACAAAGGAGTACAGAAGGTATCTCTCCAGCGCACAAAGGAGTACACGAGGTATCTCTACAGCGTACAAAGGAGTATAGAAGGTATCTCTACAGCGCACAAAGGAGTACAGAAGGTATCTCTACAGCGCACAAAGGAGTACAGAAGGTATCTCTACAGCGCACAAAGGAGCACAGAAGGTATCTCTACAGCGCACAAAGGAGTACAGAAGGTATCTCTACAGCGCACAAAGGAGTACAGAAAATATCTCTAGAACGTACAAAGGAGTACAGAAGGTATCTCTACAGCGCACATAGGAGTACAGAAGGTATCTCTACAGCGCACAAAGGAATACAGAAGGTATCTCTACAGCGCACGAAGGAGTACAGGAAATATCTCTAGAACGTACAAAGGAGTACACGAGGTATCTCTACAGCGTACAAAGGAGTACAGAAGGTATCTCTACAGCGCACAAAGGAGTACAGAAGGTATCTCTACAGCGTACAAAGGAGTACAGAAGGTATCTCTACAGCGCACAAAGGAGTACAGAAGGTATGTCTACAGCGCACAAAGGAGTACAGAAGGTATCTCTACAGCGCACATAGGAGTACAGGAAATATCTCTAGAACGTACAAAGGAGTACACGAGGTATCTCTACAGCGCACAAAGGAGTACAGGAAATATCTCTAGAACGTACAAAGGAGTACACGAGGTATTTCTACAGCGTACAAAGGAGTACAGAAGGTATCTCTACAGCGCACAAAGGAGTACAGAAGGTATCTCTACAGCGCACAAAGGAGTACAGAAGGTATCTCTACAGCGCACAAAGGAGTACAGAAGGTATCTCTACAGCGCACAAAGGAGTACAGGAAATATCTCTAGAACGTACAAAGGAGTACAGAAGGTATCTCTACAGCGCACAAAGGAGTACAGAAGGTATCTCTACAGCGCACAAAGGAGTACAGAAGGTAGCTCTACAGCGCACAAAGGAGTACAGAAGGTATCTCTACAGCGCACAAAGGAGTACAGAAGGTATCTCTACAGCGCACAAAGGAGTACAGGAAATATCTATAGAACGTACAAAGGAGTACACGAGGTATCTCTACAGCGTACAAAGGAGTACAGAAGGTATCTCTACAGCGCACAAAGGAGTACACGAGGTATCTCTACAGCGTACAAAGGAGTACAGTAGGTATCTCTACAGCGCACAAAGGAATACAGAAGGTATCTCTACAGCGCACAAAGGAGTACAGAAGGTATCTCTACAGCGCACAAAGGAGTACAGAAGGTATCTCTACAGCGCACAAAGGAGTACAGGAAATATCTCTAGAACGTACAAAGGAGTACAGAAGGTATTTCTACAGCGCACAAAGGAGTACAGAAGGTATCTCTACAGCGCACAAAGGAGTACAGAAGGTATCTCTACAGCGCACAAAGGAGTACACGAGGTATCTCTACAGCGTACAAAGGAGTACAGAAGGTATCTCTACAGCGCACAAAGGAGTACAGAAGGTATCTCTACAGCGCACAAAGGAGTACAGAAGGTATCTCTACAGCGCACAAAGGAGTACAGAAGGTATCTCTACAGCACACAAAGGAGTACAGAAGGTATCTCTACAGCGCACAAAGGAGTACAGGAAATATCTCTAGAACGTACAAAGGAGTACACGAGGTATCTCTACAGCGTACAAAGGAGTACAGAAGGTATCTCTACAGCGCACAAAGGAGTACAGAAGGTATCTCTACAGCGCACAGAGGAGTACAGAAGGTATCTCTACAGCACACAAAGGAGTACAGAAGGTATCTCTACAGCGCACAAAGGAGTACAGGAAATATCTCTAGAACGTACAAAGGAGTACACGAGGTATCTCTACAGCGTACAAAGGAGTACAGAAGGTATCTCTACAGCGCTCAAAGGAGTACAGAAGGTATCTCTACAGCGCACAAAGGAGTACAGAAGGTATCTCTACAGCGCACAAAGGAGTACAGAAGGTATCTCTACAGCGCACAAAGGAGTACAGGAAATATCTCTAGAACGTACAAAGGATTACAGAAGGTATCTCTACAGCGCACAAAGGAGTACAGAAAGTATCTCTATAGCGCACAAAGGAGTACAGAAGGTATCTCTACAGCGCACAAATGAGTACACGAGGTATCTCTACCGCGTACAAAGGAGTACAGAAGGTATCTCTACAGCGCACAAAGGAGTCCAGAAGGTATCTCCACAGCGCACAAAGGAGTACAGAAGGTATCTCTACAGCGCACAACAAAGTACAGGAAATATCTCTAGAACGTACAAAGGAGTACAGAAGGTATCTCTACAGCGCACAAAGGAGTATAGAAGGTATCTCTACAGCGCACAAAGGAGTACAGAAGGTATCTCTACAGCGCACAAAGGAGTACAGAAGGTATCTCTACAGCGCACAAAGGAGTACAGAAGGTATCTCTACAGCGTACAAAGGAGTACAGAAGGTATCTCTACAGCGCACAAAGAAGTACAGAAGGTATCTCTACAGCGCACAAAGGAGTACAGAAGGTATCTCTACAGCGCACAAAGGAGTACAGGAAATATCTCTTGAACGTACAAAGGAGTACAGAAGGTATCTCTACAGCGCACAAAGGAGTACAGAAGGTATCTCTACAGCGCACAAAGGAGTACAGGAAATATCTCTAGAACGTACAAAGGAGTACAGAAGGTATCTCTACAGCGCACAAAGGAGTACAGAAGGTATCTCTTCAGCGCACAAAGGAGTACAGAAGGTATCTCTACAGCGCACAAAGGAGTACAGAAGGTATCTCTACAGCCCACAAAGGAGTACAGAAGGTATCTCTACAGCGTACAAAGGAGTACAGAAGGTATCTCTACAGCACACAAAGGAGTACAGAAGGTATCTCTACAGCGCACAAAGGAGTACAGAAGGTATCTCTACAGCGCACAAAGGAGTACAGGAAATATCTCTAGAACGTACAAAGGAGTACAGAAGGTATCTCTACAGCGCACAAAGGAGTACAGAAGGTATCTCTACAGCGCACAAATGAGTACAGGAAATATCTCTACAGCGCACAAAGGAGTACAGAAAAATCTCTACAGCGCACAAAGGAGTACAGGAAGTATCTCTAGAACGTACAAAGGAGTACAGAAGGTATCTCTACAGCGCACAAAGGAGTACAGAAGGTATCTCTACAGCGCACGAAGGAGTACAGAAGGTATCTCTACAGCGCACAAAGGAGTACACGAGGTATCTCTACAGCGTACAAAGGAGTACAGAAGGTATCTCTACAGCGCACAAAGGAGTACAGAAGGTATCTCTACAGCGCACAAAGGAGTACAGAAGGTATATCTACAGCGCACAAAGGAGTACAGAAGGTATCTCTACAGCGCACAAAGGAGTACAGAAGGTATCTCTACAGCGCACAAAGGAGTACAGGAAATATCTCTAGAACGTACAAAGGAGTACAGAAGGTATCTCTACAGCGCACAAAGGAGTACAGAAGGTATCTCTACAGCGCACAAAGGAGTACAGAAGGTATCTCTACAGCGCACAAAGGAGTACAGGAAATATCTCTAGAACGTACAAAGGAGTACACGAGGTATCTCTACAGCGTACAAAGGAGTACAGAAGGTATCTCTACAGCGCACAAAGGAGTACAAAAGGTATCTCTACAGCGTACAAAGGAGTACAGAAGATATCTCTACAGCGCACAAAGGAGTACAGAAGGTATCTCTACAGCGCAGAAAGGAGTACAGAAGGTATCTCTACAGCGCACAAAGGAGTACAGGAAATATCTCTAGAACGTACAAAGGAGTACACGAGGTATCTCTACAGCGCACAAAGGAGTACAGGAAATATCT
The DNA here is from genome assembly GCA_030386875.1 of Morinoia aosen. Lineage (NCBI taxonomy): Eukaryota > Metazoa > Arthropoda > Malacostraca > Amphipoda > Talitridae > Morinoia > Morinoia aosen. The sequence continues at coordinate 55,652,096 of CM059576.1, read as the reverse complement.
CTAGAACGTACAAAGGAGTACACGAGGTATCTCTACAGCGTACAAAGGAGTACAGAAGGTATCTCTACAGCGCACAAAGGAGTACAGAAGGTATCTCTACAGCGCACAAAGGAGTACAGAAGGTATCTCTACAGCGCACAAAGGAGTACAGAAGGTATCTCTACAGCGCACAAAGGAGTACAGAAGGTATCTCTACAGCGCACAAAGGAGTACAGGAAATATCTCTAGAACGTACAAAGGAGTACAGAAGGTATCTCTACAGCGCACAAAGGAGTACAGAAGGTATCTCTACAGCGCACAAAGGAGTACAGTAGGTATCTCTACAGCGCACAAAGGAGTACACGAGGTATTTCTACAGCGTACAAAGGAGTACAGAAGGTATCTCTACAGCGCACAAAGGAGTACAGAAGGTATCTCTACAGAGCACAAAGGAGTACAGAAGGTATCTCTACAGCGCACAAAGGAGTACAGAAGGTATCTCTACAGCGCACAAAGGAGTACAGAAGGTATCTCTACAGCGCACAAAGGATTACAGGAAATATCTCCAGAACGTACAAAGGAGTACACGAGGTATCTCTACAGCGCACAAAGGAGTACAGAAGGTATCTCTACAGCGCACAAAGGAGTACAGGAAATATCTCTAGAACGTACAAAGGAGTACAGAAGGTATCTCTACAGCGCACAAAGGAGTACAGAAGGTATCTCTACAGCGCACAAAGGAGTACAGAAGGTATCTCTACAGCGCACAAAGGAGTACACGAGGTATCTCTACAGCGTACAAAGGAGTACAGAAGGTATCTCTACAGCGCACAAAGGAGTACAGAAGGTATCTCTACAGCGCACAAAGGAGTACAGAAGGTATCTCTACAGCGCACAAAGGAGTACAGGAAATATCTCTAGAACGTACAAAGGAGTACAGAAGGTATCTCTACAGCGCACAAAGGAGTACAGAAGGTATCTCTACAGCGCACAAAGGAGTACAGAAGGTATCTCTACAGCGCACAAAGGAGTACAGAAGGTATCTCTACAGCGCACAAAGGAGTACAGAAAATATCTCTAGAACGTACAAAGGAGTACAGAAGGTATCTCTACAGCGCACAAAGGAGTACAGAAGGTATCTCTACAGCGCACAAAGGAGTACAGAAGGTATCTCTCCAGCGCACAAAGGAGTACACGAGGTATCTCTACAGCGTACAAAGGAGTATAGAAGGTATCTCTACAGCGCACAAAGGAGTACAGAAGGTATCTCTACAGCGCACAAAGGAGTACAGAAGGTATCTCTACAGCGCACAAAGGAGCACAGAAGGTATCTCTACAGCGCACAAAGGAGTACAGAAGGTATCTCTGCAGCGCACAAAGGAGTACAGAAAATATCTCTAGAACGTACAAAGGAGTACAGAAGGTATCTCTACAGCGCACATAGGAGTACAGAAGGTATCTCTACAGCGCACAAAGGAGTACAGAAGGTATCTCTACAGCGCACGAAGGAGTACAGGAAATATCTCTAGAACGTACAAAGGAGTACACGAGGTATCTCTACAGCGTACAAAGGAGTACAGAAGGTATCTCTACAGCGCACAAAGGAGTACAGAAGGTATCTCTACAGCGGACAAAGGAGTACAGAAGGTATCTCTACAGCGCACAAAGGAGTACAGAAGGTATGTCTACAGCGCACAAAGGAGTACAGAAGGTATCTCTACAGCGCACATAGGAGTACAGGAAATATCTCTAGAACGTACAAAGGAGTACACGAGGTATCTCTACAGCGCACAAAGGAGTACAGGAAATATCTCTAGAACGTACAAAGGAGTACACGAGGTATTTCTACAGCGTACAAAGGAGTACAGAAGGTATCTCTACAGCGCACAAAGGAGTACAGAAGGTATCTCTACAGCGCACAAAGGAGTACAGAAGGTATCTCTACAGCGCACAAAGGAGTACAGAAGGTATCTCTACAGCGCACAAAGGAGTACAGGAAATATCTCTAGAACGTACAAAGGAGTACAGAAGGTATCTCTACAGCGCACAAAGGAGTACAGAAGGTATCTCTACAGCGCACAAAGAAGTACAGAAGGTAGCTCTACAGCGCACAAAGGAGTACAGAAGGTATCTCTACAGCGCACAAAGGAGTACAGAAGGTATCTCTACAGCGCACAAAGGAGTACAGGAAATATCTATAGAACGTACAAAGGAGTACACGAGGTATCTCTACAGCGTACAAAGGAGTACAGAAGGTATCTCTACAGCGCACAAAGGAGTACACGAGGTATCTCTACAGCGTACAAAGGAGTACAGTAGGTACCTCTACAGCGCACAAAGGAATACAGAAGGTATCTCTACAGCGCACAAAGGAGTACAGAAGGTATCTCTACAGCGCACAAAGGAGTACAGAAGGTATCTCTACAGCGCACAAAGGAGTACAGGAAATATCTCTAGAACGTACAAAGGAGTACAGAAGGTATTTCTACAGCGCACAAAGGAGTACAGAAGGTATCTCTACAGCGCACAAAGGAGTACAGAAGGTATCTCTACAGCGCACAAAGGAGTACACGAGGTATCTCTACAGCGTACAAAGGAGTACAGAAGGTCTCTCTACAGCGCACAAAGGAGTACAGAAGGTATCTCTACAGCGCACAAAGGAGTACAGAAGGTGTCTCTAAAGCGCACAAAGGAGTACAGAAGGTATCTCTACAGCGCACAAAGGAGTACAGAAGGTATCTCTACAGCGCACAAAGGAGTACAGGAAATATCTCTAGAACGTACAAAGGAGTACACGAGGTATCTCTACAGCGTACAAAGGAGTACAGAAGGTATCTCTACAGCGCACAAAGGAGTACAGAAGGTATCTCTACAGCGCACAAAGGAGTACAGAAGGTATCTCTACAGCGCACAAAGGAGTACAGAAGGTATCTCTACAGCGCACAAAGGAGTACAGGAAATATCTCTAGAACGTACAAAGGAGTACACGAGGTATCTCTACAGCGTACAAAGGAGTACAGAAGGTATCTCTACAGCGCTCAAAGGAGTACAGAAGGTATCTCTACAGCGCACAAAGGAGTACAGAAGGTATCTCTACAGCGCACAAAGGAGTACAGAAGGTATCTCTACAGCGCACAAAGGAGTACAGGAAATATCTCTAGAACGTACAAAGGATTACAGAAGGTATCTCTACAGCGCACAAAGGAGTACAGAAGGTATCTCTATAGCGCACAAAGGAGTACAGAAGGTATCTCTACAGCGCACAAATGAGTACACGAGGTATCTCTACAGCGTACAAAGGAGTACAGAAGGTATCTCTACAGCGCACAAAGGAGTACAGAAGGTATCTCCACAGCGCACAAAGGAGTACAGAAGGTATCTCTACAGCGCACAAAAAAGTACAGGAAATATCTCTAGAACGTACAAAGGAGTACAGAAGGTATCTCTACAGCGCACAAAGGAGTATAGAAGGTATCTCTACAGCGCACAAAGGAGTACAGAAGGTATCTCTACAGCGCACAAAGGAGTACAGAAGGTATCTCTACAGCGCACAAAGGAGTACAGAAGGTATCTCTTCAGCGTACAAAGGAGTACAGAAGGTATCTCTACAGCGCACAAAGAAGTACAGAAGGTATCTCTACAGCGCACAAAGGAGTACAGAAGGTATCTCTACAGCGCACAAAGGAGTACAGGAAATATCTCTAGAACGTACAAAGGAGTACAGAAGGTATCTCTACAGCGCACAAAGGAGTACAGAAGGTATCTCTACAGCGCACAAAGGAGTACAGGAAATATCTCTAGAACGTACAAAGGAGTACAGAAGGTATCTCTACAGCGCACAAAGGAGTACAGAAGGTATCTCTACAGCGCACAAAGGAGTACAGAAGGTATCTCTACAGCGCACAAAGGAGTACAGAAGGTATCTCTACAGCGCACAAAGAAGTACAGAAGGTATCTCTACAGCGTACAAAGGAGTACAGAAGGTATCTCTACAGCGCACAAAGGAGTACAGAAGGTATCTCTACAGCGCACAAAGGAGTACAGAAGGTATCTCTACAGCGCACAAAGGAGTACAGGAAATATCTCTAGAACGTACAAAGGAGTACAGAAGGTATCTCTACAGCGCACAAAGGAGTACAGAATGTATCTCTACAGCGCACAAAGGAGTACAGGAAATATCTCTAGAACGTACAAAGGAGTACACGAGGTATCTCTACAGCGTACAAAGGAGTACAGAAGGTATCTCTACAGCGCACAAAGGAGTACAGAAGGTATCTCTACAGCGCACAAAGGAGTACAGAAGGTATCTCTACAGCGCACAAAGGAGTACAGAAGGTATCTCTACAGCGCACAAAGGAGTACAGAAGGTATCTCTACAGCGCACAAAGGAGTACAGAAGGTATCTCTACAGCGCACAAAGGAGTACAGAAAATATCTCTAGAACGTACAAAGGAGTACAGAAGGTATCTCTACAGCGCACAAAGGAGTACAGAAGGTATCTCTACAGCGCACAAAGGAGTACATGAGGTATCTCTACAGCGTACAAAGGAGTACAGAAGGTATCTCTACAGCGCACAAAGGAGTACAGAAGGTATCTCTACAGCGCACAAAGGAGTACAGAAGGTACCTCTACAGCGCACAAAGGAGTACAGAAGGTATCTCTACAGCGCACAAAGGAGTACAGGAAATATCTCTAGAACGTACAAAGGAGTACAGAAGGTATCTCTACAGCGCACAAAGGAGTACAGAAGATATCTCTACAGCGCACAAAGGAGTACAGAAGGTATCTCTACAGCGCACAAAGGAGTACACGAGGTATCTCTACAGCGTACAAAGGAGTACAGAAGGTATCTCTACAGCGCACAAAGGAGTACAGAAGGTATCTCTACAGCGCACAAAGGAGTACAGAAGGTATCTCTACAGCGCACAAAGGATTACAGAAGGTATCTCTACAGCGCACAAAGGAGTACAGAAGGTATCTCTACAGCGCACAAAGGAGTACAGGAAATATCTCTAGAACGTACAAAGGAGTACACGAGGTATCTCTACAGCGTACAAAGGAGTACAGAAGGTATCTCTACAGCGCACAAAGGAGTACAGAAGGTATCTCTACAGCGCACAAAGGAGTACAGAAGGTATCTCCACAGCGCACAAAGGAGTACAGGAAATATCTCTAGAACGTACAAAGGAGTACACGAGGTATCTCTACAGCGTACAAAGGAGTACAGAAGGTATCTCTACAGCGCACAAAGGAGTACAGAAGGTATCTCTACAGCGCACAAAGGAGTACAGAAGGTGTCTCTACAGCGCACAAAGGAGTACAGAAGGTATCTCCACAGCGCACAAAGGAGTACAGGAAATATCTCTAGAACGTACAAAGGAGTACACGAGGTATCTCTACAGCGTACAAAGGAGTACAGAAGGTATCTCTACAGCGCTCAAAGAAGTACAGAAGGTATCTCTACAGCGCACAAAGGAGTACAGAAGGTATCTCTACAGCGCACAAAGGAGTACAGAAGGTATCTCTACAGCGCACAAAGGAGTACAGGAAATATCTCTAGAACGTACAAAGGAGTACAGAAGGTATCTCTACAGCGCACAAAGGAGTACAGAAGGTATCTCTACAGCGCACAAAGGAGTACAGAAGGTATCTCTACAGCGCACAAAGGAGTACACGAGGTATCTCTACAGCGTACAAAGGAGTACAGAAGGTATCTCTACAGCGCACAAAGGAGTACAGAAGGTATCTCTACAGCGCACAAAGGAGTACAGAAGGTATCTCTACAGCGCACAAAGGAGTACAAGAAATATCTCTAGAACGTACAAAGGAGTACAGAAGGTTTCTCTACAGCGCACAAAGGAGTACAGAAGGTATCTCTACAGCGCACAAAGGAGTACAGAAGGTATCTCTACAGCGCACATAGGAGTACAGAAAATATCTCTACAGCGCACACAGGAGTACAGAAGGTATCTCTACAGCGCACAAAGGAGTACAGAAGGTATCTCTACAGCGCACAAAGGAGTACAGGAAATATCTCTAGAACGTACAAAGGAGTACAGAAGGTATCTCTACAGCGCACAAAGGAGTACAGAAGGTATCTCTACAGCGCACAAAGGAGTACAGAAGGTATCTCTACAGCGCACAAAGGAGTACACGAGGTATCTCTACAGCGTACAAAGGAGTACAGAAGGTATCTCTACAGCGCACAAAGGAGTACAGAAGGTATCTCTACAGCGCACAAAGGAGTACAGAAGGTATCTCTACAGCGCACAAAGGAGTCCAGGAAATATCTCTAGAACGTACAAAGGAGTACAGAAGGTATCTCTACAGCGCACAAAGGAGTACAAAAGGTATCTCTACAGCGCACAAAAGAGTACAGAAGGTATCTCTACAGCGCACAAAGGAGTACAGAAGGTATCTCTACAGCGCACAATGGAGTACAGAAGGTATCCCTACAGCGTACAAAGGAGTACAGAAGGTATCTCTACAGCGCACAAAGGAGTACAGAAGGTATCTCTACAGCGCACAAAGGAGTACAGAAGGTATCTCTACAGCGCACAAAGGAGTACAGAAAATATCTCTAGAACGTACAAAGGAGTACAGAAGGTATCTCTACAGCGCACAAAGGAGTACAGAAGGTATCTCTACAGCGCACAAAGGAGTACAGGAAATATCTCTAGATCGTACAAAGGAGTACACGAGGTATCTCTACAGCGTACAAAGGAGTACAGAAGGTATCTCTACAGCGCACAAAGGAGTACAGAAGGTATCTCTACAGCGCACAAAGGAGTACAGAAGGTATCTCTACAGCGCACAAAGGAGTACAGAAGGTATCTCTACAGCGCACAAAGGAGTACAGGAAATATCTCTAGAACGTACAAAGGAGTACACGAGGTATCTCTACAGCGTACAAAAGAGTACAGAAGGTATCTCTACAGCGCACAAAGGAGTACAGAAGGTATCTCTACAGCGCACGAAGGAGTACAGAAGGTATCTCTACAGCGCACAAAGGAGTACAGAAGGTATCTCTACAGCGCACAAAGGAGTACAGGAAATATCACTAGAACGTACACAGGAGTACACGAGGTATCTCTACAGCGTACAAAGGAGTACAGAAGGTATCTCTGCAGCGCACAAAGGAGTACAGAAGGTATCTCTACAGCGCACAAAGGAGTGCAGGAAATATCTCTTGAACGAACAAAGGAGTACACGAGGTATCTCTACAGCGTACAAAGGTGTACAGAAGGTATCTCTACAGCGAACAAAGGAGTACAGAAGGTATCTCTACAGCGCACAAAGGAGTACAGGAAATATCTCTAGAACGTACAAAGGAGTACAGAAGGTATCTCTACAGCGCACAAAGGAGTACAGAAGGTATCTCTACAGCGCACAAAGGAGTACAGAAGGTATCTCTACAGCGCACAAAGGAGTACACGAGGTATCTCTACAGCGTACAAAGGAGTACAGAGGGTATCTCTACAGCGCACAAAGGAGTACAGAAGGTATCTCTACAGCGCACAAAGGAGTACAGAAGGTATCTCTACAGCGCACAAAGGAGTACAGGAAATATCTCTAGAACGTACAAAGGAGTACAGAAGGTATCTCTACAGCGCACAAAGGAGTACAGAAGGTATCTCTACAGCGCACAAAGGAGTACAGAAGGTATCTCTACAGCGCACAAAGGAGTACAGAAGGTATCTCTACAGCGCACAAAAGAGTACAGGAAATATCTCTAGAACGTACAAAGGAGTACAGAAGGTATCTCTACAGCGCACAAAGGAGTACAGAAGGTATCTCTACAGCGCACAAAGGAGTACAGAAGGTATCTCTCCAGCGCACAAAGGAGTACACGAGGTATCTCTACAGCGTACAAAGGAGTACAGAAGGTATCTCTACAGCGCACAAAGGAGTACAGAAGGTATCTCTACAGCGCACAAAGGAGTACAGAAGGTATCTCTACAGCGCACAAAGGAGTACAGAAGGTATCTCTACAGCGCACAAAGGAGTACAGAAGGTATCTCTACAGCGCACAAAGGAGTACAGGAAATATCTCTAGAACGTACAAAGGAGTACAGAAGGTATCTCTACAGCGCACATAGGAGTACAGAAGGTATCTCTACAGCGCACAAAGGAGTACAGAAGGTATCTCTACAGCGCACAAAGGAGTACAGGAAATATCTCTAGAACGTACAAAGGAGTACACGAGGTATCTCTACAGCGTACAAAGAAGTACAGAAGGTATCTCTACAGCGAACAAAGGAGTACAGAAGGTATCTCTACAGCGCACAAAGGAGTACAGGAAATATCTCTAGAACGTACAAAGGAGTACACGAGGTATCTCTACAGCGTACAAAGGAGTACAGAAGGTATCTCTGCAGCGCACAAAGGAGTACAGAAGGTATCTCTACAGCGCACAAAGGAGTGCAGGAAATATCTCTTGAACGAACAAAGGAGTACACGAGGTATCTCTACAGCGTACAAAAGTGTACAGAAGGTATCTCTACAGCGAACAAAGGAGTACAGAAGGTATCTCTACAGCGCACAAAGGAGTACAGGAAATATCTCTAGAACGTACAAAGGAGTACAGAAGGTATCTCTACAGCGCACAAAGGAGTACAGAAGGTATCTCTACAGCGCACAAAGGAGTACAGAAGGTATCTCTACAGCGCACAAAGGAGTACAGAAGGTGTCTCTACAGCGCACAAAGGAGTACAGAAGGTATCTCTACAGCGCACAAAGGAGTACAGAAAATATCTCTAGAACGTACAAAGGAGTACACGAGGTATCTCTACAGCGTACAAAGGAGTACAGAAGGTATCTCTACAGCGCTCAAAGAAGTACAGAAGGTATCTCTACAGCGCACAAAGGAGTACAGAAGGTATCTCTACAGCGCACAAAGGAGTACAGAAGGTATCTCTACAGCGCACAAAGGAGTACAGGAAATATCTCTAGAACGTACAAAGGAGTACAGAAGGTATCTCTACAGCGCACAAAGGAGTACAGAAGGTATCTCTACAGCGCACAAAGGAGTACAGAAGGTATCTCTACAGCGCACAAAGGAGTACACGAGGTATCTCTACAGCGTACAAAGGAGTACAGAAGGTATCTCTACAGCGCACAAAGGAGTACAGAAGGTATCTCTACAGCGCACGAAGGAGTACAGAAGGTATCTCTACAGCGCACAAAGGAGTACAAGAAATATCTCTAGAACGTACAAAGGAGTACAGAAGGTTTCTCTACAGCGCACAAAGGAGTACAGAAGGTATCTCTACAGCGCACAAAGGAGTACAGAAGGTATCTCTACAGCGCACAAAGGAGTACAGAAAATATCTCTACAGCGCACAAAGGAGTACAGAAGGTATCTCTACAGCGTACAAAGGAGTACAGAAGGTATCTCTACAGCGCACAAAGGAGTACAGAAGATATCTCTACAGCGCACAAAGGAGTACAGAAGGTATCTCTACAGCGCACAAAGGAGTACAGGAAATATCTCTAGAACGTACAAAGGAGTACAGAAGGTATCTCTACAGCGCACAAAGGAGTACAGAAGGTATCTGTACAGCACACAAAGGAGTACAGAAGGTATCTCTACAGCGCACAAAGGAGTACACGAGGTATCTCTACAGCGTACAAAGGAGTACAGAAGGTATCTCTACAGCGCACAAAGGAGTACAGAAGGTATCTCTACAGCGCACAAAGGAGTACAGAAGGTATCTCTACAGCGCACAAAGGAGTCCAGGAAATATCTCTAGAACGTACAAAGGAGTACAGAAGGTATCTCTACAGCGCACAAAGGAGTACAGAAGGTATCTCTACAGCGCACAAAAGAGTACAGAAGGTATCTCTACAGCGCACAAAGGAGTACAGAAGGTATCTCTACAGCGCACAATGGAGTACAGAAGGTATCCCTACAGCGTACAAAGGAGTACAGAAGGTATCTCTACAGCGCACAAAGGAGTACAGAAGGTATCTCTACAGCGCACAAAGGAGTACAGAAGGTATCTCTACAGCGCACAAAGGAGTACAGAAAATATCTCTAGAACGTACAAAGGAGTACAGAAGGTATCTCTACAGCGCACAAAGGAGTACAGAAGGTATCTCTACAGCGAACAAAGGAGTACAGGAAATATCTCTAGAACGTACAAAGGAGTACACGAGGTATCTCTACAGCGTACAAAGGAGTACAGAAGGTATCTCTACAGCGCACAAAGGAGTACAGAAGGTATCTCTACAGCGCACAAAAGAGTACAGGAAATATCTCTAGAACGTACAAAGGAGTACAGAAGGTATCTCTACAGCGCACAAAGGAGTACACGAGGTATCTCTACAGCGTACAAAGGAGTACAGAAGGTATCTCTACAGCGCACAAAGGAGTACAGAAGGTATCTCTACAGCGCACAAAGGAGTACAGAAGGTATCTCTACAGCGCACAAAGGAGTACAGAAGGTATCTCTACAGCGCACAAAGGAGTACAGAAGGTATCTCTACAGCGCACAAAGGAGTACAGGAAATATCTCTAGAACGTACAAAGGAGTACACGAGGTATCTCTACAGCGTACAAAGGAGTACAGAAGGTATCTCTACAGCGCACAAAGGAGTACAGAAGGTATCTCTACAGCGCACAAAGGATTACAGAAGGTATCTCTACAGCGCACAAAGGAGTACAGAAGGTATCTCTACAGCGCACAAAAGAGTACAGGAAATATCTCTAGAACGTACAAAGGAGTACACGAGGTATCTCTACAGCGTACAAAGGAGTACAGAAGGTATCTCTACAGCGCACAAAGGAGTACAGAAGGTATCTCTACAGCGCACAAAGGAGTACAGGAAATATCTCTAGAACGTACAAAGGAGTACACGAGGTATCTCTACAGCGTACAAAGGAGTACAGAAGGTATCTCTACAGCGCACAAAGGAGTACAGAAGGTATCTCTACAGCGCACAAAGGAGTACAGAAGGTATCTCTACAGCGCACAAAGGAGTACAGAAGGTATCTCTACAGCGCACAAAGGAGTACAGAAGGTATCTCTACAGCGCACAAAGGAGTACAGAAGGTATCTCTACAGCGCACAAAGGAGTTCAGGAAATATCTCTAGAACGTACAAAGGAGAACAGAAGGTATCTCTACAGCGCACAAAGGAGTACAGAAGGTATCTCTACAGCGCACAAAGGAGTACAGAAGGTATCTCTACAGCGTACAAAAGAGTACACGAGGTATCTCTACAGCGTACAAAGGAGTACAGAAGGTATTTCTACAGCGCACAAAGGAGTACAGAAGGTATCTCTACAGCGCACAAAGGAGTACAGAAGGTATCTCTAAAGCGCACAAAGGAGTACAGGAAATATCTCTAGAACGTACAAAGGAGTACAGAAGGTATCTCTACAGCGCACAAAGGAGTACAGAAGGTATCTCTACAGCGCACAAAGGAGTACAGAAGGTATCTCTACAGCGTACAAAGGAGTACAGAAAGTATCTCTACAGCGCACAAAGGAGTACAGAAGGTATCTCTACAGCGCACAAAGGAGTACAGAAGGTATCCCTACAGCGCACAAAGGAGTACAGAAGGTATCTCTACAGCGCACAAAGGAGTACAGGAAATATCTCTAGAACGTACAAAGGAGTACAGAAGGTATCTCTACAGCGCACAAAGGAGTACAGAAGGTATCTCTACAGCGCACAAAGGAGTACAGGAAATATCTCTAGAACGTACAAAGGAGTACACGAGGTATCTCTACAGCGCACAAAGGAGTACAGAAGGTATCTCTACAGCGCACAAAGGAGTACACGAGGTATCTCTACAGCGTACAAAGGAGTACAGAGGGTATCTCTACAGCGCACAAAGGAGTACAGAAGGTATCTCTACAGCGCACAAAGGAGTACAGAAGGTATCTCTACAGCGCACAAAGGAGTACAGGAAATATCTCTAGAACGTACAAAGGAGTACAGAAGGTATCTCTACAGCGCACAAAGGAGTACAGAAGGTATCTCTACAGCGCACAAAGGAGTACAGAAGGTATCTCTACAGCGCACAAAGGAGTACAGAAGGTATCTCTACAGCGCACAAAAGAGTACAGGAAATATCTCTAGAACGTACAAAGGAGTACAGAAGGTATCTCTACAGCGCACAAAGGAGTACAGAAGGTATCTCTACAGCGCACAAAGGAGTACAGAAGGTATCTCTCCAGCGCACAAAGGAGTACACGAGGTATCTCTACAGCGTACAAAGGAGTACAGAAGGTATCTCTACAGCGCACAAAGGAGTACAGAAGGTATCTCTACAGCGCACAAAGGAGTACAGAAGGTATCTCTACAGCGCACAAAGGAGTACAGAAGGTATCTCTACAGCGCACAAAGGAGTACAGAAGGTATCTCTACAGCGCACAAAGGAGTACAGGAAATATCTCTAGAACGTACAAAGGAGTACAGAAGGTATCTCTACAGCGCACATAGGAGTACAGAAGGTATCTCTACAGCGCACAAAGGAGTACAGAAGGTATCTCCACAGCGCACAAAGGAGTACAGGAAATATCTCTAGAACGTACAAAGGAGTACACGAGGTATCTCTACAGCGTACAAAGAAGAACAGAAGGTATCTCTACAGCGCACAAAGGAGTACAGAAGGTATCACTACAGCGTACAAAGGAGTACAGAAGGTATCTCTACAGCGCACAAAGGAGTACAGAAGGTATCTCTACAGCGCACAAAGGAGTACAGAAGGTATCTCTACAGCGCACAAAGGAGTACAGGAAATATCTCTAGAACGTACAAAGGAGTACACGAGGTATCTCTACAGCGCACAAAGGAGTACAGAAGGTATCTCTACAGCGCACAAAGGAGTACAGAAGGTATCTCTACAGCGCACAAAGGAGTACAGAAGGTATCTCTACAGCGCACAAAGGAGTACAGAAGGTATCTCTACAGCGCACAAAGGAGTACAGGAAATATCTCTAGAACGTACAAAGGAGTACAGAAGGTATCTCTACAGCGCACAAAGGTGTACAGGAAATATCTCTAGAACGTACAAAGGAGTACAGAAGGTATCTCTACAGCGCACAAAGGAGTACAGAAGGTATCTCTACAGCGCACAAAGGAGTACAGAAGGCATCTCTACAGCGCACAAAGGAGTACAGGAAATATCTCAAGAACGTACAAAGGAGTACACGAGGTATCTCTACAGCGCACAAAGGAGTACAGAAGGTATCTCTACAGCGCACAAAGGAGTACACGAGGTATCTCTACAGCGTACAAAGGAGTACAGAAGGTATCTCTACAGCGCACAAAGGAGTACAGAAGGTATCTCTACAGCGCACAAAGGAGTACAGAAGGTATCTCTACAGCGCACAAAGGAGTACAGAAGGTATCTCTACAGCGCACAAAGGAGTACAGAAGGTATCTCTACAGCGCACAAAGGAGTACAGAAGGTATCTCTACAGCGCACAAAGGAGTACAGAAGGTATCTCTACAGCGCACAAAGGAGTACAGGAAATATCTCTAGAACGTACAAAGGAGTACACGAGGTATCTCTACAGCGTACAAAGGAGTACAGAAGGTATCTCTACAGCGCACAAAGGAGTACAGAAGGTATCTCTACAGCGCACAAAGGATTACAGAAGGTATCTCTACAGCGCACAAAGGAGTACAGAAGGTATCTCTACAGCGCACAAAAGAGTACAGGAAATATCTCTAGAACGTACAAAGGAGTACACGAGGTATCTCTACAGCGTACAAAGGAGTACAGAAGGTATCTCTACAGCGCACAAAGGAGTACAGAAGGTATCTCTACAGCGCACAAAGGAGTACAGGAAATATCTCTAGAACGTACAAAGGAGTACACGAGGTATCTCTACAGCGTACAAAGGAGTACAGAAGGTATCTCTACAGCGCACAAAGGAGTACAGAAGGTATCTCTACAGCGCACAAAGGAGTACAGAAGGTATCTCTACAGCGCACAAAGGAGTACAGAAGGTATCTCTACAGCGCACAAAGGAGTACAGAAGGTATCTCTACAGCGCACAAAGGAGTACAGAAGGTATCTCTACAGCGCACAAAGGAGTTCAGGAAATATCTCTAGAACGTACAAAGGAGAACAGAAGGTATCTCTACAGCGCACAAAGGAGTACAGAAGGTATCTCTACAGCGCACAAAGGAGTACAGAAGGTATCTCTACAGCGTACAAAAGAGTACACGAGGTATCTCTACAGCGTACAAAGGAGTACAGAAGGTATTTCTACAGCGCACAAAGGAGTACAGAAGGTATCTCTACAGCGCACAAAGGAGTACAGAAGGTATCTCTAAAGCGCACAAAGGAGTACAGGAAATATCTCTAGAACGTACAAAGGAGTACAGAAGGTATCTCTACAGCGCACAAAGGAGTACAGAAGGTATCTCTACAGCGCACAAAGGAGTACAGAAGGTATCTCTACAGCGTACAAAGGAGTACAGAAAGTATCTCTACAGCGCACAAAGGAGTACAGAAGGTATCTCTACAGCGCACAAAGGAGTACAGAAGGTATCCCTACAGCGCACAAAGGAGTACAGAAGGTATCTCTACAGCGCACAAAGGAGTACAGGAAATATCTCTAGAACGTACAAAGGAGTACAGAAGGTATCTCTACAGCGCACAAAGGAGTACAGAAGGTATCTCTACAGCGCACAAAGGAGTACAGGAAATATCTCTAGAACGTACAAAGGAGTACACGAGGTATCTCTACAGCGTACAAAGGAGTACAGAAGGTATCTCTACAGCGCACAAAAGAGTACAGAAGGTTTCTCTACAGCGCACAAAGGAGTACAGAAGGTATCTCTACAGCGCACAAAGGAGTACAGAAGGTATCTCTACAGCGCACAAAGGAGTGCAGGAAATATCTCTAGAACGTACAAAGGAGTACACGAGGTATCTCTACAGCGTACAAAGGAGTACAGAAGGTATCTCTACAGCGCACAAAGGAGTACAGAAGGTATCTCTACAGCGCACAAAGGAGTACAGAAGGTATCTCTACAGCGCACAAAGGAGTACAGAAGGTATCTCTACAGCGCACAAAGGAGTACAGGAAATATCTCTAGAACGTACAAAGGAGTACACGAGATATCTCTACAGCGTACAAAGGAGTACAGAAGGTATCTCTACAGCGCACAAAGGAGTACAGAAGGTATCTCTACAGCGCACAAAGGAGTACAGAAGGTATCTCTACAGCGCACAAAGGAGTACAGAAGGTATCTCTACAGCGCACAAAGGAGTACAGGAAATATCTCTAGAACGTACAAAGGAGTACACGAGTTATCTCTACA
The DNA here is from genome assembly GCA_030386875.1 of Morinoia aosen. Classification (NCBI taxonomy): domain Eukaryota; kingdom Metazoa; phylum Arthropoda; class Malacostraca; order Amphipoda; family Talitridae; genus Morinoia; species Morinoia aosen. The sequence continues at coordinate 55,636,827 of CM059576.1, read as the reverse complement.
GCGTACAAAGGAGTACAGAAGGTATCTCTACAGCGCACAAAGGAGTACAGAAGGTATCTCTACAGCGCACAAAGGAGTACAGAAGGTATCTCTACAGCGCACAAAGGAGTACAGAAGGTATCTCTACAACGCACAAAGGAGTACAGGAAATATCTCTAGAACGTACAAAGGAGTACACGAGGTATCTCTACAGCGTACAAAGGAGTACAGAAGGTATCTCTACAGCACACAAAGGAGTACAGAAGGTATCTCTACAGCGCACAAAGGAGTACAGAAGGTATCTCTACAGCGCACAAAGGAGTACAGAAGGTATCTCTACAGCGCACAAAGGAGTACAGGAAATATCTCTAGAACGTACAAAGGAGTACAGAAGGTATCTCTACAGCGCACAAAGGAGTACAGAAGGTATCTCTACAGCGCACAAAGGAGTACAGAAGGTTTCTCTACAGCGCACAAAGGAGTACACGAGGTATCTCTACAGCGTACAAAGGAGTACAGAAGGTATCTCTACAGCGCACAAAGGAGTACAGAAGGTATCTCTACAGCGCACAAAGGAGTACAGAAGGTATCTCTACAGCGCACAAAGGAGTACAGGAAATATCTCTAGAACGTACAAAGGAGTACAGAACGTATCTCTACAGCGCACAAAGGAGTACAGAAGGTATCTCTACAGCGCAAAAAGGAGTACAGAAGGTATCTCTACAGCGCACAAGGGAGTACAGAAGGTATCTCTACAGCGCACAAAGGAGTACAGAAGGTATCTCTACAGCGTACAAAGGAGTACAGAAGGTATCTCTACAGCGCACAAAGGAGTACAGAAGGAATCTCTTCAGCGCACAAAGGAGTACAGAAGGTATCTCTACAGCGCACAAAGGAGAACAGGAAATATCTCTAGAACGTACAAAGGAGTACAGAAGGTATCTCTACAGCGCCAAAAGGAGTACAGAAGGTATCTCTACAGCGCACAAAGGAGTACAGGAAATATCTCTAGAACGTACAAAGGAGTACACGAGGTATCTCTACAGCGTACATAGGAGTACAGAAGGTATCTCTACAGCGCACAAAGGAGTACAGAAGGTTTCTCTACAGCGCACAAAGGAGTACAGAAGGTATCTCTACAGCGCACAAAGGAGTACAGAAGGTATCTCTACAGCGCACAAAGGAGTACAGGAAATATCTCTAGAACGTACAAAGGAGTACACGAGGTATCTCTACAGCGTACAAAGGAGTACAGAAGGTATCTCTACAGCGCACAAAGGAGTACAGAAGGTATCTCTACAGCGCACAAAGGAGTACAGAAGGTATCTCTACAGCGCACAAAGGAGTACAGAAGGTATCTCTACAGCGCACAAAGGAGTACAGGAAATATCTCTAGAACGTACAAAGGAGTACACGAGATATCTCTACAGCGTACAAAGGAGTACAGAAGGTATCTCTACAGCGCACAAAGGAAAACAGAAGGTATCTCTACAGCGCACAAAGGAGTACAGAAGGTATCTCTACAGCGCACAAAGGAGTACAGAAGGTATCTCTACAGCGCACAAAGGAGTACAGGAAATACCTCTAGAACGTACAAAGGAGTACACGAGGTATCTCTACAGCGTACAAAGGAGTACAGAAGGTATCTCTACAGCGCTTAAAGGAGTACAGAAGGTATCTCTACAGCGCACAAAGGACTACAGAAGGTATCTCTACAGCACACAAAGGAGTACAGAAGGTATCTCTACAGCGCACAAAGGAGTACAGGAAATATCTCTAGAACGTACAAAGGAGTACAGAAGGTATCTCTACAGCGCACAAAGGAGTACAGAAGGTATCTCTACAGCGCACAAAGGAGTACAGAAGGTATCTCTACAGCGCACAAAGGAGTACACGAGGTATCTCTACAGCGTACAAAGGAGTACAGAAGGTATCTCTACAGCGCACAAAGGAGTACAGAAGGTATCTCTACAGCGCACAAAGGAGTACAGAAGGTATCTCTACAGCGCACAAAGGAGTACAGGAAATATCTCTGGAACGTACAAAGGAGTACAGAAGGTATCTCTACAGCGTACAAAGGAGTACAGAAGGTATCTCTACAGCGCACAAAGGAGTACAGAAGGTATCTCTACAGCGCACAAAGGAGTACAGAAGGTATTTCTACAGCGCACAAAGGAGTACAGGAAATTTCTCTAGAACGTACAAAGGAGTACACGAGGTATCTCTACAGCGTACAAAGGAGTACAGAAGGTATCTCTACAGCGCACAAAGGAGTACAGAAGGTATCTCTACAGCGCACAAAGGAGTACAGAAGGTATCTCTACAGCGCACAAAGGAGTACAGGAAATATCTCTAGAACGTACAAAGGAGTACACGAGGTATCTCTACAGCGTACAAAGGAGTACAGAAGGTATCTCTACAGCGCACAAAGGAGTACAGAAGGTATCTCTACAGCGCACAAAGGAGTACAGAAGGTATCTCTACAGCACACAAAGGAGTACAGAAGGTATCTCTACAGCGCACAAAGGAGTACAGGAAATATCTCTAGAACGTACAAAGGAGTACAGAAGGTATCTCTACAGCGCACAAAGGAGTACAGAAGGTATCTCTACAGCGCACAAAGGAGTACAGAAGGTATCTCTACAGCGCACAAAGTAGTACACGAGGTATTTCTACAGCGTACAAAGGAGTAAAGAAGGTATCTCTACAGCGCACAAAGGAATACAGAAGGTATCTCTACAGCGCACAAAGGAGTACAGAAGGTATCTCTACAGCGCACAAAGGAGTACAGGAAATATCTCTAGAACGTACAAAGGAGTACAGAAGGTATCTCTACAGCGCACAAAGGAGTACAGAAGGTATCTCTACAGCGCACAAAGGAGTACAGAAGGTATCTCTACAGCGCACAAAGGAGTACAGAAGGTATCTCTACAGCGCACAAAGGAGTGTAGGAAATTTCTCTAGAACGTACAAAGGAGTACACCAGGTATCTCTACAGCGTACAAAGGAGTACAGAAGGTATCTCTACAGCGCACAAAGAAGTACAGAAGGTACCTCTACAGCGCACAAAGGAGTACAGAAGGTATCTTTACAGCGCACAAAGGAGTACAGGAAATATCTCTAGAACGTACAAAGGAGTACACGAGGTATCTCTACAGCGTACAAAGGAGTACAGAAGGTATCTCTACAGCGCACAAAGGAGTACAGAAGGTATCTCTACAGCGCACAAAGGAGTACAGAAGGTATCTCTACAGCGCACAAATGAGTACAGAAGGTATCCCTACAGCGCACAAAGGAGTACAGGAAATATCTCTAGGACGTACAAAGGAGTACACGAGGTATCTCTACAGCGTACAAAGGAGTACAGAAGGTATCTCTACAGCGCACAAAGGAGTAAAGAAGGTATCTCTACAGCGCACAAAGGAGTACAGAAGGTATCTCTACAGCGCACAAAGGAGTACAGAAGGTATCTCTACAGCACACAAAGGAGTACAGAAGGTATCTCTACAGCGCACAAAGGAGTACAGGAAATATCTCTAGAACGTACAAAGGAGTACAGAAGGTATCTCTACAGCGCACAAAGGAGTACAGAAGGTATCTCTACAGCGCACAAAGGAGTGCAGAAGGTATCTTTACAGCGCACAAAGGAGTACACGAGGTATCTCTACAGCGCACAAAGGAGTACAGAAGGTATCTCTACAGCGCACAAAGGAGTACAGGAAATATCTCTAGAACGTACAAAGGAGTACAGAAGGTATCTCTACAGCGCACAAAAGAGTACAGGAAATATCTCTAGAACGTACAAAGGAGTACACGAGGTATCTCTACAGCGTACAAAGGAGTACAGAAGGTATCTCTACAGCGCACAAAGGAGTACAGAAGGTATCTCTACAGCGCACAAAGGAGTACAGGAAATATCTCTAGAACGTACAAAGGAGTACACGAGGTATCTCTACAGCGTACAAAGGAGTACAGAAGGTATCTCTACAGCGCACAAAGGAGTACAGAAGGTATCTCTACAGCGCACAAAGGAGTACAGAAGGTATCTCTACAGCGCACAAAGGAGTACAGAAGGTATCTCTACAGCGCACAAAGGAGTACAGAAGGTATCTCTACAGCGCACAAAGGAGTACAGAAGGTATCTCTACAGCGCACAAAGGAGTTCAGGAAATATCTCTAGAACGTACAAAGGAGAACAGAAGGTATCTCTACAGCGCACAAAGGAGTACAGAAGGTATCTCTACAGCGCACAAAGGAGTACAGAAGGTATCTCTACAGCGTACAAAAGAGTACACGAGGTATCTCTACAGCGTACAAAGGAGTACAGAAGGTATCTCTACAGCGCACAAAGGAGTACAGAAGGTATCTCTACAGCGCACAAAGGAGTACAGAAGGTATCTCTAAAGCGCACAAAGGAGTACAGGAAATATCTCTAGAACGTACAAAGGAGTACAGAAGGTATCTCTACAGCGCACAAAGGAGTACAGAAGGTATCTCTACAGCGCACAAAGGAGTACAGAAGGTATCTCTACAGCGTACAAAGGAGTACAGAAAGTATCTCTACAGCGCACAAAGGAGTACAGAAGGTATCTCTACAGCGCACAAAGGAGTACAGAAGGTATCTCTACAGCGCACAAAGGAGTACAGGAAATATCTCTAGAACGTACAAAGGAGTACAGAAGGCATCTCTACAGCGCACAAAGGAGTACAGAAGGTATCTCTACAGCGCACAAAGGAGTACAGGAAATATCTCTAGAACGTACAAAGGAGTACACGAGGTATCTCTACAGCGTACAAAGGAGTACAGAAGGTATCTCTACAGCGCACAAAAGAGTACAGAAGGTTTCTCTACAGCGCACAAAGGAGTACAGAAGGTATCTCTACAGCGCACAAAGGAGTACAGAAGGTATCTCTACAGCGCACAAAGGAGTACAGGAAATATCTCTAGAACGTACAAAGGAGTACACGAGGTATCTCTACAGCGTACAAAGGAGTACAGAAGGTATCTCTACAGCGCACAAAGGAGTACAGAAGGTATCTCTACAGCGCACAAAGGAGTACAGAAGGTATCTCTACAGCGCACAAAGGAGTACAGAAGGTATCTCTACAGCGCACAAAGGAGTACAGGAAATATCTCTGGAACGTACAAAGGAGTACACGAGGTATCTCTACAGCGTACAAAGGAGTACAGAAGGTATCTCTACAGCGCACAAAGGAGTACAGAAGGTATCTCTACAGCGCACAAAGGAATACAGAAGGTATCTCTACAGCGCACAAAGGAGTACAGAAGGTATCTCTACAGCGCACAAAGGAGTACAGGAAATATCTCTAGAACGAACAAAGGAGTAGAGAAGGTATCTCTACAGCGCACAAAGGAGTACAGAAGGTATCTCTACAGCGCACAAAGGAGTACAGGAGGTATCTCTACAGTGCACAAAGGAGTACAGAAGGTATCTCTACAGCGCACAAAGGAGTACAGGAAATTTCTCTAGAACGTACAAAGGAGTACACGAGGTATCTCTACAGCGTACAAAGGAGTACAGAAGGTATCTCTACAGCGCACAAAGAAGTACAGAAGGTATCTCTACAGCGCACAAAGGAGTACAGAAGGTATCTCTACAGCGCACAAAGGAGTACAGGAAATATCTCTAGAACGTACAAAGAAGTACACGAGGTATCTCTACAGCGTACAAAGGAGTACAGAAGGTATCTCTACAGCGCACAAAGGAGTACAGAAGGTATCTCTACAGCGCACAAAGGAGTACAGAAGGTATCTCTACAGCGCACAAAGGAGTACAGAAGGTATCTCTACAGCGCACAAAGGAGTACAGGAAATATCTCTAGAACGTACAAAGGAGTACACGAGGTATCTCTACAGCGTACAAAGGAGTACAGAAGGTATCTCTACAGCACACAAAGGAGTACAGAAGGTATCTCTACAGCGCACAAAGGAGTACAGAAGGTATCTCTACAGCGCACAAAGGAGTACAGAAGGTATCTCTACAGCGCACAAAGGAGTACAGGAAATATCTCTAGAACGTACAAAGGAGTACAGAAGGTATCTCTACAGCGCACAAAGGAGTACAGAAGGTATCTCTACAGCGCACAAAGGAGTACAGAAGGTTTCTCTACAGCGCACAAAGGAGTACAGGAAATATCTCTAGAACGTACAAAGGAGTACACGAGGTATCTCTACAGCGTACAAAGGAGTACAGAAGGTATCTCTACAGCGCACAAAAGAGTACAGAAGGTTTCTCTACAGCGCACAAAGGAGTACAGAAGGTATCTCTACAGCGCACAAAGGAGTACAGAAGGTATCTCTACAGCGCACAAAGGAGTACAGGAAATATCTCTAGAACGTACAAAGGAGTACACGAGGTATCTCTACAGCGTACAAAGGAGTACAGAAGGTATCTCTACAGCGCACAAAGGAGTACAGAAGGTATCTCTACAGCGCACAAAGGAGTACAGAAGGTATCTCTACAGCGCACAAAGGAGTAAAGAAGGTATCTCTACAGCGCACAAAGGAGTACAGGAAATATCTCTAGAACGTACAAAGGAGTACACGAGGTATCTCTACAGCGTACAAAGGAGTACAGAAGGTATCTCTACAGCGCACAAAGGAGTACAGAAGGTATCTCTACAGCGCACAAAGGAATACAGAAGGTATCTCTACAGCGCACAAAGGAGTACAGAAGGTATCTCTACAGCGCACAAAGGAGTACAGGAAATATCTCTAGAACGAACAAAGGAGTAGAGAAGGTATCTCTACAGCGCACAAAGGAGTACAGAAGGTATCTCTACAGCGCACAAAGGAGTACAGGAGGTATCTCTACAGTGCACAAAGGAGTACAGAAGGTATCTCTACAGCGCACAAAGGAGTACAGGAAATTTCTCTAGAACGTACAAAGGAGTACACGAGGTATCTCTACAGCGTACAAAGGAGTACAGAAGGTATCTCTACAGCGCACAAAGAAGTACAGAAGGTATCTCTACAGCGCACAAAGGTGTACAGAAGGTATCTCTACAGCGCACAAAGGAGTACAGGAAATATCTCTAGAACGTACAAAGAAGTACACGAGGTATCTCTACAGCGTACAAAGGAGTACAGAAGGTATCTCTACAGCGCACAAAGGAGTACAGAAGGTATCTCTACAGCGCACAAAGGAGTACAGAAGGTATCTCTACAGCGCACAAAGGAGTACAGAAGGTATCTCTACAACGCACAAAGGAGTACAGGAAATATCTCTAGAACGTACAAAGGAGTACACGAGGTATCTCTACAGCGTACAAAGGAGTACAGAAGGTATCTCTACAGCACACAAAGGAGTACAGAAGGTATCTCTACAGCGCACAAAGGAGTACAGAAGGTATCTCTACAGCGCACAAAGGAGTACAGAAGGTATCTCTACAGCGCACAAAGGAGTACAGGAAATATCTCTAGAACGTACAAAGGAGTACAGAAGGTATCTCTACAGCGCACAAAGGAGTACAGAAGGTATCTCTATAGCGCACAAAGGAGTACAGAAGGTTTCTCTACAGCGCACAAAGGAGTACACGAGGTATCTCTACAGCGTACAAAGGAGTACAGAAGGTATCTCTACAGCGCACAAAGGAGTACAGAAGGTATCTCTACAGCGCACAAAGGAGTACAGAAGGTATCTCTACAGCGCACAAAGGAGTACAGGAAATATCTCTAGAACGTACAAAGGAGTACAGAACGTATCTCTACAGCGCACAAAGGAGTACAGAAGGTATCTCTACAGCGCAAAAAGGAGTACAGAAGGTATCTCTACAGCGCACAAGGGAGTACAGAAGGTATCTCTACAGCGCACAAAGGAGTACAGAAGGTATCTCTACAGCGTACAAAGGAGTACAGAAGGTATCTCTACAGCGCACAACGGAGTGCAGAAGGAATCTCTTCAGCGCACAAAGGAGTACAGAAGGTATCTCTACAGCGCACAAAGGAGAACAGGAAATATCTCTAGAACGTACAAAGGAGTACAGAAGGTATCTCTACAGCGCCAAAAGGAGTACAGAAGGTATCTCTACAGCGCACAAAGGAGTACAGGAAATATCTCTAGAACGTACAAAGGAGTACACGAGGTATCTCTACAGCGTACATAGGAGTACAGAAGGTATCTCTACAGCGCACAAAGGAGTACAGAAGGTTTCTCTACAGCGCACAAAGGAGTACAGAAGGTATCTCTACAGCGCACAAAGGAGTACAGAAGGTAGCTCTACAGCGCACAAAGGAGTACAGGAAATATCTCTAGAACGTACAAAGGAGTACACGAGGTATCTCTACAGCGTACAAAGGAGTACAGAAGGTATCTCTACAGCGCACAAAGGAGTACAGAAGGTATCTCTACAGCGCACAAAGGAGTACAGAAGGTATCTCTACAGCGCACAAAGGAGTACAGAAGGTATCTCTACAGCGCACAAAGGAGTACAGGAAATATCTCTAGAACGTACAAAGGAGTACACGAGATATCTCTACAGCGTACAAAGGAGTACAGAAGGTATCTCTACAGCGCACAAAGGAAAACAGAAGGTATCTCTACAGCGCACAAAGGAGTACAGAAGGTATCTCTACAGCGCACAAAGGAGTACAGAAGGTATCTCTACAGCGCACAAAGGAGTACAGGAAATATCTCTAGAACGTACAAAGGAGTACACGAGGTATCTCTACAGCGTACAAAGGAGTACAGAAGGTATCTCTACAGCGCTTAAAGGAGTACAGAAGGTATCTCTACAGCGCACAAAGGACTACAGAAGGTATCTCTACAGCACACAAAGGAGTACAGAAGGTATCTCTACAGCGCACAAAGGAGTACAGGAAATATCTCTAGAACGTACAAAGGAGTACAGAAGGTATCTCTACAGCGCACAAAGGAGTACAGAAGGTATCTCTACAGCGCACAAAGGAGTACAGAAGGTATCTCTACAGCGCACAAAGGAGTACACGAGGTATCTCTACAGCGTACAAAGGAGTACAGAAGGTATCTCTACAGCGCACAAAGGAGTACAGAAGGTATCTCTACAGCGCACAAAGGAGTACAGAAGGTATCTCTACAGCGCACAAAGGAGTACAGGAAATATCTCTGGAACGTACAAAGGAGTACAGAAGGTATCTCTACAGCGTACAAAGGAGTACAGAAGGTATCTCTACAGCGCACAAAGGAGTACAGAAGGTATCTCTACAGCGCACAAAGGAGTACAGAAGGTATCTCTACAGCGCACAAAGGAGTACAGGAAATTTCTCTAGAACGTACAAAGGAGTACACGAGGTATCTCTACAGCGTACAAAGGAGTACAGAAGGTATCTCTACAGCGCACAAAGGAGTACAGAAGGTATCTCTACAGCGCACAAAGGAGTACAGAAGGTATCTCTACAGCGCACAAAGGAGTACAGGAAATATCTCTAGAACGTACAAAGGAGTACACGAGGTATCTCTACAGCGTACAAAGGAGTACAGAAGGTATCTCTACAGCGCACAAAGGAGTACAGAAGGTATCTCTACAGCGCACAAAGGAGTACAGAAGGTATCTCTACAGCACACAAAGGAGTACAGAAGGTATCTCTACAGCGCACAAAGGAGTACAGGAAATATCTCTAGAACGTACAAAGGAGTACAGAAGGTATCTCTACAGCGCACAAAGGAGTACAGAAGGTATCTCTACAGCGCACAAAGGAGTACAGAAGGTATCTCTACAGCGCACAAAGGAGTACACGAGGTATCTCTACAGCGTACAAAGGAGTAAAGAAGGTTTCTCTACAGCGCACAAAGGAATACAGAAGGTATCTCTACAGCGCACAAAGGAGTACAGAAGGTATCTCTACAGCGCACAAAGGAGTACAGGAAATATCTCTAGAACGTACAAAGGAGTACAGAAGGTATCTCTACAGCGCACAAAGGAGTACAGAAGGTATCTCTACAGCGCACAAAGGAGTACAGAAGGTATCTCTACAGCGCACAAAGGAGTACAGAAGGTATCTCTACAGCGCACAAAGGAGTGTAGGAAATTTCTCTAGAACGTACAAAGGAGTACACCAGGTATCTCTACAGCGTACAAAGGAGTACAGAAGGTATCTCTACAGCGCACAAAGAAGTACAGAAGGTACCTCTACAGCGCACAAAGGAGTACAGAAGGTATCTCTACAGCGCACAAAGGAGTACAGGAAATATCTCTAGAACGTACAAAGGAGTACAGAAGGTATCTCTACAGCGCACAAAGGAGTACAGAAGGTATCTCTACAGCGCACAAAGGAGTACAGAAGGTATCTCTACAGCGCACAAAGGAGTACAGGAAATATCTCTAGAACGTACAAAGGAGTACACGAGGTATCTCTACAGCGTACAAAAGAGTACAGAAGGTATCTCTACAGCGCACAAAGGAGTACAGGAAATATCTCTAGAACGTACAAAGGAGTACACGAGGTATCTCTACAGCGTACAAAGGAGTACAGAAGGTATCTCTACAGCGCACAAAGGAGTACAGAAGGTATCTCTACAGCGCACAAAGGAGTACAGAAGGTATCTCTACAGCGCACAAAGGAGTACAGAAGGTATCTCTACAGCGCACAAAGGAGTACAGGAAATATCTCTAGAACGTACAAAGGAGTACACGAGGTATCTCTACAGCGTACAAAAGAGTACAGAAGGTATCTCTACAGCGCACAAAGGAGTACAGAAGGTATCTCTACAGCGCACAAAGGAGTACAGAAGGTATCTCTACAGTGCACAAAGGAGTACAGAAGGTATCTCTACAGCGCACAAAGGAGTACAGGAATTATCTCTAGAACGTACAAAGGAGTACACGAGGTATCTCTACAGCGTACAAAGGAGTACAGAAGGTATCTCTACAGCGCACAAAGGAGTACAGAAGGTATCTCTACAGCGCACAAAGGAGTACAGAAGGTATCTCTACAGCGCACAAAGGAGTACAGAAGGTATCTCTACAGCGCACAAAGGAGTACAGGAAATATCTCTAGAACGTACAAAGGAGTACAGAAGGTATCTCTACAGCGCACAAAGGAGTACAGAAGGTATCTCTACAGCGCACAAAGGAGTACAGAAGGTATCTCTACAGCGCACAAAGGAGTACACGAGGTATCTCTACAGCGTACAAAGGAGTACAGAAGGTATCTCTACAGCGCACAAAGGAGTACAGAAGGTATCTCTACAGCGCACAAAGGAGTACAGAAGGTATCTCACAGCGCACAAAGGAGTACAGGAAATATCTCTCGAACGTACAAAGGAGTACAGATGGTATCTCTACAGCGCATAAAGGAGTACAGAAGGTATCTCTACAGCGCACAAAGGAGTAAAGAAGGTATCTCTACAGCGCACAAAGGAGTACAGAAGGTATCTCTACAGCGCACAAAGGAGTACAGGAAATTTCTCTAGAACGTACAAAGGAGTACACGAGGTATCTCTACAGCGTACAAAGGAGTACAGAAGGTATCTCTACAGCGCACAAAGGAGTACAGAAGGTATCTCTACAGCGCACAAAGGAGTACAGAAGGTATCTCTACAGCGCACAAAGGAGTACAGGAAATTTCTCTAGAACGTACAAAGGAGTACACGAGGTATCTCTACAGCGTACAAAGGAGTACAGAAGGTATCTCTACAGCGCACAAAGGAGTACAGAAGGTATCTCTACAGCGCACAAAGGAGTACAGAAGGTATCTCTACAGCGCACAAAGGAGTACAGAAGGTATCTCTACAGCGCACAAAGGAGTACAGAAGGTATCTCTACAGCGCACAAAGGAGTACAGAAGGTATCTCTACAGCGCACAAAGGAGTACAGGCAATATCTCTAGAACGTACAAAGGAGTACACGAGGTATCTCTACAGCGTACAAAGGAGTACAGAAGGTATCTCTACAGCGCACAAAGGAGTACAGAAGGTATCTCTACAGCGCACAAAGGAGTACAGAAGGAATCTCTACAGCGCTCAAAGGAGTACAGGAAATATCTCTAGAACGTACAAAGGAGTACACGAGGTATCTCTACAGCGTACAAGAGTACAGAAGGTATCTCTACAGCGCACAAAGGAGTACAGAAGGTATCTCTACAGCGCACAAAGGAGTACAGAAGGTATCTCTACAGCGAACAAAGGTGTACAGGAAATATCTCTTGAACGTACAAAGGAGTACACGAGGTATCTCTACAGCGTACAAAGGAGTACAGAAGGTATCTCTACAGCGCACAAAGGAGTACAGAAGGTATCTCTACAGCGCACAAAGGAGTACAGAAGGTATCTCTACAGCACACAAAGGAGTACAGAAGGTATCTCTACAGCGCACAAATGAGTACAGAAGGTATCTCTACAGCGCACAAAGGAGTACAGAAGGTATCTCTACAGCGCACAAACGAGTACAGAAGGTATCTCTACAGCGCACAAAGGAGTACAGGAAATATCTCAAGAACGTACAAAGGAGTACACGAGGTACCTCTACAGCGTACAAAGGAGTACAAAAGGTATCTCTACAGCGCACAAAAGAGTACAGAAGGTATCTCTACAGCGCACAAAGGAGTACAGGAAATAGCTCTAGAACGTACAAAGGAGTACAGAAGGTATCTCTACAGCGCACAAAGGAGTACAGAAGGTATCTCTACAGCGCATAAAGGAGTACAGGAAATATCTCTAGAACGTACAAAGGAGTACACGAGGTATCTTTACAGCGTACAAAGGAGTACAGAAGGTATCTCTACAGCGCACAAAGGAGTACAGAAGGTATCTCTACAGCGCACAAAGGAGTACAGAAGGTATCTCTACAGCGCACAAAGGAGTACAGAAGGTATCTCTACAGCGCACAAAGGAGTACAGGAAATATCTCTAGAACGTACAAAGGAGTACACGAGGTATCTCTACAGCGTACAAAGGAGTACAGAAGGTATCTCTACAGCGCACAAAGGAGTACAGAAGGTATCTCTACAGCGCACAAAGGAGTACAGAAGGTATCTCTACAGCGCACAAAGGAGTACAGGAAATATCTCTAGAACGTACAAAGGAGTACACGAGGTATCTCTACAGCGTACAAAGGAGTACAGAAGGTATCTCTACAGCGCACAAAGGAGTACAGAAGGTATTTCTACAGCGTACAAAGGAGTACAGAAGGTATTTCTACAGCGCACAAAGGAGTACAGAAGGTATCTTTACAGCGCACAAAGGAGTACAGAAGGTATCTCTACAGCGCACAAAGTAGTACAGGAAATATCTCTAGAACGTACAAAGGAGTACACGAGGTATCTCTACGTCGTACAAAGGAGTACAGAAGGTATCTCTACAGCGCACAAAGGAGTACAGAAGGTATCTCTACAGCGTACAAAGGAGTACAGAAGGTATCTCTACAGAGCACAAAGGAGTACAGAAGGTATCTCTACAGCGCACAAAGGAGTACAGAAGGTATCTCTACAGCGCACAAAGGAGTACAGAAGGTATCTCTACAGCGCACAAAGGAGTACAGGAAATATCTCTAGAACGTACAAAGGAGTACAGAAGGTATCTCTACAGCGCACAAAGGAGTACAAAAGGTATCTCTACAGCGCACAAAGGAGTACAGAAGGTATCTCTACAGCGCATAAAGGAGTTCACGAGGTATCTCTACAGCGTACAAAGGAGTACAGAAGGTATCTCTACAGCGCACAAAGGAGTACAGAAGGTATCTCTACAGCGCACAAAGGAGTACAGAAGGTATCTCTACAGCGCACAAAGGAGTACAGGAAATATCTCTAGAACGTACAAAGGAGTACAGAAGGTATCTCTACAGCGCACAAAGAAGTACAGAAGGTATCTCTACAGCGCACAAAGGAGTACAGAAGGTATCTCTACAGCGCACAAAGGAGTACAGAAGGTATCTCTACAGCGCACAAAGGAGTACAGAAGGTATCTCTACAGCGTACAAAGGAGTACAGAAGGTATCTCTACAGCGCACAAAGGAGTACAGAAGGTATCTCTACAGCGCACAAAGGAGTACAGAAGGTATCTCTACAGCGCACAAAGGAGTACAGGAAATATCTCTAGAACGTACAAAGGAGTACAGAAGGTATCTCTACAGCGCACAAAGGAGTACAGAAGGTATCTCTACAGCGCACAAAGGAGTACAGGAAATATCTCTAGAACGTACAAAGGAGTACACGAGGTATCTCTACAGCGTACAAAGATGTACAGAAGGTATCTCTACAGCGCACAAAGGAGTACAGAAGGTATCTCTACAGCGCACAAAGGAGTACAGAAGGTATCTCTACAGCGCACAAAGGAGTACAGAAGGTATCTCTACAGCGCACAAAGGAGTACAGGAAATATCTCTAGAACGTACAAAGGAGTACACGAGGTATCTCTACAGCGTACAAAGGAGTACAGAAGGTATCTCTACAGCGCACAAAGGAGTACAGAAGGTATCTCTACAGCGCACAAAGGAGTACAGAAGGTATCTCTACAGCGCACAAAGGAGTACAGAAGGTATCTCTACAGCGCACAAAGGAGTACAGGAAATATCTCTAGAACGTACAAAGGAATAAACGAGGTATCTCTACAGCGTACAAAGGAGTACAGAAGGTATCTCTACAGCGCACAAAGGAGTACAGAAGGTATCTCTACAGCGCACAAAGGAGTACAGAAGGTATCTCTAAAGCGCACAAAGGAGTACAGGAAATATCTCTAGAACGTACAAAGGAGTACAGAAGGTATCTCTACAGCGCACAAAGGAGTACAGAAGGTATCTCTACAGCGCACAAAGGAGTACAGAAGGTATCTCTACAGCGTACAAAGGAGTACAGAAAGTATCTCTACAGCGCACAAAGGAGTACAGAAGGTATCTCTACAGCGCACAAAGGAGTACAGAAGGTATCTCTACAGCGCACAAAGGAGTACAGGAAATATCTCTAGAACGTACAAAGGAGTACAGAAGGTATCTCTACAGCGCACAAAGGAGTACAGAAGGTATCTCTACAGCGCACAAAGGAGTACAGGAAATATCTCTAGAACGTACAAAGGAGTACACGAGGTATCTCTACAGCGTACAAAGGAGTACAGAAGGTATCTCTACAGCGCACAAAAGAGTACAGAAGGTTTCTCTACAGCGCACAAAGGAGTACAGAAGGTATCTCTACAGCGCACAAAGGAGTACAGAAGGTATCTCTACAGCGCACAAAGGAGTGCAGGAAATATCTCTAGAACGTACAAAGGAGTACACGAGGTATCTCTACAGCGTACAAAGGAGTACAGAAGGTATCTCTACAGCGCACAAAGGAGTACAGAAGGTATCTCTACAGCGCACAAAGGAGTACAGAAGGTATCTCTACAGCGCACAAAGGAGTACAGAAGGTATCTCTACAGCGCACAAAGGAGTACAGGAAATATCTCTAGAACGTACAAAGGAGTACACGAGATATCTCTACAGCGTACAAAGGAGTACAGAAGGTATCTCTACAGCGCACAAAGGAGTACAGAAGGTATCTCTACAGCGCACAAAGGAGTACAGAAGGTATCTCTACAGCGCACAAAGGAGTACAGAAGGTATCTCTACAGCGCACAAAGGAGTACAGGAAATATCTCTAGAACGTACAAAGGAGTACACGAGTTATCTCTACAGCGTACAAAGGAGTACAGAAGGTATCTCTACAGCGCACAAAGGAGTACAGAAGGTATCTCTACAGCGCACAAAGGAGTACAGAAGGTATCTCTACAGCGCACAAAGGAGTGCAGAAGGTATCTCTACAGCGCACAAAGGAGTACACGAGGTATCTCTACAGCGTACAAAGGAGTACAGAAGGTATCTCTACAGCGCACAAAGGAGTACAGAAGGTATCTCTACAGCGCACAAAGGAGTACAGAAGGTATCTCTACAGCGCACAAAGAAGTACAGAAGGTATCTCTACAGCGCACAAAGGAGTACTGAAGGTATCTCTACAGCGCACAAAGGAGTACAGGAAATATCTCTAGAACGTACAAAGGAGTACACGAGGTATCTCTACAGCGTACAAAGGAGTACAGAAGGTATCTCTACAGCGCACAAAGGAGTACAGAAGGTATCTCTACAGCGCACAAAGGAGTACAGAAGGTATCTCTACAGCGCACAAAGGAGTACAGGAAATATCTCTAGAACGTACAAAGGAGTACAGAAGGTATCTCTACAGCGCACAAAGGAGTACAGAAGGTATCTCTACAGCGCACAAAGGAGTACAGGAAATATCTCTAGAACGTACAAAGGAGTACACGAGGTATCTCTACAGCGCACAAAGAAGTACAGAAGGTATCTCTACAGCGCACAAAGGAGTACAGAAGGTATATCTACAGCGCACAAAGGAGTAAAGAAGGTATCTCTACAGCGCACAAAGGAGTACAGAAGGTATCTCTACAGCGCACAAAGGAGTACAGGAAATATCTCTAGAACGTACAAAGGAGTACACGAGGTATCTCTACAGCGTACAAAGGAGCACAGAATGTATCTCTACAGCGCACAAAGGAGTACAGAAGGTATCTCTACAGCGCACAAAGGTGTACAGAAGGTATCTCTACAGCGCACAAAGGAGTACAGAAGGTATCTCTACAGCGCACAAAGGAGTACAGGAAATATCTCTAGAACGTACAAAGGAGTACACGAGGTATCTCTACAGCGCACAGAGGAGTACAGAAGGTATTTCTACAGCGCACAAAGGAGTACAGAAGGTATCTCTACAGCGCACAAAGTAGTACAGGAAATATCTCTAGAACGTACAAAGGAGTACACGAGGTATCTCTACAGCGTACAAAAGAGTACAGAAGGTATCTCTACAGCGCACAAAGGAGTACAGAAGGTATCTCTACAGCGTACAAAGGAGTACAGAAGGTATCTCTACAGCGCACAAAGGAGTACAGAAGGTATCTCTACAGCGCACAAAGGAGTACAGAAGGTATCTCTACAGCGCACAAAGGAGTACAGAAGGTATCTCTACAGCGCACAAAGGAGTACAGGAAATATCTCTAGAACGTACAAAGGAATAAACGAGGTATCTCTACAGCGTACAAAGGAGTACAGAAGGTATCTCTACAGCGCACAAAGGAGTACAGAAGGTATCTCTACAGCGCACAAAGGAGTACAGAAGGTATCTCTAAAGCGCACAAAGGAGTACAGGAAATATCTCTAGAACGTACAAAGGAGTACAGAAGGTATCTCTACAGCGCACAAAGGAGTACAGAAGGTATCTCTACAGCGCACAAAGGAGTACAGAAGGTATCTCTACAGCGTACAAAGGAGTACAGAAAGTATCTCTACAGCGCACAAAGGAGTACAGAAGGTATCTCTACAGCGCACAAAGGAGTACAGAAGGTATCTCTACAGCGCACAAAGGAGTACAGGAAATATCTCTAGAACGTACAAAGGAGTACAGAAGGTATCTCTACAGCGCACAAAGGAGTACAGAAGGTATCTCTACAGCGCACAAAGGAGTACAGGAAATATCTCTAGAACGTACAAAGGAGTACACGAGGTATCTCTACAGCGTACAAAGGAGTACAGAAGGTATCTCTACAGCGCACAAAAGAGTACAGAAGGTTTCTCTACAGCGCACAAAGGAGTACAGAAGGTATCTCTACAGCGCACAAAGGAGTACAGAAGGTATCTCTACAGCGCACAAAGGAGTGCAGGAAATATCTCTAGAACGTACAAAGGAGTACACGAGGTATCTCTACAGCGTACAAAGGAGTACAGAAGGTATCTCTACAGCGCACAAAGGAGTACAGAAGGTATCTCTACAGCGCACAAAGGAGTACAGAAGGTATCTCTACAGCGCACAAAGGAGTACAGAAGGTATCTCTACAGCGCACAAAGGAGTACAGGAAATATCTCTAGAACGTACAAAGGAGTACACGAGATATCTCTACAGCGTACAAAGGAGTACAGAAGGTATCTCTACAGCGCACAAAGGAGTACAGAAGGTATCTCTACAGCGCACAAAGGAGTACAGAAGGTATCTCTACAGCGCACAAAGGAGTACAGAAGGTATCTCTACAGCGCACAAAGGAGTACAGGAAATATCTCTAGAACGTACAAAGGAGTACACGAGTTATCTCTACAGCGTACAAAGGAGTACAGAAGGTATCTCTACAGCGCACAAAGGAGTACAGAAGGTATCTCTACAGCGCACAAAGGAGTACAGAAGGTATCTCTACAGCGCACAAAGGAGTGCAGAAGGTATCTCTACAGCGCACAAAGGAGTACACGAGGTATCTCTACAGCGTACAAAGGAGTACAGAAGGTATCTCTACAGCGCACAAAGGAGTACAGAAGGTATCTCTACAGCGCACAAAGGAGTACAGAAGGTATCTCTACAGCGCACAAAGAAGTACAGAAGGTATCTCTACAGCGCACAAAGGAGTACTGAAGGTATCTCTACAGCGCACAAAGGAGTACAGGAAATATCTCTAGAACGTACAAAGGAGTACACGAGGTATCTCTACAGCGTACAAAGGAGTACAGAAGGTATCTCTACAGCGCACAAAGGAGTACAGAAGGTATCTCTACAGCGCACAAAGGAGTACAGAAGGTATCTCTACAGCGCACAAAGGAGTACAGGAAATATCTCTAGAACGTACAAAGGAGTACAGAAGGTATCTCTACAGCGCACAAAGGAGTACAGAAGGTATCTCTACAGCGCACAAAGGAGTACAGGAAATATCTCTAGAACGTACAAAGGAGTACACGAGGTATCTCTACAGCGCACAAAGAAGTACAGAAGGTATCTCTACAGCGCACAAAGGAGTACAGAAGGTATATCTACAGCGCACAAAGGAGTAAAGAAGGTATCTCTACAGCGCACAAAGGAGTACAGAAGGTATCTCTACAGCGCACAAAGGAGTACAGGAAATATCTCTAGAACGTACAAAGGAGTACACGAGGTATCTCTACAGCGTACAAAGGAGCACAGAATGTATCTCTACAGCGCACAAAGGAGTACAGAAGGTATCTCTACAGCGCACAAAGGTGTACAGAAGGTATCTCTACAGCGCACAAAGGAGTACAGAAGGTATCTCTACAGCGCACAAAGGAGTACAGGAAATATCTCTAGAACGTACAAAGGAGTACACGAGGTATCTCTACAGCGCACAGAGGAGTACAGAAGGTATTTCTACAGCGCACAAAGGAGTACAGAAGGTATCTCTACAGCGCACAAAGTAGTACAGGAAATATCTCTAGAACGTACAAAGGAGTACACGAGGTATCTCTACAGCGTACAAAAGAGTACAGAAGGTATCTCTACAGCGCACAAAGGAGTACAGAAGGTATCTCTACAGCGCACAAAGGAGTACAGAAGGTATCTCTACAGCGCACAAAGGAGTACAGAAGGTATCTCTACAGCGCACAAAGGAGTTCAGGAAATATCTCTAGAACGTACAAAGGAGTACACGAGGTATCTCTACAGCGTACAAAGATGTACAGAAGGTATCTCTACAGCGCACAAAGGAGTACAGAAGGTATCTCTACAGCGCACAAAGGAGTACAGAAGGTATCTCTACAGCGCACAAAGGAGAACAGAAGGTATCTTTACAGCGCACAAAGGAGTACAGGAAATATCTCTAGAACGTACAAAGGAGTAAACGAGGTATCTCTACAGCGTACAAAGGAGTACAGAAGGTATCTCTACAGCGCACAAAGGAGTACAGAAGGTATCTCTACAGCGCACAAAGGAGTACAGAAGGTATCTCTACAGCGCACAAAGGAGTACAGAAGGTATCTCTACAGCGCACAAAGGAGTACAGGAAATATCTCTAGAGCGTACAAAGGAGTACACGAGGTATCTCTACAGCGTACAAAGAAGTACAGAAGGTATCTCTACAGCGCACAAAGGAGTACAGAAGGTATCTCTACAGCGCACAAAGGAGTACAGTAGGTATCTCTACAGCGCACAAAGGAATACAGAAGGTATCTCTACAGCGCACAAAGGAGTACAGGAAATATCTCTAGAACGTACAAAGGAGTACAGAAGGTATCTCTACAGCGCACAAAGGAGTACAGAAGGTGTCTCTACAGCGCACAAAGGAGTACAGAAGGTATCTCTACAGCGCACAAAGGAGTACACGAGGTATCTCTACAGCGTACAAAGGAGTACAGAAGGTATCTCTACAGCGCACAAAGGAGTACAGAAGGTATCTCTACAGCGCACAAAGGAGTACAGAAGGTATCTCTACAGCGCACAAAGGAGTACAGGAAATATCTCTAGAACGTACAAAGGAGTACAGAAGGTATCTCTACAGCGCACAAAGAAGTACAGAAGGTATCTCAACAGCGCACAAAGGAGTACAGAAGGTATCTCTACAGCGCACAAAGGAGTACAGGAAATATCTCTAGAGCGTACAAAGGAGTTCACGAGGTATCTCTACAGCGTACAAAGAAGTACAGAAGGTATCTCTACAGCGCACAAAGGAGTACAGAAGGTATCTCTACAGCGCACAAAGGAGTACATAAGGTATCTCTACAGCGCACAAAGGAGTACAGAAGGTATCTCTACAGCGCACAAAGGAGTACAGGAAATATCTCTAGAACGTACAAAGGAGTACAGAAGGTATCTCTACAGCGCACAAAGGAGTACAGAAGGTATCTCTACAGCGCACAAAGGAGTGCAGAAGGTATCTCTACAGCGCACAAAGGAGTACACGAGGTATCTCTACAGCGTACAAAGGAGTACAGAAGGTATCTCTACAGCGCACAAAGGAGTACAGAAGGTATCTCTACAGCGCACAAAGGAGTACAGAAGGTATCTCTACAGCGCACAAAGAAGTACAGAAGGTATCTCTACAGCGCACAAAGGAGTACTGAAGGTATCTCTACAGCGCACAAAGGAGTACAGGAAATATCACTAGAACGTACAAAGGAGTACACGAGGTATCTCTCCAGCGTACAAAGGAGTACAGAAGGTATCTCTACAGCGCACAAAGGAGTACAGAAGGTATCTCTACAGCGCACAAAGGAGTACAGAAGGTATCTCTACAGCGCACAAAGGAGTACAGAAGGTATCTCTACAGCGCACAAAGGAGTACAGGAAATATCTCTAGAACGTACAAAGGAGTACAGAAGGTATCTCTACAGCGCACAAAGGAGTACAGAAGGTATCTCTACAGCGCACAAAGGAGTACAGGAAATATCTCTAGAACGTACAAAGGAGTACACGAGGTATCTCTACAGCGCACAAAGAAGTACAGAAGGTATCTCTACAGCGCACAAAGGAGTACAGAAGGTATATCTACAGCGCACAAAGGAGTAAAGAAGGTATCTCTACAGCGCACAAAGGAGTACAGAAGGTATCTCTACAGCGCACAAAGGAGTACAGGAAATATCTCTAGAACGTACAAAGGAGAACACGAGGAATCTCTACAGCGTACAAAGGAGTACAGAAGGTATCTCTACAGCGCACAAAGGAGTACAGAAGGTATCTCTACAGCGCACAAAGGTGTACAGAAGGTATCTCTACAGCGCACAAAGGAGTACAGAAGGTATCTCTACAGCGCACAAAGGAGTACAGGAAATATCTCTAGAACGTACAAAGGAGTACACGAGGTATCTCTACAGCGCACAGAGGAGTACAGAAGGTATTTCTACAGCGCACAAAGGAGTTCAGAAGGTATCTCTACAGCGCACAAAGTAGTACAGGAAATATCTCTAGAACGTACAAAGGAGTACACGAGGTATCTCTACAGCGTACAAAAGAGTACAGAAGGTATCTCTACAGCGCACAAAGGAGTACAGAAGGTATCTCTACAGCGCACAAAGGAGTACAGAAGGTATCTCTACAGCGCACAAAGGAGTACAGAAGGTATCTCTACAGCGCACAAAGGAGTTCAGGAAATATCTCTAGAACGTACAAAGGAGTACACGAGGTATCTCTACAGCGTACAAAGGAGTACAGAAGGTATCTCTACAGCGCACAAAGGAGTACAGAAGGTATCTCTACAGCGCACAAAGGAGTACAGAAGGTATCTCTACAGCGCACAAAGGAGTACAGAAGGTATCTCTACAGCGCACAAAGGAGTACAGGAAATATCTCTAGAACGTACAAAGGAGTACACGAGGTATCTCTACAGCGTACAAAGGAGTACAGAAGGTATCTCTACAGCGCACAAAGGAGTATAGAAGGTATCTCTACAGCGCACAAAGGAGTACAGAAGGTATCTCTACAGCGCACAAAGGAGTACAGAAGGTATCTCTACAGCGCACAAAGGAGTACAGGAAATATCTCTAGAACGTACAAAGGAGTACACGAGGTATCTCTACAGCGTACAAAGGAGTACAGAAGGTATCTCTACAGCGCACAAAGGAGTACAGAAGGTATCTTTAAAGCGCACAAAGGAGTACAGAAGGTATCTCTACAGCGCACAAAGGAGTACAGGAAATATCTCTAGAACGTACAAAGGAGTACACGAGGTATCTCTACGTCGTACAAAGGAGTACAGAAGGTATCTCTACAGCGCACAAAGGAGTAGAGAAGGTATCTCTACAGCGCACAAAGGAGTACAGAAGGTATCTCTACAGCGCACAAAGGAGTACACGAGGTATCTCTACAGCGTACAAAGGAGTACAGAAGGTATCTCTACAGCGCACAAAGGAGTACAGAAGGTATCTCTACAGCGCACAAAGGAGTACAGAAGGTATCTCTACAGCGCACAAAGGAGTACAGGAAATATCTCTAGAACGTACAAAGGAGTACAGAAGGTATCTCTACAGCGCACAAAGAAGTACAGAAGGTATCTCAACAGCGCACAAAGGAGTACAGAAGGTATCTCTACAGCGCACAAAGGAGTACAGGAAATATCTCTAGAGCGTACAAAGGAGTTCACGAGGTATCTCTACAGCGTACAAAGAAGTACAGAAGGTATCTCTACAGCGCACAAAGGAGTACAGAAGGTATCTCTACAGCGCACAAAGGAGTACATAAGGTATCTCTACAGCGCACAAAGGAGTACAGAAGGTATCTCTACAGCGCACAAAGGAGTACAGGAAATATCTCTAGAACGTACAAAGGAGTACAGAAGGTATCTCTACAGCGCACAAAGGAGTACAGAAGGTATCTCTACAGCGCACAAAGGAGTGCAGAAGGTATCTCTACAGCGCACAAAGGAGTACACGAGGTATCTCTACAGCGTACAAAGGAGTACAGAAGGTATCTCTACAGCGCACAAAGGAGTACAGAAGGTATCTCTACAGCGCACAAAGGAGTACAGAAGGTATCTCTACAGCGCACAAAGAAGTACAGAAGGTATCTCTACAGCGCACAAAGGAGTACTGAAGGTATCTCTACAGCGCACAAAGGAGTACAGGAAATATCACTAGAACGTACAAAGGAGTACACGAGGTATCTCTACAGCGTACAAAGGAGTACAGAAGGTATCTCTACAGCGCACAAAGGAGTACAGAAGGTATCTCTACAGCGCACAAAGGAGTACAGAAGGTATCTCTACAGCGCACAAAGGAGTACAGAAGGTATCTCTACAGCGCACAAAGGAGTACAGGAAATATCTCTAGAACGTACAAAGGAGTACAGAAGGTATCTCTACAGCGCACAAAGGAGTACAGAAGGTATCTCTACAGCGCACAAAGGAGTACAGGAAATATCTCTAGAACGTACAAAGGAGTACACGAGGTATCTCTACAGCGCACAAAGAAGTACAGAAGGTATCTCTACAGCGCACAAAGGAGTACAGAAGGTATATCTACAGCGCACAAAGGAGTAAAGAAGGTATCTCTACAGCGCACAAAGGAGTACAGAAGGTATCTCTACAGCGCACAAAGGAGTACAGGAAATATCTCTAGAACGTACAAAGGAGAACACGAGGAATCTCTACAGCGTACAAAGGAGTACAGAAGGTATCTCTACAGCGCACAAAGGAGTACAGAAGGTATCTCTACAGCGCACAAAGGTGTACAGAAGGTATCTCTACAGCGCACAAAGGAGTACAGAAGGTATCTCTACAGCGCACAAAGGAGTACAGGAAATATCTCTAGAACGTACAAAGGAGTACACGAGGTATCTCTACAGCGCACAGAGGAGTACAGAAGGTATTTCTACAGCGCACAAAGGAGTTCAGAAGGTATCTCTACAGCGCACAAAGTAGTACAGGAAATATCTCTAGAACGTACAAAGGAGTACACGAGGTATCTCTACAGCGTACAAAAGAGTACAGAAGGTATCTCTACAGCGCACAAAGGAGTACAGAAGGTATCTCTACAGCGCACAAAGGAGTACAGAAGGTATCTCTACAGCGCACAAAGGAGTACAGAAGGTATCTCTACAGCGCACAAAGGAGTTCAGGAAATATCTCTAGAACGTACAAAGGAGTACACGAGGTATCTCTACAGCGTACAAAGGAGTACAGAAGGTATCTCTACAGCGCACAAAGGAGTACAGAAGGTATCTCTACAGCGCACAAAGGAGTACAGAAGGTATCTCTACAGCGCACAAAGGAGTACAGAAGGTATCTCTACAGCGCACAAAGGAGTACAGGAAATATCTCTAGAACGTACAAAGGAGTACACGAGGTATCTCTACAGCGTACAAAGGAGTACAGAAGGTATCTCTACAGCGCACAAAGGAGTATAGAAGGTATCTCTACAGCGCACAAAGGAGTACAGAAGGTATCTCTACAGCGCACAAAGGAGTACAGAAGGTATCTCTACAGCGCACAAAGGAGTACAGGAAATATCTCTAGAACGTACAAAGGAGTACACGAGGTATCTCTACAGCGTACAAAGGAGTACAGAAGGTATCTCTACAGCGCACAAAGGAGTACAGAAGGTATCTTTAAAGCGCACAAAGGAGTACAGAAGGTATCTCTACAGCGCACAAAGGAGTACAGGAAATATCTCTAGAACGTACAAAGGAGTACACGAGGTATCTCTACGTCGTACAAAGGAGTACAGAAGGTATCTCTACAGCGCACAAAGGAGTAGAGAAGGTATCTCTACAGCGCACAAAGGAGTACAGGAAATATCTCTAGAACGTACAAAGGAGTACAGAAGGTATCTCTACAGCGCACAAAGGAGTACAGAAGGTATCTCTACAGCGCACAAAGGAGTACAGAAGGTATCTCTACAGCGCACAAAGGAGTACACGAGGTATCTCAACAGCGTACAAAGGAGTACAGAAGGTATCGCTACAGCGCACAAAGGAGTACAGAAGGTATCTCTACAGCGCACAAAGGAGTACAGAAGGTATCTCAACAGCGCACAAAGGAGTACAGGAAATATCTCTAGAACGTACAAAGGAGTACACGAGGTATCTCTACAGCGTACAAAGGAGTACAGAAGGTATCTCTACAGCGCACAAAGGAGTACAGAAGGTATCTCTACAGCGCACAAAGGAGTACAGAAGGTATCTCTACAGCGCACAAAGGAGTACAGAAGGTATCTCTACAGCGCACAAAGGAGTACAGGAAATATCTCTAGAACGTACAAAGGAGTACACGAGGTATCTCTACAGCGTACAAAGGAGTACAGAAGGTATCTCTACAGCGCACAAAGGAGTACAGAAGGTATCTCTACAGCGCACAAAGGAGTACAGAAGGTGTCTCTACAGCGCACAAAGGAGTACAGGAAATATCTCTAGAACGTACAAAGGAGTACACGAGGTATCTCTACAGCGTACAAAAGAGTACAGAAGGTATCTCTACAGCGCACAAAGGAGTACAGAAGGTATCTCTACAGCGCACAAAGGAGTACAGAAGGTATCTCTACAGCGCACAAAGGAGTACAGGAAATATCTCTAGAACGTACAAAGGAGTACAGAAGGTATCTCTACAGCGCACAAAGGAGTACAGAAGGTATCTCTACAGCGCACAAAGGAGTACAGAAGGTATCTCTACAGCGCACAAAGGAGTACAGAAGGTATCTCTACAGCGCACAAAGGAGTACAGGAAATTTCTCTAGAACGTACAAAGGAGTACACGAGGTATCTCTACAGCGTACAAAGGAGTACAGAAGGTATCTCTACAGCGCACAAAGGAGTACAGAAGGTATCTCTACAGCGCACAAAGGAGTACAGAAGGTATCTCTACAGCGCACAAAGGAGTACAGGAAATATCTCTAGAACGTACAAAGGAGTACACGAGGTATCTCTACAGCGTACAAAGAAGTACAGAAGGTATCTCTACAGCGAACAAAGGAGTACAGAAGGTATCTCTACAGCGCACAAAGGAGTAAAGAAGGTATCTCTACAGCGCACAAAGGAGTACAGAAGGTATCTCTACAGCGCACAAAGGAGTACAGAAGGTATCTCTACAGCGCACAAAGGAGTACAGAAGGTATCTCTACAGCGCACAAAGGAGTACAGGAAATATCTCTAGAACGTACAAAGGAGTACACGAGGTATCTCTACAGCGTACAAAGGAGTACAGAAGGTATCTCTACAGCGCACAAAGGAGTACAGAAGGTATCTCTACAGCGCACAAAGAAGTACAGAAGGTATCTCTACAGCGCTCAAAGGAGTACAGAAAATATCTCTAGAACGTACAAAGGAGTACACGAGGTATCTCTACAGCGTACAAAGGAGTACAGAAGGTATCTCTACAGCGCACAAAGGAGTACAGAAGGTATCTCTACAGCGCTCAAAGGAGTACAGAAGGTATCACTACAGCGCACAAAGGAGTACAGGAAATATTTCTAGAACGTACAAAGGAGTACACGAGGTTTCTCTACAGCGTACAAAGGAGTACAGAAGGTATCTCTACAGCGCACAAAGGAGTACAGAAGGTATCTCTACAGCGCACAAAGGAGTACAAAAGGTATCTCTACAGCGCACAAAGGAGTACAGAAGGTATCTCTACGGCGCACAAATGAGTAGAGAAGGTATCTCTACAGCGCACAAAGGAGTACAGAAGGTATCTCTACAGCGCACAAAGGAGTACAGAAGGTATCTCTACAGCGCACAAAGGAGTACAGGAAATATCTCTAGAACGTACAAAGGAGTACACGAGGTATCTCTACAGCGTACAAAGGAGTACAAAAGGTATCCCTACAGCGCACAAAAGAGTACAGAAGGTATCTCTACAGCGCACAAAGGAGTACAGGAAATATCTCTAGAACGTACAAAGGAGTACAGAAGGTATCTCTACAGCGCACAAAGGAGTACAGAAGGTATCTCTACAGCGCACAAAGGAGTACAGGAAATATCTCTGGAACGTACAAAGGAGTACACGAGGTATCTTTACAGCGTACAAAGGAGTACAGAAGGTATCTCTACAGCGCACAAAGGAGTACAGAAGGTATCTCTACAGCGCACAAAGGAGTACAGAAGGTATCTCTACAGCGCACAAAGGAGTACAGAAGGTATCTCTACAGCGCACAAAGGAGTACAGGAAATATCTCTAGAACGTACAAAGGAGTACACGAGGTATCTCTACAGCGCACAAAGGAGTACAGAAGGTATCTCTACAGCGCACAAAGGAGTACAGAAGGTATCTCTACAGCGCACAAAGGAGTACAGGAAATATCTCTAGAACGTACAAAGGAGTACACGAGGTATCTCTACAGCGTACAAAGAAGTACAGAAGGTATCTCTACAGCGCACAAAGGAGTACAGAAGGTATCTCTACAGCGTACAAAGGAGTACAGAAGGTATCTCTACAGCGCACAAAGGGGTACAGAAGGTATCTTTACAGCGCACAAAGGAGTACAGAAGGTATCTCTACAGCGCACAAAGGAGTACAGGAAATATCTCTAGAACGTACAAAGGAGTACACGAGGTATCTCTACGTCGTACAAAGGAGTACAGAAGGTATCTCTACAGCGCACAAAGGAGTACAGAAGGTATCTCTACAGCGTACAAAGGAGTACAGAAGGTATCTCTACAGCGCACAAAGGAGTACAGAAGGTATCTCTACAGCGCACAAAGGAGTACAGAAGGTATCTCTACAGCGCACAAAGGAGTACAGAAGGTATCTCTACAGCGCACAAAGGAGTACAGGAAATATCTCTAGAACGTACAGAGGAGTACAGAAGGTATCTCTACAGCGCACAAAGGAGTACAAAAGGTATCTCTACAGCGCACAAAGGAGTACAGAAGGTATCTCTACAGCGCATAAAGGAGTACACGAGGTATCTCTACAGCGTACAAAGGAGTACAGAAGGTATCTCTACAGCGCACAAAGGAGTACAGAAGGTATCTCTGCAGCGCATAAAGAAGTACAGAAGGTATCTCTACAGCGCACAAAGGAGTACAGGAAATATCTCTAGAACGTACAAAGGAGTACAGAAGGTATCTCTACAGCGCACAAAGGAGTACAGAAGGTATCTCTACAGCGCACAAAGGAGTACAGAAGGTATCTCTACAGCGCACAAAGGAGTACAGGAAATATCTCTAGAACGTACAAAGGAGTACACGAGGTATCTCTACAGCGTACAAAGGAGTACAGAAGGTATCTCTACAGCGTACAAAGGAGTACAGAAGGTATCTCTACAGCGCACAAAGGAGTACAGAAGGTATCTCTACAGCGCACAAAGGAGTACAGAAGGTATCTCTACAGCGCACAAAGGAGTACAGGAAATATCTCTAGAACGTACAAAGGAGTACACGAGGTATCTCTACAGCGTACAAAGATGTACAGAAGGTATCTCTACAGCGCACAAAGGAGTACAGAAGGTATCTCTACAGCGCACAAAGGAGTACAGAAGGTATCTCTACAGCGCACAAAGTAGTACAGAAGGTATCTCTACAGCGCACAAAGGAGTACAGGAAATATCTCTAGAACGTACAAAGGAGTACACGAGGTATCTCTACAGCGTACAAAGGAGTACAGAAGGAATCTCTACAGCGCACAAAGGAGTATAGAAGGTATCTCTACAGCGCACAAAGGAGTACAGAAGGTATCTCTACAGCGCACAAAGGAGTACAGAAGGTATCTCTACAGCGCACAAAGGAGTACAGGAAATATCTCTAGAACGTACAAAGGAGTACACGAGGTATCTCTATAGCGTACAAAGGAGTACAGAAGGTATCTCTACAGCGCACAAAGGAGTACAGAAGGTATCTCTACAGCGCACAAAGGAGTACAGAAGGTATCTCTACAGCGCACAAAGGAGTACAGAAGGTATCTCTACAGCGCACAAAGGAGTACAGGAAATATCTCTAGAACGTACAAAGGAGTACAGAAGGTATCTCTACAGCGCACAAAGGAGTACAGAAGGTATCTCTACAGCGCACAAAGGAGTACAGAAGGTATCTCTACAGCGCACAAAGGAGTACACGAGGTATCTCTACAGCGTACAAAGGAGTACAGAAGGTATCTCTCCAGCGCACAAAGGAGTACAGAAGGTATCTCTACAGCGCACAAAGGAGTACAGAAGGTATCTCTACAGCGCACAAAGGAGTACAGGAAATATCTCTAGAACGTACAAAGAAGTACAGAAGGTATCTCTACAGCGCACAAAGGAGTACAGAAGGTATCTCTACAGCGCACAAAGGAGTTCAGAAGGTATCTCTACAGCGCACAAAGGAGTACAGAAGGTATCTCTACAGCGCACAAAGGAGTACACGATGTATCTCTACAGCGTACAAAGGAGTACAGAAGGTATCTCTCCAGCGCACAAAGGAGTACAGAAGGTATCTCTACAGCGCACAAAGGAGTACAGAAGGTATCTCTACAGCGCACAAAGGAGTACAGGAAATATCTCTAGAACGTACAAAGGAGTACAGAAGGTATCTCTACAGCGCACAAAGGAGTACAGAAGGTATCTCTACAGCGCACAAAGGAGTACAGAAGGTATCTCTACAGCGCACAAAGGAGTACAGGAAATATCTCTAGAACGTACAAAGGAGTACACGAGGTATCTCTACAGCGTACAAAGGAGAACAGAAGGTATCTCTACAGCGCACAAAGGAGTACAGAAGGTATCTCTAAAGCGCACAAAGGAGTACAGAAGGTATCTCTACAGCACACAAAGGAGTACAGAAGGTATCTCTACAGCGCACAAAGGAGTACAGAAGGTATCTCTACAGCGCACAAAGGAGTACAGAAGGTATCTCTACAGCGCACAAAGGAGTACAGGAAATATCTCTAGAACGTACAAAGGAGTACACGAGGTATCTCTACAGCGTACAAAGGAGTACAGAAGGTATCTCTACAGCGCACAAAGGAGTACAGAAGGTATCTCTACAGCGCACAAAGGAGTACAGAAGGTATCTCTACAGCGCACAAAGAAGTACAGAAGGTATCTCTACAGCGCACAAAGGAGTACAGGAAATATCTCTAGAACGTACAAAGGAGTACAGAAGGTATCTCTACAGCGCACAAAGGAGTACAGAAGGTATCTCTACAGCGCACAAAGGAGTACAGAAGGTATCTCTACAGCGCACAAAGGAGTACACGAGGTATCTCTACAGCGTACAAAGGAGTACAGAAGGTATCTCTCCAGCGCACAAAGGAGTACAGAAGGTATCTCTACAGCGCACAAAGGAGTACAGAAGGTATCTCTACAGCGCACAAAGGAGTACAGGAAATATCTCTAGAACGTACAAAGGAGTACAGAAGGTATCTCTACAGCGCACAAAGGAGTACAGAAGGTATCTCTACAGCGCACAAAGGAGTACAGGAAATATCTCTAGAACGTACAAAGGAGTACAGAAGGTATCTCTACAGCGCACAAAGGAGTACAAAAGGTATCTCTACAGCGCACAAAGGAGTACAGAAGGTATCTCTACAGCGCATAAAGGAGGACACGAGGTATCTCTACAGCGTACAAAGGAGTACAGAAGGTATCTCTAAAGCGCACAAAGGAGTACAGAAGGTATCTCTACAGCGCACAAAGGAGTACAGAAGGTATCTCTACAGCGTACAAAGGATTACAGAAGGTATCTCTACAGCGCACAAAGGAGTACAGAAGGTATCTCTACAGCGCACAAAGGAGTACAGGAAATATCTCTAGAACGTACAAAGGAGTACACGAGGTATCTCTACGTCGTACAAAGGAGTACAGAAGGTATCTCTACAGCGCACAAAGGAGTACAGAAGGTATCTCTACAGCGTACAAAGGAGTACAGAAGGTATCTCTACAGCGCACAAAGGAGTACAGAAGGTATCTCTACAGCGCACAAAGGAGTACAGAAAGTATCTCTACAGCGCACAAAGGAGTACAGAAGGTATCTCTACAGCGCACAAAGGAGTACAGGAAATATCTCTAGAACGTACAAAGGAGTACAGAAGGTATCTCTACAGCGCACAAAGGAGTACAAAAGGTATCTCTACAGCGCACAAAGGAGTACAGAAGGTATCTCTACAGCGCATAAAGGAGTACACGAGGTATCTCTACAGCGTACAAAGGAGTACAGAAGGTATCTCTACAGCGCACAAAGGAGTACAGAAGGTATCTCTACAGCGCACAAAGGAGTACAGAAGGTATCTCTACAGCGCACAAAGGAGTACAGAAGGTATCTCTACAGCGTACAAAGGAGTACAGAAGGTATCTCTACAGCGCACAAAGGAGTACAGAAGGTTTCTCTACAGCGCACAAAGGGGTACAGAAGGTATCTCTACAGCGCACAAAGGAGTACAGGAAATATCTCTAGAACGTACAAAGGAGTACAGAAGGTATCTCTACAGCGCACAAAGGAGTACAGAAGGTATCTCTACAGCGCACAAAGGAGTACAGGAAATATCTCTAGAACGTACAAAGGAGTACACGAGGTATCTCTACAGCGTACAAAGATGTACAGAAGGTATCTCTACAGCGCACAAAGGAGTACAGAAGGTATCTCTACAGCGCACAAAGGAGTACAGAAGGTATCTCTACAGCGCACGAAGGAGTACAGAAGGTATCTCTACAGCGCACAAAGGAGTACAGGAAATATCTCTAGAACGTACAAAGGAGTACACGAGGTATCTCTACAGCGTACAAAGGAGTACAGAAGATATCTCTACAGCGCACAAAGGAGTACAGAAGGTATCTCTACAGCGCACAAAGGAGTACAGAAGGTATCTCTACAGCGTACAAAGAAGTACAGAAGGTATCTCTACAGCGCACAAAGGAGTACAGAAGGTATCTCTACAGCGCACAAAGGGGTACAGAAGGTATCTCTACAGCGCACAAAGGAGTACAGGAAATATCTCTAGAACGTACAAAGGAGTACAGAAGGTATCTCTACAGCGCACAAAGGAGTACAGAAGGTATCTCTACAGCGCACAAAGGAGTACAGGAAATATCTCTAGAACGTACAAAGGAGTACACGAGGTATCTCTACAGCGTACAAAGATGTACAGAAGGTATCTCTACAGCGCACAAAGGAGTACAGAAGGTATCTCTACAGCGCACAAAGGAGTACAGAAGGTATCTCTACAGCGCACAAAGGAGTACAGAAGGTATCTCTACAGCGCACAAAGGAGTACAGGAAATATCTCTAGAACGTACAAAGGAGTACACGAGGTATCTCTACAGCGTACAAAGGAGTACAGAAGGTATCTCTACAGCGCACAAAAGAGTACAAAAGGTATCTCTACAGCGCACAAAGGAGTACAGAAAATATCTCTAGAACGTACAAAGGAGTACAGAAGGTATCTCTACAGCGCACAAAGGAGTACAAAAGGTATCTCTACAGCGCACAAAGGAGTACAGAAGGTATCTCTTCAGCGCATAAAGGAGTACACGAGGTATCTCTACAGCGTACAAAGGAGTACAGAAGGTATCTCTACAGCGCACAAAGGAGTACAGAAGGTATCTCTACAGCGCACAAAGGAGTACAGAAGGTATCTCTACAGCGCACAAAGGAGTACAGGAAATATCTCTAGAACGCACAAAGGAGTACAGAAGGTATCTCTACAGCGCACAAAGGAGTACAGAAGGTATCTCTACAGCGCACAAAGGAGTATTGAAGGTATCTCTACAGCGCACAAAGGAGTACAGAAGGTATCTCTACAGCGCACAAAGGAGTACAGAAGGTATCTCTACAGCGCACAAAGGAGTACAGAAGGTATCTCTACAGCGCACAAAGGAGTTCAGAAGGTATCTCTACAGCGCACAAAGGAGTACAGAAGGTATCTCTACAGCGCACAAAGGAGTACACGATGTATCTCTACAGCGTACAAAGGAGTACAGAAGGTATCTCTCCAGCGCACAAAGGAGTACAGAAGGTATCTCTACAGCGCACAAAGGAGTACAGAAGGTATCTCTACAGCGCACAAAGGAGTACAGGAAATATCTCTAGAACGTACAAAGGAGTACAGAAGGTATCTCTACAGCGCACAAAGGAGTACAGAAGGTATCTCTACAGCGCACAAAGGAGTACAGAAGGTATCTCTACAGCGCACAAAGGAGTACAGGAAATATCTCTAGAACGTACAAAGGAGTACACGAGGTATCTCTACAGCGTACAAAGGAGTACAGAAGGTATCTCTACAGCGCACAAAGGAGTACAGAAGGTATCTCTAAAGCGCACAAAGGAGTACAGAAGGTATCTCTACAGCACACAAAGGAGTACAGAAGGTATCTCTACAGCGCACAAAGGAGTACAGGAAATATCTCTAGAACGTACAAAGGAGTACACGAGGTATCTCTACAGCGTACAAAGGAGTACAGAAGGTATCTCTACAGCGCACAAAGGAGTACAGAAGGTATCTCTACAGCGCACAAAGAAGTACAGAAGGTATCTCTACAGCGCACAAAGGAGTACAGGAAATATCTCTAGAACGTACAAAGGAGTACAGAAGGTATCTCTACAGCGCACAAAGGAGTACAGAAGGTATCTCTACAGCGCACAAAGGAGTACAGAAGGTATCTCTACAGCGCACAAAGGAGTACAGAAGGTATCTCTACAGCGCACAAAGGAGTACAGAAGGTATCTCTACAGCGCACAAAGGAGTACAGGAAATATCTCTAGAACGTACAAAGGAGTACACGAGGTATCTCTACAGCGTACAAAGGAGTACAGAAGGTATCTCTACAGCGTACAAAGGAGTACAGAAGGTATCTTTACAGCGCACAAAGGAGTACAGAAGGTATCTCTACAGCGCACAAAGGAGTACAGAAGGTATCTCTACAGCGCACAAAGGAGTACAGGAAATATCTCTAAAACGTACAAATAGTACACGAGGTATCTCTACAGCGTACAAAGATGTACAGAAGGTATCTCTACAGCGCACAAAGGAGTACAGAAGGTATCTCTACAGCGCACAAAGGAGTACAGAAGGTATCTCTACAGGGCACAAAGGAGTACAGAAGGTATCTCTACAGCGCACAAAGGAGTACAGGAAATATCTCTAGAACGTACAAAGGAGTACACGAGGTATCTCTACAGCGTACAAAGGAGTACAGAAGGTATCTCTACAGCGCACAAAGGAGTATAGAAGGTATCTCTACAGCGCACAAAGGAGTACAGATGGTATCTCTACAGCGCACAAAGGAGAACAGAAGGTATCTCTACAGCGCACAAAGGAGTACAGGAAATATCTCTAGAACGTACAAAGGAGTACACGAGGTATCTCTACAGCGTACAAAGGAGTACAGAAGGTATCTCTACAGCGCACAAAGGAGTACAGAAGGTATCTCTACAGCGCACAAAGGAGTACAGAAGGTATCTCTACAGCGCACAAAGGAGTACAGAAGGTATCTCTACAGCGCACAAAGGAGTACAGGAAATATCTCTAGAACGTACAAAGGAGTACAGAAGGTATCTCTACAGCGCACAAAGGAGTACAGAAGGTATCTCTACAGCGCACAAAGGAGTACAGAAGGTATCTCTACAGCGCACAAAGGAGTACACGAGGTATCTCTACAGCGTACAAAGGAGTACAGAAGGTATCTCTCCAGCGCACAAAGGAGTACAGAAGGTATCTCTACAGCGCACAAAGGAGTACAGAAGGTATCTCTACAGCGCACAAAGGAGTACAGGAAATATCTCTAGAACGTACAAACGAGTACAGAAGGTATCTCTACAGCGCACAAAGGAGTACAGAAGGTATCTCTACAGCGTACAAAGGAGTACAGAAGGTATCTCTCCAGCGCACAAAGGAGTACAGAAGGTATCTCTACAGCGCACAAAGGAGTACAGGAAATATCTCTAGAGCGTACAAAGGAGTTCACGAGGTATCTCTACAGCGTACAAAGAAGTACAGAAGGTATCTCTACAGCGCACAAAGGAGTACAGAAGGTATCTCTACAGCGCACAAAGGAGTACATAAGGTATCTCTACAGCGCACAAAGGAGTACAGAAGGTATCTCTACAGCGCACAAAGGAGTACAGGAAATATCTCTAGAACGTACAAAGGAGTACAGAAGGTATCTCTACAGCGCACAAAGGAGTACAGAAGGTATCTCTACAGCGCACAAAGGAGTGCAGAAGGTATCTCTACAGCGCACAAAGGAGTACACGAGGTATCTCTACAGCGTACAAAGGAGTACAGAAGGTATCTCTACAGCGCACAAAGGAGTACAGAAGGTATCTCTACAGCGCACAAAGGAGTACAGAAGGTATCTCTACAGCGCACAAAGAAGTACAGAAGGTATCTCTACAGCGCACAAAGGAGTACTGAAGGTATCTCTACAGCGCACAAAGGAGTACAGGAAATATCACTAGAACGTACAAAGGAGTACACGAGGTATCTCTACAGCGTACAAAGGAGTACAGAAGGTATCTCTACAGCGCACAAAGGAGTACAGAAGGTATCTCTACAGCGCACAAAGGAGTACAGAAGGTATCTCTACAGCGCACAAAGGAGTACAGAAGGTATCTCTACAGCGCACAAAGGAGTACAGGAAATATCTCTAGAACGTACAAAGGAGTACAGAAGGTATCTCTACAGCGCACAAAGGAGTACAGAAGGTATCTCTACAGCGCACAAAGGAGTACAGGAAATATCTCTAGAACGTACAAAGGAGTACACGAGGTATCTCTACAGCGCACAAAGAAGTACAGAAGGTATCTCTACAGCGCACAAAGGAGTACAGAAGGTATATCTACAGCGCACAAAGGAGTAAAGAAGGTATCTCTACAGCGCACAAAGGAGTACAGAAGGTATCTCTACAGCGCACAAAGGAGTACAGGAAATATCTCTAGAACGTACAAAGGAGTACACGAGGAATCTCTACAGCGTACAAAGGAGTACAGAAGGTATCTCTACAGCGCACAAAGGAGTACAGAAGGTATCTCTACAGCGCACAAAGGTGTACAGAAGGTATCTCTACAGCGCACAAAGGAGTACAGAAGGTATCTCTACAGCGCACAAAGGAGTACAGGAAATATCTCTAGAACGTACAAAGGAGTACACGAGGTATCTCTACAGCGCACAGAGGAGTACAGAAGGTATTTCTACAGCGCACAAAGGAGTTCAGAAGGTATCTCTACAGCGCACAAAGTAGTACAGGAAATATCTCTAGAACGTACAAAGGAGTACACGAGGTATCTCTACAGCGTACAAAAGAGTACAGAAGGTATCTCTACAGCGCACAAAGGAGTACAGAAGGTATCTCTACAGCGCACAAAGGAGTACAGAAGGTATCTCTACAGCGCACAAAGGAGTACAGAAGGTATCTCTACAGCGCACAAAGGAGTTCAGGAAATATCTCTAGAACGTACAAAGGAGTACACGAGGTATCTCTACAGCGTACAAAGGAGTACAGAAGGTATCTCTACAGCGCACAAAGGAGTACAGAAGGTATCTCTACAGCGCACAAAGGAGTACAGAAGGTATCTCTACAGCGCACAAAGGAGTACAGAAGGTATCTCTACAGCGCACAAAGGAGTACAGGAAATATCTCTAGAACGTACAAAGGAGTACACGAGGTATCTCTACAGCGTACAAAGGAGTACAGAAGGTATCTCTACAGCGCACAAAGGAGTATAGAAGGTATCTCTACAGCGCACAAAGGAGTACAGAAGGTATCTCTACAGCGCACAAAGGAGTACAGAAGGTATCTCTACAGCGCACAAAGGAGTACAGGAAATATCTCTAGAACGTACAAAGGAGTACACGAGGTATCTCTACAGCGTACAAAGGAGTACAGAAGGTATCTCTACAGCGCACAAAGGAGTACAGAAGGTATCTTTAAAGCGCACAAAGGAGTACAGAAGGTATCTCTACAGCGCACAAAGGAGTACAGGAAATATCTCTAGAACGTACAAAGGAGTACACGAGGTATCTCTACGTCGTACAAAGGAGTACAGAAGGTATCTCTACAGCGCACAAAGGAGTAGAGAAGGTATCTCTACAGCGCACAAAGGAGTACAGGAAATATCTCTAGAACGTACAAAGGAGTACAGAAGGTATCTCTACAGCGCACAAAGGAGTACAGAAGGTATCTCTACAGCGCACAAAGGAGTACAGAAGGTATCTCTACAGCGCACAAAGGAGTACACGAGGTATCTCAACAGCGTACAAAGGAGTACAGAAGGTATCGCTACAGCGCACAAAGGAGTACAGAAGGTATCTCTACAGCGCACAAAGGAGTACAGAAGGTATCTCAACAGCGCACAAAGGAGTACAGGAAATATCTCTAGAACGTACAAAGGAGTACACGAGGTATCTCTACAGCGTACAAAGGAGTACAGAAGGTATCTCTACAGCGCACAAAGGAGTACAGAAGGTATCTCTACAGCGCACAAAGGAGTACAGAAGGTATCTCTACAGCGCACAAAGGAGTACAGAAGGTATCTCTACAGCGCACAAAGGAGTACAGGAAATATCTCTAGAACGTACAAAGGAGTACACGAGGTATCTCTACAGCGTACAAAGGAGTACAGAAGGTATCTCTACAGCGCACAAAGGAGTACAGAAGGTATCTCTACAGCGCACAAAGGAGTACAGAAGGTATCTCTACAGCGCACAAAGGAGTACAGGAAATATCTCTAGAACGTACAAAGGAGTACACGAGGTATCTCTACAGCGTACAAAAGAGTACAGAAGGTATCTCTACAGCGCACAAAGGAGTACAGAAGGTATCT
Source organism: Morinoia aosen (assembly GCA_030386875.1). Classification (NCBI taxonomy): domain Eukaryota; kingdom Metazoa; phylum Arthropoda; class Malacostraca; order Amphipoda; family Talitridae; genus Morinoia; species Morinoia aosen. The sequence continues at coordinate 55,598,948 of CM059576.1, read as the reverse complement.
CTACAGCGCACAAAGGAGTACAGAAGGTATCTCTACAGCGCACAAAGGAGTACAGGAAATATCTCTAGAACGTACAAAGGAGTACAGAAGGTATCTCTACAGCGCACAAAGGAGTACAGAAGGTATCTCTACAGCGCACAAAGGAGTACAGAAGGTATCTCTACAGCGCACAAAGGAGTACAGAAGGTATCTCTACAGCGCACAAAGGAGTACAGGAAATTTCTCTAGAACGTACAAAGGAGTACACGAGGTATCTCTACAGCGTACAAAGGAGTACAGAAGGTATCTCTACAGCGCACAAAGGAGTACAGAAGGTATCTCTACAGCGCACAAAGGAGTACAGAAGGTATCTCTACAGCGCACAAAGGAGTACAGGAAATATCTCTAGAACGTACAAAGGAGTACACGAGGTATCTCTACAGCGTACAAAGAAGTACAGAAGGTATCTCTACAGCGAACAAAGGAGTACAGAAGGTATCTCTACAGCGCACAAAGGAGTAAAGAAGGTATCTCTACAGCGCACAAAGGAGTACAGAAGGTATCTCTACAGCGCACAAAGGAGTACAGAAGGTATCTCTACAGCGCACAAAGGAGTACAGAAGGTATCTCTACAGCGCACAAAGGAGTACAGGAAATATCTCTAGAACGTACAAAGGAGTACACGAGGTATCTCTACAGCGTACAAAGGAGTACAGAAGGTATCTCTACAGCGCACAAAGGAGTACAGAAGGTATCTCTACAGCGCACAAAGAAGTACAGAAGGTATCTCTACAGCGCTCAAAGGAGTACAGAAAATATCTCTAGAACGTACAAAGGAGTACACGAGGTATCTCTACAGCGTACAAAGGAGTACAGAAGGTATCTCTACAGCGCACAAAGGAGTACAGAAGGTATCTCTACAGCGCTCAAAGGAGTACAGAAGGTATCACTACAGCGCACAAAGGAGTACAGGAAATATTTCTAGAACGTACAAAGGAGTACACGAGGTTTCTCTACAGCGTACAAAGGAGTACAGAAGGTATCTCTACAGCGCACAAAGGAGTACAGAAGGTATCTCTACAGCGCACAAAGGAGTACAAAAGGTATCTCTACAGCGCACAAAGGAGTACAGAAGGTATCTCTACGGCGCACAAATGAGTAGAGAAGGTATCTCTACAGCGCACAAAGGAGTACAGAAGGTATCTCTACAGCGCACAAAGGAGTACAGAAGGTATCTCTACAGCGCACAAAGGAGTACAGGAAATATCTCTAGAACGTACAAAGGAGTACACGAGGTATCTCTACAGCGTACAAAGGAGTACAAAAGGTATCCCTACAGCGCACAAAAGAGTACAGAAGGTATCTCTACAGCGCACAAAGGAGTACAGGAAATATCTCTAGAACGTACAAAGGAGTACAGAAGGTATCTCTACAGCGCACAAAGGAGTACAGAAGGTATCTCTACAGCGCACAAAGGAGTACAGGAAATATCTCTGGAACGTACAAAGGAGTACACGAGGTATCTTTACAGCGTACAAAGGAGTACAGAAGGTATCTCTACAGCGCACAAAGGAGTACAGAAGGTATCTCTACAGCGCACAAAGGAGTACAGAAGGTATCTCTACAGCGCACAAAGGAGTACAGAAGGTATCTCTACAGCGCACAAAGGAGTACAGGAAATATCTCTAGAACGTACAAAGGAGTACACGAGGTATCTCTACAGCGCACAAAGGAGTACAGAAGGTATCTCTACAGCGCACAAAGGAGTACAGAAGGTATCTCTACAGCGCACAAAGGAGTACAGGAAATATCTCTAGAACGTACAAAGGAGTACACGAGGTATCTCTACAGCGTACAAAGAAGTACAGAAGGTATCTCTACAGCGCACAAAGGAGTACAGAAGGTATCTCTACAGCGTACAAAGGAGTACAGAAGGTATCTCTACAGCGCACAAAGGGGTACAGAAGGTATCTTTACAGCGCACAAAGGAGTACAGAAGGTATCTCTACAGCGCACAAAGGAGTACAGGAAATATCTCTAGAACGTACAAAGGAGTACACGAGGTATCTCTACGTCGTACAAAGGAGTACAGAAGGTATCTCTACAGCGCACAAAGGAGTACAGAAGGTATCTCTACAGCGTACAAAGGAGTACAGAAGGTATCTCTACAGCGCACAAAGGAGTACAGAAGGTATCTCTACAGCGCACAAAGGAGTACAGAAGGTATCTCTACAGCGCACAAAGGAGTACAGAAGGTATCTCTACAGCGCACAAAGGAGTACAGGAAATATCTCTAGAACGTACAGAGGAGTACAGAAGGTATCTCTACAGCGCACAAAGGAGTACAAAAGGTATCTCTACAGCGCACAAAGGAGTACAGAAGGTATCTCTACAGCGCATAAAGGAGTACACGAGGTATCTCTACAGCGTACAAAGGAGTACAGAAGGTATCTCTACAGCGCACAAAGGAGTACAGAAGGTATCTCTGCAGCGCATAAAGAAGTACAGAAGGTATCTCTACAGCGCACAAAGGAGTACAGGAAATATCTCTAGAACGTACAAAGGAGTACAGAAGGTATCTCTACAGCGCACAAAGGAGTACAGAAGGTATCTCTACAGCGCACAAAGGAGTACAGAAGGTATCTCTACAGCGCACAAAGGAGTACAGGAAATATCTCTAGAACGTACAAAGGAGTACACGAGGTATCTCTACAGCGTACAAAGGAGTACAGAAGGTATCTCTACAGCGTACAAAGGAGTACAGAAGGTATCTCTACAGCGCACAAAGGAGTACAGAAGGTATCTCTACAGCGCACAAAGGAGTACAGAAGGTATCTCTACAGCGCACAAAGGAGTACAGGAAATATCTCTAGAACGTACAAAGGAGTACACGAGGTATCTCTACAGCGTACAAAGATGTACAGAAGGTATCTCTACAGCGCACAAAGGAGTACAGAAGGTATCTCTACAGCGCACAAAGGAGTACAGAAGGTATCTCTACAGCGCACAAAGTAGTACAGAAGGTATCTCTACAGCGCACAAAGGAGTACAGGAAATATCTCTAGAACGTACAAAGGAGTACACGAGGTATCTATACAGCGTACAAAGGAGTACAGAAAGAATCTCTACAGCGCACAAAGGAGTATAGAAGGTATCTCTACAGCGCACAAAGGAGTACAGAAGGTATCTCTACAGCGCACAAAGGAGTACAGAAGGTATCTCTACAGCGCACAAAGGAGTACAGGAAATATCTCTAGAACGTACAAAGGAGTACACGAGGTATCTCTATAGCGTACAAAGGAGTACAGAAGGTATCTCTACAGCGCACAAAGGAGTACAGAAGGTATCTCTACAGCGCACAAAGGAGTACAGAAGGTATCTCTACAGCGCACAAAGGAGTACAGAAGGTATCTCTACAGCGCACAAAGGAGTACAGGAAATATCTCTAGAACGTACAAAGGAGTACAGAAGGTATCTCTACAGCGCACAAAGGAGTACAGAAGGTATCTCTACAGCGCACAAAGGAGTACAGAAGGTATCTCTACAGCGCACAAAGGAGTACACGAGGTATCTCTACAGCGTACAAAGGAGTACAGAAGGTATCTCTCCAGCGCACAAAGGAGTACAGAAGGTATCTCTACAGCGCACAAAGGAGTACAGAAGGTATCTCTACAGCGCACAAAGGAGTACAGGAAATATCTCTAGAACGTACAAAGAAGTACAGAAGGTATCTCTACAGCGCACAAAGGAGTACAGAAGGTATCTCTACAGCGCACAAAGGAGTTCAGAAGGTATCTCTACAGCGCACAAAGGAGTACAGAAGGTATCTCTACAGCGCACAAAGGAGTACACGATGTATCTCTACAGCGTACAAAGGAGTACAGAAGGTATCTCTCCAGCGCACAAAGGAGTACAGAAGGTATCTCTACAGCGCACAAAGGAGTACAGAAGGTATCTCTACAGCGCACAAAGGAGTACAGGAAATATCTCTAGAACGTACAAAGGAGTACAGAAGGTATCTCTACAGTGCACAAAGGAGTACAGAAGGTATCTCTACAGCGCACAAAGGAGTACAGAAGGTATCTCTACAGCGCACAAAGGAGTACAGGAAATATCTCTAGAACGTACAAAGGAGTACACGAGGTATCTCTACAGCGTACAAAGGAGTACAGAAGGTATCTCTACAGCGCACAAAGGAGTACAGAAGGTATCTCTAAAGCGCACAAAGGAGTACAGAAGGTATCTCTACAGCACACAAAGGAGTACAGAAGGTATCTCTACAGCGCACAAAGGAGTACAGAAGGTATCTCTACAGCGCACAAAGGAGTACAGAAGGTATCTCTACAGCGCACAAAGGAGTACAGGAAATATCTCTAGAACGTACAAAGGAGTACACGAGGTATCTCTACAGCGTACAAAGGAGTACAGAAGGTATCTCTACAGCGCACAAAGGAGTACAGAAGGTATCTCTACAGCGCACAAAGGAGTACAGAAGGTATCTCTACAGCGCACAAAGAAGTACAGAAGGTATCTCTACAGCGCACAAAGGAGTACAGGAAATATCTCTAGAACGTACAAAGGAGTACAGAAGGTATCTCTACAGCGCACAAAGGAGTACAGAAGGTATCTCTACAGCGCACAAAGGAGTACAGAAGGTATCTCTACAGCGCACAAAGGAGTACACGAGGTATCTCTACAGCGTACAAAGGAGTACAGAAGGTATCTCTCCAGCGCACAAAGGAGTACAGAAGGTATCTCTACAGCGCACAAAGGAGTACAGAAGGTATCTCTACAGCGCACAAAGGAGTACAGGAAATATCTCTAGAACGTACAAAGGAGTACAGAAGGTATCTCTACAGCGCACAAAGGAGTACAGAAGGTATCTCTACAGCGCACAAAGGAGTACAGGAAATATCTCTAGAACGTACAAAGGAGTACAGAAGGTATCTCTACAGCGCACAAAGGAGTACAAAAGGTATCTCTACAGCGCACAAAGGAGTACAGAAGGTATCTCTACAGCGCATAAAGGAGGACACGAGGTATCTCTACAGCGTACAAAGGAGTACAGAAGGTATCTCTAAAGCGCACAAAGGAGTACAGAAGGTATCTCTACAGCGCACAAAGGAGTACAGAAGGTATCTCTACAGCGTACAAAGGATTACAGAAGGTATCTCTACAGCGCACAAAGGAGTACAGAAGGTATCTCTACAGCGCACAAAGGAGTACAGGAAATATCTCTAGAACGTACAAAGGAGTACACGAGGTATCTCTACGTCGTACAAAGGAGTACAGAAGGTATCTCTACAGCGCACAAAGGAGTACAGAAGGTATCTCTACAGCGTACAAAGGAGTACAGAAGGTATCTCTACAGCGCACAAAGGAGTACAGAAGGTATCTCTACAGCGCACAAAGGAGTACAGAAAGTATCTCTACAGCGCACAAAGGAGTACAGAAGGTATCTCTACAGCGCACAAAGGAGTACAGGAAATATCTCTAGAACGTACAAAGGAGTACAGAAGGTATCTCTACAGCGCACAAAGGAGTACAAAAGGTATCTCTACAGCGCACAAAGGAGTACAGAAGGTATCTCTACAGCGCATAAAGGAGTACACGAGGTATCTCTACAGCGTACAAAGGAGTACAGAAGGTATCTCTACAGCGCACAAAGGAGTACAGAAGGTATCTCTACAGCGCACAAAGGAGTACAGAAGGTATCTCTACAGCGCACAAAGGAGTACAGAAGGTATCTCTACAGCGTACAAAGGAGTACAGAAGGTATCTCTACAGCGCACAAAGGAGTACAGAAGGTTTCTCTACAGCGCACAAAGGGGTACAGAAGGTATCTCTACAGCGCACAAAGGAGTACAGGAAATATATCTAGAACGTACAAAGGAGTACAGAAGGTATCTCTACAGCGCACAAAGGAGTACAGAAGGTATCTCTACAGCGCACAAAGGAGTACAGGAAATATCTCTAGAACGTACAAAGGAGTACACGAGGTATCTCTACAGCGTACAAAGATGTACAGAAGGTATCTCTACAGCGCACAAAGGAGTACAGAAGGTATCTCTACAGCGCACAAAGGAGTACAGAAGGTATCTCTACAGCGCACGAAGGAGTACAGAAGGTATCTCTACAGCGCACAAAGGAGTACAGGAAATATCTCTAGAACGTACAAAGGAGTACACGAGGTATCTCTACAGCGTACAAAGGAGTACAGAAGATATCTCTACAGCGCACAAAGGAGTACAGAAGGTATCTCTACAGCGCACAAAGGAGTACAGAAGGTATCTCTACAGCGTACAAAGAAGTACAGAAGGTATCTCTACAGCGCACAAAGGAGTACAGAAGGTATCTCTACAGCGCACAAAGGGGTACAGAAGGTATCTCTACAGCGCACAAAGGAGTACAGGAAATATCTCTAGAACGTACAAAGGAGTACAGAAGGTATCTCTACAGCGCACAAAGGAGTACAGAAGGTATCTCTACAGCGCACAAAGGAGTACAGGAAATATCTCTAGAACGTACAAAGGAGTACACGAGGTATCTCTACAGCGTACAAAGATGTACAGAAGGTATCTCTACAGCGCACAAAGGAGTACAGAAGGTATCTCTACAGCGCACAAAGGAGTACAGAAGGTATCTCTACAGCGCACAAAGGAGTACAGAAGGTATCTCTACAGCGCACAAAGGAGTACAGGAAATATCTCTAGAACGTACAAAGGAGTACACGAGGTATCTCTACAGCGTACAAAGGAGTACAGAAGGTATCTCTACAGCGCACAAAAGAGTACAAAAGGTATCTCTACAGCGCACAAAGGAGTACAGAAAATATCTCTAGAACGAACAAAGGAGTACAGAAGGTATCTCTACAGCGCACAAAGGAGTACAAAAGGTATCTCTACAGCGCACAAAGGAGTACAGAAGGTATCTCTTCAGCGCATAAAGGAGTACACGAGGTATCTCTACAGCGTACAAAGGAGTACAGAAGGTATCTCTACAGCGCACAAAGGAGTACAGAAGGTATCTCTACAGCGCACAAAGGAGTACAGAAGGTATCTCTACAGCGCACAAAGGAGTACAGGAAATATCTCTAGAACGCACAAAGGAGTACAGAAGGTATCTCTACAGCGCACAAAGGAGTACAGAAGGTATCTCTACAGCGCACAAAGGAGTATTGAAGGTATCTCTACAGCGCACAAAGGAGTACAGAAGGTATCTCTACAGCGCACAAAGGAGTACAGAAGGTATCTCTACAGCGCACAAAGGAGTACAGAAGGTATCTCTACAGCGCACAAAGGAGTTCAGAAGGTATCTCTACAGCGCACAAAGGAGTACAGAAGGTATCTCTACAGCGCACAAAGGAGTACACGATGTATCTCTACAGCGTACAAAGGAGTACAGAAGGTATCTCTCCAGCGCACAAAGGAGTACAGAAGGTATCTCTACAGCGCACAAAGGAGTACAGAAGGTATCTCTACAGCGCACAAAGGAGTACAGGAAATATCTCTAGAACGTACAAAGGAGTACAGAAGGTATCTCTACAGCGCACAAAGGAGTACAGAAGGTATCTCTACAGCGCACAAAGGAGTACAGAAGGTATCTCTACAGCGCACAAAGGAGTACAGGAAATATCTCTAGAACGTACAAAGGAGTACACGAGGTATCTCTACAGCGTACAAAGGAGTACAGAAGGTATCTCTACAGCGCACAAAGGAGTACAGAAGGTATCTCTAAAGCGCACAAAGGAGTACAGAAGGTATCTCTACAGCACACAAAGGAGTACAGAAGGTATCTCTACAGCGCACAAAGGAGTACAGGAAATATCTCTAGAACGTACAAAGGAGTACACGAGGTATCTCTACAGCGTACAAAGGAGTACAGAAGGTATCTCTACAGCGCACAAAGGAGTACAGAAGGTATCTCTACAGCGCACAAAGAAGTACAGAAGGTATCTCTACAGCGCACAAAGGAGTGCAGGAAATATCTCTAGAACGTACAAAGGAGTACAGAAGGTATCTCTACAGCGCACAAAGGAGTACAGAAGGTATCTCTACAGCGCACAAAGGAGTACAGAAGGTATCTCTACAGCGCACAAAGGAGTACAGAAGGTATCTCTACAGCGCACAAAGGAGTACAGAAGGTATCTCTACAGCGCACAAAGGAGTACAGGAAATATCTCTAGAACGTACAAAGGAGTACACGAGGTATCTCTACAGCGTACAAAGGAGTACAGAAGGTATCTCTACAGCGTACAAAGGAGTACAGAAGGTATCTTTACAGCGCACAAAGGAGTACAGAAGGTATCTCTACAGCGCACAAAGGAGTACAGAAGGTATCTCTACAGCGCACAAAGGAGTACAGGAAATATCTCTAAAACGTACAAATAGTACACGAGGTATCTCTACAGCGTACAAAGATGTACAGAAGGTATCTCTACAGCGCACAAAGGAGTACAGAAGGTATCTCTACAGCGCACAAAGGAGTACAGAAGGTATCTCTACAGGGCACAAAGGAGTACAGAAGGTATCTCTACAGCGCACAAAGGAGTACAGGAAATATCTCTAGAACGTACAAAGGAGTACACGAGGTATCTCTACAGCGTACAAAGGAGTACAGAAGGTATCTCTACAGCGCACAAAGGAGTATAGAAGGTATCTCTACAGCGCACAAAGGAGTACAGATGGTATCTCTACAGCGCACAAAGGAGAACAGAAGGTATCTCTACAGCGCACAAAGGAGTACAGGAAATATCTCTAGAACGTACAAAGGAGTACACGAGGTATCTCTACAGCGTACAAAGGAGTACAGAAGGTATCTCTACAGCGCACAAAGGAGTACAGAAGGTATCTCTACAGCGAACAAAGGAGTACAGAAGGTATCTCTACAGCGCACAAAGGAGTACAGAAGGTATCTCTACAGCGCACAAAGGAGTACAGGAAATATCTCTAGAACGTACAAAGGAGTACAGAAGGTATCTCTACAGCGCACAAAGGAGTACAGAAGGTATCTCTACAGCGCACAAAGGAGTACAGAAGGTATCTCTACAGCGCACAAAGGAGTACACGAGGTATCTCTACAGCGTACAAAGGAGTACAGAAGGTATCTCTCCAGCGCACAAAGGAGTACAGAAGGTATCTCTACAGCGCACAAAGGAGTACAGAAGGTATCTCTACAGCGCACAAAGGAGTACAGGAAATATCTCTAGAACGTACAAAGGAGTACAGAAGGTATCTCTACAGCGCACAAAGGAGTACAGAAGGTATCTCTACAGCGCACAAAGGAGTACAGAAGGTATCTCTACAGCGCACAAAGGAGTACAGGAAATATCTCTAGAACGTACAAAGGAGTACAAGAGGTATCTCTACAGCGTACAAAGGAGTACAGAAGGTATCTCTACAACGCACAAAGGAGTACAGAAGGTATCTCTACAGCGCACAAAGGAGTACAGAAGGTATCTCTACAGCGCACAAAGGAGTACAGAAGGTATCTCTACAGCGTACAAAGGAGTACAGAAGGTATCTCTACAGCGCACAAAGGAGTATAGAAGGTATCTCTACAGCGCACAAAGGAGTACAGAAGGTATCTCTACAGCGCACAAAGGAGTACAGAAGGTATCTCTACAGCGCACAAAGGAGTACAGGAAATATCTCTAGAACGTACAAAGGAGTACAGAAGGTATCTCTACAGCGCACAAAGGAGTACAAAAGGTATCTCTACAGCGCACAAAGGAGTACAGAAGGTATCTCTACAGCGCATAAAGGAGGACACGAGGTATCTCTACAGCGTACAAAGGAGTACAGAAGGTATCTCTACAGCGCACAAAGGAGTACAGAAGGTATCTCTACAGCGCACAAAGGAGTACAGAAGGTATCTCTACAGCGTACAAAGGATTACAGAAGGTATCTCTACAGCGCACAAAGGAGTACAGAAGGTATCTTTACAGCGCACAAAGGAGTACAGAAGGTATCTCTACAGCGCACAAAGGAGTACAGGAAATATCTCTAGAACGTACAAAGGAGTACACGAGGTATCTCTACGTCGTACAAAGGAGTACAGAAGGTATCTCTACAGCGCACAAAGGAGTACAGAAGGTATCTCTACAGCGTACAAAGGAGTACAGAAGGTATCTCTACAGCGCACAAAGGAGTACAGAAGGTATCTCTACAGCGCACAAAGGAGTACAGAAAGTATCTCTACAGCGCACAAAGGAGTACAGAAGGTATCTCTACAGCGCACAAAGGAGTACAGGAAATATCTCTAGAACGTACAAAGGAGTACAGAAGGTATCTCTACAGCGCACAAAGGAGTACAAAAGGTATCTCTACAGCGCACAAAGGAGTACAGAAGGTATCTCTACAGCGCATAAAGGAGTACACGAGGTATCTCTACAGCGTACAAAGGAGTACAGAAGGTATCTCTACAGCGCACAAAGGAGTACAGAAGGTATCTCTACAGCGCACAAAGGAGTACAGAAGGTATCTCTACAGCGCACAAAGGAGTACAGAAGGTATCTCTACAGCGTACAAAGGAGTACAGAAGGTATCTCTACAGCGCACAAAGGAGTACAGAAGGTTTCTCTACAGCGCACAAAGGGGTACAGAAGGTATCTCTACAGCGCACAAAGGAGTACAGGAAATATCTCTAGAACGTACAAAGGAGTACAGAAGGTATCTCTACAGCGCACAAAGGAGTACAGAAGGTATCTCTACAGCGCACAAAGGAGTACAGGAAATATCTCTAGAACGTACAAAGGAGTACACGAGGTATCTCTACAGCGTACAAAGATGTACAGAAGGTATCTCTACAGCGCACAAAGGAGTACAGAAGGTATCTCTACAGCGCACAAAGGAGTACAGAAGGTATCTCTACAGCGCACGAAGGAGTACAGAAGGTATCTCTACAGCGCACAAAGGAGTACAGGAAATATCTCTAGAACGTACAAAGGAGTACACGAGGTATCTCTACAGCGTACAAAGGAGTACAGAAGATATCTCTACAGCGCACAAAGGAGTACAGAAGGTATCTCTACAGCGCACAAAGGAGTACAGAAGGTATCTCTACAGCGTACAAAGAAGTACAGAAGGTATCTCTACAGCGCACAAAGGAGTACAGAAGGTATCTCTACAGCGCACAAAGGGGTACAGAAGGTATCTCTACAGCGCACAAAGGAGTACAGGAAATATCTCTAGAACGTACAAAGGAGTACAGAAGGTATCTCTACAGCGCACAAAGGAGTACAGAAGGTATCTCTACAGCGCACAAAGGAGTACAGGAAATATCTCTAGAACGTACAAAGGAGTACACGAGGTATCTCTACAGCGTACAAAGATGTACAGAAGGTATCTCTACAGCGCACAAAGGAGTACAGAAGGTATCTCTACAGCGCACAAAGGAGTACAGAAGGTATCTCTACAGCGCACAAAGGAGTACAGAAGGTATCTCTACAGCGCACAAAGGAGTACAGGAAATATCTCTAGAACGTACAAAGGAGTACACGAGGTATCTCTACAGCGTACAAAGGAGTACAGAAGGTATCTCTACAGCGCACAAAAGAGTACAAAAGGTATCTCTACAGCGCACAAAGGAGTACAGAAAATATCTCTAGAACGTACAAAGGAGTACAGAAGGTATCTCTACAGCGCACAAAGGAGTACAAAAGGTATCTCTACAGCGCACAAAGGAGTACAGAAGGTATCTCTTCAGCGCATAAAGGAGTACACGAGGTATCTCTACAGCGTACAAAGGAGTACAGAAGGTATCTCTACAGCGCACAAAGGAGTACAGAAGGTATCTCTACAGCGCACAAAGGAGTACAGAAGGTATCTCTACAGCGCACAAAGGAGTACAGGAAATATCTCTAGAACGCACAAAGGAGTACAGAAGGTATCTCTACAGCGCACAAAGGAGTACAGAAGGTATCTCTACAGCGCACAAAGGAGTATTGAAGGTATCTCTACAGCGCACAAAGGAGTACAGAAGGTATCTCTACAGCGCACAAAGGAGTACAGAAGGTATCTCTACAGCGCACAAAGGAGTACAGAAGGTATCTCTACAGCGCACAAAGGAGTTCAGAAGGTATCTCTACAGCGCACAAAGGAGTACAGAAGGTATCTCTACAGCGCACAAAGGAGTACACGATGTATCTCTACAGCGTACAAAGGAGTACAGAAGGTATCTCTCCAGCGCACAAAGGAGTACAGAAGGTATCTCTACAGCGCACAAAGGAGTACAGAAGGTATCTCTACAGCGCACAAAGGAGTACAGGAAATATCTCTAGAACGTACAAAGGAGTACAGAAGGTATCTCTACAGCGCACAAAGGAGTACAGAAGGTATCTCTACAGCGCACAAAGGAGTACAGAAGGTATCTCTACAGCGCACAAAGGAGTACAGGAAATATCTCTAGAACGTACAAAGGAGTACACGAGGTATCTCTACAGCGTACAAAGGAGTACAGAAGGTATCTCTACAGCGCACAAAGGAGTACAGAAGGTATCTCTAAAGCGCACAAAGGAGTACAGAAGGTATCTCTACAGCACACAAAGGAGTACAGAAGGTATCTCTACAGCGCACAAAGGAGTACAGGAAATATCTCTAGAACGTACAAAGGAGTACACGAGGTATCTCTACAGCGTACAAAGGAGTACAGAAGGTATCTCTACAGCGCACAAAGGAGTACAGAAGGTATCTCTACAGCGCACAAAGAAGTACAGAAGGTATCTCTACAGCGCACAAAGGAGTACAGGAAATATCTCTAGAACGTACAAAGGAGTACAGAAGGTATCTCTACAGCGCACAAAGGAGTACAGAAGGTATCTCTACAGCGCACAAAGGAGTACAGAAGGTATCTCTACAGCGCACAAAGGAGTACAGAAGGTATCTCTACAGCGCACAAAGGAGTACAGAAGGTATCTCTACAGCGCACAAAGGAGTACAGGAAATATCTCTAGAACGTACAAAGGAGTACACGAGGTATCTCTACAGCGTACAAAGGAGTACAGAAGGTATCTCTACAGCGTACAAAGGAGTACAGAAGGTATCTTTACAGCGCACAAAGGAGTACAGAAGGTATCTCTACAGCGCACAAAGGAGTACAGAAGGTATCTCTACAGCGCACAAAGGAGTACAGGAAATATCTCTAAAACGTACAAATAGTACACGAGGTATCTCTACAGCGTACAAAGATGTACAGAAGGTATCTCTACAGCGCACAAAGGAGTACAGAAGGTATCTCTACAGCGCACAAAGGAGTACAGAAGGTATCTCTACAGGGCACAAAGGAGTACAGAAGGTATCTCTACAGCGCACAAAGGAGTACAGGAAATATCTCTAGAACGTACAAAGGAGTACACGAGGTATCTCTACAGCGTACAAAGGAGTACAGAAGGTATCTCTACAGCGCACAAAGGAGTATAGAAGGTATCTCTACAGCGCACAAAGGAGTACAGATGGTATCTCTACAGCGCACAAAGGAGAACAGAAGGTATCTCCACAGCGCACAAAGGAGTACAGGAAATATCTCTAGAACGTACAAAGGAGTACACGAGGTATCTCTACAGCGTACAAAGGAGTACAGAAGGTATCTCTACAGCGCACAAAGGAGTACAGAAGGTATCTCTACAGCGCACAAAGGAGTACAGAAGGTATCTCTACAGCGCACAAAGGAGTACAGAAGGTATCTCTACAGCGCACAAAGGAGTACAGGAAATATCTCTAGAACGTACAAAGGAGTACAGAAGGTATCTCTACAGCGCACAAAGGAGTACAGAAGGTATCTCTACAGCGCACAAAGGAGTACAGAAGGTATCTCTACAGCGCACAAAGGAGTACACGAGGTATCTCTACAGCGTACAAAGGAGTACAGAAGGTATCTCTCCAGCGCACAAAGGAGTACAGAAGGTATCTCTACAGCGCACAAAGGAGTACAGAAGGTATCTCTACAGCGCACAAAGGAGTACAGGAAATATCTCTAGAACGTACAAAGGAGTACAGAAGGTATCTCTACAGCGCACAAAGGAGTACAGAAGGTATCTCTACAGCGCACAAAGGAGTACAGAAGGTATCTCTACAGCGCACAAAGGAGTACAGGAAATATCTCTAGAACGTACAAAGGAGTACAAGAGGTATCTCTACAGCGTACAAAGGAGTACAGAAGGTATCTCTACAACGCACAAAGGAGTACAGAAGGTATCTCTACAGCGCACAAAGGAGTACAGAAGGTATCTCTACAGCGCACAAAGGAGTACAGAAGGTATCTCTACAGCGTACAAAGGAGTACAGAAGGTATCTCTACAGCGCACAAAGGAGTATAGAAGGTATCTCTACAGCGCACAAAGGAGTACAGAAGGTATCTCTACAGCGCACAAAGGAGTACAGAAGGTATCTCTACAGCGCACAAAGGAGTACAGGAAATATCTCTAGAACGTACAAAGGAGTACAGAAGGTATCTCTACAGCGCACAAAGGAGTACAAAAGGTATCTCTACAGCGCACAAAGGAGTACAGAAGGTATCTCTACAGCGCATAAAGGAGGACACGAGGTATCTCTACAGCGTACAAAGGAGTACAGAAGGTATCTCTACAGCGCACAAAGGAGTACAGAAGGTATCTCTACAGCGCACAAAGGAGTACAGAAGGTATCTCTACAGCGTACAAAGGATTACAGAAGGTATCTCTACAGCGCACAAAGGAGTACAGAAGGTATCTTTACAGCGCACAAAGGAGTACAGAAGGTATCTCTACAGCGCACAAAGGAGTACAGGAAATATCTCTAGAACGTACAAAGGAGTACACGAGGTATCTCTACGTCGTACAAAGGAGTACAGAAGGTATCTCTACAGCGCACAAAGGAGTACAGAAGGTATCTCTACAGCGTACAAAGGAGTACAGAAGGTATCTCTACAGCGCACAAAGGAGTACAGAAGGTATCTCTACAGCGCACAAAGGAGTACAGAAAGTATCTCTACAGCGCACAAAGGAGTACAGAAGGTATCTCTACAGCGCACAAAGGAGTACAGGAAATATCTCTAGAACGTACAAAGGAGTACAGAAGGTATCTCTACAGCGCACAAAGGAGTACAAAAGGTATCTCTACAGCGCACAAAGGAGTACAGAAGGTATCTCTACAGCGCATAAAGGAGTACACGAGGTATCTCTACAGCGTACAAAGGAGTACAGAAGGTATCTCTACAGCGCACAAAGGAGTACAGAAGGTATCTCTACAGCGCACAAAGGAGTACAGAAGGTATCTCTACAGGGCACAAAGGAGTACAGAAGGTATCTCTACAGCGTACAAAGGAGTACAGAAGGTATCTCTACAGCGCACAAAGGAGTACAGAAGGTTTCTCTACAGCGCACAAAGGGGTACAGAAGGTATCTCTACAGCGCACAAAGGAGTACAGGAAATATCTCTAGAACGTACAAAGGAGTACAGAAGGTATCTCTACAGCGCACAAAGGAGTACAGAAGGTATCTCTACAGCGCACAAAGGAGTACAGGAAATATCTCTAGAACCTACAAAGGAGTACACGAGGTATCTCTACAGCGTACAAAGATGTACAGAAGGTATCTCTACAGCGCACAAAGGAGTACAGAAGGTATCTCTACAGCGCACAAAGGAGTACAGAAGGTATCTCTACAGCGCACAAAGGAGTACAGAAGGTATCTCTACAGCGCACAAAGGAGTACAGGAAATATCTCTAGAACGTACAAAGGAGTACACGAGGTATCTCTACAGCGTACAAAGGAGTACAGAAGATATCTCTACAGCGCACAAAGGAGTACAGAAGGTATCTCTACAGCGCACAAAGGAGTACAGAAGGTATCTCTACAGAGTACAAAGAAGTACAGAAGGTATCTCTACAGCGCACAAAGGAGTACAGAAGGTATCTCTACAGCGCACAAAGGGGTACAGAAGGTATCTCTACAGCGCACAAAGGAGTACAGGAAATATCTCTAGAACGTACAAAGGAGTACAGAAGGTATCTCTACAGCGCACAAAGGAGTACAGAAGGTATCTCTACAGCGCACAAAGGAGTACAGGAAATATCTCTAGAACGTACAAAGGAGTACACGAGGTATCTCTACAGCGCACAAAGGAGTACAGAAGGTATCTCTACAGCGCACAAAGGAGTACAGAAAGTATCTCTACAGCGCACAAAGGAGTACAGAAGGTATCTCTACAGCGCACAAAGGAGTACAGGAAATATCTCTAGAACGTACAAAGGAGTACAGAAGGTATCTCTACAGCGCACAAAGGAGTACAAAAGGTATCTCTACAGCGCACAAAGGAGTACAGAAGGTATCTCTACAGCGCATAAAGGAGTACACGAGGTATCTCTACAGCGTACAAAGGAGTACAGAAGGTATCTCTACAGCGCACAAAGGAGTACAGAAGGTATCTCTACAGCGCACAAAGGAGTACAGAAGGTATCTCTACAGCGCACAAAGGAGTACAGAAGGTATCTCTACAGCGTACAAAGGAGTACAGAAGGTATCTCTACAGCGCACAAAGGAGTACAGAAGGTTTCTCTACAGCGCACAAAGGGGTACAGAAGGTATCTCTACAGCGCACAAAGGAGTACAGGAAATATCTCTAGAACGTACAAAGGAGTACAGAAGGTATCTCTACAGCGCACAAAGGAGTACAGAAGGTATCTCTACAGCGCACAAAGGAGTACAGGAAATATCTCTAGAACGTACAAAGGAGTACACGAGGTATCTCTACAGCGTACAAAGATGTACAGAAGGTATCTCTACAGCGCACAAAGGAGTACAGAAGGTATCTCTACAGCGCACAAAGGAGTACAGAAGGTATCTCTACAGCGCACAAAGGAGTACAGAAGGTATCTCTACAGCGCACAAAGGAGTACAGGAAATATCTCTAGAACGTACAAAGGAGTACACGAGGTATCTCTACAGCGTACAAAGGAGTACAGAAGATATCTCTACAGCGCACAAAGGAGTACAGAAGGTATCTCTACAGCGCACAAAGGAGTACAGAAGGTATCTCTACAGCGTACAAAGAAGTACAGAAGGTATCTCTACAGCGCACAAAGGAGTACAGAAGGTATCTCTACAGCGCACAAAGGGGTACAGAAGGTATCTCTACATCGCACAAAGGAGTACAGGAAATATCTCTAGAACGTACAAAGGAGTACAGAAGGTATCTCTACAGCGCACAAAGGAGTACAGAAGGTATCTCTACAGCGCACAAAGGAGTACAGGAAATATCTCTAGAACGTACAAAGGAGTACACGAGGTATCTCTACAGCGTACAAAGATGTACAGAAGGTATCTCTACAGCGCACAAAGGAGTACAGAAGGTATCTCTACAGCGCACAAAGGAGTACAGAAGGTATCTCTACAGCGCACAAAGGAGTACAGAAGGTATCTCTACAGCGCACAAAGGAGTACAGGAAATATCTCTAGAACGAACAAAAGAGTACACGAGGTATCTCTACAGCGTACAAAGGAGTAGAGAAGGTATCTCTACAGCGCACAAAGGAGTACAAAAGGTATCTCTACAGCGCACAAAGGAGTACAGAAAATATCTCTAGAACGTACAAAGGAGTACAGAAGGTATCTCTACAGCGCACAAAGGAGTACAAAAGGTATCTCTACAGCGCACAAAGGAGTACAGAAGGTATCTCTTCAGCGCATAAAGGAGTACACGAGGTATCTCTACAGCGTACATAGGAGTACAGAAGGTATCTCTACAGCGCACAAAGGAGTACAGAAGGGATCTCTACAGCGCACAAAGGAGTACAGAAGGTATCTCTACAGCGCACAAAGGAGTACAGGAAATATCTCTAGAACGCACAAAGGAGTACAGAAGGTATCTCTACAGCGCACAAAGGAGTACAGAAGGTATCTCTACAGCGCACAAAGGAGTACACGAGGTATCTCTACAGCGTACAAAGGAGTACAGAAGGTATCTCTCCAGCGCACAAAGGAGTATTGAAGGTATCTCTACAGCGCACAAAGGAGTACAGAAGGTATCTCTACAGCGCACAAAGGTGTACAGAAGGTATCTCTACAGCGCACAAAGGAGTACAGGAAATATCTCTAGCACGTACAAAGGAGTACACGAGGTATCTCTACAGCGTACAAAGGAGTACAGAAGGTATCTCTACAGCGCACAAAGGAGTACAGAAGGTATCTCTACAGCGCACAAAGGAGTACAGAAGGTATCTCTACAGCGCACAAAGGAGTACAGGAAATATCTCTAGAACGTACAAAGGAGTACACGAGGTATCTCTACAGCGTACAAAGGAGTACAGAAGGTATCTCTACAGCGCACAAAGGAGTATAGAAGGTATCTCTACAGCGCACAAAGGAGTACAGAAGGTATCTCTACAGCGCACAAAGGAGTACAGAAGGTATCTCTAGAGCGCACAAAGGAGTACAGGAAATATCTCTAGAACGTACAAAGGAGTACACGAGGTATCTCTACAGCGTACAAAGGAGTACAGAAGGTATCTCTACAGCGCACAAAGGAGTACAGAAGGTATCTCTACAGCGCACAAAGGAGTACAGAAGGTATCTCTACAGCGCACAAAGGAGTACAGAAGGTATCTCTACAGCGCACAAAGGAGTACAGGAAATATCTCTAGAACGTACAAAGGAGTACAAAAGGTATCTCTACAGCGCACAAAGGAGTACAGAAGGTATCTCTACAGCGCACAAAGGAGTACAGAAGGTATCTCTACAGCGCACAAAGGAGTACACGAGGTGTCTCTACAGCGTACAAAGGAGTACAGAAGGTATCTCTACAGCGCACAAAGGAGTACAGAAGGTATCTCTACAGCGTACAAAGGAGTACAGAAGGTATCTCTAAAGCGCACAAAGGAGTACAGAAGGTATCTTTACAGCGCACAAAGGAGTACAGAAGGTATCTCTACAGCGCACAAAGGAGTACAGGAAATATCTCTAGAACGTACAAAGGAGTACACGAGGTATCTCTACGTCGTACAAAGGAGTACAGAAGGTATCTCTACAGCGCACAAAGGAGTACAGAAGGTATCTCTACAGCGTACAAAGGAGTACAGAAGGTATCTCTACAGCGCACAAAGGAGTACAGAAGGTATCTCTACAGCGCACAAAGGAGTACAGAAGGTATCTCTACAGCGCACAAAGGAGTACAGAAGGTATCTCTACAGCGCACAAAGGAGTACAGGAAATATCTCTAGAACGTACAAAGGAGTACAGAAGGTATCTCTACAGCTCACAAAGGACTACAAAAGGTATCTCTACAGCGCACAAAGGAGTACAGAAGGTATCTCTACAGCGCATAAAGGAGTACACGAGGTATCTCTACAGCGTACAAAGGAGTACAGAAGGTATCTCTACAGCGCACAAAGGAGTACAGAAGGTATCTCTACAGCGCACAAAGGAGTACAGAAGGTATCTCTACAGCGCACAAAGGAGTACAGGAAATATCTCTAGAACGTACAAAGGAGTACACGAGGTATCTCTACAGCGTACAAAGATGTACAGAAGGTATCTCTACAGCGCACAAAGGAGTACAGAAGGTATCTCTACAGCGCACAAAGGAGTACAGAAGGTATCTCTACAGCGCACAAAGAAGTACAGAAGGTATCTCTACAGCGCACAAAGGAGTACAGGAAATATCTCTAGAACGTACAAAGGAGTACACGAGGTATCTCTACAGCGTACAAAGGAGTACAGAAGGTATCTCTACAGCGCACAAAGGAGTACAGAAGGTATCTCTACAGCGCACAAAGGAGTACAGGAAATATCTCTAGAACTTACAAAGGAGTACAGAAGGTATCTCTACAGCGCACAAAGGAGTACAAAAGGTATCTCTACAGCGCACAAAGGAGTACAGAAGGTATCTCTACAGCGCATAAAGGAGTTAACGAGGTATCTCTACAGCGTACAAAGGAGTACAGAAGGTATCTCTACAGCGCACAAAGGAGTACAGAAGGTATCTCTACAGCGCACAAAGGAGTACAGAAGGTATCTCTACAGCGAACAAAGGAGTACAGGAAATATCTCTAGAACGCACAAAGGAGTACAGAAGGTATCTCTACAGCGCACAAAGGAGTACAGAAGGTATCTCTACAGCGCACAAAGGAGTACACGAGGTATCTATACAGCGTACAAAGGAGTACAGAAGGTATCTCTCCAGCGCACAAAGGAGTATTGAAGGTATCTCTACAGCGCACAAAGGAGTACAGAAGGTATCTCTACAGCGCACAAAGGAGTACATAAGGTATCTCTACAGCGCACAAAGGAGTACAGGAAATATCTCTAGCACGTACAAAGGAGTACACGAGGTATCTCTACAGCGTAGAAAGGAGTACAGAAGGTATCTCTACAGCGCACAAAGGAGTACAGAAGGTATCTCTACAGCGCACAAAGGAGTACAGAAGGTATCTCTACAGCGCACAAAGGAGTACAGGAAATATCTCTAGAACGTACAAAGGAGTACACGAGGTATCTCTACAGCGTACAAAGGAGTACAGAAGGTATCTCTACAGCGCACAAAGGAGTATAGAAGGTATCTCTACAGCGCACAAAGGAGTACAGAAGGTATCTCTACAGCGCACAAAGGAGTACAGAAGGTATCTCTACAGCGCACAAAGGAGTACAGGAAATATCTCTAGAACGTACAAAGGAGTACACGAGGTATCTTTACAGCGTACAAAGGAGTACAGAAGGTATCTCTACAGCGCACAAAGGAGTACAGAAGGTATCTCTACAGCGCACAAAGGAGTACAGAAGGTATCTCTACAGCGCACAAAGGAGTACAGAAGGTATCTCTACAGCGCACAAAGGAGTACAGGAAATATCTCTAGAACGTACAAAGGAGTACAGAAGGTATCTCAACAGCGCACAAAGGAGTACAGAAGGTATCTCTACAGCGCACAAAGGAGTACAGAAGGTATCTCTACAGCGCACAAAGGAGTACACGAGGTATCTCTACAGCGTACAAAGGAGTACAGAAGGTATCTCTACAGCGCACAAAGGAGTACAGAAGGTATCTCTACAGCGCACAAAGGAGTAGAGGAAATATCTCTAGAACGTACAAAGGAGTACACGAGGTATCTCTACAGCGTACAAAGGAGTACAGAAGGTATCTCTACAGCGCACAAAGGAGCACAGAAGGTATCTCTACAGCGCACAAAGGAGTACAGAAGGTATCTCTACAGCGCACAAAGGAGTACAGAAGGTATCTCTACAGCGTACAAAGGAGTACAGAAGGTATCTCTACAGCGCACAAAGGAGTATAGAAGGTATCTCTACAGCGCACAAAGGAGTACAGAAGGTATCTCTACAGCGCACAAAGGAGTACAGAAGGTATCTCTACAGCGCACAAAGGAGTACAGGAAATATCTCTAGAACGTACAAAGGAGTACAGAAGGTATCTCTACAGCGCACAAAGGAGTACAAAAGGTATCTCTACAGCGCACAAAGGAGTACAGAAGGTATCTCTACAGCGCATAAAGGAGTACACGAGGTATCTCTACAGCGTACAAAGGAGTACAGAAGGTATCTCTACAGCGCACAAAGGAGTACAGAAGGTATCTCTACAGCGCACAAAGGAGTACAGAAGGTATCTCTACAGCGTTCAAAGGAGTACAGAAGGTATCTCTACAGCGCACAAAGGAGTACAGAAGGTATCTTTACAGCGCACAAAGGAGTACAGAAGGTATCTCTACAGCGCACAAAGGAGTACAGGAAATATCTCTAGAACGTACAAAGGAGTACACGAGGTATCTCTACGTCGTACAAAGGAGTACAGAAGGTATCTCTACAGCGCACAAAGGAGTACAGAAGGTATCTCTACAGCGTACAAAGGAGTACAGAAGGTATCTCTACAGCGCACAAAGGAGTACAGAAGGTATATCTACAGCGCACAAAGGAGTACAGAAGGTATCTCTACAGCGCACAAAGGAGTACAGAAGGTATCTCTACAGCGCACAAAGGAGTACAGGAAATATCCCTAGAACGTACAAAGGAGTACAGAAGGTATCTCTACAGCTCACAAAGGACTACAAAAGGTATCTCTACAGCGCACAAAGGAGTACAGAAGGTATCTCTACAGCGCATAAAGGAGTACACGAGGTATCTCTACAGCGTACAAAGGAGTACAGAAGGTATCTCTACAGCGCACAAAGGAGTACAGAAGGTATCTCTACAGCGCACAAAGGAGTACAGAAGGTATCTCTACAGCGCACAAAGGAGTACAGGAAATATCTCTAGAACGTACAAAGGAGTACAGAAGGTATCTCTACAGCGCACAAAGGAGTACAGAAGGTATCTCTACAGCGCACAAAGGAGTACAGAAGGTATCTCTACAGCGCACAAAGGAGTACAGAAGGTATCTCTACAGCGCACGAAGGAGTACAGAAGGTATCTCTACAGCGTACAAAGGAGTACAGAAGGTATCTCTACAGCGCACAAAGGAGTACAGAAGGTATCTCTACAGCGCACAAAGGAGTACAGAAGGTATCTCTACAGCGCACAAAGGAGTACAGGAAATATCTCTAGAACGTACAAAGGAGTACAGAAGGTATCTCTACAGCGCACAAAGGAGTACAGAAGGTATCTCTACAGCGCACAAAGGAGTACAGGAAATATCTCTAGAACGTACAAAGGAGTACACGAGGTATCTCTACAGCGTACAAAGATGTACAGAAGGTATCTCTACAGCGCACAAAGGAGTACAGAAGGTATCTCTACAGCGCACAAAGGAGTACAGAAGGTATCTCTACAGCGCACAAAGAAGTACAGAAGGTATCTCTACAGCGCACAAAGGAGTACAGGAAATATCTCTAGAACGTACAAAGGAGTACACGAGGTATCTCTACAGCGTACAAAGGAGTACAGAAGGTATCTCTACAGCGCACAAAGGAGTACAGAAGGTATCTCTACAGCGCACAAAGGAGTACAGGAAATATCTCTAGAACGTACAAAGGAGTACAGAAGGTATCTCTACAGCGCACAAAGGAGTACAAAAGGTATCTCTACAGCCCACAAAGGAGTACAGAAGGTATCTCTACAGCGCATAAAGGAGTACACGAGGTATCTCTACAGCGTACAAAGGAGTACAGAAGGTATCTCTAGAGCGCACAAAGGAGTACAGAAGGTATCTCTACAGCGCACAAAGGAGTACAGAAGGTATCTCTACAGCGCACAAAGGAGTACAGGAAATATCTCTAGAACGCACAAAGGAGTACAGAAGGTATCTCTACAGCGCACAAAAGAGTACAGAAGGTATCTCTACAGCGCAAAAAGGAGTACACGAGGTATCTCTACAGCGTACAAAGGAGTACAGAAGGTATCTCTCCAGCGCACAAAGGAGTACAGAAGGTATCTCTACAGCGCACAAAGGAGTACAGAAGGTATCTCTACAGCGCACAAAGGAGTACAGAAGGTATCTCTACAGCGCACAAAGGCGTACAGAAGGTATCTCTACAGCGCACAAAGGAGTACAGGTAATATCTCTAGAGCATACAAAGGAGTACACGAGGTATCTCTACAGCGTACAAAGAAGTACAGAAGGTATCTCTACAGCGCACAAAGGAGTACAGAAGGTATCTCTACAGCGCACAAAGGAGTACAGTAGGTATCTCTACAGCGCACAAAGGAGTAAAGAAGGTATCTCTACAGCGCACAAAGGAGTACAGGAAATATCTCTAGAACGTACAAAGGAGTACAGAAGGTATCTCTACAGCGCACAAAGGAGTACAGAAGGTATCTCTACAGCGCACAAAGGAGTACAGAAGGTATCTCTACAGCGCACAAAGGAGTACACGAGGTATCTCTACAGCGTACAAAGGAGTACAGAAGGTATCTCTACAGCGCACAAAGGAGTACAGAAGGTATCTCTACAGCGCACAAAGGAGTACAGAAGGTATCTCTACAGCGCACAAAGGAGTACAGGAAATATCTCTAGAACGTACATAGGAGTACAGAAGGTATCTCTACAGCGCACAAAGGAGTACAGAAGGTATCTCTACAGCGCACAAAGGAGTACAGAAGGTATCTCTACAGCGCACAAAGGAGTACAGGAAATATCTCTAGAACGTACAAAGGAGTACACGAGGTATCTCTACAGCGTACAAAGGAGTACACGAGGTATCTCTACAGCGTACAAAGGAGTACAGAAGGTATCTCTACAGCGCACAAAGGAGTACAGAAGGTATCTCTACAGCGCACAAAGGAGTACAGAAGGTATCTCTACAGCGCACAAAGGAGTACAGGAAATATCTCTAGAACGTACAAAGGAGTACACGAGGTATCTCTACAGCGTACAAAGGAGTACAGAAGGTATCTCTACAGCGCACAAAGGAGTACAGAAAGTATCTCTACAGCGCACAAAGGAGTACAGAAGGTATCTCTACAGCGCACAAAAGAGTACAGAAGGTATCTCTACAGCGCACAAAGGAGTACAGGAAATATCTCTAGAACGTACAAAGGAGTACACGAGCTATCTCTACAGCGTACAAAGGAGTACAGAAGGTATCTCTACAGCGCACAAAGGAGTACAGAAGGTATCTCTACAGTGCACAAAGGAGTACAGAAGGTATCTCTACAGCGCACAAAGGAGTACAGAAGGTATCTCTACAGCGCACAAAGGAGTACAGGAAATATCTCTAGAACGTACAAAGGAGTACAGAAGGTATCTCTACAGCGCACAAAGGAGTACAGAAGGTATCTCTACAGCGCACAAAGGAGTACAGGAAATATCTCTAGAACGTACAAAGGAGAACACGATGTATCTCTCCATCGCACAAAGAAGTACAGAAGGTATCTCTACAGCGCACAAAGGAGTACAGAAGGTATCTCTACAGCGCACAAAGGAGTACAGAAGGTATCTCTACAGCGCACTAAGGAGTACAGAAGGTATCTCTACAGCGCACAAAGGAGTACAGGAAATATCTCTAGAACGTACAAAGGAGTACACGAGGTATCTCTACAGCGTACAAAGGAGTACAGAAGGTATCTCTACAGCGCACAAAGGAGTACAGAAGGTATCTCTACAGCGCACAAAGGTGTACAGAAAGTATCTCTACAGCGCACAAAGGTGTACAGAAGGTATCTCTACAGCGCAAAAAGGAGTACAGGAAATATCTCTAGAACGTTCAAAGGAGTACACGAGGTATCTCTACAGCGCACAGAGGAGTACAGAAGGTATTTCTACAGCGCACAAAGGAGTACAGAAGGTATCTCTACAGCGCACAAAGGAGTACAGGAAATATCTCTAGAACGTACAAAGGAGTACACGAGGTATCTCTACAGCGTACAAAGGAGTACAGAAGGTATCTCTACAGCGCACAAAGGAGTACAGAAGGTATCTCTACAGCGCACAAAGGAGTACAGAAGGTATCTCTACAGCGCACAAAGGAGTACAGAAGGTATCTCTACAGCGCACAAAGGAGTACAGGAAATATCTCTAGAACGTACAAAGGAGTACACGAGGTATCTCTACAGCGTACAAAGGAGTACAGAAGGTATCTCTACAGCGCACAAAGGAGTACAGAAGGTATCTCTACAGCGCACAAAGGAGTACAGAAGGTATCTCTACAGCGCACAAAGGAGTACAGAAGGTATCTCTACAGCGCACAAAGGAGTACAGGAAATATCTCTAGAACGTACAAAGGAGTACACGAGGTATCTCTACAGCGTACAAAGGAGTACAGAAGGTATCTCTACAGCGCACAAAGGAGTACAGAAGGTATCTCTACAGCGCACAAAGGAGTACAGAAGGTATCTCTACAGCGCACAAAGGAGTACAGGAAATATCTCTAGAACGTACAAAGGAGTACACGAGGTATCTCTACAGCGTACAAAGGAGTACAGAAGGTATCTCTACAGCGCACAAAGGAGTACAGAAGGTATCTCTACAGCGCACAAAGGAGTACAGGAAATATCTCTAGAACGTACAAAGGAGTACAGAAGGTATCTCTACAGCGCACAAAGGAGTACAAAAGGTATCTCTACAGCGCACAAAGGAGTACAGAAGGTATCTCTACAGCGCATAAAGGAGTACACGAGGTATCTCTACAGCGTACAAAGGAGTACAGAAGGTATCTCTACAGCGCACAAAGGAGTACAGAAGGTATCTCTACAGCGCACAAAGGAGTACAGAAGGTATCTCTACAGCGAACAAAGGAGTACAGGAAATATCTCTAGAACGCACAAAAGAGTACAGAAGGTATCTCTACAGCGCACAAAGAAGTACAGAAGGTATCTCTACAGCGCACAAAGGAGTACACGAGGTATCTCTACAGCGTACAAAGGAGTACAGAAGGTATCTCTCCAGCGCACAAAGGAGTATTGAAGGTATCTCTACAGCGCACAAAGGAGTACAGAAGGTATCTCTACAGCGCACAAAGGAGTACATAAGGTATCTCTACAGCGCACAAAGGAGTACAGGAAATATCTCTAGCACGTACAAAGGAGTACACGAGGTATCTCTACAGCGTAGAAAGGAGTACAGAAGGTATCTCTACAGCGCACAAAGGAGTACAGAAGGTATCTCTACAGCGCACAAAGGAGTACAGAAGGTATCTCTACAGCGCACAAAGGAGTACAGGAAATATCTCTAGAACGTACAAAGGAGTACACGAGGTATCTCTACAGCGTACAAAGGAGTACAGAAGGTATCTCTACAGCGCACAAAGGAGTATAGAAGGTATCTCTACAGCGCACAAAGGAGTACAGAAGGTATCTCTACAGCGCACAAAGGAGTACAGAAGGTATCTCTACAGCGCACAAAGGAGTACAGGAAATATCTCTAGAACGTACAAAGGAGTACACGAGGTATCTTTACAGCGTACAAAGGAGTACAGAAGGTATCTCTACAGCGCACAAAGGAGTACAGAAGGTATCTCTACAGCGCACAAAGGAGTACAGAAGGTATCTCTACAGCGCACAAAGGAGTACAGAAGGTATCTCTACAGCGCACAAAGGAGTACAGGAAATATCTCTAGAACGTACAAAGGAGTACAGAAGGTATCTCAACAGCGCACAAAGGAGTACAGAAGGTATCTCTACAGCGCACAAAGGAGTACAGAAGGTATCTCTACAGCGCACAAAGGAGTACACGAGGTATCTCTACAGCGTACAAAGGAGTACAGAAGGTATCTCTACAGCGCACAAAGGAGTACAGAAGGTATCTCTACAGCGCACAAAGGAGTAGAGGAAATATCTCTAGAACGTACAAAGGAGTACACGAGGTATCTCTACAGCGTACAAAGGAGTACAGAAGGTATATCTACAGCGCACAAAGGAGTACAGGAAATATCTCTAGAACGTACAAAGGAGTACACGAGGTATCTCTACAGCGTACAAAGGAGTACAGAAGGTATCTCTACAGCGCACAAAGGAGTACAGAAGGTATCTCTACAGCGCACAAAGGAGTACAGAAGGTATCTCTACAGCGCACAAAGGAGTACAGAAGGTATCTCTGCAGCGCACAAAGGAGTACAGAAGGTATCTCTACAGCGTACAAAGGAGTACAGAAGGTATCTCTACAGCGCACAAAGGAGTATAGAAGGTATCTCTACAGCGCACAAAGGAGTACAGAAGGTATCTCTACAGCGCACAAAGGAGTACAGAAGGTATCTCTACAGCGCACAAAGGAGTACAGGAAATATCTCTAGAACGTACAAAGGAGTACAGAAGGTATCTCTACAGCGCACAAAGGAGTACAAAAGGTATCTCTACAGCGCACAAAGGAGTACAGAAGGTATCTCTACAGCGCATAAAGGAGTACACGAGGTATCTCTACAGCGTACAAAGGAGTACAGAAGGTATCTCTACAGCGCACAAAGGAGTACAGAAGGTATCTCTACAGCGCACAAAGGAGTACAGAAGGTATCTCTACAGCGTTCAAAGGAGTACAGAAGGTATCTCTACAGCGCACAAAGGAGTACAGAAGGTATCTTTACAGCGCACAAAGGAGTACAGAAGGTATCTCTACAGCGCACAAAGGAGTACAGGAAATATCTCTAGAACGTACAAAGGAGTACACGAGGTATCTCTACGTCGTACAAAGGAGTACAGAAGGTATCTCTACAGCGCACAAAGGAGTACAGAAGGTATCTCTACAGCGTACAAAGGAGTACAGAAGGTATCTCTACAGCGCACAAAGGAGTACAGAAGGTATCTCTACAGCGCACAAAGGAGTACAGAAGGTATCTCTACAGCGCACAAAGGAGTACAGAAGGTATCTCTACAGCGCACAAAGGAGTACAGGAAATATCCCTAGAACGTACAAAGGAGTACAGAAGGTATCTCTACAGCTCACAAAGGACTACAAAAGGTATCTCTACAGCGCACAAAGGAGTACAGAAGGTATCTCTACAGCGCATAAAGGAGTACACGAGGTATCTCTACAGCGTACAACGGAGTACAGAAGGTATCTCTACAGCGCACAAAGGAGTACAGAAGGTATCTCTACAGCGCACAAAGGAGTACAGAAGGTATCTCTACAGCGCACAAAGGAGTACAGGAAATATCTCTAGAACGTACAAAGGAGTACAGAAGGTATCTCTACAGCGCACAAAGGAGTACAGAAGGTATCTCTACAGCGCACAAAGGAGTACAGAAGGTATCTCTACAGCGTACAAAGGAGTACAGAAGGTATCTCTACAGCGCACGAAGGAGTACAGAAGGTATCTCTACAGCGTACAAAGGAGTACAGAAGGTATCTCTACAGCGCACAAAGGAGTACAGAAGGTATCTCTACAGCGCACAAAGGAGTACAGAAGGTATCTCTACAGCGCACAAAGGAGTACAGGAAATATCTCTAGAACGTACAAAGGAGTACAGAAGGTATCTCTACAGCGCACAAAGGAGTACAGAAGGTATCTCTACAGCGCACAAAGGAGTACAGGAAATATCTCTAGAACGTACAAAGGAGTACACGAGGTATCTCTACAGCGTACAAAGATGTACAGAAGGTATCTCTACAGCGCACAAAGGAGTACAGAAGGTATCTCTACAGCGCACACAGGAGTACAGAAGGTATCTCTACAGCGCACAAAGAAGTACAGAAGGTATCTCTACAGCGCACAAAGGAGTACAGGAAATATCTCTAGAACGTACAAAGGAGTACACGAGGTATCTCTACAGCGTACAAAGGAGTACAGAAGGTATCTCTACAGCGCACAAAGGAGTACAGAAGGTATCTCTACAGCGCACAAAGGAGTACAGGAAATATCTCTAGAACGTACAAAGGAGTACAGAAGGTATCTCTACAGCGCACAAAGGAGTACAAAAGGTATCTCTACAGCCCACAAAGGAGTACAGAAGGTATCTCTACAGCGCATAAAGGAGTACACGAGGTATCTCTACAGCGTACAAAGGAGTACAGAAGGTATCTCTAGAGCGCACAAAGGAGTACAGAAGGTATCTCTACAGCGCACAAAGGAGTACAGAAGGTATCTCTACAGCGCACAAAGGAGTACAGGAAATATCTCTAGAACGCACAAAGGAGTACAGAAGGTATCTCTACAGCGCACAAAAGAGTACAGAAGGTATCTCTACAGCGCAAAAAGGAGTACACGAGGTATCTCTACAGCGTACAAAGGAGTACAGAAGGTATCTCTCCAGCGCACAAAGGAGTACAGAAGGTATCTCTACAGCGCACAAAGGAGTACAGAAGGTATCTCTACAGCGCACAAAGGAGTACAGAAGGTATCTCTACAGCGCACAAAGGCGTACAGAAGGTATCTCCACAGCGCACAAAGGAGTACAGGTAATATCTCTAGAGCATACAAAGGAGTACACGAGGTATCTCTACAGCGTACAAAGAAGTACAGAAGGTATCTCTACAGCGCACAAAGGAGTACAGAAGGTATCTCTACAGCGCACAAAGGAGTACAGTAGGTATCTCTACAGCGCACAAAGGAGTAAAGAAGGTATCTCTACAGCGCACAAAGGAGTACAGGAAATATCTCTAGAACGTACAAAGGAGTACAGAAGGTATCTCTACAGCGCACAAAGGAGTACAGAAGGTATCTCTACAGCGCACAAAGGAGTACAGAAGGTATCTCTACAGCGCACAAAGGAGTACACGAGGTATCTCTACAGCGTACAAAGGAGTACAGAAGGTATCTCTACAGCGCACAAAGGAGTACAGAAGGTATCTCTACAGCGCACAAAGGAGTACAGAAGGTATCTCTACAGCGCACAAAGGAGTACAGGAAATATCTCTAGAACGTACATAGGAGTACAGAAGGTATCTCTACAGCGCACAAAGGAGTACAGAAGGTATCTCTACAGCGCACAAAGGAGTACAGAAGGTATCTCTACAGCGCACAAAGGAGTACAGGAAATATCTCTAGAACGTACAAAGGAGTACACGAGGTATCTCTACAGCGTACAAAGGAGTACACGAGGTATCTCTACAGCGTACAAAGGAGTACAGAAGGTATCTCTACAGCGCACAAAGGAGTACAGAAGGTATCTCTACAGCGCACAAAGGAGTACAGAAGGTATCTCTACAGCGCACAAAGGAGTACAGGAAATATCTCTAGAACGTACAAAGGAGTACACGAGGTATCTCTACAGCGTACAAAGGAGTACAGAAGGTATCTCTACAGCGCACAAAGGAGTACAGAAAGTATCTCTACAGCGCACAAAGGAGTACAGAAGGTATCTCTACAGCGCACAAAAGAGTACAGAAGGTATCTCTACAGCGCACAAAGGAGTACAGGAAATATCTCTAGAACGTACAAAGGAGTACACGAGCTATCTCTACAGCGTACAAAGGAGTCCAGAAGGTATCTCTACAGCGCACAAAGGAGTACAGAAGGTATCTCTACAGTGCACAAAGGAGTACAGAAGGTATCTCTACAGCGCACAAAGGAGTACAGAAGGTATCTCTACAGCGCACAAAGGAGTACAGGAAATATCTCTAGAACGTACAAAGGAGTACAGAAGGTATCTCTACAGCGCACAAAGGAGTACAGAAGGTATCTCTACAGCGCACAAAGGAGTACAGGAAATATCTCTAGAATGTACAAAGGAGAACACGAGGTATCTCTCCATCGCACAAAGAAGTACAGAAGGTATCTCTACAGCGCACAAAGGAGTACAGAAGGTATCTCTACAGCGCACAAAGGAGTACAGAAGGTATCTCTACAGCGCACTAAGGAGTACAGAAGGTATCTCTACAGCGCACAAAGGAGTACAGGAAATATCTCTAGAACGTACAAAGGAGTACACGAGGTATCTCTACAGCGTACAAAGGAGTACAGAAGGTATCTCTACAGCGCACAAAGGAGTACAGAAGGTATCTCTACAGCGCACAAAGGTGTACAGAAAGTATCTCTACAGCGCACAAAGGTGTACAGAAGGTATCTCTACAGCGCAAAAAGGAGTACAGGAAATATCTCTAGAACGTTCAAAGGAGTACACGAGGTATCTCTACAGCGCACAGAGGAGTACAGAAGGTATTTCTACAGCGCACAAAGGAGTACAGAAGGTATCTCTACAGCGCACAAAGGAGTACAGGAAATATCTCTAGAACGTACAAAGGAGTACACGAGGTATCTCTACAGCGTACAAAGGAGTACAGAAGGTATCTCTACAGCGCACAAAGGAGTACAGAAGGTATCTCTACAGCGCACAAAGGAGTACAGAAGGTATCTCTACAGCGCACAAAGGAGTACAGAAGGTATCTCTACAGCGCACAAAGGAGTACAGGAAATATCTCTAGAACGTACAAAGGAGTACACGAGGTATCTCTACAGCGTACAAAGGAGTACAGAAGGTATCTCTACAGCGCACAAAGGAGTACAGAAGGTATCTCTACAGCGCACAAAGGAGTACAGAAGGTATCTCTACAGCGCACAAAGGAGTACAGAAGGTATCTCTACAGCGCACAAAGGAGTACAGGAAATATCTCTAGAACGTACAAAGGAGTACACGAGGTATCTCTACAGCGTACAAAGATGTACAGAAGGTATCTCTACAGCGCACAAAGGAGTACAGAAGGTATCTCTACAGCGCACAAAGGAGTACAGAAGGTATCTCTACAGCGCACAAAGGAGTACAGAAGGTATCTCTACAGCGCACAAAGGAGTACAGGAAATATCTATAGAACGTACAAAGGAGTACACGAGGTATCTCTACAGCGTACAAAGGAGTACAGAAGGTATCTCTACAGCGCACAAAGGAGTATAGAAGGTATCTCTACAGCGCACAAAGGAGTACAGAAGGTATCTCTACAGCGCACAAAGGAGTACAGAAGGTATCTCTACAGCGCACAAAGGAGTACAGGAAATATCTCTAGAACGTAAAAAGGAGTACACGAGGTATCTCTACAGCGTACAAAGGAGTACAGAAGGTATCTCTACAGCGCACAAAGGAGTACAGAAGGTATCTCTACATCGCACAAAGGAGTACAGAAGGTATCTCTACAGCGCACAAAGGAGTACAGAAGGTATCTCTACAGCGCGCAAAGGAGTACAGGAAATATCTCTAGAACGTACATAGGAGTACAGAAGGTATCTCTACAGCGCACAAAGGAGTACAGAAGGTATCTCTACAGCGCACAAAGGAGTACAGAAGGTATCTCTACAGCGCACAAAGGAGTACACGAGGTATCTCTACAGCGTACAAAGGAGTACAGAAGGTATCTCTCCAGCGCACAAAGGAGTACAGAAGGTATCTCTACAGCGCACAAAGGAGTACAGAAGGTATCTCTACAGCGCACAAAGGAGTACAGGAAATATCTCTAGAACGTACAAAGGAGTACAGAAGGTATCTCTACAGCGCACAAAGGAGTACAGAATGTATCTCTACAGCGCACAAAGGAGTACAGGAAATATCTCTAGAACGTACAAAGGAGTACACGAGGTATCTCTACAGCGTACAAAGGAGTACAGAAGGTATCTCTACAGCGCACAAAGGAGTACAGAAGGTATCTCTACAGCGCACAAAGGAGTACAGAAGGTATCTCTACAGCGCACAAAGGAGTACAGAAGGTATCTCTACAGCATACAAAGGAGTACAGAAGGTATCTCTACAGCGCACAAAGGAGTATAGAAGGTATCTCTACAGCGCACAAAGGAGTACAGGAAATATCTCTAGAACGTACAAAGGAGTACAGAAGGTATCTCTACAGCGCACAAAGGAGTACAAAAGGTATCTCTACAGCGCACAAAGGAGTACAGAAGGTATCTCTACAGCGCATAAAGGAGTACACGAGGTATCTCTACAGCGTACAAAGGAGTACAGAAGGTATCTCTACAGCGCACAAAGGAGTACAGAAGGTATCTCTACAGCGCACAAAGGAGTACAGGAAATATCTCTAGAACGTACAAAGGAGTACAGAAGGTATCTCTACAGCGCACAAAGGAGTACAGAATGTATCTCTACAGCGCACAAAGGAGTACAGAAGGTATCTCTACAGCGCACAAAGGAGTACAGAAGGTATCTCTACAGCGCACAAAGGAGTACAGAAGGTATCTCTACAGCGCACAAAGGAGTACAGAAGGTATCTCTACAGCATACAAAGGAGTACAGAAGGTATCTCTACAGCGCACAAAGGAGTATAGAAGGTATCTCTACAGCGCACAAAGGAGTACAGAAGGTATCTCTACAGCGCACAAAGGAGTACAGAAGGTATCTTTAGAGCGTACAAAGGAGTACAGGAAATATCTCTAGAACGTACAAAGGAGTACAGAAGGTATCTCTACAGCGCACAAAGGAGTACAAAAGGTATCTCTACAGCGCACAAAGGAGTACAGAAGGTATCTCTACAGCGCATAAAGGAGTACACGAGGTATCTCTACAGCGTACAAAGGAGTACAGAAGGTATCTCTACAACGCACAAAGGAGTACAGAAGGTATCTCTACAGCGCACAAAGGAGTACAGAAGGTATCTCTACAGCGTACAAAGAAGTACAGAAGGTATCTCTACAGCGCACAAAGGAGTACAGAAGGTATCTTTACAGCGCACAAAGGAGTACAGAAGGTATCTCTACAGCGCACAAAGGAGTACATGAAATATCTCTAGAACGTACAAAGGAGTACACGAGGTATCTCTACGTCGTACAAAGGAGTCCAGAAGGTATCTCTACAGCGCACAAAGGAGTACAGAAGGTATCTCTACAGCGTACAAAGGAGTACAGAAGGTATCTCTACAGCGCACAAAGGAGTACAGAAGGTATCTCTACAGCGCACAAAGGAGTACAGAAGGTATCTCTACAGCGCACAAAGGAGTACAGAAGGTATCTCTACAGCGCACAAAGGAGTACAGGAAATATCTCTAGAACGTACAAAGGAGTACAGAAGGTATCTCTACAGCGCACAAAGGAGTACAAAAGGTATCTCTACAGCGCACAAAGGAGTACAGAAGGTATCTCTACAGCGCATAAAGGAGTACACGAGGTATCTCTACAGCGTACAAAGGAGTACAGAAGGTATCTCTACAGCGCACAAAGGAGTACAGAAGGTATCTCTACAGCGCACAAAGGAGTACAGGAAATATCTCTAGAACGTACAAAGGAGTACAGAAGGTATCTCTACAGCGCACAAAGGAGTACAGAATGTATCTCTACAGCGCACAAAGGAGTACAGAAGGTATCTCTACAGCGCACGAAGGAGTACAGAAGGTATCTCTACAGCGTACAAAGGAGTACAGAAGGTATCTCTACAGCGCACAAAGGAGTACAGAAGGTATCTCTACAGCGCACAAAGGAGTACAGAAGGTATCTCTACAGCGCACAAAGGAGTACAGGAAATATCTCTAGAACGTACAAAGGAGTACAGAAGGTATCTCTACAGCGCACAAAGGAGTACAGAAGGTATCTCTACAGCGCACAAAGGAGTACAGGAAATATCTCTAGAACGTACAAAGGAGTACACGAGGTATCTCTACAGCGTACAAAGATGTACAGAAGGTATCTCTACAGCGCACAAAGGAGTACAGAAGGTATCTCTACAGCGCACAAAGGAGTACAGAAGGTATCTCTACAGCGCACAAAGGAGTACAGAAGGTATCTCTACAGCGCACAAAGGAGTACAGAAGGTATCTCTACAGCGCACAAAGGAGTACAGAAGGTATCTCTACAGCGCACAAAGGAGTACAGGAAATATCTCTAGAACGTACAAAGGAGTACAGAAGGTATCTCTACAGCGCACAAAGGAGTACAAAAGGTATCTCTACAGCGCACAAAGGAGTACAGAAGGTATCTCTACAGCGCATAAAGGAGTACACGAGGTATCTCTACAGCGTACAAAGGAGTACAGAAGGTATCTCTACAGCGCACAAAGGAGTACAGAAGGTATCTCTACAGCGCACAAAGGAGTACAGGAAATATCTCTAGAACGTACAAAGGAGTACAGAAGGTATCTCTACAGCGCACAAAGGAGTACAGAATGTATCTCTACAGCGCACAAAGGAGTACAGAAGGTATCTCTACAGCGCACGAAGGAGTACAGAAGGTATCTCTACAGCGTACAAAGGAGTACAGAAGGTATCTCTACAGCGCACAAAGGAGTACAGAAGGTATCTCTACAGCGCACAAAGGAGTACAGAAGGTATCTCTACAGCGCACAAAGGAGTACAGGAAATATCTCTAGAACGTACAAAGGAGTACAGAAGGTATCTCTACAGCGCACAAAGGAGTACAGAAGGTATCTCTACAGTGCACAAAGGAGTACAGGAAATATCTCTAGAACGTACAAAGGAGTACACGAGGTATCTCTACAGCGTACAAAGATGTACAGAAGGTATCTCTACAGCGCACAAAGGAGTACAGAAGGTATCTCTACAGCGCACAAAGGAGTACAGAAGGTATCTCTACAGCGCACAAAGGAGTACAGAAGGTATCTCTACAGCGCACACAGGAGTACAGGAAATATCTCTAGAACGTACAAAGGAGTACACGAGGTATCTCTACAGCGTACAAAGGAGTACAGAAGGTATCTCTACAGCGCACAAAGGAGTACAGAAGGTATCTCTACAGCGCACAAAGGAGTACAGGAAATATCTCTAGAACGTACAAAGGAGTACAGAAGGTATCTCTACAGTGCACAAAGGAGTACAAAAGGTATCTCTACAGCGCACAAAGGAGTACAGAAGGTATCTCTACAGCGCATTAAGGAGTACACGAGGTATCTCTACAGCGTACAAAAGAGTACAGAAGGTATCTCTACAGCGCACAAAGGAGTACAGAAGGTATCTCTACAGCGCACAAAGGAGTACAGAAGGTATCTCTACAGCGCACAAAGGAGTACAGGAAATATCTCTAGAACGCACAAAGGAGTACAGAAGGTATCTCTACAGCACACAAAGGAGTACAGAAGGTATCTCTACAGCGCACAAAGGAGTACACGAGGTATCTTTACAGCGTACAAAGGAGTACAGAAGGTATCTCTCCAGCGCACAAAGGAGTACAGAAGGTATCTCTACAGCGCACAAAGGAGTACAGAAGGTATCTCTACAGCGCACAAAGGAGTACAGAAGGTATCTCTACAGCGCACAAAGGAGTACAGAAGGTATCTCTACAGCGCACAAAGGAGTACAGGAAATATCTCTAGAGCGTACAAAGGAGTACACGAGGTATCTCTACAGCGTACAAAGAAGTACAGAAGGTATCTCTTCAGCGCACAAAGGAGTACAGAAGGTATCTCTACAGCGCACAATGGAGTACAGTAGGTATCTCTACAGTGCACAAAGGAGTACAGAAGGTATCTCTACAGCGCACAAAGGAGTACAGGAAATATCTCTAGAAGGTACAAAGGAGTACAGAAGGTATCTCTACAGCGCACAAAGGAGTACAGAAGGTATCTCTACAGCGCACAAAGGAGTACAGAAGGTATCT
Source organism: Morinoia aosen (assembly GCA_030386875.1). Classification (NCBI taxonomy): domain Eukaryota; kingdom Metazoa; phylum Arthropoda; class Malacostraca; order Amphipoda; family Talitridae; genus Morinoia; species Morinoia aosen. The sequence goes on along the minus strand of CM059576.1, from coordinate 55,562,150 downwards.
CTACAGCGCACAAAGGAGTACACGAGGTATCTCTACAGCGTACAAAGGAGTACAGAAGGTATCTCTACAGCGCACAAAGGAGTACAGAAGGTATCTCTACAGCGCACAAAGGAGTACAGAAGGTATCTCTACAGCGCACAAAGGAGTACAGGAAATATCTCTAGAACGTACAAAGGAGTACAGAAGGTATCTCTACAGCGCACAAAGGAGTACAGAAGGTATCTCTACAGCGCACAAAGGAGTACAGAAGGTATCTCTACAGCGCACAAAGGAGTACAGGAAATATCTCTAGAACGTACAAAGGAGTACACGAGGTATCTCTACAGCGTACAAAGGAGTACACGAGGTATCTCTACAGCGTACAAAGGAGTACAGAAGGTATCTCTACAGCGCACAAAGGAGTACAGATGGTATCTCTACAGCGCACAAAGGAGTACAGAAGGTATCTCTACAGCGCACAAAGGAGTACAGGAAATATCTCTAGAACGTACAAAGGAGTACACGAGGTATCTCTACAGCGTACAAAGGAGTACAGAAGGTATCTCTACAGCGCACAAAGGAGTACAGAAGGTATCTCTACAGCGCACAAAGGAGTACAGAAGGTATCTCTACAGCGCACAAAGGAGTACAGAAGGTATCTCTACAGCGCACAAAGGAGTACAGGAAATATCTCTAGAGCGTACAAAGGAGTACACGAGGTATCTCTACAGCGTACAAAGGAGTACAGAAGGTATCTCTACAGCGCACAAAGGAGTACAGAAGGTATCTCTACAGCGCACAAAGGAGTACAGAAGGTATCTCTACAGCGCACAAAGGAGTACAGAAGGTATCTCTACAGCGCACAAAGGAGTACAGAAGGTATCTCTACAGCGCACAAAGGAGTACAGAAGGTATCTCTACAGCGCACAAAGGAGTACAGGAAATATCTCTAGAGCGTACAAAGGAGTACACGAGGTATCTCTACAGCGTACAAAGAAGTACAGAAGGTATCTCTTCAGCGCACAAAGGAGTACAGAAGGTATCTCTACAGCGCACAATGGAGTACAGTAGGTATCTCTACAGTGCACAAAGGAGTACAGAAGGTATCTCTACAGCGCACAAAGGAGTACAGGAAATATCTCTAGAAGGTACAAAGGAGTACAGAAGGTATCTCTACAGCGCACAAAGGAGTACAGAAGGTATCTCTACAGCGCACAAAGGAGTACAGAAGGTATCTCTACAGCGCACAAAGGAGTACACGAGGTATCTCTACAGCGTACAAAGGAGTACAGAAGGTATCTCTACAGCGCACAAAGGAGTACAGAAGGTATCTCTACAGCGCACAAAGGAGTACAGAAGGTATCTCTACAGCGCACAAAGGAGTACAGGAAATATCTCTAGAACGTACAAAGGAGTACAGAAGGTATCTCTACAGCGCACAAAGGAGTACAGAAGGTATCTCTACAGCGCACAAAGGAGTACAGAAGGTATCTCTACAGCGCACAAAGGAGTACAGGAAATATCTCTAGAACGTACAAAGGAGTACAAGAGGTATCTCTACAGCGTACAAAGGAGTACACGAGGTATCTCTACAGCGTACAAAGGAGTACAGAAGGTATCTCTACAGCGCACAAAGGAGTACAGATGGTATCTCTACAGCGCACAAAGGAGTACAGAAGGTATCTCTACAGCGCACAAAGGAGTACAGGAAATATCTCTAGAACGTACAAAGGAGTACACGAGGTATCTCTACAGCGTACAAAGGAGTACAGAAGGTATCTCTACAGCGCACAAAGGAGTACAGAAGGTATCTCTTCAGCGCACAAAGGAGTACAGAAGGTATCTCTACAGCGCACAAAGGAGTACAGAAGGTATCTCTACAGCGCACAAAGGAGTACAGGAAATATCTCTAGAACGTACAAAGGAGTACACGAGGTATCTCTACAGCGTACAAAGGAGTACAGAAGGTATCTCTACAGCGCACAAAGGAGTACAGAAGGTATCTCTACAGCGCACAAAGGAGTACAGAAGGTATCTCTACAGCGCACAAAGGAGTACAGAAGGTATCTCTACAGCGCACAAAGGAGTACAGGAAATATCTCTAGAACGTACAAAGGAGTACAGAAGGTATCTCTACAGCGCACAAAGGAGTACAGAAGGTATCTCTACAGTGCACAAAGGAGTACAGGAAATATCTCTAGAACGTACAAAGGAGTACACGAGGTATCTCTACAGCGCACAAAGAAGTACAGAAGGTATCTCTACAGCGCACAAAGGAGTACAAAAGGTATCTCTACAGCGCACAAAGGTGTACAGAAGGTATCTCTACAGCGCACAAAGGAGTACAGAAGGTATCTCTACAGCGCACAAAGGAGTACAGGAAATATCTCTAGAACGTACAAAGGAGTACAGAAGGTATCTCTACAGCGCACAAAGGAGTACAGAAGGTATCTCTACAGCGCACAAAAGAGTACAGAAGGTATCTCTACAGCGCACAAAGGAGTAAACGAGGTATCTCTACAGCGTATAAAGGAGTACAGAAGGTATCTCTACAGCGCACAAAGGAGTACAGAAGGTATTTCTACAGCGCACAAAGGAGTACAGACGGTATCTCTACAGCGCACAAAGGAGTACAGGAAATATCTCTAGAACGTACAAATGAGGACAGATGGTATCTCTACAGCGCACAAAGGAGTACAGAAGGTATCTCTACAGCGCACAAAGGAGTACAGAAGGTATCTCTACAGCGCACAAAGGAGTACAGAAGGTATCTCTACAGCGCACAAAGGAGTACAGGAAATATCTCTAGAACGTACAAAGGAGTACACGAAGTATCTCTACAGCGTACAAAGGAGTACAGAAGGTATCTCTACAGCGCACAAAGGAGTACAGAAGGTATCTCTACAGCGCACAAAGGAGTACAGAAGGTATCTCTACAGCGCACAAAGGAGTACAGGAAATATCTCTAGAACGTACAAAGGAGTACACGAGGTATCTCTACAGCGTACAAAGGAGTACAGAAGGTATCTCTACAGCGCACAAAGGAGTACAGAAGGTATCTCTACAGCACACAAAGGAGTACAGAAGGTATCTCTACAGCGCACAAAGGAGTACAGAAGGTATCTCTACAGCGCACAAAGGAGTACAGGAAATATCTCTAGAACGTACAAAGGAGTCCAGAAGGTATCTCAACAGCGCACAAAGGAGTACAGAAGGTATCTCTACAGCGCACAAAGGAGTACAGAAGGTATCTCTACAGCGCACAAAAGAGTACACGAGGTATCTCTACAGCGTACAAAGGAGTACAGAAGGTATCTCTCCAGCGCACAAAGGAGTACAGAAGGTATCTCTACAGCGCACAAAGGAGTACAGAAGGTATCTCTACAGCGCACAAAGGAGTAGAGGAAATATCTCTAGAACGTACAAAGGAGTACACGAGGTATCTCTACAGCGTACAAAGGAGTACAGAAGGTATATCTACAGCGCACAAAGGAGTACAGGAAATATCTCTAGAACGTACAAAGGAGTACACGAGGTATCTCTACAGCGTACAAAGGAGTACAGAAGGTATCTCTACAGCGCACAAAGGAGTACAGAAGGTATCTCTACAGCGCACAAAGGAGTACAGAAGGTATCTCTACAGCGCACAAAGGAGTACAGAAGGTATCTCTACAGCGCACAAAGGAGTACAGAAGGTATCTCTACAGCGTACAAAGGAGTACAGAAGGTATCTCTACAGCGCACAAAGGAGTATAGAAGGTATCTCTACAGCGCACAAAGGAGTACAGAAGGTATCTCTACAGCGCACAAAGGAGTACAGAAGGTATCTCTACAGCGCACAAAGGAGTACAGGAAATATCTCTAGAACGTACAAAGGAGTACAGAAGGTATCTCTACAGCGCACAAAGGAGTACAAAAGGTATCTCTACAGCGCACAAAGGAGTACAGAAGGTATCTCTACAGCGCATAAAGGAGTACACGAGGTATCTCTACAGCGTACAAAGGAGTACAGAAGGTATCTCTACAGCGCACAAAGGAGTACAGAAGGTATCTCTACAGCGCACAAAGGAGTACAGAAGGTATCTCTACAGCGTTCAAAGGAGTACAGAAGGTATCTCTACAGCGCACAAAGGAGTACAGAAGGTATCTTTACAGCGCACAAAGGAGTACAGAAGGTATCTCTACAGCGCACAAAGGAGTACAGGAAATATCTCTAGAACGTACAAAGGAGTACACGAGGTATCTCTACGTCGTACAAAGGAGTACAGAAGGTATCTCTACAGCGCACAAAGGAGTACAGAAGGTATCTCTACAGCGTACAAAGGAGTACAGAAGGTATCTCTACAGCGCACAAAGGAGTACAGAAGGTATCTCTACAGCGCACAAAGGAGTACAGAAGGTATCTCTACAGCGCACAAAGGAGTACAGAAGGTATCTCTACAGCGCACAAAGGAGTACAGGAAATATCTCTAGAACGTACAAAGGAGTACAGAAGGTATCTCTACAGCTCCCAAAGGACTACAAAAGGTATCTCTACAGCGCACAAAGGAGTACAGAAGGTATCTCTACAGCGCATAAAGGAGTACACGAGGTATCTCTACAGCGTACAAAGGAGTACAGAAGGTATCTCTACAGCGCACAAAGGAGTACAGAAGGTATCTCTACAGCGCACAAAGGAGTACAGAAGGTATCTCTACAGCGCACAAAGGAGTACAGGAAATATCTCTAGAACGTACAAAGGAGTACAGAAGGTATCTCTACAGCGCACAAAGGAGTACAGAAGGTATCTCTACAGCGCACAAAGGAGTACAGAAGGTATCTCTACAGCGCACAAAGGAGTACAGAAGGTATCTCTACAGCGCACAAAGGAGTACAGAAGGTATCTCTACAGCGTACAAAGGAGTACAGAAGGTATCTCTACAGCGCACAAAGGAGTACAGGAGGTATCTCTACAGCGCACAAAGGAGTACAGAAGGTATCTCTACAGCGCACAAAGGAGTACAGGAAATATCTCTAGAACGTACAAAGGAGTACAGAAGGTATCTCTACAGCGCACAAAGGAGTACAGAAGGTATCTCTACAGCGCACAAAGGAGTACAGGAAATATCTCTAGAACGTACAAAGGAGTACACGAGGTGTCTCTACAGCGTACAAAGATGTACAGAAGGTATCTCTACAGCGCACAAAGGAGTACAGAAGGTATCTCTACAGCGCACAAAGGAGTACAGAAGGTATCTCTACAGCGCACAAAGAAGTACAGAAGGTATCTCTACAGCGCACAAAGGAGTACAGGAAATATCTCTAGAACGTACAAAGGAGTACACGAGGTATCTCTACAGCGTACAAAGGAGTACAGAAGGTATCTCTACAGCGCACAAAGGAGTACAGAAGGTATCTCTACAGCGCACAAAGGAGTACAGGAAATATCTCTAGAACGTACAAAGGAGTACAGAAGGTATCTCTACAGCGCACAAAGGAGTACAAAAGGTATCTCTACAGCCCACAAAGGAGTACAGAAGGTATCTCTACAGCGCATAAAGGAGTACACGAGGTATCTCTACAGCGTACAAAGGAGTACAGAAGGTATCTCTAGAGCGCACAAAGGAGTACAGAAGGTATCTCTACAGCGCACAAAGGAGTACAGAAGGTATCTCTACAGCGCACAAAGGAGTACAGGAAATATCTCTAGAACGCACAAAGGAGTACAGAAGGTATCTCTACAGCGCACAAAAGAGTACAGAAGGTATCTCTACAGCGCACAAAGGAGAACACGAGGTATCTCTACAGCGTACAAAGGAGTACAGAAGGTATCTCTCCAGCGCACAAAGGAGTACAGAAGGTATCTCTACAGCGCACAAAGGAGTACAGAAGGTATCTCTACAGCGCACAAAGGAGTACAGAAGGTATCTCTACAGCGCACAAAGGCGTACAGAAGGTATCTCTACAGCGCACAAAGGAGTACAGGAAATATCTCTAGAGCATACAAAGGAGTACACGAGGTATCTCTACAGCGTACAAAGAAGTACAGAAGGTATCTCTACAGCGCACAAAGGAGTACAGAAGGTATCTCTACAGCGCACAAAGGAGTACAGTAGGTATCTCTACAGCGCACAAAGGAGTAAAGAAGGTATCTCTACAGCGCACAAAGGAGTACAGGAAATATCTCTAGAACGTACAAAGGAGTACAGAAGGTATCTCTACAGCGCACAAAGGAGTACAGAAGGTATCTCTACAGCGCACAAAGGAGTACAGAAGGTATCTCTACAGCGCACAAAGGAGTACACGAGGTATCTCTACAGCGTACAAAGGAGTACAGAAGGTATCTCTACAGCGCACAAAGGAGTACAGAAGGTATCTCTACAGCGCACAAAGGAGTACAGAAGGTATCTCTACAGCGCACAAAGGAGTACAGGAAATATCTCTAGAACGTACAAAGGAGTACAGAAGGTATCTCTACAGCGCACAAAGGAGGACAGAAGGTATCTCTACAGCGCACAAAGGAGTACAGAAGGTATCTCTACAGCGCACAAAGGAGTACAGGAAATATCTCTAGAACGTACAAAGGAGTACACGAGGTATCTCTACAGCGTACAAAGGAGTACACGAGGTATCTCTACAGCGTACAAAGGAGTACAGAAGGTATCTCTACAGCGCACAAAGGAGTACAGAAGGTATCTCTACAGCGCACAAAGGAGTACAGAAGGTATCTCTACAGCGCACAAAGGAGTACAGGAAATATCTCTAGAACGTACAAAGGAGTACACGAGGTATCTCTACAGCGTACAAAGGAGTACAGAAGGTATCTCTACAGCGCACAAAGGAGTACAGAAGGTATCTCTACAGCGCACAAAGGAGTACAGAAGGTATCTCTACAGCGCACAAAGGAGTACAGAAGGTATCTCTACAGCGCACAAAGGAGTACAGGAAATATCTCTAGAACGTACAAAGGAGTACACGAGCTATCTCTACAGCGTACAAAGGAGTACAGAAGGTATCTCTACAGCGCACAAAGGAGTACAGAAGGTATCTCTACAGCGCACAAAGGAGTACAGAAGGTATCTCTACAGCGCACAAAGGAGTACAGAAGGTATCTCTACAGCGCACAAAGGAGTACAGGAAATATCTCTAGAACGTACAAAAGAGTACAGAAGGTATCTCTACAGCGCACAAAGGAGTACAGAAGGTATCTCTACAGCGCACAAAGGAGTACAGGAAATATCTCTAGAACGTACAAAGGAGAACACGAGGTATCTCTCCATCGCACGAAGAAGTACAGAAGGTATCTCTACAGCGCACAAAGGAGTACAGAAGGTATCTCTACAGCGCACAAAGGAGTACAGAAGGTATCTCTACAGCGCACAAAGGAGTACAGAAGGTATCTCTACAGCGCACAAAGGAGTACAGGAAATATCTCTAGAACGTACAAAGGAGTACACGAGGTATCTCTACAGCGTACAAAGGAGTACAGAAGGTATCTCTACAGCGCACAAAGGAGTACAGAAGGTATCTCTACAGCGCACAAAGGTGTACAGAAAGTATCTCTACAGCGCACAAAGGTGTACAGAAGGTATCTCTACAGCGCACAAAGGAGTACAGGAAATATCTCTAGAACGTTCAAAGGAGTACACGAGGTATCTCTACAGCGCACAGAGGAGTACAGAAGGTATTTCTACAGCGCACAAAGGAGTACAGAAGGTAACTCTACAGCGCACAAAGGAGTACAGGAAATATCTCTAGAACGTACAAAGGAGTACACGAGGTATCTCTACAGCGTACAAAGGAGTACAGAAGGTATCTCTACAGCGCACAAAGGAGTACAGAAGGTATCTCTACAGCGCACAAAGGAGTACAGAAGGTATCTCTACAGCGCACAAAGGAGTACAGAAGGTATCTCTACAGCGCACAAAGGAGTACAGGAAATATCTCTAGAACGTACAAAGGAGTACACGAGGTATCTCTACAGCGTACAAAGGAGTACAGAAGGTATCTCTACAGCGCATAAAGGAGTACACGAGATATCTCTACAGCGTACAAAGGAGTACAGAAGGTATCTCTAGAGCGCACAAAGGAGTACAGAAGGTATCTCTACAGCGCACAAAGGAGTACAGAAGGTATCTCTACAGCGCACAAAGGAGTACAGGAAATATCTCTAGAACGCACAAAGGAGTACAGAAGGTATCTCTACAGCGCACAAAAGAGTACAGAAGGTATCTCTACAGCGCACAAAGGAGTACACGAGGTATCTCTACAGCGTACAAAGGAGTACAGAAGGTATCTCTCCAGCGCACAAAGGAGTACAGAAGGTATCTCTACAGCGCACAAAGGAGTACAGAAGGTATCTCTACAGCGCACAAAGGAGTACAGAAGGTATCTCTACAGCGCACAAAGGCGTACAGAAGGTATCTCTACAGCGCACAAAGGAGTACAGGAAATATCTCTAGAGCATACAAAGGAGTACACGAGGTATCTCTACAGCGTACAAAGAAGTACAGAAGGTATCTCTACAGCGCACAAAGGAGTACAGAAGGTATCTCTACAGCGCACAAAGGAGTACAGTAGGTATCTCTACAGCGCACCAAGGAGTAAAGAAGGTATCTCTACAGCGCACAAAGGAGTACAGGAAATATCTCTAGAACGTACAAAGGAGTACAGAAGGTATCTCTACAGCGCACAAAGGAGTACAGAAGGTATCTCTACAGCGCACAAAGGAGTACAGAAGGTATCTCTACAGCGCACAAAGGAGTACACGAGGTATCTCTACAGCGTACAAAGGAGTACAGAAGGTATCTCTACAGCGCACAAAGGAGTACAGAAGGTATCTCTACAGCGCACAAAGGAGTACAGAAGGTATCTCTACAGCGCACAAAGGAGTACAGGAAATATCTCTAGAACGTACAAAGGAGTACAGAAGGTATCTCTACAGCGCACAAAGGAGTACAGAAGGTATCTCTACAGCGCACAAAGGAAAACAGAAGGTATCTCTACAGCGCACAAAGGAGTACAGGAAATATCTCTAGAACGTACAAAGGAGTACACGAGGTATCTCTACAGCGTACAAAGGAGTACACGAGGTATCTCTACAGCGTACAAAGGAGTACAGAAGGTATCTCTACAGCGCACAAAGGAGTACAGAAGGTATCTCTAGAGCGCACAAAGGAGTACAGAAGGTATCTCTACAGCGCACAAAGGAGTACAGGAAATATCTCTAGAACGTACAAAGGAGTACACGAGGTATCTCTACAGCGTACAAAGGAGTACAGAAGGTATCTCTACAGCGCACAAAGGAGTACAGAAGGTATCTCTACAGCGCACAAAGGAGTACAGAAGGTATCTCTACAGCGCACAAAGGAGTACAGAAGGTATCTCTACAGCGCACAAAGGAGTACAGGAAATATCTCTAGAACGTACAAAGGAATACACGAGCTATCTCTACAGCGTACAAAGGAGTACAGAAGGTATCTCTACAGCGCACAAAGGAGTACAGAAGGTATCTCTACAGCGCACAAAGGAGTACAGAAGGTATCTCTACAGCGCACAAAGGAGTACAGAAGGTATCTCTACAGCGCACAAAGGAGTACAGGAAATATCTCTAGAACGTACAAAGGAGTACAGAAGGTATCTCTACAGCGCACAAAGGAGTACAGAAGGTATCTCTACAGCGCACAAAGGAGTACAGGAAATATCTCTAGAACGTACAAAGGAGAACACGAGGTATCTCTCCATCGCACAAAGAAGTACAGAAGGTATCTCTACAGCGCACAAAGGAGTACAGAAGGTATCTCTACAGCGCACAAAGGAGTACAGAAGGTATCTCTACAGCGCACAAAGGAGTACAGAAGGTATCTCTACAGCGCACAAAGGAGTACAGGAAATATCTCTAGAACGTACAAAGGAGTACACGAGGTATCTCTACAGCGTACAAAGGAGTACAGAAGGTATCTCTACAGCGCACAAAGGAGTACAGAAGGTATCTCTACAGCGCACAAAGGAGTACAGAAGGTATCTCTACAGCGCACAAAGGAGTACAGAAGGTATCTCTACAGCGCACAAAGGAGTACAGGAAATATCTCTAGAACGTACAAAGGAGAACACGAGGTATCTCTACAGCGTACAAAGGAGTACAGAAGGTATCTCTACAGCGCACAAAAGAGTACAGAAGGTATCTCTACAGCGCACAAAGGAGTACAGAAGGTATCTCTACAGCGCACAAAGGAGTACAGAAGGTATCTCTACAGCGCACAAAGGAGTACAGGAAATATCTCTAGAACGTACAAAGAAGTACACGAGGTATCTCTACAGCGTACAAAGATGTACAGAAGGTATCTCTACAGCGCACAAAGGAGTACAGAAGGTATCTCTACAGCGCACAAAGGAGTACAGAAGGTATCTCTACAGCGCACAAAGGAGTACAGAAGGTATCTCTACAGCGCACAAAGGAGTACAGGAAATATCTATAGAACGTACAAAGGAGTACACGAGGTATCTCTACAGCGTACAAAGGAGTACAGAAGGTATCTCTACAGCGCACAAAGGAGTATAGAAGGTATCTCTACAGCGCACAAAGGAGTACAGAAGGTATCTCTACAGCGCACAAAGGAGTACAGAAGGTATCTCTACAGCGCACAAAGGAGTACAGGAAATATCTCTAGAACGTAAAAAGGAGTACACGAGGTATCTCTACAGCGTACAAAGGAGTACAGAAGGTATCTCTACAGCGCACAAAGGAGTACAGAAGGTATCTCTACATCGCACAAAGGAGTACAGAAGGTATCTCTACAGCGCACAAAGGAGTACAGAAGGTATCTCTACAGCGCGCAAAGGAGTACAGGAAATATCTCTAGAACGTACAAAGGAGTACAGAAGGTATCTCTACAGCGCACAAAGGAGTACAGAAGGTATCTCTACAGCGCACAAAGGAGTACAGAAGGTATCTCTACAGCGCACAAAGGAGTACACGAGGTATCTCTACAGCGTACAAAGGAGTACAGAAGGTATCTCTCCAGCGCACAAAGGAGTACAGAAGGTATCTCTACAGCGCACAAAGGAGTACAGAAGGTATCTCTACAGCGCACAAAGGAGTACAGGAAATATCTCTAGAACGTACAAAGGAGTACAGAAGGTATCTCTACAGCGCACAAAGGAGTACAAAAGGTATCTCTACAGCGCACAAAGGAGTACAGAAGGTATCTCTACAGCGCATAAAGGAGTACACGAGGTATCTCTACAGCGTACAAAGGAGTACAGAAGGTATCTCTACAGCGCACAAAGGAGTACAGAAGGTATCTCTACAGCGCACAAAGGAGTACAGAAGGTATCTCTACAGCGCACAAAGGAGTACAGGAAATATCTCTAGAACGTACAAAGGAGTACAGAAGGTATCTCTACAGCGCACAAAGGAGTACAGAAGGTATCTCTACAGCGCACAAAGGAGTACAGAAGGTATCTCTACAGCGCACAAAGGAGTACAGAAGGTATCTCTACAGCGCACGAAGGAGTTCAGAAGGTATCTCTACAGCGCACAAAGGAGTACAGGAAATATCTCTAGAACGTACAAAGGAGTACACGAGGTATCTCTACAGCGTACAAAGGAGTACAGAAGGTATCTCTACAGCGCAAAAAGGAGTACAGAAGGTATCTCTACAGCGCACAAAGGAGTACAGAAGGTATCTCTACAGCGCACAAAGGAGTACAGAAGGTATCTCTACAGCGCACAAAGGAGTACAGGAAATATCTCTAGAACGTACAAAGGAGTACACGAGCTATCTCTACAGCGTACAAAGGAGTACAGAAGGTATCTCTACAGCGCACAAAGGAGTACAGAAGGTATCTCTACAGCGCACAAAGGAGTACAGAAGGTATCTCTACAGCGCACAAAGGAGTACAGAAGGTATCTCTACAGCGCACAAAGGAGTACAGGAAATATCTCTAGAACGTACAAAGGAGTACAGAAGGTATCTCTACAGCGCACAAAGGAGTACAGAAGGTATCTCTACAGCGCACAAAGGAGTACAGGAAATATCTCTAGAACGTACAAAGGAGAACACGAGGTATCTCTCCATCGCACAAAGAAGTACAGAAGGTATCTCTACAGCGCACAAAGGAGTACAGAAGGTATCTCTACAGCGCACAAAGGAGTACAGAAGGTATCTCTACAGCGCACAAAGGAGTACAGAAGGTATCTCTACAGCGCACAAAGGAGTACAGGAAATATCTCTAGAACGTACAAAGGAGTACACGAGGTATCTCTACAGCGTACAAAGGAGTACAGAAGGTATCTCTACAGCGCACAAAGGAGTACAGAAGGTATCTCTACAGCGCACAAAGGAGTACAGAAGGTATCTCTACAGCGCACAAAGGAGTACAGAAGGTATCTCTACAGCGCACAAAGGAGTACAGGAAATATCTCTAGAACGTACAAAGGAGAACACGAGGTATCTCTACAGCGTACAAAGGAGTACAGAAGGTATCTCTACAGCGCACAAAAGAGTACAGAAGGTATCTCTACAGCGCACAAAGGAGTACAGAAGGTATCTCTACAGCGCACAAAGGAGTACAGAAGGTATCTCTACAGCGCACAAAGGAGTACAGGAAATATCTCTAGAACGTACAAAGGAGTACACGAGGTATCTCTACAGCGTACAAAGATGTACAGAAGGTATCTCTACAGCGCACAAAGGAGTACAGAAGGTATCTCTACAGCGCACAAAGGAGTACAGAAGGTATCTCTACAGCGCACAAAGGAGTACAGAAGGTATCTCTACAGCGCACAAAGGAGTACAGGAAATATCTATAGAACGTACAAAGGAGTACACGAGGTATCTCTACAGCGTACAAAGGAGTACAGAAGGTATCTCTACAGCGCACAAAGGAGTATAGAAGGTATCTCTACAGCGCACAAAGGAGTACAGAAGGTATCTCTACAGCGCACAAAGGAGTACAGAAGGTATCTCTACAGCGCACAAAGGAGTTCAGGAAATATCTCTAGAACGTAAAAAGGAGTACACGAGGTATCTCTACAGCGTACAAAGGAGTACAGAAGGTATCTCTACAGCGCACAAAGGAGTACAGAAGGTATCTCTACAGCGCACAAAGGAGTACACGAGGTATCTCTACAGCGTACAAAGGAGTACAGAAGGTATCTCTCCAGCGCACAAAGGAGTACAGAAGGTATCTCTACAGCGCACAAAGGAGTACAGAAGGTATCTCTACAGCGCACAAAGGAGTACAGGAAATATCTCTAGAACGTACAAAGGAGTACAGAAGGTATCTCTACAGCGCACAAAGGAGTACAGAAGGTATCTCTACAGCGCACAAAGGAGTACAGGAAATATCTCTAGAACGTACAAAGGAGTACACGAGGTATCTCTACAGCGTACAAAGGAGTACAGAAGGTATCTCTACAGCGCACAAAGGAGTACAGAAGGTATCTCTACAGCGCACAAAGGAGTACAGAAGGTATCTCTACAGCGCACAAAGGAGTACAGAAGGTATCTCTACAGCATACAAAGGAGTACAGAAGGTATCTCTACAGCGCACAAAGGAGTATAGAAGGTATCTCTACAGCGCACAAAGGAGTACAGAAGGTATCTCTACAGCGCACAAAGGAGTACAGAAGGTATCTCTACAGCGCACAAAGGAGTACAGGAAATATCTCTAGAACGTTCAAAGGAGTACAGAAGGTATCTCTACAGCGCACAAAGGAGTACAAAAGGTATCTCTACAGCGCACAAAGGAGTACAGAAGGTATCTCTACAGCGCACAAAGGAGTACAAAAGGTATCTCTACAGCGCACAAAGGAGTACAGAAGGTATCTCTACAGCGCATAAAGGAGTACACGAGGTATCTCTACAGCGTACAAAGGAGTACAGAAGGTATCTCTACAGCGCACAAAGGAGTACAGAAGGTATCTCTACAGCGCACAAAGGAGTACAGAAGGTATCTCTACAGCGCACAAAGGAGTACAGGAAATATCTCTAGAACGTACAAAGGAGTACAGAAGGTATCTCTACAGCGCACAAAGGAGTACAGAAGGTATCTCTACAGCGCACAAAGGAGTACAGAAGGTATCTCTACAGCGCACAAAGGAGTACAGAAGGTATCTCTACAGCGCACGAAGGAGTTCAGAAGGTATCTCTACAGCGCACAAAGGAGTACAGGAAATATCTCTAGAACGTACAAAGGAGTACACGAGGTATCTCTACAGCGTACAAAGGAGTACAGAAGGTATCTCTACAGCGCAAAAAGGAGTACAGAAGGTATCTCTACAGCGCACAAAGGAGTACAGAAGGTATCTCTACAGCGCACAAAGGAGTACAGAAGGTATCTCTACAGCGCACAAAGGAGTACAGGAAATATCTCTAGAACGTACAAAGGAGTACACGAGCTATCTCTACAGCGTACAAAGGAGTACAGAAGGTATCTCTACAGCGCACAAAGGAGTACAGAAGGTATCTCTACAGCGCACAAAGGAGTACAGAAGGTATCTCTACAGCGCACAAAGGAGTACAGAAGGTATCTCTACAGCGCACAAAGGAGTACAGAAGGTATCTCTACAGCGCACACAGGAGTACAGGAAATATCTCTAGAACGTACAAAGGAGTACACGAGGTATCTCTACAGCGTACAAAGGAGTACAGAAGGTATCTCTACAGCGCACAAAGGAGTACAGAAGGTATCTCTACAGCGCACAAAGGAGTACAGGAAATATCTCTAGAACGTACAAAGGAGTACAGAAGGTATCTCTACAGCGCACAAAGGAGTACAAAAGGTATCTCTACAGCGCACAAAGGAGTACAGAAGGTATCTCTACAGCGCATAAAGGAGTACACGAGGTATCTCTACAGCGTACAAAAGAGTACAGAAGGTATCTCTACAGCGCACAAAGGAGTACAGAAGGTATCTCTACAGCGCACAAAGGAGTACAGAAGGTATCTCTACAGCGCACAAAGGAGTACAGGAAATATCTCTAGAACGCACAAAGGAGTACAGAAGGTATCTCTACAGCACACAAAGGAGTACAGAAGGTATCTCTACAGCGCACAAAGGAGTACACGAGGTATCTTTACAGCGTACAAAGGAGTACAGAAGGTATCTCTCCAGCGCACAAAGGAGTACAGAAGGTATCTCTACAGCGCACAAAGGAGTACAGAAGGTATCTCTACAGCGCACAAAGGAGTACAGAAGGTATCTCTACAGCGCACAAAGGAGTACAGAAGGTATCTCTACAGCGCACAAAGGAGTACAGGAAATATCTCTAGAGCGTACAAAGGAGTACACGAGGTATCTCTACAGCGTACAAAGAAGTACAGAAGGTATCTCTTCAGCGCACAAAGGAGTACAGAAGGTATCTCTACAGCGCACAATGGAGTACAGTAGGTATCTCTACAGTGCACAAAGGAGTACAGAAGGTATCTCTACAGCGCACAAAGGAGTACAGGAAATATCTCTAGAAGGTACAAAGGAGTACAGAAGGTATCTCTACAGCGCACAAAGGAGTACAGAAGGTATCTCTACAGCGCACAAAGGAGTACAGAAGGTATCTCTACAGCGCACAAAGGAGTACACGAGGTATCTCTACAGCGTACAAAGGAGTACAGAAGGTATCTCTACAGCGCACAAAGGAGTACAGAAGGTATCTCTACAGCGCACAAAGGAGTACAGAAGGTATCTCTACAGCGCACAAAGGAGTACAGGAAATATCTCTAGAACGTACAAAGGAGTACAGAAGGTATCTCTACAGCGCACAAAGGAGTACAGAAGGTATCTCTACAGCGCACAAAGGAGTACAGAAGGTATCTCTACAGCGCACAAAGGAGTACAGGAAATATCTCTAGAACGTACAAAGGAGTACACGAGGTATCTCTACAGCGTACAAAGGAGTACACGAGGTATCTCTACAGCGTACAAAGGAGTACAGAAGGTATCTCTACAGCGCACAAAGGAGTACAGAAGGTATCTCTACAGCGCACAAAGGAGTACAGAAGGTATCTCTACAGCGCACAAAGGAGTACAGGAAATATCTCTAGAACGTACAAAGGAGTACACGAGGTATCTCTACAGCGTACAAAGGAGTACAGAAGGTATCTCTACAGCGCACAAAGGAGTACAGAAGGTATCTCTACAGCGCACAAAGGAGTACAGAAGGTATCTCTACAGCGCACAAAGGAGTACAGAAGGTATCTCTACAGCGCACAAAGGAGTACAGGAAATATCTCTAGAACGTACAAAGGAGTACACGAGGTATCTCTACAGCGTACAAAGGAGTACAGAAGGTATCTCTACAGCGCACAAAGGAGTACAGAAGGTATCTCTACAGCGCACAAAGGAGTACAGAAGGTATCTCTACAGCGCACAAAGGAGTACAGAAGGTATCTCTACAGCGCACAAAGGAGTACAGGAAATATCTCTAGAACGTACAAAGGAGTACAGAAGGTATCTCTACAGCGCACAAAGGAGTACAGAAGGTATCTCTACAGTGCACAAAGGAGTACAGGAAATATCTCTAGAACGTACAAAGGAGTACGAGAGGTATCTCTACAGCGCACAAAGAAGTACAGAAGGTATCTCTACAGCGCACAAAGGAGTACAAAAGGTATCTCTACAGCGCACTAAGGTGTACAGAAGGTATCTCTACAGCGCACAAAGGAGTACAGAAGGTATCTCTACAGCGCACAAAGGAGTACAGGAAATATCTCTAGAACGTACAAAGGAGTACACGAGGTATCTCTACAGCGCACAGAGGAGTACAGAAGGTATTTCTACAGCGCACAAAGGAGTACAGAAGGTATCTCTACAGCGCACAAAGGAGTACAGGAAATATCTCTAGAACGTACAAAGGAGTACAGAAGGTATCTCTACAGCGCACAAAGGAGTACAGAAGGTATCTCTACAGCGCACAAAGGAGTACAGAAGGTATCTCTACAGCGCACAAAGGAGTACAGAAGGTATCTCTACAGCGCACAAAGGAGTACAGGAAATATCTCTAAAACGTACAAAGGAGTACAGAAGGTATCTCTACAGCGCACAAAGGAGTACAGAAGGTATCTCTACAGCGCACAAAGGAGTACAGAAGGTATCTCTACAGCGCACAAAGGAATACAGAAGTTATCTCTACAGCGCACAAAGGAGTACAGGAAATATCTCTTGAACGTACAAAGGAGTACACGAGGTATCTCTACAGCGTACAAAGGAGTACAGAAGGTATCTCTACAGCGCACAAAGAAGTACAGAAGGTATCTCTACAGCGCACAAAGGAGTACAGAAGGTATCTCTACAGCGCACATAGGAGTACAGAAGGTATCTCTACAGCGCACAAAGGAGTACAGGAAATATCTCTAAAACGTACAAAGGAGTACACGAGGTATCTCTATAGCGTACAAAGGAGTACAGAAGGTATCTCTACAGCGCACAAAGGAGTACAGAAGGTATCTCTACAGCGCACAAAGGAGTACAGAAGGTTTCTCTACAGCGCACAAAGGAGTACAGAAGGTATCTCTACAGCGCACAAAGGAGTACAGGAAATATCTCTAGAAAGTACAAAGGAGTACACGAGGTATCTCTACAGCGTACAAAGGAGTACAGAAGGTTTCTCTACAGCGCACAAAGGAGTACAGAAGGTATCTCTACAGCGCACAAAGGAGTACAGAAGGTATCTCTACAGCGCACAAAGGAGTACAGAAGGTATCTCTACAGCGCGCAAAGGAGTACAGGAAATATCTCTAGAACGTACAAAGGAGTACAGAAGGTATCTCTACAGCGCACAAAGGAGTACAGAAGGTATCTCTACAGCGCACAAAGGAGTACAGAAGGTATCTCTACAGCGCACAAAGGAGTACACGAGGTATCTCTACAGCGTACAAAGGAGTACAGAAGGTATCTCTCCAGCGCACAAAGGAGTACAGAAGGTATCTCTACAGCGCACAAAGGAGTACAGAAGGTATCTCTACAGCGCACAAAGGAGTACAGGAAATATCTCTAGAACGTACAAAGGAGTACAGAAGGTATCTCTACAGCGCACAAAGGAGTACAGAAGGTATCTCTACAGCGCACAAAGGAGTACAGGAAATATCTCTAGAACGTACAAAGGAGTACACGAGGTATCTCTACAGCGTACAAAGGAGTACAGAAGGTATCTCTACAGCGCACAAAGGAGTACAGAAGGTATCTCTACAGCGCACAAAGGAGTACAGAAGGTATCTCTACAGCGCACAAAGGAGTACAGAAGGTATCTCTACAGCATACAAAGGAGTACAGAAGGTATCTCTACAGCGCACAAAGGAGTATAGAAGGTATCTCTACAGCGCACAAAAGAGTACAGAAGGTATCTCTACAGCGCACAAAGGAGTACAGAAGGTATCTCTACAGCGCACAAAGGAGTACAGAAGGTATCTCTACAGCGCACAAAGGAGTACAGGAAATATCTCTAGAACGTACAAAGGAGTACACGAGGTATCTCTACAGCGTACAAAGATGTACAGAAGGTATCTCTACAGCGCACAAAGGAGTACAGAAGGTATCTCTACAGCGCACAAAGGAGTACAGAAGGTATCTCTACAGCGCACAAAGGAGTACAGAAGGTATCTCTACAGCGCACAAAGGAGTACAGGAAATATCTATAGAACGTACAAAGGAGTACACGAGGTATCTCTACAGCGTACAAAGGAGTACAGAAGGTATCTCTACAGCGCACAAAGGAGTATAGAAGGTATCTCTACAGCGCACAAAGGAGTACAGAAGGTATCTCTACAGCGCACAAAGGAGTACAGAAGGTATCTCTACAGCGCACAAAGGAGTTCAGGAAATATCTCGAGAACGTAAAAAGGAGTACACGAGGTATCTCTACAGCGTACAAAGGAGTACAGAAGGTATCTCTACAGCGCACAAAGGAGTACAGAAGGTATCTCTACATCGCACAAAGGAGTACAGAAGGTATCTCTACAGCGCACAAAGGAGTACAGAAGGTATCTCTACAGCGCGCAAAGGAGTACAGGAAATATCTCTAGAACGTACAAAGGAGTACAGAAGGTATCTCTACAGCGCACAAAGGAGTACAGAATGTATCTCTACAGCGCACAAAGGAGTACAGAAGGTATCTCTACAGCGCACAAAGGAGTACACGAGGTATCTCTACAGCGTACAAAGGAGTACAGAAGGTATCTCTCCAGCGCACAAAGGAGTACAGAAGGTATCTCTACAGCGCACAAAGGAGTACAGAAGGTATCTCTACAGCGCACAAAGGAGTACAGGAAATATCTCTAGAACGTACAAAGGAGTACAGAAGGTATCTCTACAGCGCACAAAGGAGTACAGAAGGTATCTCTACAGCGCACAAAGGAGTACAGGAAATATCTCTAGAACGTACAAAGGAGTACACGAGGTATCTCTACAGCGTACAAAGGAGTACAGAAGGTATCTCTACAGCGCACAAAGGAGTACAGAAGGTATCTCTACAGCGCACAAAGGAGTACAGAAGGTATCTCTACAGCGCACAAAGGAGTACAGAAGGTATCTCTACAGCATACAAAGGAGTACAGAAGGTATCTCTACAGCGCACAAAGGAGTATAGAAGGTATCTCTACAGCGCACAAAGGAGTACAGAAGGTATCTCTACAGCGCACAAAGGAGTACAGAAGGTATCTCTACAGCGCACAAAGGAGTACAGGAAATATCTCTAGAACGTACAAAGGAGTACAGAAGGTATCTCTACAGCGCACAAAGGAGTACAAAAGGTATCTCTACAGCGCACAAAGGAGTACAGAAGGTATCTCTGCAGCGCATAAAGGAGTACACGAGGTATCTCTACAGCGTACAAAGGAGTACAGAAGGTATCTCTACAGCGCACAAAGGAGTACAGAAGGTATCTCTACAGCGCACAAAGGAGTACAGAAGGTATCTCTACAGCGTACAAAGAAGTACAGAAGGTATCTCTACAGCGCACAAAGGAGTACAGAAGGTATCTTTACAGCGCACAAAGGAGTACAGAAGGTATCTCTACAGCGCACAAAGGAGTACAGGAAATATCTCTAGAACGTACAAAGGAGTACACGAGGTATCTCTACGTCGTACAAAGGAGTCCAGAAGGTATCTCTACAGCGCACAAAGGAGTACAGAAGGTATCTCTACAGCGTACAAAGGAGTACAGAAGGTATCTCTACAGCGCACAAAGGAGTACAGAAGGTATCTCTACAGCGCACAAAGGAGTACAGAAGGTATCTCTACAGCGCACAAAGGAGTACAGAAGGTATCTCTACAGCGCACAAAGGAGTACAGGAAATATCTCTAGAACGTACAAAGGAGTACAGAAGGTATCTCTACAGCGCACAAAGGAGTACAAAAGGTATCTCTACAGCGCACAAAGGAGTACAGAAGGTATCTCTACAGCGCATAAAGGAGTACACGAGGTATCTCTACAGCGTACAAAGGAGTACAGAAGGTATCTCTACAGCGCACAAAGGAGTACAGAAGGTATCTCTACAGCGCACAAAGGAGTACAGAAGGTATCTCTACAGCGCACAAAGGAGTACAGGAAATATCTCTAGAACGTACAAAGGAGTACAGAAGGTATCTCTACAGCGCACAAAGGAGTACAGAAGGTATCTCTACAGCGCACAAAGGAGTACAGAAGGTATCTCTACAGCGCACAAAGGAGTACAGAAGGTATCTCTACAGCGCACGAAGGAGTACAGAAGGTATCTCTACAGCGTACAAAGGAGTACAGAAGGTATCTCTACAGCGCACAAAGGAGTACAGAAGGTATCTCTACAGCGCACAAAGGAGTACAGAAGGTATCTCTACAGCGCACAAAGGAGTACAGGAAATATCTCTAGAACGTACAAAGGAGTACAGAAGGTATCTCTAAAGCGCACAAAGGAGTACAGAAGGTATCTCTACAGCGCGCAAAGGAGTACAGGAAATATCTCTAGAACGTACAAAGGAGTACAGAAGGTATCTCTACAGCGCACAAAGGAGTACAGAAGGTATCTCTACAGCGCACAAAGGAGTACAGAAGGTATCTCTACAGCGCACAAAGGAGTACACGAGGTATCTCTACAGCGTACAAAGGAGTACAGAAGGTATCTCTCCAGCGCACACAGGAGTACAGGAAATATCTCTAGAACGTACAAAGGAGTACACGAGGTATCTCTACAGCGTACAAAGGAGTACAGAAGGTATCTCTACAGCGCACAAAGGAGTACAGAAGGTATCTCTACAGCGCACAAAGGAGTACAGGAAATATCTCTAGAACGTACAAAGGAGTACAGAAGGTATCTCTACAGCGCACAAAGGAGTACAAAAGGTATCTCTACAGCGCACAAAGGAGTACAGAAGGTATCTCTACAGCGCATAAAGGAGTACACGAGGTATCTCTACAGCGTACAAAAGAGTACAGAAGGTATCTCTACAGCGCACAAAGGAGTACAGAAGGTATCTCTACAGCGCACAAAGGAGTACAGAAGGTATCTCTACAGCGCACAAAGGAGTACAGGAAATATCTCTAGAACGCACAAAGGAGTACAGAAGGTATCTCTACAGCACACAAAGGAGTACAGAAGGTATCTCTACAGCGCACAAAGGAGTACACGAGGTATCTTTACAGCGTACAAAGGAGTACAGAAGGTATCTCTCCAGCGCACAAAGGAGTACAGAAGGTATCTCTACAGCGCACAAAGGAGTACAGAAGGTATCTCTACAGCGCACAAAGGAGTACAGAAGGTATCTCTACAGCGCACAAAGGAGTACAGAAGGTATCTCTACAGCGCACAAAGGAGTACAGGAAATATCTCTAGAGCGTACAAAGGAGTACACGAGGTATCTCTACAGCGTACAAAGAAGTACAGAAGGTATCTCTTCAGCGCACAAAGGAGTACAGAAGGTATCTCTACAGCGCACAATGGAGTACAGTAGGTATCTCTACAGTGCACAAAGGAGTACAGAAGGTATCTCTACAGCGCACAAAGGAGTACAGGAAATATCTCTAGAAGGTACAAAGGAGTACAGAAGGTATCTCTACAGCGCACAAAGGAGTACAGAAGGTATCTCTACAGCGCACAAAGGAGTACAGAAGGTATCTCTACAGCGCACAAAGGAGTACACGAGGTATCTCTACAGCGTACAAAGGAGTACAGAAGGTATCTCTACAGCGCACAAAGGAGTACAGAAGGTATCTCTACAGCGCACAAAGGAGTACAGAAGGTATCTCTACAGCGCACAAAGGAGTACAGGAAATATCTCTAGAACGTACAAAGGAGTACAGAAGGTATCTCTACAGCGCACAAAGGAGTACAGAAGGTATCTCTACAGCGCACAAAGGAGTACAGAAGGTATCTCTACAGCGCACAAAGGAGTACAGGAAATATCTCTAGAACGTACAAAGGAGTACACGAGGTATCTCTACAGCGTACAAAGGAGTACACGAGGTATCTCTACAGCGTACAAAGGAGTACAGAAGGTATCTCTACAGCGCACAAAGGAGTACAGAAGGTATCTCTACAGCGCACAAAGGAGTACAGAAGGTATCTCTACAGCGCACAAAGGAGTACAGGAAATATCTCTAGAACGTACAAAGGAGTACACGAGGTATCTCTACAGCGTACAAAGGAGTACAGAAGGTATCTCTACAGCGCACAAAGGAGTACAGAAGGTATCTCTACAGCGCACAAAGGAGTACAGAAGGTATCTCTACAGCGCACAAAGGAGTACAGAAGGTATCTCTACAGCGCACAAAGGAGTACAGGAAATATCTCTAGAACGTACAAAGGAGTACACGAGGTATCTCTACAGCGTACAAAGGAGTACAGAAGGTATCTCTACAGCGCACAAAGGAGTACAGAAGGTATCTCTACAGCGCACAAAGGAGTACAGAAGGTATCTCTACAGCGCACAAAGGAGTACAGAAGGTATCTCTACAGCGCACAAAGGAGTACAGGAAATATCTCTAGAACGTACAAAGGAGTACAGAAGGTATCTCTACAGCGCACAAAGGAGTACAGAAGGTATCTCTACAGTGCACAAAGGAGTACAGGAAATATCTCTAGAACGTACAAAGGAGTACGAGAGGTATCTCTACAGCGCACAAAGAAGTACAGAAGGTATCTCTACAGCGCACAAAGGAGTACAAAAGGTATCTCTACAGCGCACTAAGGTGTACAGAAGGTATCTCTACAGCGCACAAAGGAGTACAGAAGGTATCTCTACAGCGCACAAAGGAGTACAGGAAATATCTCTAGAACGTACAAAGGAGTACACGAGGTATCTCTACAGCGCACAGAGGAGTACAGAAGGTATTTCTACAGCGCACAAAGGAGTACAGAAGGTATCTCTACAGCGCACAAAGGAGTACAGGAAATATCTCTAGAACGTACAAAGGAGTACAGAAGGTATCTCTACAGCGCACAAAGGAGTACAGAAGGTATCTCTACAGCGCACAAAGGAGTACAGAAGGTATCTCTACAGCGCACAAAGGAGTACAGAAGGTATCTCTACAGCGCACAAAGGAGTACAGGAAATATCTCTACAACGTACAAAGGAGTACAGAAGGTATCTCTACAGCGCACAAAGGAGTACAGAAGGTATCTCTACAGCGCACAAAGGAGTACAGAAGGTATCTCTACAGCGCACAAAGGAATACAGAAGTTATCTCTACAGCGCACAAAGGAGTACAGGAAATATCTCTTGAACGTACAAAGGAGTACACGAGGTATCTCTACAGCGTACAAAGGAGTACAGAAGGTATCTCTACAGCGCACAAAGAAGTACAGAAGGTATCTCTACAGCGCACAAAGGAGTACAGAAGGTATCTCTACAGCGCACATAGGAGTACAGAAGGTATCTCTACAGCGCACAAAGGAGTACAGGAAATATCTCTAAAACGTACAAAGGAGTACACGAGGTATCTCTATAGCGTACAAAGGAGTACAGAAGGTATCTCTACAGCGCACAAAGGAGTACAGAAGGTATCTCTACAGCGCACAAAGGAGTACAGAAGGTTTCTCTACAGCGCACAAAGGAGTACAGAAGGTATCTCTACAGCGCACAAAGGAGTACAGGAAATATCTCTAGAAAGTACAAAGGAGTACACGAGGTATCTCTACAGCGTACAAAGGAGTACAGAAGGTTTCTCTACAGCGCACAAAGGAGAACAGAAGGTATCTCTACAGCGCACAAAGGAGTACAGAAGGTATCTCTACAGCGCACAAAGGAGTACAGAAGGTATCTCTACAGCGCGCAAAGGAGTACAGGAAATATCTCTAGAACGTACAAAGGAGTACAGAAGGTATCTCTACAGCGCACAAAGGAGTACAGAAGGTATCTCTACAGCGCACAAAGGAGTACAGAAGGTATCTCTACAGCGCACAAAGGAGTACACGAGGTATCTCTACAGCGTACAAAGGAGTACAGAAGGTATCTCTCCAGCGCACAAAGGAGTACAGAAGGTATCTCTACAGCGCACAAAGGAGTACAGAAGGTATCTCTACAGCGCACAAAGGAGTACAGGAAATATCTCTAGAACGTACAAAGGAGTACAGAAGGTATCTCTACAGCGCACAAAGGAGTACAGAAGGTATCTCTACAGCGCACAAAGGAGTACAGGAAATATCTCTAGAACGTACAAAGGAGTACACGAGGTATCTCTACAGCGTACAAAGGAGTACAGAAGGTATCTCTACAGCGCACAAAGGAGTACAGAAGGTATCTCTACAGCGCACAAAGGAGTACAGAAGGTATCTCTACAGCGCACAAAGGAGTACAGAAGGTATCTCTACAGCATACAAAGGAGTACAGAAGGTATCTCTACAGCGCACAAAGGAGTATAGAAGGTATCTCTACAGCGCACAAAGGAGTACAGAAGGTATCTCTACAGCGCACAAAGGAGTACAGAAGGTATCTCTACAGCGCACAAAGGAGTACAGGAAATATCTCTAGAACGTACAAAGGAGTACAGAAGGTATCTCTACAGCGCACAAAGGAGTACAAAAGGTATCTCTACAGCGCACAAAGGAGTACAGAAGGTATCTCTGCAGCGCATAAAGGAGTACACGAGGTATCTCTACAGCGTACAAAGGAGTACAGAAGGTATCTCTACAGCGCACAAAGGAGTACAGAAGGTATCTCTACAGCGCACAAAGGAGTACAGAAGGTATCTCTACAGCGTACAAAGAAGTACAGAAGGTATCTCTACAGCGCACAAAGGAGTACAGAAGGTATCTTTACAGCGCACAAAGGAGTACAGAAGGTATCTCTACAGCGCACAAAGGAGTACAGGAAATATCTCTAGAACGTACAAAGGAGTACACGAGGTATCTCTACGTCGTACAAAGGAGTCCAGAAGGTATCTCTACAGCGCACAAAGGAGTACAGAAGGTATCTCTACAGCGTACAAAGGAGTACAGAAGGTATCTCTACAGCGCACAAAGGAGTACAGAAGGTATCTCTACAGCGCACAAAGGAGTACAGAAGGTATCTCTACAGCGCACAAAGGAGTACAGAAGGTATCTCTACAGCGCACAAAGGAGTACAGGAAATATCTCTAGAACGTACAAAGGAGTACAGAAGGTATCTCTACAGCGCACAAAGGAGTACAAAAGGTATCTCTACAGCGCACAAAGGAGTACAGAAGGTATCTCTACAGCGCATAAAGGAGTACACGAGGTATCTCTACAGCGTACAAAGGAGTACAGAAGGTATCTCTACAGCGCACAAAGGAGTACAGAAGGTATCTCTACAGCGCACAAAGGAGTACAGAAGGTATCTCTACAGCGCACAAAGGAGTACAGGAAATATCTCTAGAACGTACAAAGGAGTACAGAAGGTATCTCTACAGCGCACAAAGGAGTACAGAAGGTATCTCTACAGCGCACAAAGGAGTACAGAAGGTATCTCTACAGCGCACAAAGGAGTACAGAAGGTATCTCTACAGCGCACGAAGGAGTACAGAAGGTATCTCTACAGCGTACAAAGGAGTACAGAAGGTATCTCTACAGCGCACAAAGGAGTACAGAAGGTATCTCTACAGCGCACAAAGGAGTACAGAAGGTATCTCTACAGCGCACAAAGGAGTACAGGAAATATCTCTAGAACGTACAAAGGAGTACAGAAGGTATCTCTAAAGCGCACAAAGGAGTACAGAAGGTATCTCTACAGCGCACAAAGGAGTACAGGAAATATCTCTAGAACGTACAAAGGAGTACACGAGGTATCTCTACAGCGTACAAAGATGTACAGAAGGTATCTCTACAGCGCACAAAGGAGTACAGAAGGTATCTCTACAGCGCACAAAGGAGTACAGAAGGTATCTCTACAGCGCACACAGGAGTACAGGAAATATCTCTAGAACGTACAAAGGAGTACACGAGGTATCTCTACAGCGTACAAAGGAGTACAGAAGGTATCTCTACAGCGCACAAAGGAGTACAGAAGGTATCTCTACAGCGCACAAAGGAGTACAGGAAATATCTCTAGAACGTACAAAGGAGTACAGAAGGTATCTCTACAGCGCACAAAGGAGTACAAAAGGTATCTCTACAGCGCACAAAGGAGTACAGAAGGTATCTCTACAGCGCATAAAGGAGTACACGAGGTATCTCTACAGCGTACAAAAGAGTACAGAAGGTATCTCTACAGCGCACAAAGGAGTACAGAAGGTATCTCTACAGCGCACAAAGGAGTACAGAAGGTATCTCTACAGCGCACAAAGGAGTACAGGAAATATCTCTAGAACGCACAAAGGAGTACAGAAGGTATCTCTACAGCACACAAAGGAGTACAGAAGGTATCTCTACAGCGCACAAAGGAGTACACGAGGTATCTTTACAGCGTACAAAGGAGTACAGAAGGTATCTCTCCAGCGCACAAAGGAGTACAGAAGGTATCTCTACAGCGCACAAAGGAGTACAGAAGGTATCTCTACAGCGCACAAAGGAGTACAGAAGGTATCTCTACAGCGCACAAAGGAGTACAGAAGGTATCTCTACAGCGCACAAAGGAGTACAGGAAATATCTCTAGAGCGTACAAAGGAGTACACGAGGTATCTCTACAGCGTACAAAGAAGTACAGAAGGTATCTCTTCAGCGCACAAAGGAGTACAGAAGGTATCTCTACAGCGCACAATGGAGTACAGTAGGTATCTCTACAGTGCACAAAGGAGTACAGAAGGTATCTCTACAGCGCACAAAGGAGTACAGGAAATATCTCTAGAAGGTACAAAGGAGTACAGAAGGTATCTCTACAGCGCACAAAGGAGTACAGAAGGTATCTCTACAGCGCACAAAGGAGTACAGAAGGTATCTCTACAGCGCACAAAGGAGTACACGAGGTATCTCTACAGCGTACAAAGGAGTACAGAAGGTATCTCTACAGCGCACAAAGGAGTACAGAAGGTATCTCTACAGCGCACAAAGGAGTACAGAAGGTATCTCTACAGCGCACAAAGGAGTACAGGAAATATCTCTAGAACGTACAAAGGAGTACAGAAGGTATCTCTACAGCGCACAAAGGAGTACAGAAGGTATCTCTACAGCGCACAAAGGAGTACAGAAGGTATCTCTACAGCGCACAAAGGAGTACAGGAAATATCTCTAGAACGTACAAAGGAGTACACGAGGTATCTCTACAGCGTACAAAGGAGTACACGAGGTATCTCTACAGCGTACAAAGGAGTACAGAAGGTATCTCTACAGCGCACAAAGGAGTACAGAAGGTATCTCTACAGCGCACAAAGGAGTACAGAAGGTATCTCTACAGCGCACAAAGGAGTACAGGAAATATCTCTAGAACGTACAAAGGAGTACACGAGGTATCTCTACAGCGTACAAAGGAGTACAGAAGGTATCTCTACAGCGCACAAAGGAGTACAGAAGGTATCTCTACAGCGCACAAAGGAGTACAGAAGGTATCTCTACAGCGCACAAAGGAGTACAGAAGGTATCTCTACAGCGCACAAAGGAGTACAGGAAATATCTCTAGAACGTACAAAGGAGTACACGAGGTATCTCTGCAGCGTACAAAGGAGTACAGAAGGTATCTCTACAGCGCACAAAGGAGTACAGAAGGTATCTCTACAGCGCACAAAGGAGTACAGAAGGTATCTCTACAGCGCACAAAGGAGTACAGAAGGTATCTCTACAGCGCACAAAGGAGTACAGGAAATATCTCTAGAACGTACAAAGGAGTACAGAAGGTATCTCTACAGCGCACAAAGGAGTACAGAAGGTATCTCTACAGTGCACAAAGGAGTACAGGAAATATCTCTAGAACGTACAAAGGAGTACGAGAGGTATCTCTACAGCGCACAAAGAAGTACAGAAGGTATCTCTACAGCGCACAAAGGAGTACAAAAGGTATCTCTACAGCGCACTAAGGTGTACAGAAGGTATCTCTACAGCGCACAAAGGAGTACAGAAGGTATCTCTACAGCGCACAAAGGAGTACAGGAAATATCTCTAGAACGTACAAAGGAGTACACGAGGTATCTCTACAGCGCACAGAGGAGTACAGAAGGTATTTCTACAGCGCACAAAGGAGTACAGAAGGTATCTCTACAGCGCACAAAGGAGTACAGGAAATATCTCTAGAACGTACAAAGGAGTACAGAAGGTATCTCTACAGCGCACAAAGGAGTACAGAAGGTATCTCTACAGCGCACAAAGGAGTACAGAAGGTATCTCTACAGCGCACAAAGGAGTACAGAAGGTATCTCTACAGCGCACAAAGGAGTACAGGAAATATCTCTAAAACGTACAAAGGAGTACAGAAGGTATCTCTACAGCGCACAAAGGAGTACAGAAGGTATCTCTACAGCGCACAAAGGAGTACAGAAGGTATCTCTACAGCGCACAAAGGAATACAGAAGTTATCTCTACAGCGCACAAAGGAGTACAGGAAATATCTCTTGAACGTACAAAGGAGTACACGAGGTATCTCTACAGCGTACAAAGGAGTACAGAAGGTATCTCTACAGCGCACAAAGAAGTACAGAAGGTATCTCTACAGCGCACAAAGGAGTACAGAAGGTATCTCTACAGCGCACATAGGAGTACAGAAGGTATCTCTACAGCGCACAAAGGAGTACAGGAAATATCTCTAAAACGTACAAAGGAGTACACGAGGTATCTCTATAGCGTACAAAGGAGTACAGAAGGTATCTCTACAGCGCACAAAGGAGTACAGAAGGTATCTCTACAGCGCACAAAGGAGTACAGAAGGTTTCTCTACAGCGCACAAAGGAGTACAGAAGGTATCTCTACAGCGCACAAAGGAGTACAGGAAATATCTCTAGAAAGTACAAAGGAGTACACGAGGTATCTCTACAGCGTACAAAGGAGTACAGAAGGTTTCTCTACAGCGCACAAAGGAGTACAGAAGGTATCTCTACAGCGCACAAAGGAGTACAGAAGGTATCTCTACAGCGCACAAAGGAGTACAGAAGGTATCTCTACAGCGCACAAAGGAGTACAGGAAATATCTCTAGAACGTACAAAGGAGTACAGAAGGTATCTCTACAGCGTACAAAGGAGTACAGAAGGTATCTCTACAGCGCACAAAGGAGTACAGGAAATATCTCTAGAACGTACAAAGGAGTACACGAGGTATCTCTACAGCGTACAAAGGAGTACGGAAGGTATCTCTACAGCGCACAAAGGAGTACAGAAGGTATCTCTACAGCGCACAAAGGAGTACAGAAGGTATCTCTACAGCGCACAAAGGAGTACAGAAGGTATCTCTACAGCGCACAAAGGAGTACAGGAAATATCTCTAGAACGTACAAAGGAGTACACGAGGTATCTCTACAGCGTACAAAGGAGTACAGAAGGTATCTCTACAGCGCACAAAGGAGTACAGAAGGTATCTCTACAGCGCACAAAGGAGTACAGAAGGTATCTCTACAGCGCACATAGGAGTACAGAAGGTATCTCTACAGCGCACAGAGGAGTACAGGAAATATCTCTAGAACGTACAAAGGAGTACACGATGTATCTCTACAGCGTACAAAGGAGTACAGAAGGTATCTCTACAGCGCACAAAGGAGTACAGAAGGTATCTCTACAGCGCACAAAGGAGTACAGAAGGTATCTCTACAGCGCACAAAGGAGTACAGAAGGTATCACTACAGCGCACAAAGGAGTACAGGAAATATCTCTAGAACGTACAAAGGAGTACAGAAGGTATCTCTACAGCGCACAAAGGAGTACAGAAGGTATCTCTACAGCGCACAAAGGAGTACAGAAGGTATCTCTACAGCGCACAAAGGAGTACAGGAAATATCTCTAGAACGTACAAAGGAGTACACGAGGTATCTCTACAGCGTACAAAGGAGTACACGAGGTATCTCTACAGCGTACAAAGGAGTACAGAAGGTATCTCTACAGCGCACAAAGGAGTACAGAAGGTATCTCTACAGCGCACAAAGGAGTACAGAAGGTATCTCTACAGCGCACAAAGGAGTACAGGAAATATCTCTAGAACGTACAAAGGAGTACACGAGGTATCTCTACAGCGTACAAAGGAGTACAGAAGGTATCTCTACAGCGCACAAAGGAGTACAGAAGGTATCTCTACAGCGCACAAAGGAGTACAGAAGGTATCTCTACAGCGCACAAAGGAGTACAGAAGGTATCTCTACAGCGCACAAAGGAGTACAGGAAATATCTCTAGAACGTACAAAGGAGTACACGAGGTATCTCTACAGCGTACAAAGGAGTACAGAAGGTATCTCTACAGCGCACAAAGGAGTACAGAAGGTATCTCTACAGCGCACAAAGGAGTACAGAAGGTATCTCTACAGCGCACAAAGGAGTACAGAAGGTATCTCTACAGCGCACAAAGGAGTACAGGAAATATCTCTAGAACGTACAAAGGAGTACAGAAGGTATCTCTACAGCGCACAAAGGAGTACAGAAGGTATCTCTACAGTGCACAAAGGAGTACAGGAAATATCTCTAGAACGTACAAAGGAGTACGAGAGGTATCTCTACAGCGCACAAAGAAGTACAGAAGGTATCTCTACAGCGCACAAAGGAGTACAAAAGGTATCTCTACAGCGCACTAAGGTGTACAGAAGGTATCTCTACAGCGCACAAAGGAGTACAGAAGGTATCTCTACAGCGCACAAAGGAGTACAGGAAATATCTCTAGAACGTACAAAGGAGTACACGAGGTATCTCTACAGCGCACAGAGGAGTACAGAAGGTATTTCTACAGCGCACAAAGGAGTACAGAAGGTATCTCTACAGCGCACAAAGGAGTACAGGAAATATCTCTAGAACGTACAAAGGAGTACAGAAGGTATCTCTACAGCGCACAAAGGAGTACAGAAGGTATCTCTACAGCGCACAAAGGAGTACAGAAGGTATCTCTACAGCGCACAAAGGAGTACAGAAGGTATCTCTACAGCGCACAAAGGAGTACAGGAAATATCTCTAAAACGTACAAAGGAGTACAGAAGGTATCTCTACAGCGCACAAAGGAGTACAGAAGGTATCTCTACAGCGCACAAAGGAGTACAGAAGGTATCTCTACAGCGCACAAAGGAATACAGAAGTTATCTCTACAGCGCACAAAGGAGTACAGGAAATATCTCTTGAACGTACAAAGGAGTACACGAGGTATCTCTACAGCGTACAAAGGAGTACAGAAGGTATCTCTACAGCGCACAAAGAAGTACAGAAGGTATCTCTACAGCGCACAAAGGAGTACAGAAGGTATCTCTACAGCGCACATAGGAGTACAGAAGGTATCTCTACAGCGCACAAAGGAGTACAGGAAATATCTCTAAAACGTACAAAGGAGTACACGAGGTATCTCTATAGCGTACAAAGGAGTACAGAAGGTATCTCTACAGCGCACAAAGGAGTACAGAAGGTATCTCTACAGCGCACAAAGGAGTACAGAAGGTTTCTCTACAGCGCACAAAGGAGTACAGAAGGTATCTCTACAGCGCACAAAGGAGTACAGGAAATATCTCTAGAAAGTACAAAGGAGTACACGAGGTATCTCTACAGCGTACAAAGGAGTACAGAAGGTTTCTCTACAGCGCACAAAGGAGTACAGAAGGTATCTCTACAGCGCACAAAGGAGTACAGAAGGTATCTCTACAGCGCACAAAGGAGTACAGAAGGTATCTCCACAGCGCACAAAGGAGTACAGGAAATATCTCTAGAACGTACAAAGGAGTACAGAAGGTATCTCTACAGCGTACAAAGGAGTACAGAAGGTATCTCTACAGCGCACAAAGGAGTACAGAAAATATCTCTAGAACGTGCAAAGGAGTACAGAAGGTATCTCTACAGCGCACAAAGGAGTACAGAAGGTATCTCTACAGCGCACAAAAGAGTACAGAAGGTATCTCTACAGCGCACAAAGGAGTAAACGAGGTATCTCTACAGCGTATAAAGGAGTACAGAAGGTATCTCTACAGCGCACAAAGGAGTACAGAAGGTATTTCTACAGCGCACAAAGGAGTACAGACGGTATCTCTACAGCGCACAAAGGAGTACAGGAAATATCTCTAGAACGTACAAAGGAGGACAAATGGTATCTCTACAGCGCACAAAGGAGTACAGAAGGTATCTCTACAGCGCACAAAGGAGTACAGAAGGTATCTCTACAGCGCACAAAGGAGTACAGAAGGTATCTCTACAGCGCACAAAGGAGTACAGGAAATATCTCTAGAACGTACAAAGGAGTACACGAAGTATCTCTACAGCGTACAAAGGAGTACAGAAGGTATCTCTACAGCGCACAAAGGAGTACAGAAGGTATCTCTACAGCGCACAAAGGAGTACAGAAGGTATCTCTACAGCGCACAAAGGAGTACAGGAAATATCTCTAGAACGTACAAAGGAGTACACGAGGTATCTCTACAGCGTACAAAGGAGTACGGAAGGTATCTCTACAGCGCACAAAGGAGTACAGAAGGTATCTCTACAGTGCACAAAGGAGTACAGAAGGTATCTCTACAGCGCACAAAGGAGTACAGAAGGTATCTCTACAGCGCACAAAGGAGTACAGAAGGTATCTCTACAGCGCACCAAGGAGTACAGGAAATATCTATAGAACGTACAAAGGAGTACACGAGGTATCTCTACAGCGTACAAAGGAGTACAGAAGGTATCTCTACAGCGCACAAAGGAGTACAGAAGGTATCTCTACAGCGCACAAAGGAGTACAGAAGGTATCTCTACAGCGCACAAAGGAGTACAGAAGGTATCTCTACAGCGCACAAAGGAGTACAGAAGGTATCTCTACAGCGCACAAAGGAGTACAGGAAATATCTCTAAAACGTACAAAGGAGTACAGAAGGTATCTCTACAGCGCACAAAGGAGTACAGAAGGTATCTCTACAGCGCACAAAGGAGTACA
Organism: Morinoia aosen; assembly: GCA_030386875.1. Lineage (NCBI taxonomy): Eukaryota > Metazoa > Arthropoda > Malacostraca > Amphipoda > Talitridae > Morinoia > Morinoia aosen. Next base: position 55,528,816 of record CM059576.1, on the reverse strand, counting down.
GAAGGTATCTCTACAGCGCACAAAGGAATACAGAAGTTATCTCTACAGCGCACAAAGGAGTACAGGAAATATCTCTTGAACGTACAAAGGAGTACACGAGGTATCTCTACAGCGTACAAAGGAGTACAGAAGGTATCTCTACAGCGCACAAAGAAGTACAGAAGGTATCTCTACAGCGCACAAAGGAGTACAGAAGGTATCTCTACAGCGCACATAGGAGTACAGAAGGTATCTCTACAGCGCACAAAGGAGTACAGAAAATATCTCTAAAACGTACAAAGGAGTACACGAGGTATCTCTATAGCGTACAAAGGAGTACAGAAGGTATCTCTACAGCGCACAAAGGAGTACAGAAGGTATCTCTACAGCGCACAAAGGAGTACAGAAGGTTTCTCTACAGCGCACAAAGGAGTACAGAAGGTATCTCTACAGCGCACAAAGGAGTACAGGAAATATCTCTAGAAAGTACAAAGGAGTACACGAGGTATCTCTACAGCGTACAAAGGAGTACAGAAGGTTTCTCTACAGCGCACAAAGGAGTACAGAAGGTATCTCTACAGCGCACAAAGGAGTACAGAAGGTATCTCTACAGCGCACAAAGGAGTACAGAAGGTATCTCCACAGCGCACAAAGGAGTACAGGAAATATCTCTAGAACGTACAAAGGAGTACAGAAGGTATCTCTACAGCGTACAAAGGAGTACAGAAGGTATCTCTACAGCGCACAAAGGAGTACAGAAAATATCTCTAGAACGTGCAAAGGAGTACAGAAGGTATCTCTACAGCGCACAAAGGAGTACAGAAGGTATCTCTACAGCGCACAAAAGAGTACAGAAGGTATCTCTACAGCGCACAAAGGAGTAAACGAGGTATCTCTACAGCGTATAAAGGAGTACAGAAGGTATCTCTACAGCGCACAAAGGAGTACAGAAGGTATTTCTACAGCGCACAAAGGAGTACAGACGGTATCTCTACAGCGCACAAAGGAGTACAGGAAATATCTCTAGAACGTACAAAGGAGGACAAATGGTATCTCTACAGCGCACAAAGGAGTACAGAAGGTATCTCTACAGCGCACAAAGGAGTACAGAAGGTATCTCTACAGCGCACAAAGGAGTACAGAAGGTATCTCTACAGCGCACAAAGGAGTACAGGAAATATCTCTAGAACGTACAAAGGAGTACACGAAGTATCTCTACAGCGTACAAAGGAGTACAGAAGGTATCTCTACAGCGCACAAAGGAGTACAGAAGGTATCTCTACAGCGCACAAAGGAGTACAGAAGGTATCTCTACAGCGCACAAAGGAGTACAGGAAATATCTCTAGAACGTACAAAGGAGTACACGAGGTATCTCTACAGCGTACAAAGGAGTACGGAAGGTATCTCTACAGCGCACAAAGGAGTACAGAAGGTATCTCTACAGTGCACAAAGGAGTACAGAAGGTATCTCTACAGCGCACAAAGGAGTACAGAAGGTATCTCTACAGCGCACAAAGGAGTACAGAAGGTATCTCTACAGCGCACCAAGGAGTACAGGAAATATCTATAGAACGTACAAAGGAGTACACGAGGTATCTCTACAGCGTACAAAGGAGTACAGAAGGTATCTCTACAGCGCACAAAGGAGTACAGAAGGTATCTCTACAGCGCACAAAGGAGTACAGAAGGTATCTCTACAGCGCACAAAGGAGTACAGAAGGTATCTCTACAGCGCACAAAGGAGTACAGAAGGTATCTCTACAGCGCACAAAGGAGTACAGGAAATATCTCTAAAACGTACAAAGGAGTACAGAAGGTATCTCTACAGCGCACAAAGGAGTACAGAAGGTATCTCTACAGCGCACAAAGGAGTACAGAAGGTATCTCTACAGCGCACAAAGGAATACAGAAGTTATCTCTACAGCGCACAAAGGAGTACAGGAAATATCTCTTGAACGTACAAAGGAGTACACGAGGTATCTCTACAGCGTACAAAGGAGTACAGAAGGTATCTCTACAGCGCACAAAGAAGTACAGAAGGTATCTCTACAGCGCACAAAGGAGTACAGAAGGTATCTCTACAGCGCACATAGGAGTACAGAAGGTATCTCTACAGCGCACAAAGGAGTACAGGAAATATCTCTAAAACGTACAAAGGAGTACACGAGGTATCTCTATAGCGTACAAAGGAGTACAGAAGGTATCTCTACAGCGCACAAAGGAGTACAGAAGGTATCTCTACAGCGCACAAAGGAGTACAGAAGGTTTCTCTACAGCGCACAAAGGAGTACAGAAGGTATCTCTACAGCGCACAAAGGAGTACAGGAAATATCTCTAGAAAGTACAAAGGAGTACACGAGGTATCTCTACAGCGTACAAAGGAGTACAGAAGGTTTCTCTACAGCGCACAAAGGAGTACAGAAGGTATCTCTACAGCGCACAAAGGAGTACAGAAGGTATCTCTACAGCGCACAAAGGAGTACAGAAGGTATCTCTACAGCGCACAAAGGAGTACAGGAAATATCTCTAGAACGTACAAAGGAGTACAGAAGGTATCTCTACAGCGTACAAAGGAGTACAGAAGGTATCTCTACAGCGCACAAAGGAGTACAGAAAATATCTCTAGAACGTACAAAGGAGTACAGAAGGTATCTCTACAGCGCACAAAGGAGTACAGAAGGTATCTCTACAGCGCACAAAAGAGTACAGAAGGTATCTCTACAGCGCACAAAGGAGTAAACGAGGTATCTCTACAGCGTATAAAGGAGTACGGAAGGTATCTCTACAGCGCACAAAGGAGTACAGAAGGTATTTCTACAGCGCACAAAGGAGTACAGACGGTATCTCTACAGCGCACAAAGGAGTACAGGAAATATCTCTAGAACGTACAAAGGAGGACAGATGGTATCTCTACAGCGCACAAAGGAGTACAGAAGGTATCTCTACAGCGCACAAAGGAGTACAGAAGGTATCTCTACAGCGCACAAAGGAGTACAGAAGGTATCTCTACAGCGCACAAAGGAGTACAGAAGGTTTCTCTACAGCGCACAAAGGAGTACAGAAGGTATCTCTACAGCGCACAAAGGAGTACAGGAAATAACTCTAGAAAGTACAAAGGAGTACACGAGGTATCTCTACAGCGTACAAAGGAGTACAGAAGGTTTCTCTACAGCGCACAAAGGAGTACAGAAGGTATCTCTACAGCGCACAAAGGAGTACAGAAGGTATCTCTACAGCGCACAAAGGAGTACAGAAGGTATCTCTACAGCGCACAAAGGAGTACAGGAAATATCTCTAGAACGTACAAAGGAGTACAGAAGGTATCTCTACAGCGTACAAAGGAGTACAGAAGGTATCTCTACAGCGCACAAAGGAGTACAGAAAATATCTCTAGAACGTACAAAGGAGTACAGAAGGTATCTCTACAGCGCACAAAGGAGTACAGAAGGTATCTCTACAGCGCACAAAAAAGGACAGAAGGTATCTCTACAGCGCACAAAGGAGTAAACGAGGTATCTCTACAGCGTATAAAGGAGTACAGAAGGTATCTCTACAGCGCACAAAGGAGTACAGAAGGTATTTCTACAGCGCACAAAGGAGTACAGACGGTATCTCTACAGCGCACAAAGGAGTACAGGAAATATCTCTAGAACGTACAAAGGAGGACAGATGGTATCTCTACAGCGCACAAAGGAGTACAGAAGGTATCTCTACAGCGCACAAAGGAGTACAGAAGGTATCTCTACAGCGCACAAAGGAGTACAGAAGGTATCTCTACAGTGCACAAAGGAGTACAGAAGGTATCTCTACAGCGCACAAAGGAGTACAGAAGGTATCTCTACAGCGCACAAAGGAGTACAGAAGGTATCTCTACAGCGCACCAAGGAGTACAGGAAATATCTATAGAACGTACAAAGGAGTACACGAGGTATCTCTACAGCGTACAAAGGAGTACAGAAGGTATCTCTACAGCGCACAAAGGAGTACAGAAGGTATCTCTACAGCGCACAAAGGAGTACAGAAGGTATCTCTACAGCGCACAAAGGAGTACAGAAGGTATCTCTACAGCGCACAAAGGAGTACAGAAGGTATCTCTACAGCGCACAAAGGAGTACAGGAAATATCTCTAAAACGTACAAAGGAGTACAGAAGGTATCTCTACAGCGCACAAAGGAGTACAGAAGGTATCTCTACAGCGCACAAAGGAGTACAGAAGGTATCTCTACAGCGCACAAAGGAATACAGAAGTTATCTCTACAGCGCACAAAGGAGTACAGGAAATTTCTCTTGAACGTACAAAGGAGTACACGAGGTATCTCTACAGCGTACAAAGGAGTACAGAAGGTATCTCTACAGCGCACAAAGAAGTACAGAAGGTATCTCTACAGCGCACAAAGGAGTACAGAAGGTATCTCTACAGCGCACATAGGAGTACAGAAGGTATCTCTACAGCGCACAAAGGAGTACAGGAAATATCTCTAAAACGTACAAAGGAGTACACGAGGTATCTCTATAGCGTACAAAGGAGTACAGAAGGTATCTCTACAGCGCACAAAGGAGTACAGAAGGTATCTCTACAGCGCACAAAGAAGTACAGAAGGTATCTCTACAGCGCACAAAGGAGTACAGAAGGTATCTCTACAGCGCACATAGGAGTACAGAAGGTATCTCTACAGCGCACAAAGGAGTACAGGAAATATCTCTAAAACGTACAAAGGAGTACACGAGGTATCTCTATAGCGTACAGAGGAGTACAGAAGGTATCTCTACAGCGCACAAAGGAGTACAGAAGGTATCTCTACAGCGCACAAAGGAGTACAGAAGGTTTCTCTACAGCGCACAAAGGAGTACAGAAGGTATCTCTACAGCGCACAAAGGAGTACAGGAAATATCTCTAGAAAGTACAAAGGAGTACACGAGGTATCTCTACAGCGTACAAAGGAGTACAGAAGGTTTCTCTACAGCGCACAAAGGAGTACAGAAGGTATCTCTACAGCGCACAAAGGAGTACAGAAGGTATCTCTACAGCGCACAAAGGAGTACAGAAGGTATCTCTACAGCGCACAAAGGAGTACAGGAAATATCTCTAGAACGTACAAAGGAGTACAGAAGGTATCTCTACAGCGTACAAAGGAGTACAGAAGGTATCTCTACAGCGCACAAAGGAGTACAGAAAATATCTCTAGAACGTACAAAGGAGTACAGAAGGTATCTCTACAGCGCACAAAGGAGTACAGAAGGTATCTCTACAGCGCACAAAAGAGTACAGAAGGTATCTCTACAGCGCACAAAGGAGTAAACGAGGTATCTCTACAGCGTATAAAGGAGTACAGAAGGTATCTCTACAGCGCACAAAGGAGTACAGAAGGTATTTCTACAGCGCACAAAGGAGTACAGACGGTATCTCTACAGCGCACAAAGGAGTACAGGAAATATCTCTAGAACGTACAAAGGAGGACAGATGGTATCTCTACAGCGCACAAAGGAGTACAGAAGGTATCTCTACAGCGCACAAAGGAGTACAGAAGGTATCTCTACAGCGCACAAAGGAGTACAGAAGGTATCTCTACAGCGCACAAAGGAGTACAGAAGGTTTCTCTACAGCGCACAAAGGAGTACAGAAGGTATCTCTACAGCGCACAAAGGAGTACAGGAAATATCTCTAGAAAGTACAAAGGAGTACACGAGGTATCTCTACAGCGTACAAAGGAGTACAGAAGGTTTCTCTACAGCGCACAAAGGAGTACAGAAGGTATCTCTACAGCGCACAAAGGAGTACAGAAGGTATCTCTACAGCGCACAAAGGAGTACAGAAGGTATCTCTACAGCGCACAAAGGAGTACAGGAAATATCTCTAGAACGTACAAAGGAGTACAGAAGGTATCTCTACAGCGTACAAAGGAGTACAGAAGGTATCTCTACAGCGCACAAAGGAATACAGAAGTTATCTCTACAGCGCACAAAGGAGTACAGGAAATATCTCTTGAACGTACAAAGGAGTACACGAGGTATCTCTACAGCGTACAAAGGAGTACAGAAGGTATCTCTACAGCGCACAAAGAAGTACAGAAGGTATCTCTACAGCGCACAAAGGAGTACAGAAGGTATCTCTACAGCGCACATAGGAGTACAGAAGGTATCTCTACAGCGCACAAAGGAGTACAGGAAATATCTCTAAAACGTACAAAGGAGTACACGAGGTATCTCTATAGCGTACAAAGGAGTACAGAAGGTATCTCTACAGCGCACAAAGGAGTACAGAAGGTATCTCTACAGCGCACAAAGAAGTACAGAAGGTATCTCTACAGCGCACAAAGGAGTACAGAAGGTATCTCTACAGCGCACATAGGAGTACAGAAGGTATCTCTACAGCGCACAAAGGAGTACAGGAAATATCTCTAAAACGTACAAAGGAGTACACGAGGTATCTCTATAGCGTACAAAGGAGTACAGAAGGTATCTCTACAGCGCACAAAGGAGTACAGAAGGTATCTCTACAGCGCACAAAGGAGTACAGAAGGTTTCTCTACAGCGCACAAAGGAGTACAGAAGGTATCTCTACAGCGCACAAAGGAGTACAGGAAATATCTCTAGAAAGTACAAAGGAGTACACGAGGTATCTCTACAGCGTACAAAGGAGTACAGAAGGTTTCTCTACAGCGCACAAAGGAGTACAGAAGGTATCTCTACAGCGCACAAAGGAGTACAGAAGGTATCTCTACAGCGCACAAAGGAGTACAGAAGGTATCTCTACAGCGCACAAAGGAGTACAGGAAATATCTCTAGAACGTACAAAGGAGTACAGAAGGTATCTCTACAGCGTACAAAGGAGTACAGAAGGTATCTCTACAGCGCACAAAGGAGTACAGGAAATATCTCTAAAACGTACAAAGGAGTACACGAGGTATCTCTATAGCGTACAAAGGAGTACAGAAGGTATCTCTACAGCGCACAAAGGAGTACAGAAGGTATCTCTACAGCGCACAAAGAAGTACAGAAGGTATCTCTACAGCGCACAAAGGAGTACAGAAGGTATCTCTACAGCGCACATAGGAGTACAGAAGGTATCTCTACAGCGCACAAAGGAGTACAGGAAATATCTCTAAAACGTACAAAGGAGTACACGAGGTATCTCTATAGCGTACAAAGGAGTACAGAAGGTATCTCTACAGCGCACAAAGGAGTACAGAAGGTATCTCTACAGCGCACAAAGGAGTACAGAAGGTTTCTCTACAGCGCACAAAGGAGTACAGAAAATATCTCTAGAACGTACAAAGGAGTACAGAAGGTATCTCTACAGCGCACAAAGGAGTACAGAAGGTATCTCTACAGCGCACAAAAGAGTACAGAAGGTATCTCTACAGCGCACAAAGGAGTAAACGAGGTATCTCTACAGCGTATAAAGGAGTACAGAAGGTATCTCTACAGCGCACAAAGGAGTACAGAAGGTATTTCTACAGCGCACAAAGGAGTACAGACGGTATCTCTACAGCGCACAAAGGAGTACAGGAAATATCTCTAGAACGTACAAAGGAGGACAGATGGTATCTCTACAGCGCACAAAGGAGTACAGAAGGTATCTCTACAGCGCACAAAGGAGTACAGAAGGTATCTCTACAGCGCACAAAGGAGTACAGAAGGTATCTCTACAGCGCACAAAGGAGTACAGGAAATATCTCTAGAACGTACAAAGGAGTACACGAAGTATCTCTACAGCGTACAAAGGAGTACAGAAGGTATCTCTACAGCGCACAAAGGAGTACAGAAGGTATCTCTACAGCGCACAAAGGAGTACAGAAGGTATCTCTACAGCGCACAAAGGAGTACAGGAAATATCTCTAGAACGTACAAAGGAGTACACGAGGTATCTCTACAGCGTACAAAGGAGTACGGAAGGTATCTCTACAGCGCACAAAGGAGTACAGAAGGTATCTCTACAGTGCACAAAGGAGTACAGAAGGTATCTCTACAGCGCACAAAGGAGTACAGAAGGTATCTCTACAGCGCACAAAGGAGTACAGAAGGTATCTCTACAGCGCACCAAGGAGTACAGGAAATATCTATAGAACGTACAAAGGAGTACACGAGGTATCTCTACAGCGTACAAAGGAGTACAGAAGGTATCTCTACAGCGCACAAAGGAGTACAGAAGGTATCTCTACAGCGTACAAAGGAGTACAGAAGGTATCTCTACAGCGCACAAAGAAGTACAGAAGGTATCTCTACAGCGCACAAAGGAGTACAGAAGGTATCTCTACAGCGCACAAAGGAGTACAGAAAATATCTCTAGAACGTACAAAGGAGTACAGAAGGTATCTCTACAGCGCAAAAAGGAGTACAGAAGGTATCTCTACAGCGCACAAAGGAGTACAGAAGGTATCTCTACAGCGCACAAAGGAGTACAGAAGGTATCTCTACAGCGCACAAAGGAGTACAGGAAATATCTCTAGAACGTACAAAGGAGTACACGGGGTATCTCTACAGCGTACAAAGGAGTACAGAAGGTATCACTACAGCGCACAAAGGAGTACAGAAGGTATCTCTACAGCGTACAAAGGAGTACAGAAAGTATCTCTACAGCGCACAAAGGAGTACAGAAGGTATCTCTACAGCGCACAAAGAAGTACAGAAGGTATCTCTACAGCGCACAAAGGAGTACAGGAAATATCTCTAGAACGTACAAAGGAGTACAGAAGGTATCTCTAAAGCGCACAAAGGAGTACAGAAGGTATCTCTACAGCGCACAAAGGAGTACAGGAAATATCTCTAGAACGTACAAAGGAGTACACGAGGTATCTCTACAGCGTACAAAGGAGTACAGAAGGTATCTCTACAGCGCACAAAGGAGTACAGAAGGTATCTCTACATCGCACAAAGGAGTACAGAAGGTATCTCTACAGCGCACAAAGGAGTAAAGAAGGTATCTCTACAGCGCACAAAGAAGTACAGGAAATATCTCAAGAACGTACAAAGGAGTACACGAGGTATCTCTACAGCGTACAAAGGAGTACAGAAGGTATCTCTACAGCGCACAAAGGAGTACAGAAGGTATCTCTACAGCGCACAAAGGAGTACAGAAGGTATCTCTACAGCGCACAAAGGAGTACAGGAAATATTTCTAGAACGTACAAAGGAGTACACGAGGTATCTCTACAGCGTACAAAGGAGTACAGAAGGTATCTCTACAGCGCACAAAGGAGTACAGAAGGTATCTCTACATCGTACAAAGGAGTACAGAAGGTATCTCTACAGCGCACAAAGGAGTAAAGAAGGTATCTCTACAGCGCACAAAGGAGTACAGAAGGTATCTCTACAGCGCAAAAAGGAGTACAGGAAATATCTCTAGAACGTACAAAGGAGTTTACGAGGTATCTCTACAGCGTACAAAGGAGTACAGAAGGTATCTCTACAGCGCACAAAGGAGTACAGAAGGTATCTCTACAGCGTACAAAGGAGTACAGAAGGTATCTCTACAGCGCACAAAGGAGTACAGAAGGTATCTCTACAGCGCACAAAGGAGTACAGAAGGTATCTCTACAGCGCACAAAGGAGTACAGAAGGTATCTCTACAGCGCACAAAGGAGTACAGAAGGTATCTCTACAGCGCACAAAGGAGTACAGGAAATATCTCTAGAACGTTCAAAGGAGTACACGAGGTATCTCTACAGCGTACAAAGGAGTACGGAAGGTATCTCTACAGCGCACAAAGGAGTACAGAAGGTATCTCTACAGCGCACAAAGGAGTACAGAAGGTATCTCTACAGCGCACAAAGGAGTACAGAAGGTATCTCTACAGCGCACAAAGGAGTACAGGAAATATCTCTAGAACGTACAAAGGAGTACACGAGGTATCTCTACAGCGTACAAAGGAGTACAGAAGGTATCTCTACAGCGCACAAAGGAGTACAGAAGGTATCTCTACAGCGCACAAAGGAGTACAGAAGGTATCTCTACAGCGCACATAGGAGTACAGAAGGTATCTCTACAGCGCACAGAGGAGTACAGGAAATATCTCTAGAACGTACAAAGAAGTACACGAGGTATCTCTACAGCGTACAAAGGAGTACAGAAGGTATCTCTACAGCGCACAAAGGAGTACAGAAGGTATCTCTACAGCGCACAAAGGAGTACAGAAGGTATCTCTACAGCGCACAAAGGAGTACAGAAGGTATCTCTACAGCGCACAAAGGAGTACAGGAAATATCTCTAGAACGTACAAAGGAGTACAGAAGGTATCTCTACAGCGCACAAAGGAGTACAGAAGGTATCTCTACAGCGCACAAAGGAGTACAGAAGGTATCTCTACAGCGCACAAAGGAGTACACGAGGTATCTCTACAGCGTACAAAGGAGTACAGAAGGTATCTCTACAGCGCACAAAGGAGTACAGAAGGTATCTCTACAGCGCACAAAGGAGTACAGAAGGTATCTCTACAGCGCACAAAGGAGTACAGGAAATATCTCTAGAACGCACAAAGGAGTACAGAAGGTATCTCTACAGCGCACAAAGGAGTACAGAAGGTATCTCTACAGCGCACAAAGGAGTACAGAAGGTATCTCTACAGCGCACAAAGGAGTACAGGAAATATCTCTAGAACGTACAAAGGAGTACACGAGGTATCTCTACAGCGTACAAAGGAGTACAGAAGGTATCTCTACAGCGCACAAAGGAGTACAGAAGGTATCTCTACAGCGCACAAAGGAGTACAGAAGGTATCTCTACAGCGCACAAAGGAGTACAGAAGGTATCTCTACAGCGCACAAAGGAGTACAGGAAATATCTCTTGAACGTACAAAGGAGTACACGAGGTATCTCTACAGCGTACAAAGGAGTACAGAAGGTATCTCTACAGCGCACAAAGGAGTACAGAAGGTATCTCTACAGCGCACAAAGGAGTACAGAAGGTATCTCTACAGCGCACAAAGGAGTACAGAAGGTATCTCTACAGCCACAAAGGAGTACAGGAAATATCTCTAGAACGTACAAAGGAGTACACGAGGTATCTCTACAGCGTACAAAGGAGTACAGAAGGTATCTCTACAGCGCACAAAGGAGTACAGAAGGTATCTCTACAGCGCACAAAGGAGTACAGAAGGTATCTCTACAGCGCACAAAGGAGTACAGAAGGTATCTCTACAGCGCACAAAGGAGTACAGGAAATATCTCCAGAAAGTACAAAGGAGTACACGAGGTATCTCTACAGCGTACAAAGAAGTACAGAAGGTATCTCTACAGCGCACAAAGGAGTACAGAAGGTATCTCTACAGCGCACAAAGGAGTACAGAAGGTATCTCTACAGCGCACAAAGGAGTACAGAAGGTATCTCTACAGCGCACAAAGGAGTACAGGAAATATCTCTAGAACGTACAAAGGAGTACACGAGGTATCTCTAAAGCATACAAAAGAGTACAGAAGGTATCTCTACAGCGCACAAAGGAGTACAGAAGGTATCTCTACAGCGCACAAAGGAGTACAGAAGGTATCTCTACAGCGCACAAAGGAGTACAGGAAATATCTCTAGAACGTACAAAGGAGTACACGAGGTATCTCTACAGCGTACAAAGGAGTACAGAAGGTATCTCTACAGCGCACAAAGGAGTACAGAAGGTATCTCTACAGCGCACAAAGGAGTACAGAAGGTATCTTTACAGCGCACAAAGGAGTACAGAAGGTATCTCTACAGCGCACAAAGGAGTACAGAAGGTATCTCTACAGCGCACAAAGGAGTACAGGAAATATCTCTAGAACGTACAAAGGAGTACACGAGGTATCTCTACAGCGTACAAAGGAGTACAGAAGGTATCTCTACAGCGCACAAAGGAGTACAGAAGGTATCTCTACAGCGTACAAAGGAGTACAGAAGGTATCTCTACAGCGCAAAAAGGAGTACAGAAGGTATCTCTACAGCGCACAAAGAAGTACAGAAGGTATCTCTACAGCGCACAAAAGAGTACAGAAGGTATCTCTACAGCGCACAAAGGAGTACAGGAAATATCTCTAGAACGTACAAAGGAGTACACGGGGTATCTCTACAGCGTACAAAGGAGTACAGAAGGTATCACTACAGCGCACAAAGGAGTACAGAAGGTATCTCTACAGCGTACAAAGGAGTACAGAAAGTATCTCTACAGCGCACAAAGGAGTACAGAAGGTATCTCTACAGCGCACAAAGGAGTACAGAAGGTATCTCTACAGCGCACAAAGGAGTACAGGAAATATCTCTAGAACGTACAAAGGAGTAAAGAAGGTATCTCTAAAGCGCACAAAGGAGTACAGAAGGTATCTCTACAGCGCACAAAGGAGTACAGGAAATATCTCTAGAACGTACAAAGGAGTACACGAGGTATCTCTACAGCGTACAAAGGAGTACAGAAGGTATCTCTACAGCGCACAAAGGAATACAGAAGGTATCTCTACAGCGCACAAAGGAGTACAGAAGGTATCTCTACAGCGCACAAAGGAGTACAGAAGGTATCTCTACAGCGCACAAAGGAGTACAGAAGGTATCTCTACAGCGCACAAAGAAGTACAGGAAATATCTCTAGAACGTACAAAGGAGTACACGAGGTATCTCTACAGCGTACAAAGGAGTACAGAAGGTATCTCTACAGCGCACAAAGGAGTACAGAAGGTATCTCTACAGCGCACAAAGGAGTACAGAAGGTATCTCTACAGCGCACAAAGGAGTACAGGAAATATCTCTAGAACGTACAAAGGAGTACACGAGGTATCTCTACAGCGTACAAAGGAGTACAGAAGGTATCTCTACAGCGCACAAAGGAGTACAGAAGGTATCTCTACAGCGTACAAAGGAGTACAGAAGGTATCTCTACAGCGCACAAAGGAGTAAAGAAGGTATCTCTACAGCGCACAAAGGAGTACAGAAGGTATCTCTACAGCGCACAAACGAATACAGGAAATATCTCTAGAACGTACAAAGGAGTACACGAGGTATCTCTACAGCGTACAAAGGAGTACAGAAGGTATCTCTACAGAGCACAAAGGAGTACAGAAGGTATCTCTACAGCGTACAAAGGAGTACAGAAGGTATCTCTACAGCGCACAAAGGAGTACAGAAGGTATCTCTACAGCGCACAAAGGAGTACAGAAGGTATCTCTACAGCGCACAAAGGAGTACAGAAGGTATCTCTACAGCGCACAAAGGAGTACAGAAGGTATCTCTACAGCGCACAAAGGAGTACAGGAAATATCTCTAGAACGTACAAAGGAGTACACGAGGTATCTCTACAGCGTACAAAGGAGTACAGAAGGTATCTCTACAGCGCACAAAGGAGTACAGAAGGTATCTTTACAGCGCTTAAAGGAGTACAGAAGGTATCTCTACAGCGCACAAAGGAGTACAGAAGGTATCTCTACAGCGCACAAAGGAGTACAGAAGGTATCTCTACAGCGCACAAAGGAGTACAGGAAATATCTCTAGAACGTACAAAGGAGTACACGAGGTATCTCTACAGCGTACAAAGGAGTACAGAAGGTATCTCTACAGCGCACAAAGGAGTACAGAAGGTATCTCTACAGCGCACAAAGGAGTACAGAAGGTATCTCTACAGCGCACAAAGGAGTACAGAAGGTATCTCTACAGCGCACAAAGGAGTACAGGAAATATCTCTAGAACGTACAAAGGAGTACAGAAGGTATCTCTACAGCGCACAAAGGAGTACAGAAGGTATCTCTACAGCGCACAAAGGAGTACAGAAGGTATCTCTACAGCGCACAAAAGAGTACACGAGGTATCTCTACAGCGTACAAAGGAGTACAGAAAGTATCTCTACAGCGCACAAAGGAGTACAGAAGGTATCTCTACAGCGCCCAAAGGAGTACAGAAGGTATCTCATCAGCGCACAAAGAAGTACAGGAAATATCTCTAGAACGCACAAAGGAGTACAGAAGGTATCTCTACAGCGCACAAAGGAGTACAGAAGGTATCTCTACAGCGCACAAAGGAGTACAGAAGGTATCTCTACAGCGCACAAAGAAGTACAGGAAATATCTCTAGAACGTTCAAAGGAGTACACGAGGTATCTCTACAGCGTACAAAGGAGTACAGAAGGTATCTCTACAGCGCACAAAGGAGTACAGAAGGTATCTCTACAGCGCACAAAGGAGTACAGAAGGTATCTCTACAGCGCACAAAGGAGTACAGAAGGTATCTCAACAGCGCACAAAGGAGTACAGGAAATATCTCTAGAACGTACAAAGGAGTACACGAGGTATCTCTACAGCGTACAATGGAGTACAGAAGGTATCTCTACAGCGCACAAATGAGTACAGAAGGTATCTCTACAGCGCACAAAGGAGTACAGAAGGTATCTCTACAGCGCACAAAGGAGTACAGAAGGTATCTCTACAGCGCACAAAGGAATACAGGAAATATCTCTAGAACGTACAAAGGAGTACACGAGGTATCTCTACAGCGTACAAAGGAGTAAAGAAGGTATCTCTACAGCGCACAAAGGAGTACAGGAGGTATCTCTACAGCGTACAAAGGAGTACAGGAAATATCTCTAGAACGTACAAAGGAGTACAGAAGGTATCTCTACAGCGCACAAAGAAGTACAGAAGGTATCTCTACAGCGCACAAAGGAGTACAGGAAATATCTCTAGAACGTACAAAGGAGTACACGAGGTATCTCTACAGCGTACAAAGGAGTACAGAAGGTATCTCTACAGCGCACAAAGGAGTACAGAAGGTATCTCTACAGCGTACAAAGGAGTACAGAAGGTATCTCTACAGCGCACAAAGGAGTACTGAAGGTATCTCTACAGCGCACAAAGGAGTACAGAAGGTATCTCTACAGCGCACATAGGAGTACAGGAAATATCTCTAGAACGTACGAAGGAGTACACGAGGTATCTCTACAGCGTACAAAGGAGTACAGAAGGTATCTCTACAGCGCAAAAAGGAGTACAGAAGGTATCTCTACAGCGTACAAAGGAGTACAGAAGGTATCTCTACAGCGCACAAAGGAGTACAGAAGGTATCTCTACAGCGCACAAAGAAGTACAGAAGGTATCTCTACAGCGCACAAAGGAGTACAGGAAATATCTCTAGAACGTACAAAGGAGTACAGAAGGTATCTCTACAGCGCACAAAGGAGTACAGAAGGTATCTCTACAGCGCACAAAATAGTACAGAAGGTATCTCTACAGCGCACAAAGGAGTACAGAAGGTATCTCTACAGCGCACAAAGGAGTACAGGAAATATCTCTAGAACGCACAAAGGAGTACAGAAGGTATCTCTACAGCGCACAAAGGAGTACAGAAGGTATCTCTACAGCGCACAAAGGAGTACAGAAGGTATCTCTACAGCGCACAAAGGAGTACAGGAAATATCTCTAGAACGTACAAAGGAGTACACGAGGTATCTCTACAGCGTACAAAGGAGTACAGAAGGTATCTCTACAGCGCACAAAGGAGTACAGAAGGTATCTCTACAGCGCACAAAGGAGTACAGAAGGTATCTCTACAGCGCACAAAGGAGTACAGAAGGTATCTCTACAGCGCACAAAGGAGTACAGGAAATATCTCTAGAACGTACAAAGGAGTACACGAGGTATCTCTACAGCGTACAATAGAGTACAGAAGGTATCTCTACAGCGCACAAATGAGTACAGAAGGTATCTCTACAGCGCACAAAGGAGTACAGAAGGTATCTCTACAGCGCACAAAGGAGTACAGAAGGTATCTCTAGAGCGCACAAAGGAGTACAGGAAATATCTCTAGAACGTACAAAGGAGTACACGAGGTATCTCTACAGCGTACAAAGGAGTAAAGAAGGTATCTCTACAGCGCACAAAGGAGTACAGGAGGTATCTCTACAGCGTACAAAGGAGTACAGGAAATATCTCTAGAACGTACAAAGGAGTACAGAAGGTATCTCTACAGCGCACAAAGAAGTACAGAAGGTATCTCTACAGCGCACAAAGGAGTACAGGAAATATCTCTAGAACGTACAAAGGAGTACACGAGGTATCTCTACAGCGTACAAAGGAGTACACGAGGTATCTCTACAGCGCACAAAGGAGTACAGAAGGTATCTCTACAGCGTACAAAGGAGTACAGAAGGTATCTCTACAGCGCACAAAGGAGTACAGAAGGTATCTCTACAGCGCACAAAGGAGTACAGAAGGTATCTTTACAGCGCACATAGGAGTACAGGAAATATCTCTAGAACGTACGAAGGAGTACACGAGGTATCTCTACAGCGTACAAAGGAGTACAGAAGGTATCTCTACAGCGCAAAAAGGAGTACAGAAGGTATCTCTACAGCGTACAAAGGAGTACAGAAGGTATCTCTACAGCGCACAAAGGAGTACAGAAGGTATCTCTACAGCGCACAAAGGAGTACAGAAGGTATCTCTACAGCGCACAAAGGAGTACAGGAAATATCTCTAGAACGTACAAAGGAGTACAGAAGGTATCTCTACAGCGCACAAAGGAGTACAGAAGGTATCTCTACAGCGCACAAAGGAGTACAGAAGGTATCTCTACAGCGCACAAAGGAGTACAGAAGGTATCTCTAGAGCGCACAAAGGAGTACAGGAAATATCTCTAGAACGTACAAAGAAGTACACGAGGTATCTCTATAGCGTACAAAGGAGTACAGAAGGTATCTCTACAGCGAACAAAGGAGTACAGAAGGTATCTCTACAGCGTACAAAGGAGTACAGAAGGTATCTCTACAGCGCACAAAGGAGTACAGAAGGTATCTCTACAGCGCACAAAGGAGTACAGAAGGTATCTCTACAGCGCACAAAGGAGTACAGGAAATATCTCTAGAACGTAAAAAGGAGTACAGAAGGTATCTCTACAGCGCACAAAGGAGTACAGAAGGTATCTCTACAGCGCACAAAGGAGCACAGGAAATATCTCTAGAACGTACAAAGGAGTACACGAGGTATCTCTACAGCGTACAAAGGAGTACAGAAGGTATCTCTACAGCGCACAAAGGAGTACAAAAGGTATCTCTACAGCGCACAAAGGAGTACAGGAAATATCTCTAGAACGTAAAAAGGAGTACAGAAGGTATCTCTACAGCGCACAAAGGAGTACAGAAGGTATCTCTACAGCGCACAAAGGAGCACAGGAAATATCTCTAGAACGTACAAAGGAGTACACGAGGTATCTCTACAGCGTACAAAGGAGTACAGAAGGTATCTCTACAGCGCACAAAGGAGTACAGAAGGTATCTCTACAGCGCACAAAGGAGTACAGAAGGTATCTCTACAGCGCACAAAGGAGTACAGAAGGTATCTCTACAGCGCACAAAGGAGTACAGGAAATATCTCTAGAACGTACAAAGGAGTACACGAGGTATCTCTACAGCGTACAAAGGAGTAAAGAAGGTATCTCTACAGCGCACAAAGGAGTACAGGAGGTATCTCTACAGCGTACAAAGGAGTACAGGAAATATCTCTAGAACGTACAGAGGAGTACAGAAGGTATCTCTACAGCGCACAAAGAAGTACAGAAGGTATCTCTACAGCGCACAAAGGAGTACAGGAAATATCTCTAGAACGTACAAAGGAGTACACGAGGTATCTCTACAGCGTACAAAGGAGTACAGAAGGTATCTCTACAGCGCACAAAGGAGTACAGAAGGTATCTCTACAGCGTACAAAGGAGTACAGAAGGTATCTCTACAGCGCACAAAGGAGTACAGAAGGTATCTCTAGAACGTACAAAGGAGTACAGAAGGTATCTCTACAGCGCACAAAGGAGTACAGAAGGTATCTCTACAGCGCACAAAGGAGTACAGAAGGTATCTCTACAGCGCACAAAGGAGTACAGAAGGTATCTCTACAGCGCACAAAGGAGTACAGGAAATATCTCTAGAACGCACAAAGGAGTACAGAAGGTATCTCTACAGCGCACAAAGGAGTACAGAAGGTATCTCTACAGCGCACAAAGGAGTACAGAAGGTATCTCTACAGCGCACAAAGGAGTACAGGAAATATCTCTAGAACGTACAAAGGAGTACACGAGGTATCTCTACAGCGTACAAAGGAGTACAGAAGGTATCTCTACAGCGCACAAAGGAGTACAGAAAGTATCTCTACAGCGCACAAAGGAGTACAGAAGGTATCTCTACAGCGCACAAAGGAGTACAGAAGGTATCTCTACAGCGCACAAAGGAGTACAGGAAATATCTCTAGAACGTACAAAGGAGTACACGAGGTATCTCTACAGCGTACAATGGAGTACAGAAGGTATCTCTACAGCGCACAAATGAGTACAGAAGGTATCTCTACAGCGCACAAAGGAGTACAGAAGGTATCTCTACAGCGCACAAAGGAGTACAGAAGGTATCTCTAGAGCGCACAAAGGAGTACAGGAAATATCTCTAGAACGTACAAAGGAGTACACGAGGTATCTCTACAGCGTACAAAGGAGTAAAGAAGGTATCTCTACAGCGCACAAAGGAGTACAGGAGGTATCTCGACAGCGTACAAAGGAGTACAGGAAATATCTCTAGAACGTACAAAGGAGTACAGAAGGTATCTCTACAGCGCACAAAGAAGTACAGAAGGTATCTCTACAGCGCACAAAGGAGTACAGGAAATATCTCTAGAACGTACAAAGGAGTACACGAGGTATCTCTACAGCGTACAAAGGAGTACACGAGGTATCTCTACAGCGCACAAAGGAGTACAGAAGGTATCTCTACAGCGTACAAAGGAGTACAGAAGGTATCTCTACAGCGCACAAAGGAGTACAGAAGGTATCTCTACAGCGCACAAAGGAGTACAGAAGGTATCTTTACAGCGCACATAGGAGTACAGGAAATATCTCTAGAACGTACGAAGGAGTACACGAGGTATCTCTACAGCGTACAAAGGAGTACAGAAGATATCTCTACAGCGCAAAAAGGAGTACAGAAGGTATCTCTACAGCGTACAAAGGAGTACAGAAGGTATCTCTACAGCGCACAAAGGAGTACAGAAGGTATCTCTACAGCGCACAAAGGAGTACAGAAGGTATCTCTACAGCGCACAAAAGAGTACAGGAAATATCTCTAGAACGTACAAAGGAGTACAGAAGGTATCTCTACAGCGCACAAAGGAGTACAGAAGGTATCTCTACAGCGCACAAAGGAGTACAGAAGGTATCTCTACAGCGCACAAAGGAGTACAGAAGGTATCTCTACAGCGCACAAAGGAGTACAGGAAATATCTCTAGAACGTACAAAGAAGTACACGAGGTATCTCTACAGCGTACAAAGGAGTACAGAAGGTATCTCTACAGCGAACAAAGAAGTACAGAAGGTATCTCTACAGCGTACAAAGGAGTACAGAAGGTATCTCTACAGCGCACAAAGGAGTACAGAAGGTATCTCTACAGCGCACAAAGGAGTACAGAAGGTATCTCTACAGCGCACAAAGGAGTACAGGAAATATCTCTAGAACGTAAAAAGGAGTACAGAAGGTATCTCTACAGCGCACAAAGGAGTACAGAAGGTATCTCTGCAGCGCACAAAGGAGCACAGGAAATATCTCTAGAACGTACAAAGGAGTACACGAGGTATCTCTACAGCGTACAAAGGAGTACAGAAGGTATCTCTACAGCGCACAAAGGAGTACAGAAGGTATCTCTACAGCGCACAAAGGAGTACAGAAGGTATCTCTACAGCGCACAAAGGAGTACAGAAGGTATCTCTACAGCGCACAAAGGAGTACCGGAAATATCTTTAGAACGTACAAAGGAGTACACGAGGTATCTCTAGAGCGTACAAAGGAGTACAGAAGGTATCTCTACAGCGCACAAAGGAGTACAGAAGGTATCTCTACAGCGCACAAAGGAGTACAGAAGGTATCTCTACAGCGCACAAAGGAGTACAGGAAATATCTCTAGAACGTACAAAGGAGTACACGAGGTATCTCTACAGCGTGCAAAGGAGTACAGAAGGTATCTCTACAGCGCACAAAGGAGTACAGAAGGTATCTCTACAGCGTACAAAGGAGTACAGAAGGTATCTCTACAGCGCACAAAGGAGTACAGAAGGTATCTCTACAGCGCACAAAGGAGTACAGAAGGTATCTCTACAGCGCACAAAGGAGTACTGGAAATATCTCTAGAACGTACAAAGGAGTACACGAGGTATCTCTACAGCGTACAAAGGAGTACAGAAGGTATCTCTACAGCGCACAAAGGAGTACAGAAGGTATCTCTACAGCGTACAAAGGAGTACAGAAGGTATCTCTACAGCGCACAAAGGAGTACAGAAGGTATCTCTACAGCGCACAAAGGAGTACAGAAGGTATCACTACAGCGCACAAAGGAGTACAGGAAATATCTCTAGAACGTACAAAGGAGTACAGAAGGTATCTCTACAGCGCACAAAGGAGTACAGAAGGTATCTCTACAGCGCACGAAGGAGTACAGAAGGTATCTCTACAGCGCACAAAGGAGTACAGAAGGTATCTCTACAGCGCACAAAGGAGTACAGAAGGTATCTCTACAGCGTACAAAGGAGTACAGAATGTATCTCTACAGCGCACAAAGGAGTACAGAAGGTATCTCTACAGCGCACAAAGGAGTACAGAAGGTATCTCTACAGCGCACAAAGGAGTACAGGAAATATCTCTAGAACGTACAAAGGAGTACAGAAGGTATCTCTACAGCGCACAAAGGAGTACAGAAGGTATCTCTACAGCGCACAAAGGAGTACAGGAAATATCTCTAGAACGTACAAAGGAGTACACGAGGTATCTCTACAGCGTACAAAGGAGTACAGAAGGTATCTCTACAGCGCACAAAGGAGTACAGAAGGTATCTCTACAGCGCACAAAGGAGTACAGAAGGTATCTCTACAGCGCACAAAGGAGTACAGAAGGTATCTCTACAGCGCACAAAGGAGTACAGAAGGTATCTCTACAGCGCACAAAGGAGTACAGGAAATATCTCCAGAACGTACAAAGGAGTACACGAGGTATCTCTACAGCGCACAAAGGAGTACAGAAGGTATCTCTACAGCGCACAAAGGAGTACAGGAAATATCTCTAGAACGTACAAAGGAGTACACGAGGTATCTCAACAGCGCACAAAGGAGTACAGAAGGTATCTCTACAGCGCACAAAGGAGTACAGAAGGTATCTCTGCAGCGCACAAAGGAGTACAGGAAATATCTCTAGAACGTACAAAGGAGTACACGAGGTATCTCAACAGCGTACAAAGGAGTACAGAAGGTATCTCTACAGCGCACAAAGGAGTACAGAAGGTATCTCTACAGCGCACAAAGGAGTACAGAAGGTATCTCTACAGCGCACAAAGGAGTACAGAAGGTATCTCTACAGCGCACAAAGGAGTACAGGAAATATCTCTAGAACGTACAAAGGAACACACGTGGTATCTCTACAGCGTACAAAGGAGTTTAGAAGGTATCTCTACAGCGCACAAAGGAGTACAGAAGGTATCTCTACAGCGCACAAAGGAGTACAGAAGGTATCTCTACAGCGCACAAAGGAGTACAGAAGGTATCTCTACAGCGCACAAAGGAGTACAGGAAATATCTCTAAAACGTACAAAGGAGTACACGAGGTATCTCTACAGCGTACAAAGGAGTACAGAAGGTATCTCTACAGCGCACAAAGGAGTACAGAAGGTATCTCTACAGCGTACAAAGGAGTACAGGAAATATCTCTAGAACGTACAAAGGAGTACAGAAGGTATCTCTACAGCGCACAAAGGAGTACAGAAGGTATCTCTACAGCGCACAAAGGAGTACAGGAAATATCTCTAGAACGTATAAAGGAGTACACGAGGTATCTCTACAGCGTACAAAGGAGTACAGAAGGTATCTCTACAGCGCACAAAGGAGTACAGAAGGTATCTCTACAGCGCACAAAGGAGTACAGAAGGTATCTCTACAGCGCACAAAGGAGTACAGAAGGTATCTCTACAGCGCACAAAGGAGTACAGGAAATATCTCTAGAACGTACAAAGGAGTACACGAGGTATCTCTACAGCGTACAAAGGAGTACAGAAGGTATCTCTACAGCGCACAAAGGAGTACAGAAGGTATCTCTACAGCGCACAAAGGAGTACAGAAGGTATCTCTACAGCGCACAAAGGAGTACAGAAGGTATCTCTACAGCGCACCAAGGAGTACAGGAAATATCTCTAGAACGTACAAAGGAGTACACGAGGTATCTCTACAGCGTACAAAGGAGTACAGAAGGTATCTCTACAGCGCACAAAGGAGTACAGAAGGTATCTCTACAGCGTACAAAGGATTACAGAAGGTATCTCTACAGCGCACAAAGGAGTACAGAAGGTATCTCTACAGCGCACAAAGGAGTACAGGAAATATCTCTAGAACGTACAAAGAAGTACAGAAGGTATCTCTACAGCGCAAAAAGGAGTACAGAAGGTATCTCTACAGCGCACAAAGGAGTACAGAAGGTATCTCTACAGCGCACAAAGGAGTACAGAAGGTATCTCTACAGCGCACAAAGGAGTACAGGAAATATCTCTAGAACGTACAAAGGAGTACACGGGGTATCTCTACAGCGTACAAAGGAGTACAGAAGGTATCACTACAGCGCACAAAGGAGTACAGAAGGTATCTCTACAGCGTACAAAAGAGTACAGAAAGTATCTCTACAGCGCACAAAGGAGTACAGAAGGTATCTCTACAGCGCACAAAGAAGTACAGAAGGTATCTCTACAGCGCACAAAGGAGTACAGGAAATATCTCTAGAACGTACAAAGGAGTACAGAAGGTATCTCTAAAGCGCACAAAGGAGTACAGAAGGTATCTCTACAGCGCACAAAGGAGTACAGGAAATATCTCTAGAACGTACAAAGGAGTACACGAGGTATCTCTACAGCGTACAAAGGAGTACAGAAGGTATCTCTACAGCGCACAAAGGAGTACAGAAGGTATCTCTACAGCGCACAAAGGAGTACAGAAGGTATCTCTACAGCGCACAAAGGAGTACAGCAGGTATCTCTACAGCGCACAAAGAAGTACAGGAAATATCTCTAGAACGTACAAAGGAGTACACGAGGTATCTCTACAGCGTACAAAGGAGTACAGAAGGTATCTCTACAGCGCACAAAGGAGTACAGAAGGTATCTCTACAGCGCACAAAGGAGTACAGAAGGTATCTCTACAGCGCACAAAGGAGTACAGGAAATATTTCTAGAACGTACAAAGGAGTACACGAGGTATCTCTACAGCGTACAAAGGAGTACAGAAGGTATCTCTACAGCGCACAAAGGAGTACAGAAGGTATCTCTACAGCGTACAAAGGAGTACAGAAGGTATCTCTACAGCGCACAAAGGAGTAAAGAAGGTATCTCTACAGCGCACAAAGGAGTACAGAAGGTATCTCTACAGCGCAAAAAGGAGTACAGGAAATATCTCTAGAACGTACAAAGGAGTTTACGAGGTATCTCTACAGCGTACAAAGGAGTACAGAAGGTATCTCTACAGCGCACAAAGGAGTACAGAAGGTATCTCTACAGCGTAAAAAGGATTACAGAAGGTATCTCTACAGCGCACAAAGGAGTACAGAAGGTATCTCTACAGCGCACAAAGGAGTACAGAAGGTATCTCTACAGCGCACAAAGGAGTACAGAAGGTATCTCTACAGCGCACAAAGGAGTACAGAAGGTATCTCTACAGCGCACAAAGGAGTACAGGAAATATCTCTAGAACGTACAAAGGAGTACACGAGGTATCTTTACAGCGTACAAAGGAGTACAGAAGGTATCTCTACAGCGCACAAAGGAGTACAGAAGGTATCTCTACAGCGCACAAAGGAGTACAGAAGGTATCTCTACAGCGCACAAAGGAGTACAGAAGGTATCTCTACAGCGCACAAAGGAGTACAGGAAATATCTCTAGGACGTACAAAGGAGTACACGAGGTATCTCTACAGCGCACAAAGGAGTACAGAAGGTATCTCTACAGCGCACATAGGAGTACAGAAGGTATCTCTACAGCGCACAGAGTACAGGAAATATCTCTAGAACGTACAAAGGAGTACACGAGGTATCTCTACAGCGTACAAAGGAGTACAGAAGGTATCTCTACAGCGCACAAAGGAGTACAGAAGGTATCTCTACAGCGCACAAAGGAGTACAGAAGGTATCTCTACAGCGCACAAAGGAGTACAGAAGGTATCTCTACAGCGCACAAAGGAGTACAGGAAATACCTCTAGAACGTACAAAGGAGTACAGAAGGTATCTCTACAGCGCACAAAGGAGTACAGAAGGTATCTCTACAGCGCACAAAGGAGTACAGAAGGTATCTCTACAGCGCACAAAGGAGTACACGAGGTATCTCTACAGCGTACAAAGGAGTACAGAAGGTATCTCTACAGCGCACAAAGGAGTAGAGAAGGTATCTCTACAGCGCACAAAGGAGTACAGAAGGTATCTCTACAGCGCACAAAGGAGTACAGGAAATATCTCTAGAACGCACAAAGGAGTACAGAAGGTATCTCTACAGCGCACAAAGGAGTACAGAAGGTATCTCTACAGCGCACAAAGGAGTACAGAAGGTATCTCTACAGCGCACAAAGGAGTACAGGAAATATCTCTAGAACGTACAAAGGAGTACACGAGGTATCTCTACAGCGTACAAAGGAGTACAGAAGGTATCTCTACAGCGCACAAAGGAGTACAGAAGGTATCTCTACAGCGCACAAAGGAGTACAAAAGGTATCTCTACAGCGCACAAAGGAGTACAGGAAATATCTCTAGAACGTACAAAGAAGTACAGAAGGTATCTCTACAGCGCAAAAAGGAGTACAGAAGGTATCTCTACAGCGCACAAAGGAGTACAGAAGGTATCTCTACAGCGCACAAAGGAGTACAGAAGGTATCTCTACAGCGCACAAAGGAGTACAGGAAATATCTCTAGAACGTACAAAGGAGTACACGGGGTATCTCTACAGCGTACAAAGGAGTACAGAAGGTATCACTACAGCGCACAAAGGAGTACAGAAGGTATCTCTACAGCGTACAAAAGAGTACAGAAAGTATCTCTACAGCGCACAAAGGAGTACAGAAGGTATCTCTACAGCGCACAAAGAAGTACAGAAGGTATCTCTACAGCGCACAAAGGAGTACAGGAAATATCTCTAGAACGTACAAAGGAGTACAGAAGGTATCTCTACAGCGCACAAAGGAGTACAGCAGGTATCTCTACAGCGCACAAAGAAGTACAGGAAATATCTCTAGAACGTACAAAGGAGTACACGAGGTATCTCTACAGCGTACAAAGGAGTACAGAAGGTATCTCTACAGCGCACAAAGGAGTACAGAAGGTATCTCTACAGCGCACAAAGGAGTACAGAAGGTATCTCTACAGCGCACAAAGGAGTACAGGAAATATTTCTAGAACGTACAAAGGAGTACACGAGGTATCTCTACAGCGTACAAAGGAGTACAGAAGGTATCTCTACAGCGCACAAAGGAGTACAGAAGGTATCTCTACAGCGTACAAAGGAGTACAGAAGGTATCTCTACAGCGCACAAAGGAGTAAAGAAGGTATCTCTACAGCGCACAAAGGAGTACAGAAGGTATCTCTACAGCGCAAAAAGGAGTACAGGAAATATCTGTAGAACGTACAAAGGAGTTTACGAGGTATCTCTACAGCGTACAAAGGAGTACAGAAGGTATCTCTACAGCGCACAAAGGAGTACAGAAGGTATCTCTACAGCGCACAAAGGAGTACAGAAGGTATCTCTACAGCGCACAAAGGAGTACAGAAGGTATCTCTACAGCGCACAAAGGAGTACAGAAGGTATCTCTACAGCGCACAAAGGAGTACAGAAGGTATTTCTACAGCGCACAAAGGAGTACAGGAAATATCTCTAGAACGTACAAAGGAGTACACGAGGTATCTCTACAGCGTACAAAGGAGTACAGAAGGTATCTCTACAGCGCACAAAGGAGTACAGAAGGTATCTCTACAGCGCACAAAGGAGTACAGAAGGTATCTCTACAGCGCACAAAGGAGTACAGAAGGTATCTCTACAGCGCACAAAGGAGTACAGGAAATATCTCTAGGACGTACAAAGGAGTACACGAGGTATCTCTACAGCGTACAAAGGAGTACAGAAGGTATCTCTACAGCGCACAAAGGAGTACAGAAGGTATCTCTACAGCGCACAAAGGAGTACAGAAGGTATCTCTACAGCGCACATAGGAGTACAGAAGGTATCTCTACAGCGCACAGAGGAGTACAGGAAATATCTCTAGAACGTACAAAGGAGTACACGAGGTATCTCTACAGCGTACAAAGGAGTACAGAAGGTATCTCTACAGCGCACAAAGGAGTACAGAAGGTATCTCTACAGCGCACAAAGGAGTACAGAAGGTATCTCTACAGCGCACAAAGGAGTACAGAAGGTATCTCTACAGCGCACAAAGGAGTACAGGAAATATCTCTAGAACGTACAAAGGAGTACAGAAGGTATCTCTACAGCGCACAAAGGAGTACAGAAGGTATCTCTACAGCGCACAAAGGAGTACAGAAGGTATCTCTACAGCGCACAAAGGAGTACACGAGGTATCTCTACAGCGTACAAAGGAGTACAGAAGGTATCTCTACAGCGCACAAAGGAGTACAGAAGGTATCTCTACAGCGCACAAAGGAGTACAGAAGGTATCTCTACAGCGCACAAAGGAGTACAGGAAATATCTCTAGAACGCACAAAGGAGTACAGAAGGTATCTCTACAGCGCACAAAGGAGTACAGAAGGTATCTCTACAGCGCACAAAGGAGTACAGAAGGTATCTCTACAGCGCACAAAGGAGTACAGGAAATATCTCTAGAACGTACAAAGGAGTACACGAGGTATCTCTACAGCGTACAAAGGAGTACAGAAGGTATCTCTACAGCGCACAAAGGAGTACAGAAGGTATCTCTACAGCGCACAAAGGAGTACAGAAGGTATCTCTACAGCGCACAAAGGAGTACAGAAGGTATCTCTACAGCGCACAAAGGAGTACAGGAAATATCTCTTGAACGTACAAAGGAGTACACGAGGTATCTCTACAGCGTACAAAGGAGTACAGAAGGTATCTCTACAGCGCACAAAGGAGTACAGAAGGTATCTCTACAGCGCACAAAGGAGTACAGAAGGTATCTTTACAGCGCACAAAGGAGTACAGAAGGTATCTCTACAGCGCACAAAGGGGTACAGGAAATATCTCTAGAACGTACAAAGGAGTACACGAGGTATCTCTACAGCGTACAAAGGAGTACAGAAGGTATCTCTACAGCGCACAAAGGAGTACAGAAGGTTTCTCTACAGCGCACAAAGGAGTACAGAAGGTATCTCTACAGCGCACAAAGGAGTACAGAAGGTATCTCTACAGCGCACAAAGGAGTACAGAAGGTATCTCTACAGCGCACAAAGGAGTACAGGAAATATCTCTAGAACGTACAAAGGAGTACAGAAGGTATCTCTACAGCGTACAAAGGAGTACAGAAGGTATCTCTACAGCGCACAAAGGAGTACAGAAAATATCTCTAGAACGTACAAAGGAGTACAGAAGGTATCTCTACAGCGCACAAAGGAGTACAGAAGGTATCTCTACAGCGCACAAAAGAGTACAGAAGGTATCTCTACAGCGCACAAAGGAGTAAACGAGGTATCTCTACAGCGTATAAAGGAGTACAGAAGGTATCTCTACAGCGCACAAAGGAGTACAGAAGGTATTTCTACAGCGCACAAAGGAGTACAGACGGTATCTCTACAGCGCACAAAGGAGTACAGGAAATATCTCTAGAACGTACAAAGGAGGACAGATGGTATCTCTACAGCGCACAAAGGAGTACAGAAGGTATCTCTACAGCGCACAAAGGAGTACAGAAGGTATCTCTACAGCGCACAAAGGAGTACAGAAGGTATCTCTACAGCGCACAAAGGAGTACAGAAGGTTTCTCTACAGCGCACAAAGGAGTACAGAAGGTATCTCTACAGCGCACAAAGGAGTACAGGAAATATCTCTAGAAAGTACAAAGGAGTACACGAGGTATCTCTACAGCGTACAAAGGAGTACAGAAGGTTTCTCTACAGCGCACAAAGGAGTACAGAAGGTATCTCTACAGCGCACAAAGGAGTACAGAAGGTATCTCTACAGCGCACAAAGGAGTACAGAAGGTATCTCTACAGCGCACAAAGGAGTACAGGAAATATCTCTAGAACGTACAAAGGAGTACAGAAGGTATCTCTACAGCGTACAAAGGAGTACAGAAGGTATCTCTACAGCGCACAAAGGAATACAGAAGTTATCTCTACAGCGCACAAAGGAGTACAGGAAATATCTCTTGAACGTACAAAGGAGTACACGAGGTATCTCTACAGCGTACAAAGGAGTACAGAAGGTATCTCTACAGCGCACAAAGAAGTACAGAAGGTATCTCTACAGCGCACAAAGGAGTACAGAAGGTATCTCTACAGCGCACATAGGAGTACAGAAGGTATCTCTACAGCGCACAAAGGAGTACAGGAAATATCTCTAAAACGTACAAAGGAGTACACGAGGTATCTCTATAGCGTACAAAGGAGTACAGAAGGTATCTCTACAGCGCACAAAGGAGTACAGAAGGTATCTCTACAGCGCACAAAGAAGTACAGAAGGTATCTCTACAGCGCACAAAGGAGTACAGAAGGTATCTCTACAGCGCACATAGGAGTACAGAAGGTATCTCTACAGCGCACAAAGGAGTACAGGAAATATCTCTAAAACGTACAAAGGAGTACACGAGGTATCTCTATAGCGTACAAAGGAGTACAGAAGGTATCTCTACAGCGCACAAAGGAGTACAGAAGGTATCTCTACAGCGCACAAAGGAGTACAGAAGGTTTCTCTACAGCGCACAAAGGAGTACAGAAGGTATCTCTACAGCGCACAAAGGAGTACAGGAAATATCTCTAGAAAGTACAAAGGAGTACACGAGGTATCTCTACAGCGTACATAGGAGTACAGAAGGTTTCTCTACAGCGCACAAAGGAGTACAGAAGGTATCTCTACAGCGCACAAAGGAGTACAGAAGGTATCTCTACAGCGCACAAAGGAGTACAGAAGGTATCTCTACAGCGCACAAAGGAGTACAGGAAATATCTCTAGAACGTACAAAGGAGTACAGAAGGTATCTCTACAGCGTACAAAGGAGTACAGAAGGTATCTCTACAGCGCACAAAGGAGTACAGGAAATATCTCTAAAACGTACAAAGGAGTACACGAGGTATCTCTATAGCGTACAAAGGAGTACAGAAGGTATCTCTACAGCGCACAAAGGAGTACAGAAGGTATCTCTACAGCGCACAAAGAAGTACAGAAGGTATCTCTACAGCGCACAAAGGAGTACAGAAGGTATCTCTACAGCGCACATAGGAGTACAGAAGGTATCTCTACAGCGCACAAAGGAGTACAGGAAATATCTCTAAAACGTACAAAGGAGTACACGAGGTATCTCTATAGCGTACAAAGGAGTACAGAAGGTATCTCTACAGCGCACAAAGGAGTACAGAAGGTATCTCTACAGCGCACAAAGGAGTACAGAAGGTTTCTCTACAGCGCACAAAGGAGTACAGAAAATATCTCTAGAACGTACAAAGGAGTACAGAAGGTATCTCTACAGCGCACAAAGGAGTACAGAAGGTATCTCTACAGCGCACAAAAGAGTACAGAAGGTATCTCTACAGCGCACAAAGGAGTAAACGAGGTATCTCTACAGCGTATAAAGGAGTACAGAAGGTATCTCTACAGCGCACAAAGGAGTACAGAAGGTATTTCTACAGCGCACAAAGGAGTACAGACGGTATCTCTACAGCGCACAAAGGAGTACAGGAAATATCTCTAGAACGTACAAAGGAGGACAGATGGTATCTCTACAGCGCACAAAGGAGTACAGAAGGTATCTCTACAGCGCACAAAGGAGTACAGAAGGTATCTCTACAGCGCACAAAGGAGTACAGAAGGTATCTCTACAGC
This sequence comes from Morinoia aosen, assembly GCA_030386875.1. NCBI lineage: Eukaryota > Metazoa > Arthropoda > Malacostraca > Amphipoda > Talitridae > Morinoia > Morinoia aosen. Next base: position 55,498,851 of record CM059576.1, on the reverse strand, counting down.
GCACAAAGGAGTACAGGAAATATCTCTAGAACGTACAAAGGAGTACACGAAGTATCTCTACAGCGTACAAAGGAGTACAGAAGGTATCTCTACAGCGCACAAAGGAGTACAGAAGGTATCTCTACAGCGCACAAAGGAGTACAGAAGGTATCTCTACAGCGCACAAAGGAGTACAGGAAATATCTCTAGAACGTACAAAGGAGTACACGAGGTATCTCTACAGCGTACAAAGGAGTACGGAAGGTATCTCTACAGCGCACAAAGGAGTACAGAAGGTATCTCTACAGTGCACAAAGGAGTACAGAAGGTATCTCTACAGCGCACAAAGGAGTACAGAAGGTATCTCTACAGCGCACAAAGGAGTACAGAAGGTATCTCTACAGCGCACCAAGGAGTACAGGAAATATCTATAGAACGTACAAAGGAGTACACGAGGTATCTCTACAGCGTACAAAGGAGTACAGAAGGTATCTCTACAGCGCACAAAGGAGTACAGAAGGTATCTCTACAGCGTACAAAGGAGTACAGAAGGTATCTCTACAGCGCACAAAGAAGTACAGAAGGTATCTCTACAGCGCACAAAGGAGTACAGAAGGTATCTCTACAGCGCACAAAGGAGTACAGAAAATATCTCTAGAACGTACAAAGGAGTACAGAAGGTATCTCTACAGCGCAAAAAGGAGTACAGAAGGTATCTCTACAGCGCACAAAGGAGTACAGAAGGTATCTCTACAGCGCACAAAGGAGTACAGAAGGTATCTCTACAGCGCACAAAGGAGTACAGGAAATATCTCTAGAACGTACAAAGGAGTACACGGGGTATCTCTACAGCGTACAAAGGAGTACAGAAGGTATCACTACAGCGCACAAAGGAGTACAGAAGGTATCTCTACAGCGTACAAAGGAGTACAGAAAGTATCTCTACAGCGCACAAAGGAGTACAGAAGGTATCTCTACAGCGCACAAAGAAGTACAGAAGGTATCTCTACAGCGCACAAAGGAGTACAGGAAATATCTCTAGAACGTACAAAGGAGTACAGAAGGTATCTCTAAAGCGCACAAAGGAGTACAGAAGGTATCTCTACAGCGCACAAAGGAGTACAGGAAATATCTCTAGAACGTACAAAGGAGTACACGAGGTATCTCTACAGCGTACAAAGGAGTACAGAAGGTATCTCTACAGCGCACAAAGGAGTACAGAAGGTATCTCTACATCGCACAAAGGAGTACAGAAGGTATCTCTACAGCGCACAAAGGAGTAAAGAAGGTATCTCTACAGCGCACAAAGAAGTACAGGAAATATCTCAAGAACGTACAAAGGAGTACACGAGGTATCTCTACAGCGTACAAAGGAGTACAGAAGGTATCTCTACAGCGCACAAAGGAGTACAGAAGGTATCTCTACAGCGCACAAAGGAGTACAGAAGGTATCTCTACAGCGCACAAAGGAGTACAGGAAATATTTCTAGAACGTACAAAGGAGTACACGAGGTATCTCTACAGCGTACAAAGGAGTACAGAAGGTATCTCTACAGCGCACAAAGGAGTACAGAAGGTATCTCTACATCGTACAAAGGAGTACAGAAGGTATCTCTACAGCGCACAAAGGAGTAAAGAAGGTATCTCTACAGCGCACAAAGGAGTACAGAAGGTATCTCTACAGCGCAAAAAGGAGTACAGGAAATATCTCTAGAACGTACAAAGGAGTTTACGAGGTATCTCTACAGCGTACAAAGGAGTACAGAAGGTATCTCTACAGCGCACAAAGGAGTACAGAAGGTATCTCTACAGCGTACAAAGGAGTACAGAAGGTATCTCTACAGCGCACAAAGGAGTACAGAAGGTATCTCTACAGCGCACAAAGGAGTACAGAAGGTATCTCTACAGCGCACAAAGGAGTACAGAAGGTATCTCTACAGCGCACAAAGGAGTACAGAAGGTATCTCTACAGCGCACAAAGGAGTACAGGAAATATCTCTAGAACGTTCAAAGGAGTACACGAGGTATCTCTACAGCGTACAAAGGAGTACGGAAGGTATCTCTACAGCGCACAAAGGAGTACAGAAGGTATCTCTACAGCGCACAAAGGAGTACAGAAGGTATCTCTACAGCGCACAAAGGAGTACAGAAGGTATCTCTACAGCGCACAAAGGAGTACAGGAAATATCTCTAGAACGTACAAAGGAGTACACGAGGTATCTCTACAGCGTACAAAGGAGTACAGAAGGTATCTCTACAGCGCACAAAGGAGTACAGAAGGTATCTCTACAGCGCACAAAGGAGTACAGAAGGTATCTCTACAGCGCACATAGGAGTACAGAAGGTATCTCTACAGCGCACAGAGGAGTACAGGAAATATCTCTAGAACGTACAAAGGAGTACACGAGGTATCTCTACAGCGTACAAAGGAGTACAGAAGGTATCTCTACAGCGCACAAAGGAGTACAGAAGGTATCTCTACAGCGCACAAAGGAGTACAGAAGGTATCTCTACAGCGCACAAAGGAGTACAGAAGGTATCTCTACAGCGCACAAAGGAGTACAGGAAATATCTCTAGAACGTACAAAGGAGTACAGAAGGTATCTCTACAGCGCACAAAGGAGTACAGAAGGTATCTCTACAGCGCACAAAGGAGTACAGAAGGTATCTCTACAGCGCACAAAGGAGTACACGAGGTATCTCTACAGCGTACAAAGGAGTACAGAAGGTATCTCTACAGCGCACAAAGGAGTACAGAAGGTATCTCTACAGCGCACAAAGGAGTACAGAAGGTATCTCTACAGCGCACAAAGGAGTACAGGAAATATCTCTAGAACGCACAAAGGAGTACAGAAGGTATCTCTACAGCGCACAAAGGAGTACAGAAGGTATCTCTACAGCGCACAAAGGAGTACAGAAGGTATCTCTACAGCGCACAAAGGAGTACAGGAAATATCTCTAGAACGTACAAAGGAGTACACGAGGTATCTCTACAGCGTACAAAGGAGTACAGAAGGTATCTCTACAGCGCACAAAGGAGTACAGAAGGTATCTCTACAGCGCACAAAGGAGTACAGAAGGTATCTCTACAGCGCACAAAGGAGTACAGAAGGTATCTCTACAGCGCACAAAGGAGTACAGGAAATATCTCTTGAACGTACAAAGGAGTACACGAGGTATCTCTACAGCGTACAAAGGAGTACAGAAGGTATCTCTACAGCGCACAAAGGAGTACAGAAGGTATCTCTACAGCGCACAAAGGAGTACAGAAGGTATCTCTACAGCGCACAAAGGAGTACAGAAGGTATCTCTACAGCCACAAAGGAGTACAGGAAATATCTCTAGAACGTACAAAGGAGTACACGAGGTATCTCTACAGCGTACAAAGGAGTACAGAAGGTATCTCTACAGCGCACAAAGGAGTACAGAAGGTATCTCTACAGCGCACAAAGGAGTACAGAAGGTATCTCTACAGCGCACAAAGGAGTACAGAAGGTATCTCTACAGCGCACAAAGGAGTACAGGAAATATCTCCAGAAAGTACAAAGGAGTACACGAGGTATCTCTACAGCGTACAAAGAAGTACAGAAGGTATCTCTACAGCGCACAAAGGAGTACAGAAGGTATCTCTACAGCGCACAAAGGAGTACAGAAGGTATCTCTACAGCGCACAAAGGAGTACAGAAGGTATCTCTACAGCGCACAAAGGAGTACAGGAAATATCTCTAGAACGTACAAAGGAGTACACGAGGTATCTCTAAAGCATACAAAAGAGTACAGAAGGTATCTCTACAGCGCACAAAGGAGTACAGAAGGTATCTCTACAGCGCACAAAGGAGTACAGAAGGTATCTCTACAGCGCACAAAGGAGTACAGGAAATATCTCTAGAACGTACAAAGGAGTACACGAGGTATCTCTACAGCGTACAAAGGAGTACAGAAGGTATCTCTACAGCGCACAAAGGAGTACAGAAGGTATCTCTACAGCGCACAAAGGAGTACAGAAGGTATCTTTACAGCGCACAAAGGAGTACAGAAGGTATCTCTACAGCGCACAAAGGAGTACAGAAGGTATCTCTACAGCGCACCAAGGAGTACAGGAAATATCTCTAGAACGTACAAAGGAGTACACGAGGTATCTCTACAGCGTACAAAGGAGTACAGAAGGTATCTCTACAGCGCACAAAGGAGTACAGAAGGTATCTCTACAGCGTACAAAGGAGTACAGAAGGTATCTCTACAGCGCAAAAAGGAGTACAGAAGGTATCTCTACAGCGCACAAAGAAGTACAGAAGGTATCTCTACAGCGCACAAAAGAGTACAGAAGGTATCTCTACAGCGCACAAAGGAGTACAGGAAATATCTCTAGAACGTACAAAGGAGTACACGGGGTATCTCTACAGCGTACAAAGGAGTACAGAAGGTATCACTACAGCGCACAAAGGAGTACAGAAGGTATCTCTACAGCGTACAAAGGAGTACAGAAAGTATCTCTACAGCGCACAAAGGAGTACAGAAGGTATCTCTACAGCGCACAAAGGAGTACAGAAGGTATCTCTACAGCGCACAAAGGAGTACAGGAAATATCTCTAGAACGTACAAAGGAGTAAAGAAGGTATCTCTAAAGCGCACAAAGGAGTACAGAAGGTATCTCTACAGCGCACAAAGGAGTACAGGAAATATCTCTAGAACGTACAAAGGAGTACACGAGGTATCTCTACAGCGTACAAAGGAGTACAGAAGGTATCTCTACAGCGCACAAAGGAATACAGAAGGTATCTCTACAGCGCACAAAGGAGTACAGAAGGTATCTCTACAGCGCACAAAGGAGTACAGAAGGTATCTCTACAGCGCACAAAGGAGTACAGAAGGTATCTCTACAGCGCACAAAGAAGTACAGGAAATATCTCTAGAACGTACAAAGGAGTACACGAGGTATCTCTACAGCGTACAAAGGAGTACAGAAGGTATCTCTACAGCGCACAAAGGAGTACAGAAGGTATCTCTACAGCGCACAAAGGAGTACAGAAGGTATCTCTACAGCGCACAAAGGAGTACAGGAAATATCTCTAGAACGTACAAAGGAGTACACGAGGTATCTCTACAGCGTACAAAGGAGTACAGAAGGTATCTCTACAGCGCACAAAGGAGTACAGAAGGTATCTCTACAGCGTACAAAGGAGTACAGAAGGTATCTCTACAGCGCACAAAGGAGTAAAGAAGGTATCTCTACAGCGCACAAAGGAGTACAGAAGGTATCTCTACAGCGCACAAACGAATACAGGAAATATCTCTAGAACGTACAAAGGAGTACACGAGGTATCTCTACAGCGTACAAAGGAGTACAGAAGGTATCTCTACAGAGCACAAAGGAGTACAGAAGGTATCTCTACAGCGTACAAAGGAGTACAGAAGGTATCTCTACAGCGCACAAAGGAGTACAGAAGGTATCTCTACAGCGCACAAAGGAGTACAGAAGGTATCTCTACAGCGCACAAAGGAGTACAGAAGGTATCTCTACAGCGCACAAAGGAGTACAGAAGGTATCTCTACAGCGCACAAAGGAGTACAGGAAATATCTCTAGAACGTACAAAGGAGTACACGAGGTATCTCTACAGCGTACAAAGGAGTACAGAAGGTATCTCTACAGCGCACAAAGGAGTACAGAAGGTATCTTTACAGCGCTTAAAGGAGTACAGAAGGTATCTCTACAGCGCACAAAGGAGTACAGAAGGTATCTCTACAGCGCACAAAGGAGTACAGAAGGTATCTCTACAGCGCACAAAGGAGTACAGGAAATATCTCTAGAACGTACAAAGGAGTACACGAGGTATCTCTACAGCGTACAAAGGAGTACAGAAGGTATCTCTACAGCGCACAAAGGAGTACAGAAGGTATCTCTACAGCGCACAAAGGAGTACAGAAGGTATCTCTACAGCGCACAAAGGAGTACAGAAGGTATCTCTACAGCGCACAAAGGAGTACAGGAAATATCTCTAGAACGTACAAAGGAGTACAGAAGGTATCTCTACAGCGCACAAAGGAGTACAGAAGGTATCTCTACAGCGCACAAAGGAGTACAGAAGGTATCTCTACAGCGCACAAAAGAGTACACGAGGTATCTCTACAGCGTACAAAGGAGTACAGAAAGTATCTCTACAGCGCACAAAGGAGTACAGAAGGTATCTCTACAGCGCACAAAGGAGTACAGAAGGTATCTCTACAGCGCACAAAGAAGTACAGGAAATATCTCTAGAACGCACAAAGGAGTACAGAAGGTATCTCTACAGCGCACAAAGGAGTACAGAAGGTATCTCTACAGCGCACAAAGGAGTACAGAAGGTATCTCTACAGCGCACAAAGAAGTACAGGAAATATCTCTAGAACGTTCAAAGGAGTACACGAGGTATCTCTACAGCGTACAAAGGAGTACAGAAGGTATCTCTACAGCGCACAAAGGAGTACAGAAGGTATCTCTACAGCGCACAAAGGAGTACAGAAGGTATCTCTACAGCGCACAAAGGAGTACAGAAGGTATCTCAACAGCGCACAAAGGAGTACAGGAAATATCTCTAGAACGTACAAAGGAGTACACGAGGTATCTCTACAGCGTACAATGGAGTACAGAAGGTATCTCTACAGCGCACAAATGAGTACAGAAGGTATCTCTACAGCGCACAAAGGAGTACAGAAGGTATCTCTACAGCGCACAAAGGAGTACAGAAGGTATCTCTACAGCGCACAAAGGAATACAGGAAATATCTCTAGAACGTACAAAGGAGTACACGAGGTATCTCTACAGCGTACAAAGGAGTAAAGAAGGTATCTCTACAGCGCACAAAGGAGTACAGGAGGTATCTCTACAGCGTACAAAGGAGTACAGGAAATATCTCTAGAACGTACAAAGGAGTACAGAAGGTATCTCTACAGCGCACAAAGAAGTACAGAAGGCATCTCTACAGCGCACAAAGGAGTACAGGAAATATCTCTAGAACGTACAAAGGAGTACACGAGGTATCTCTACAGCGTACAAAGGAGTACAGAAGGTATCTCTACAGCGCACAAAGGAGTACAGAAGGTATCTCTACAGCGTACAAAGGAGTACAGAAGGTATCTCTACAGCGCACAAAGGAGTACTGAAGGTATCTCTACAGCGCACAAAGGAGTACAGAAGGTATCTCTACAGCGCACATAGGAGTACAGGAAATATCTCTAGAACGTACGAAGGAGTACACGAGGTATCTCTACAGCGTACAAAGGAGTACAGAAGGTATCTCTACAGCGCAAAAAGGAGTACAGAAGGTATCTCTACAGCGTACAAAGGAGTACAGAAGGTATCTCTACAGCGCACAAAGGAGTACAGAAGGTATCTCTACAGCGCACAAAGAAGTACAGAAGGTATCTCTACAGCGCACAAAGGAGTACAGGAAATATCTCTAGAACGTACAAAGGAGTACAGAAGGTATCTCTACAGCGCACAAAGGAGTACAGAAGGTATCTCTACAGCGCACAAAATAGTACAGAAGGTATCTCTACAGCGCACAAAGGAGTACAGAAGGTATCTCTACAGCGCACAAAGGAGTACAGGAAATATCTCTAGAACGCACAAAGGAGTACAGAAGGTATCTCTACAGCGCACAAAGGAGTACAGAAGGTATCTCTACAGCGCACAAAGGAGTACAGAAGGTATCTCTACAGCGCACAAAGGAGTACAGGAAATATCTCTAGAACGTACAAAGGAGTACACGAGGTATCTCTACAGCGTACAAAGGAGTACAGAAGGTATCTCTACAGCGCACAAAGGAGTACAGAAGGTATCTCTACAGCGCACAAAGGAGTACAGAAGGTATCTCTACAGCGCACAAAGGAGTACAGAAGGTATCTCTACAGCGCACAAAGGAGTACAGGAAATATCTCTAGAACGTACAAAGGAGTACACGAGGTATCTCTACAGCGTACAATAGAGTACAGAAGGTATCTCTACAGCGCACAAATGAGTACAGAAGGTATCTCTACAGCGCACAAAGGAGTACAGAAGGTATCTCTACAGCGCACAAAGGAGTACAGAAGGTATCTCTAGAGCGCACAAAGGAGTACAGGAAATATCTCTAGAACGTACAAAGGAGTACACGAGGTATCTCTACAGCGTACAAAGGAGTAAAGAAGGTATCTCTACAGCGCACAAAGGAGTACAGGAGGTATCTCTACAGCGTACAAAGGAGTACAGGAAATATCTCTAGAACGTACAAAGGAGTACAGAAGGTATCTCTACAGCGCACAAAGAAGTACAGAAGGTATCTCTACAGCGCACAAAGGAGTACAGGAAATATCTCTAGAACGTACAAAGGAGTACACGAGGTATCTCTACAGCGTACAAAGGAGTACACGAGGTATCTCTACAGCGCACAAAGGAGTACAGAAGGTATCTCTACAGCGTACAAAGGAGTACAGAAGGTATCTCTACAGCGCACAAAGGAGTACAGAAGGTATCTCTACAGCGCACAAAGGAGTACAGAAGGTATCTTTACAGCGCACATAGGAGTACAGGAAATATCTCTAGAACGTACGAAGGAGTACACGAGGTATCTCTACAGCGTACAAAGGAGTACAGAAGGTATCTCTACAGCGCAAAAAGGAGTACAGAAGGTATCTCTACAGCGTACAAAGGAGTACAGAAGGTATCTCTACAGCGCACAAAGGAGTACAGAAGGTATCTCTACAGCGCACAAAGGAGTACAGAAGGTATCTCTACAGCGCACAAAGGAGTACAGGAAATATCTCTAGAACGTACAAAGGAGTACAGAAGGTATCTCTACAGCGCACAAAGGAGTACAGAAGGTATCTCTACAGCGCACAAAGGAGTACAGAAGGTATCTCTACAGCGCACAAAGGAGTACAGAAGGTATCTCTACAGCGCACAAAGGAGTACAGAAGGTATCTCTACAGCGCACAAAGGAGTACAGGAAATATCTCTAGAACGTAAAAAGGAGTACAGAAGGTATCTCTACAGCGCACAAAGGAGTACAGAAGGTATCTCTACAGCGCACAAAGGAGCACAGGAAATATCTCTAGAACGTACAAAGGAGTACACGAGGTATCTCTACAGCGTACAAAGGAGTACAGAAGGTATCTCTACAGCGCACAAAGGAGTACAAAAGGTATCTCTACAGCGCACAAAGGAGTACAGGAAATATCTCTAGAACGTAAAAAGGAGTACAGAAGGTATCTCTACAGCGCACAAAGGAGTACAGAAGGTATCTCTACAGCGCACAAAGGAGCACAGGAAATATCTCTAGAACGTACAAAGGAGTACACGAGGTATCTCTACAGCGTACAAAGGAGTACAGAAGGTATCTCTACAGCGCACAAAGGAGTACAGAAGGTATCTCTACAGCGCACAAAGGAGTACAGAAGGTATCTCTACAGCGCACAAAGGAGTACAGAAGGTATCTCTACAGCGCACAAAGGAGTACAGGAAATATCTCTAGAACGTACAAAGGAGTACACGAGGTATCTCTACAGCGTACAAAGGAGTAAAGAAGGTATCTCTACAGCGCACAAAGGAGTACAGGAGGTATCTCTACAGCGTACAAAGGAGTACAGGAAATATCTCTAGAACGTACAGAGGAGTACAGAAGGTATCTCTACAGCGCACAAAGAAGTACAGAAGGTATCTCTACAGCGCACAAAGGAGTACAGGAAATATCTCTAGAACGTACAAAGGAGTACACGAGGTATCTCTACAGCGTACAAAGGAGTACAGAAGGTATCTCTACAGCGCACAAAGGAGTACAGAAGGTATCTCTACAGCGTACAAAGGAGTACAGAAGGTATCTCTACAGCGCACAAAGGAGTACAGAAGGTATCTCTAGAACGTACAAAGGAGTACAGAAGGTATCTCTACAGCGCACAAAGGAGTACAGAAGGTATCTCTACAGCGCACAAAGGAGTACAGAAGGTATCTCTACAGCGCACAAAGGAGTACAGAAGGTATCTCTACAGCGCACAAAGGAGTACAGGAAATATCTCTAGAACGCACAAAGGAGTACAGAAGGTATCTCTACAGCGCACAAAGGAGTACAGAAGGTATCTCTACAGCGCACAAAGGAGTACAGAAGGTATCTCTACAGCGCACAAAGGAGTACAGGAAATATCTCTAGAACGTACAAAGGAGTACACGAGGTATCTCTACAGCGTACAAAGGAGTACAGAAGGTATCTCTACAGCGCACAAAGGAGTACAGAAAGTATCTCTACAGCGCACAAAGGAGTACAGAAGGTATCTCTACAGCGCACAAAGGAGTACAGAAGGTATCTCTACAGCGCACAAAGGAGTACAGGAAATATCTCTAGAACGTACAAAGGAGTACACGAGGTATCTCTACAGCGTACAATGGAGTACAGAAGGTATCTCTACAGCGCACAAATGAGTACAGAAGGTATCTCTACAGCGCACAAAGGAGTACAGAAGGTATCTCTACAGCGCACAAAGGAGTACAGAAGGTATCTCTAGAGCGCACAAAGGAGTACAGGAAATATCTCTAGAACGTACAAAGGAGTACACGAGGTATCTCTACAGCGTACAAAGGAGTAAAGAAGGTATCTCTACAGCGCACAAAGGAGTACAGGAGGTATCTCTACAGCGTACAAAGGAGTACAGGAAATATCTCTAGAACGTACAAAGGAGTACAGAAGGTATCTCTACAGCGCACAAAGAAGTACAGAAGGTATCTCTACAGCGCACAAAGGAGTACAGGAAATATCTCTAGAACGTACAAAGGAGTACACGAGGTATCTCTACAGCGTACAAAGGAGTACACGAGGTATCTCTACAGCGCACAAAGGAGTACAGAAGGTATCTCTACAGCGTACAAAGGAGTACAGAAGGTATCTCTACAGCGCACAAAGGAGTACAGAAGGTATCTCTACAGCGCACAAAGGAGTACAGAAGGTATCTTTACAGCGCACATAGGAGTACAGGAAATATCTCTAGAACGTACGAAGGAGTACACGAGGTATCTCTACAGCGTACAAAGGAGTACAGAAGATATCTCTACAGCGCAAAAAGGAGTACAGAAGGTATCTCTACAGCGTACAAAGGAGTACAGAAGGTATCTCTACAGCGCACAAAGGAGTACAGAAGGTATCTCTACAGCGCACAAAGGAGTACAGAAGGTATCTCTACAGCGCACAAAAGAGTACAGGAAATATCTCTAGAACGTACAAAGGAGTACAGAAGGTATCTCTACAGCGCACAAAGGAGTACAGAAGGTATCTCTACAGCGCACAAAGGAGTACAGAAGGTATCTCTACAGCGCACAAAGGAGTACAGAAGGTATCTCTACAGCGCACAAAGGAGTACAGGAAATATCTCTAGAACGTACAAAGAAGTACACGAGGTATCTCTACAGCGTACAAAGGAGTACAGAAGGTATCTCTACAGCGAACAAAGAAGTACAGAAGGTATCTCTACAGCGTACAAAGGAGTACAGAAGGTATCTCTACAGCGCACAAAGGAGTACAGAAGGTATCTCTACAGCGCACAAAGGAGTACAGAAGGTATCTCTACAGCGCACAAAGGAGTACAGGAAATATCTCTAGAACGTAAAAAGGAGTACAGAAGGTATCTCTACAGCGCACAAAGGAGTACAGAAGGTATCTCTGCAGCGCACAAAGGAGCACAGGAAATATCTCTAGAACGTACAAAGGAGTACACGAGGTATCTCTACAGCGTACAAAGGAGTACAGAAGGTATCTCTACAGCGCACAAAGGAGTACAGAAGGTATCTCTACAGCGCACAAAGGAGTACAGAAGGTATCTCTACAGCGCACAAAGGAGTACAGAAGGTATCTCTACAGCGCACAAAGGAGTACCGGAAATATCTTTAGAACGTACAAAGGAGTACACGAGGTATCTCTAGAGCGTACAAAGGAGTACAGAAGGTATCTCTACAGCGCACAAAGGAGTACAGAAGGTATCTCTACAGCGCACAAAGGAGTACAGAAGGTATCTCTACAGCGCACAAAGGAGTACAGGAAATATCTCTAGAACGTACAAAGGAGTACACGAGGTATCTCTACAGCGTGCAAAGGAGTACAGAAGGTATCTCTACAGCGCACAAAGGAGTACAGAAGGTATCTCTACAGCGTACAAAGGAGTACAGAAGGTATCTCTACAGCGCACAAAGGAGTACAGAAGGTATCTCTACAGCGCACAAAGGAGTACAGAAGGTATCTCTACAGCGCACAAAGGAGTACTGGAAATATCTCTAGAACGTACAAAGGAGTACACGAGGTATCTCTACAGCGTACAAAGGAGTACAGAAGGTATCTCTACAGCGCACAAAGGAGTACAGAAGGTATCTCTACAGCGTACAAAGGAGTACAGAAGGTATCTCTACAGCGCACAAAGGAGTACAGAAGGTATCTCTACAGCGCACAAAGGAGTACAGAAGGTATCACTACAGCGCACAAAGGAGTACAGGAAATATCTCTAGAACGTACAAAGGAGTACAGAAGGTATCTCTACAGCGCACAAAGGAGTACAGAAGGTATCTCTACAGCGCACGAAGGAGTACAGAAGGTATCTCTACAGCGCACAAAGGAGTACAGAAGGTATCTCTACAGCGCACAAAGGAGTACAGAAGGTATCTCTACAGCGTACAAAGGAGTACAGAATGTATCTCTACAGCGCACAAAGGAGTACAGAAGGTATCTCTACAGCGCACAAAGGAGTACAGAAGGTATCTCTACAGCGCACAAAGGAGTACAGGAAATATCTCTAGAACGTACAAAGGAGTACAGAAGGTATCTCTACAGCGCACAAAGGAGTACAGAAGGTATCTCTACAGCGCACAAAGGAGTACAGGAAATATCTCTAGAACGTACAAAGGAGTACACGAGGTATCTCTACAGCGTACAAAGGAGTACAGAAGGTATCTCTACAGCGCACAAAGGAGTACAGAAGGTATCTCTACAGCGCACAAAGGAGTACAGAAGGTATCTCTACAGCGCACAAAGGAGTACAGAAGGTATCTCTACAGCGCACAAAGGAGTACAGAAGGTATCTCTACAGCGCACAAAGGAGTACAGGAAATATCTCCAGAACGTACAAAGGAGTACACGAGGTATCTCTACAGCGCACAAAGGAGTACAGAAGGTATCTCTACAGCGCACAAAGGAGTACAGGAAATATCTCTAGAACGTACAAAGGAGTACACGAGGTATCTCTACAGCGCACAAAGGAGTACAGAAGGTATCTCTACAGCGCACAAAGGAGTACAGAAGGTATCTCTGCAGCGCACAAAGGAGTACAGGAAATATCTCTAGAACGTACAAAGGAGTACACGAGGTATCTCAACAGCGTACAAAGGAGTACAGAAGGTATCTCTACAGCGCACAAAGGAGTACAGAAGGTATCTCTACAGCGCACAAAGGAGTACAGAAGGTATCTCTACAGCGCACAAAGGAGTACAGAAGGTATCTCTACAGCGCACAAAGGAGTACAGGAAATATCTCTAGAACGTACAAAGGAACACACGTGGTATCTCTACAGCGTACAAAGGAGTTTAGAAGGTATCTCTACAGCGCACAAAGGAGTACAGAAGGTATCTCTACAGCGCACAAAGGAGTACAGAAGGTATCTCTACAGCGCACAAAGGAGTACAGAAGGTATCTCTACAGCGCACAAAGGAGTACAGGAAATATCTCTAAAACGTACAAAGGAGTACACGAGGTATCTCTACAGCGTACAAAGGAGTACAGAAGGTATCTCTACAGCGCACAAAGGAGTACAGAAGGTATCTCTACAGCGTACAAAGGAGTACAGGAAATATCTCTAGAACGTACAAAGGAGTACAGAAGGTATCTCTACAGCGCACAAAGGAGTACAGAAGGTATCTCTACAGCGCACAAAGGAGTACAGGAAATATCTCTAGAACGTATAAAGGAGTACACGAGGTATCTCTACAGCGTACAAAGGAGTACAGAAGGTATCTCTACAGCGCACAAAGGAGTACAGAAGGTATCTCTACAGCGCACAAAGGAGTACAGAAGGTATCTCTACAGCGCACAAAGGAGTACAGAAGGTATCTCTACAGCGCACAAAGGAGTACAGGAAATATCTCTAGAACGTACAAAGGAGTACACGAGGTATCTCTACAGCGTACAAAGGAGTACAGAAGGTATCTCTACAGCGCACAAAGGAGTACAGAAGGTATCTCTACAGCGCACAAAGGAGTACAGAAGGTATCTCTACAGCGCACAAAGGAGTACAGAAGGTATCTCTACAGCGCACCAAGGAGTACAGGAAATATCTCTAGAACGTAAAAAGGAGTACACGAGGTATCTCTACAGCGTACAAAGGAGTACAGAAGGTATCTCTACAGCGCACAAAGGAGTACAGAAGGTATCTCTACAGCGTACAAAGGATTACAGAAGGTATCTCTACAGCGCACAAAGGAGTACAGAAGGTATCTCTACAGCGCACAAAGGAGTACAGGAAATATCTCTAGAACGTACAAAGAAGTACAGAAGGTATCTCTACAGCGCAAAAAGGAGTACAGAAGGTATCTCTACAGCGCACAAAGGAGTACAGAAGGTATCTCTACAGCGCACAAAGGAGTACAGAAGGTATCTCTACAGCGCACAAAGGAGTACAGGAAATATCTCTAGAACGTACAAAGGAGTACACGGGGTATCTCTACAGCGTACAAAGGAGTACAGAAGGTATCACTACAGCGCACAAAGGAGTACAGAAGGTATCTCTACAGCGTACAAAAGAGTACAGAAAGTATCTCTACAGCGCACAAAGGAGTACAGAAGGTATCTCTACAGCGCACAAAGAAGTACAGAAGGTATCTCTACAGCGCACAAAGGAGTACAGGAAATATCTCTAGAACGTACAAAGGAGTACAGAAGGTATCTCTAAAGCGCACAAAGGAGTACAGAAGGTATCTCTACAGCGCACAAAGGAGTACAGGAAATATCTCTAGAACGTACAAAGGAGTACACGAGGTATCTCTACAGCGTACAAAGGAGTACAGAAGGTATCTCTACAGCGCACAAAGGAGTACAGAAGGTATCTCTACAGCGCACAAAGGAGTACAGAAGGTATCTCTACAGCGCACAAAGGAGTACAGCAGGTATCTCTACAGCGCACAAAGAAGTACAGGAAATATCTCTAGAACGTACAAAGGAGTACACGAGGTATCTCTACAGCGTACAAAGGAGTACAGAAGGTATCTCTACAGCGCACAAAGGAGTACAGAAGGTATCTCTACAGCGCACAAAGGAGTACAGAAGGTATCTCTACAGCGCACAAAGGAGTACAGGAAATATTTCTAGAACGTACAAAGGAGTACACGAGGTATCTCTACAGCGTACAAAGGAGTACAGAAGGTATCTCTACAGCGCACAAAGGAGTACAGAAGGTATCTCTACAGCGTACAAAGGAGTACAGAAGGTATCTCTACAGCGCACAAAGGAGTAAAGAAGGTATCTCTACAGCGCACAAAGGAGTACAGAAGGTATCTCTACAGCGCAAAAAGGAGTACAGGAAATATCTCTAGAACGTACAAAGGAGTTTACGAGGTATCTCTACAGCGTACAAAGGAGTACAGAAGGTATCTCTACAGCGCACAAAGGAGTACAGAAGGTATCTCTACAGCGTAAAAAGGATTACAGAAGGTATCTCTACAGCGCACAAAGGAGTACAGAAGGTATCTCTACAGCGCACAAAGGAGTACAGAAGGTATCTCTACAGCGCACAAAGGAGTACAGAAGGTATCTCTACAGCGCACAAAGGAGTACAGAAGGTATCTCTACAGCGCACAAAGGAGTACAGGAAATATCTCTAGAACGTACAAAGGAGTACACGAGGTATCTTTACAGCGTACAAAGGAGTACAGAAGGTATCTCTACAGCGCACAAAGGAGTACAGAAGGTATCTCTACAGCGCACAAAGGAGTACAGAAGGTATCTCTACAGCGCACAAAGGAGTACAGAAGGTATCTCTACAGCGCACAAAGGAGTACAGGAAATATCTCTTGGACGTACAAAGGAGTACACGAGGTATCTCTACAGCGCACAAAGGAGTACAGAAGGTATCTCTACAGCGCACATAGGAGTACAGAAGGTATCTCTACAGCGCACAGAGTACAGGAAATATCTCTAGAACGTACAAAGGAGTACACGAGGTATCTCTACAGCGTACAAAGGAGTACAGAAGGTATCTCTACAGCGCACAAAGGAGTACAGAAGGTATCTCTACAGCGCACAAAGGAGTACAGAAGGTATCTCTACAGCGCACAAAGGAGTACAGAAGGTATCTCTACAGCGCACAAAGGAGTACAGGAAATACCTCTAGAACGTACAAAGGAGTACAGAAGGTATCTCTACAGCGCACAAAGGAGTACAGAAGGTATCTCTACAGCGCACAAAGGAGTACAGAAGGTATCTCTACAGCGCACAAAGGAGTACACGAGGTATCTCTACAGCGTACAAAGGAGTACAGAAGGTATCTCTACAGCGCACAAAGGAGTAGAGAAGGTATCTCTACAGCGCACAAAGGAGTACAGAAGGTATCTCTACAGCGCACAAAGGAGTACAGGAAATATCTCTAGAACGCACAAAGGAGTACAGAAGGTATCTCTACAGCGCACAAAGGAGTACAGAAGGTATCTCTACAGCGCACAAAGGAGTACAGAAGGTATCTCTACAGCGCACAAAGGAGTACAGGAAATATCTCTAGAACGTACAAAGGAGTACACGAGGTATCTCTACAGCGTACAAAGGAGTACAGAAGGTATCTCTACAGCGCACAAAGGAGTACAGAAGGTATCTCTACAGCGCACAAAGGAGTACAAAAGGTATCTCTACAGCGCACAAAGGAGTACAGGAAATATCTCTAGAACGTACAAAGAAGTACAGAAGGTATCTCTACAGCGCAAAAAGGAGTACAGAAGGTATCTCTACAGCGCACAAAGGAGTACAGAAGGTATCTCTACAGCGCACAAAGGAGTACAGAAGGTATCTCTACAGCGCACAAAGGAGTACAGGAAATATCTCTAGAACGTACAAAGGAGTACACGGGGTATCTCTACAGCGTACAAAGGAGTACAGAAGGTATCACTACAGCGCACAAAGGAGTACAGAAGGTATCTCTACAGCGTACAAAAGAGTACAGAAAGTATCTCTACAGCGCACAAAGGAGTACAGAAGGTATCTCTACAGCGCACAAAGAAGTACAGAAGGTATCTCTACAGCGCACAAAGGAGTACAGGAAATATCTCTAGAACGTACAAAGGAGTACAGAAGGTATCTCTACAGCGCACAAAGGAGTACAGCAGGTATCTCTACAGCGCACAAAGAAGTACAGGAAATATCTCTAGAACGTACAAAGGAGTACACGAGGTATCTCTACAGCGTACAAAGGAGTACAGAAGGTATCTCTACAGCGCACAAAGGAGTACAGAAGGTATCTCTACAGCGCACAAAGGAGTACAGAAGGTATCTCTACAGCGCACAAAGGAGTACAGGAAATATTTCTAGAACGTACAAAGGAGTACACGAGGTATCTCTACAGCGTACAAAGGAGTACAGAAGGTATCTCTACAGCGAACAAAGGAGTACAGAAGGTATCTCTACAGCGTACAAAGGAGTACAGAAGGTATCTCTACAGCGCACAAAGGAGTAAAGAAGGTATCTCTACAGCGCACAAAGGAGTACAGAAGGTATCTCTACAGCGCAAAAAGGAGTACAGGAAATATCTGTAGAACGTACAAAGGAGTTTACGAGGTATCTCTACAGCGTACAAAGGAGTACAGAAGGTATCTCTACAGCGCACAAAGGAGTACAGAAGGTATCTCTACAGCGTACAAAGGATTACAGAAGGTATCTCTACAGCGCACAAAGGAGTACAGAAGGTATCTCTACAGCGCACAAAGGAGTACAGAAGGTATCTCTACAGCGCACAAAGGAGTACAGAAGGTATCTCTACAGCGCACAAAGGAGTACAGAAGGTATTTCTACAGCGCACAAAGGAGTACAGGAAATATCTCTAGAACGTACAAAGGAGTACACGAGGTATCTCTACAGCGTACAAAGGAGTACAGAAGGTATCTCTACAGCGCACAAAGGAGTACAGAAGGTATCTCTACAGCGCACAAAGGAGTACAGAAGGTATCTCTACAGCGCACAAAGGAGTACAGAAGGTATCTCTACAGCGCACAAAGGAGTACAGGAAATATCTCTAGGACGTACAAAGGAGTACACGAGGTATCTCTACAGCGTACAAAGGAGTACAGAAGGTATCTCTACAGCGCACAAAGGAGTACAGAAGGTATCTCTACAGCGCACAAAGGAGTACAGAAGGTATCTCTACAGCGCACATAGGAGTACAGAAGGTATCTCTACAGCGCACAGAGGAGTACAGGAAATATCTCTAGAACGTACAAAGGAGTACACGAGGTATCTCTACAGCGTACAAAGGAGTACAGAAGGTATCTCTACAGCGCACAAAGGAGTACAGAAGGTATCTCTACAGCGCACAAAGGAGTACAGAAGGTATCTCTACAGCGCACAAAGGAGTACAGAAGGTATCTCTACAGCGCACAAAGGAGTACAGGAAATATCTCTAGAACGTACAAAGGAGTACAGAAGGTATCTCTACAGCGCACAAAGGAGTACAGAAGGTATCTCTACAGCGCACAAAGGAGTACAGAAGGTATCTCTACAGCGCACAAAGGAGTACACGAGGTATCTCTACAGCGTACAAAGGAGTACAGAAGGTATCTCTACAGCGCACAAAGGAGTACAGAAGGTATCTCTACAGCGCACAAAGGAGTACAGAAGGTATCTCTACAGCGCACAAAGGAGTACAGGAAATATCTCTAGAACGCACAAAGGAGTACAGAAGGTATCTCTACAGCGCACAAAGGAGTACAGAAGGTATCTCTACAGCGCACAAAGGAGTACAGAAGGTATCTCTACAGCGCACAAAGGAGTACAGGAAATATCTCTAGAACGTACAAAGGAGTACACGAGGTATCTCTACAGCGTACAAAGGAGTACAGAAGGTATCTCTACAGCGCACAAAGGAGTACAGAAGGTATCTCTACAGCGCACAAAGGAGTACAGAAGGTATCTCTACAGCGCACAAAGGAGTACAGAAGGTATCTCTACAGCGCACAAAGGAGTACAGGAAATATCTCTTGAACGTACAAAGGAGTACACGAGGTATCTCTACAGCGTACAAAGGAGTACAGAAGGTATCTCTACAGCGCACAAAGGAGTACAGAAGGTATCTCTACAGCGCACAAAGGAGTACAGAAGGTATCTTTACAGCGCACAAAGGAGTACAGAAGGTATCTCTACAGCGCACAAAGGGGTACAGGAAATATCTCTAGAACGTACAAAGGAGTACACGAGGTATCTCTACAGCGTACAAAGGAGTACAGAAGGTATCTCTACAGCGCACAAAGGAGTACAAAAGGTATCTCTACAGCGCACAAAGGAGTACAGAAGGTATCTCTACAGCGCACAAAGGAGTACAGAAGGAATCTCTACAGCGCACAAAGGAGTACAGAAGGTATCTCTACAGCGCACAAAGGAGTACAGGGAATATCTCTAGAACGTACAAAAGAGTACAGAAGGTATCTCTACAGCGCACATAGGAGTACAGAAGGTATCTCTACAGCGCACAAAAGAGTACAGAAGGTATCTCTACAGCGCACAAAGGAGTACACGAGGTATCTCTACAGCGTATAAAGGAGTACAGAAGGTATCTCTACAGCGCACAAAGGAGTACAGAAGGTATTTCTACAGCGCACAAAGGAGTACAGACGGTATCTCTACAGCGCACAAAGGAGTACAGGAAATATCTCTAGAACGTACAAAGGAGGACAGATGGTATCTCTACAGCGCACAAAGGAGTACAGAAGGTATCTCTACAGCGCACAAAGGAGTACAGAAGGTATCTCTACAGCGCACAAAGGAGTACAGAAGGTATCTCTACAGCGCACAAAGGAGTACAGGAAATATCTCTAGAACGTACAAAGGAGTACACGAGGTATCTCTACAGCGTACAAAAGAGTACAGAAGGTATCTCTACAGCGCACAAAGGAGTACAGAAGGTATCTCTACAGCGCACAAAGGAGTACAGAAGGTATCTCTACAGCGCACAAAGGAGTACAGGAAATATCTCTAGAACGTACAAAGGAGTACACGAGGTATCTCTACAGCGTACAAAGGAGTACAGAAGGTATCTCTACAGCGCACAAAGGAGTACAGAAGGTATCTCTACAGCGCACAAAGGAGTACAGAAGGTATCTCTACAGCGCACAAAGGAGTACAGAAGGTATCTCTACAGCGCACAAAGGAGTACAGAAGGTATCTCTACAGCGCACCAAGGAGTACAGGAAATATCTCTAGAACGTACAAAGGAGTACACGAGGTATCTCTACAGCGTACAAAGGAGTACAGAAGGTATCTCTACAGCCCACAAAGGAGTACAGAAGGTATCTCTACAGCGTACAAAGGAGTACAGAAGGTATCTCTACAGCGCACAAAGGAGTACAGAAGGTATCTCTACAGCGCACAAAGGAGTACAGAAGGTATCTCTACAGCGCACAAAGGAGTACAGGAAATATCTCTAGAACGTACAAAGGAGTACAGAAGGTATCTCTACAGCGCAAAAAGGAGTACAGAAGGTATCTCTACAGCGCACAAAGGAGTACAGAAGGTATCTCTACAGCGCACAAAGGAGTACAGAAGGTATCTCTACAGCGCACAAAGGAGTACAGGAAATATCTCTAGAACGTACAAAGGAGTACACGAGGTATCTCTACAGCGTACAAAGGAGTACAGAAGGTATCTCTACAGCGCACAAAGGAGTACAGAAGGTATCTCTACAGCGCACAAAGGAGTACAAAAGGTATCTCTACAGCGCACAAAGGAGTACAGGAAATATCTCTAGAACGTACAAAGGAGTACAGAAGGTATCTCTACAGTGCAAAAAGGAGTACAGAAGGTATCTCTACAGCGCACAAAGGAGTACAGAAGGTATCTCTACAGCGCACAAAGGAGTACAGAAGGTATCTCTACAGCGCACAAAGGAGTACAGGAAATATCTCTAGAACGTACAAAGGAGTACACGGGGTATCTCTACAGCGTACAAAGGAGTACAGAAGGTATCACTACAGCGCACAAAGGAGTACAGAAGGTATCTCTACAGCGTACAAAAGAGTACAGAAAGTATCTCTACAGCGCACAAAGGAGTACAGAAGGTATCTCTACAGCGCACAAAGAAGTACAGAAGGTATCTCTACAGCGCACAAAGGAGTACAGGAAATATCTCTAGAACGTACAAAGGAGTACAGA
This sequence comes from Morinoia aosen, assembly GCA_030386875.1. NCBI lineage: Eukaryota > Metazoa > Arthropoda > Malacostraca > Amphipoda > Talitridae > Morinoia > Morinoia aosen. Next base: position 55,477,494 of record CM059576.1, on the reverse strand, counting down.
AGGTATCTCTAAAGCGCACAAAGGAGTACAGAAGGTATCTCTACAGCGCACAAAGGAGTACAGGAAATATCTCTAGAACGTACAAAGGAGTACACGAGGTATCTCTACAGCGTACAAAGGAGTACAGAAGGTATCTCTACAGCGCACAAAGGAGTACAGAAGGTATCTCTACAGCGCACAAAGGAGTACAGAAGATATCTCTACAGCGCACAAAGGAGTACAGCAGGTATCTCTACAGCGCACAAAGAAGTACAGGAAATATCTCTAGAACGTACAAAGGAGTACACGAGGTATCTCTACAGCGTACAAAGGAGTACAGAAGGTATCTCTACAGCGCACAAAGGAGTACAGAAGGTATCTCTACAGCGCACAAAGGAGTACAGAAGGTATCTCTACAGCGCACAAAGGAGTACAGGAAATATTTCTAGAACGTACAAAGGAGTACACGAGGTATCTCTACAGCGTACAAAGGAGTACAGAAGGTATCTCTACAGCCCACAAAGGAGTACAGAAGGTATCTCTACAGCGTACAAAGGAGTACAGAAGGTATCTCTACAGCGCACAAAGGAGTAAAGAAGGTATCTCCTACAGCGCACAAAGGAGTACAGAAGGTATCTCTACAGCGCAAAAAGGAGTACAGGAAATATCTCTAGAACGTACAAAGGAGTTTACGAGGTATCTCTACAGCGTACAAAGGAGTACAGAAGGTATCTCTACAGCGCACAAAGGAGTACAGAAGGTATCTCTACAGCGTACAAAGGATTACAGAAGGTATCTCTACAGCGCACAAAGGAGTACAGAAGGTATCTCTACAGCGCACAAAGGAGTACAGAAGGTATCTCTACAGCGCACAAAGGAGTACAGAAGGTATCTCTACAGCGCACAAAGGAGTACAGAAGGTATCTCTACAGCGCACAAAGGAGTACAGGAAATATCTCTAGAACGTACAAAGGAGTACACGAGGTATCTCTACAGCGTACAAAGGAGTACAGAAGGTATCTCTACAGCGCACAAAGGAGTACAGAAGGTATCTCTACAGCGCACAAAGGAGTACAGAAGGTATCTCTACAGCGCACAAAGGAGTACAGAAGGTATCTCTACAGCGCACAAAGGAGTACAGGAAATATCTCTAGGACGTACAAAGGAGTACACGAGGTATCTCTACAGCGTACAAAGGAGTACAGAAGGTATCTCTACAGCGCACAAAGGAGTACAGAAGGTATCTCTACAGCGCACAAAGGAGTACAGAAGGTATCTCTACAGCGCACATAGGAGTACAGAAGGTATCTCTACAGCGCACAGAGGAGTACAGGAAATATCTCTAGAACGTACAAAGGAGTACACGAGGTATCTCTACAGCGTACAAAGGAGTACAGAAGGTATCTCTACAGCGCACAAAGGAGTACAGAAGGTATCTCTACAGCGCACAAAGGAGTACAGAAGGTATCTCTACAGCGCACAAAGGAGTACAGAAGGTATCTCTACAGCGCACAAAGGAGTACAGGAAATATCTCTAGAACGTACAAAGGAGTACAGAAGGTATCTCTACAGCGCACAAAGGAGTACAGAAGGTATCTCTACAGCGCACAAAGGAGTACAGAAGGTATCTCTACAGCGCACAAAGGAGTACACGAGGTATCTCTACAGCGTACAAAGGAGTACAGAAGGTATCTCTACAGCGCACAAAGGAGTACAGAAGGTATCTCTACAGCGCACAAAGGAGTACAGAAGGTATCTCTACAGCGCACAAAGGAGTACAGGAAATATCTCTAGAACGCACAAAGGAGTACAGAAGGTATCTCTACAGCGCACAAAGGAGTACAGAAGGTATCTCTACAGCGCACAAAGGAGTACAGAAGGTATCTCTACAGCGCACAAAGGAGTACAGGAAATATCTCTAGAACGTACAAAGGAGTACACGAGGTATCTCTACAGCGTACAAAGGAGTACAGAAGGTATCTCTACAGCGCACAAAGGAGTACAGAAGGTATCTCTACAGCGCACAAAGGAGTACAGAAGGTATCTCTACAGCGCACAAAGGAGTACAGAAGGTATCTCTACAGCGCACAAAGGAGTACAGGAAATATCTCTTGAACGTACAAAGGAGTACACGAGGTATCTCTACAGCGTACAAAGGAGTACAGAAGGTATCTCTACAGCGCACAAAGGAGTACAGAAGGTATCTCTACAGCGCACAAAGGAGTACAGAAGGTATCTCTACAGCGCACAAAGGAGTACAGAAGGTATCTCTACAGCGCACAAAGGGGTACAGGAAATATCTCTAGAACGTACAAAGGAGTACACGAGGTATCTCTACAGCGTACAAAGGAGTACAGAAGGTATCTCTACAGCGCACAAAGGAGTACAGAAGGTATCTCTACAGCGCACAAAGGAGTACAGAAGGTATCTCTACAGCGCACAAAGGAGTACAGAAGGAATCTCTACAGCGCACAAAGGAGTACAGAATGTATCTCTACAGCGCACAAAGGAGTACAGGGAATATCTCTAGAACGTACAAAAGAGTACAGAAGGTATCTCTACAGCGCACATAGGAGTACAGAAGGTATCTCTACAGCGCACAAAAGAGTACAGAAGGTATCTCTACAGCGCACAAAGGAGTACACGAGGTATCTCTACAGCGTATAAAGGAGTACAGAAGGTATCTCTACAGCGCACAAAGGAGTACAGAAGGTATTTCTACAGCGCACAAAGGAGTACAGACGGTATCTCTACAGCGCACAAAGGAGTACAGGAAATATCTCTAGAACGTACAAAGGAGGACAGATGGTATCTCTACAGCGCACAAAGGAGTACAGAAGGTATCTCTACAGCGCACAAAGGAGTACAGAAGGTATCTCTACAGCGCACAAAGGAGTACAGAAGGTATCTCTACAGCGCACAAAGGAGTACAGGAAATATCTCTAGAACGTACAAAGGAGTACACGAGGTATCTCTACAGCGTACAAAAGAGTACAGAAGGTATCTCTACAGCGCACAAAGGAGTACAGAAGGTATCTCTACAGCGCACAAAGGAGTACAGAAGGTATCTCTACAGCGCACAAAGGAGTACAGGAAATATCTCTAGAACGTACAAAGGAGTACACGAGGTATCTCTACAGCGTACAAAGGAGTACAGAAGGTATCTCTACAGCGCACAAAGGAGTACAGAAGGTATCTCTACAGCGCACAAAGGAGTACAGAAGGTATCTCTACAGCGCACAAAGGAGTACAGAAGGTATCTCTACAGCGCACAAAGGAGTACAGAAGGTATCTCTACAGCGCACCAAGGAGTACAGGAAATATCTCTAGAACGTACAAAGGAGTACACGAGGTATCTCTACAGCGTACAAAGGAGTACAGAAGGTATCTCTACAGCGCACAAAGGAGTACAGAAGGTATCTCTACAGCGTACAAAGGAGTACAGAAGGTATCTCTACAGCGCACAAAGGAGTACAGAAGGTATCTCTACAGCGCACAAAGGAGTACAGAAGGTATCTCTACAGCGCACAAAGGAGTACAGGAAATATCTCTAGAACGTACAAAGGAGTACAGAAGGTATCTCTACAGCGCAAAAAGGAGTACAGAAGGTATCTCTACAGCGCACAAAGGAGTACAGAAGGTATCTCTACAGCGCACAAAGGAGTACAGAAGGTATCTCTACAGCGCACAAAGGAGTACAGGAAATATCTCTAGAACGTACAAAGGAGTACACGGGGTATCTCTACAGCGTACAAAGGAGTACAGAAGGTATCACTACAGCGCACAAAGGAGTACAGAAGGTATCTCTACAGCGTACAAAGGAGTACAGAAAGTATCTCTACAGCGCACAAAGGAGTACAGAAGGTATCTCTACAGCGCACAAAGGAGTACAGAAGGTATCTCTACAGCGCACAAAGGAGTACAGGAAATATCTCTAGAACGTACAAAGGAGTAAAGAAGGTATCTCTAAAGCGCACAAAGGAGTACAGAAGGTATCTCTACAGCGCACAAAGGAGTACAGGAAATATCTCTAGAACGTACAAAGGAGTACACGAGGTATCTCTACAGCGTACAAAGGAGTACAGAAGGTATCTCTACAGCGCACAAAGGAGTACAGAAGGTATCTCTACAGCGCACAAAGGAGTACAGAAGGTATCTCTACAGCGCACAAAGGAGTACAGAAGGTATCTCTACAGCGCACAAAGAAGTACAGGAAATATCTCTAGAACGTACAAATGAGTACACGAGGTATCTCTACAGCGTACAAAGGAGTACAGAAGGTATCTCTACAGCGCACAAAAAAGTACAGAAGGTATCTCTACAGCGCACAAAGGAGTACAGAAGGTATCTCTACAGCGCACAAAGGAGTACAGGAAATATCTCTAGAACGTACAAAGGAGTACACGAGGTATCTCTACAGCGTACAAAGGAGTACAGAAGGTATCTCTACAGCGCACAAAGGAGTACAGAAGGTATCTCTACAGCGTACAAAGGAGTACAGAAGGTATCTCTACAGCGCACAAAGGAGTAAAGAAGGTATCTCTACAGCGCACAAAGGAGTACAGAAGGTATCTCTACAGCGCACAAAGGAGTACAGGAAATATCTCTAGAACGTACAAAGGAGTACATGAGGTATCTCTACAGCGTACAAAGGAGTACAGAAGGTATCTCTACAGCGCACAAAGGAGTACAGAAGGTATCTCTACAGCGTACAAAGGAGTACAGAAGGTATCTCTACAGCACACAAAGGAGTACAGAAGGTATCTCTACAGCGCACAAAGGAGTACAGAAGGTATCTCTACAGCGCACAAAGGAGTACAGAAGGTATCTCTACAGCGCACAAAGGAGTACAGTAGGTATCTCTACAGCGCACAAAGGAATACAGGAAATATCTCTAGAACGTACAAAGGAGTACACGAGGTATCTCTACAGCGTACAAAGGAGTACAGAAGGTATCTCTACAGCGCACAAAGGAGTACAGAAGGTATCTTTACAGCGCACAAAGGAGTACAGAAGGTATCTCTACAGCGCACAAAGGAGTACAGAAGGTATCTCTACAGCGCAAAAAGGAGTACAGGAAATATCTCTAGAACGTACAAAGGAGTACACGAGGTATCTCTACAGCGTACAAAGGAGTACAGAAGGTATCTCTACAGCGCACAAAGGAGTACAGAAGGTATCTCTACAGCGCACAAAGGAGTACAGAAGGTATCTCTACAGCGCACAAAGGAGTACAGAAGGTATCTCTACAGCGCATAAAGGAGTATAGGAAATATCTCTAGAACGTACAAAGGAGTACACGAGGTATCTCTACAGCGTACAAAGGAGTACAGAAGGTATCTCTACAGCGCACAAAGGAGTACAGAAGGTATCTCTACAGCGCACAAAGGAGTACAGAAGGTATCTCTACAGCGCACAAAGGAGTACAGAAGGTATCTCTACAGCGCACAAAGGAGTACAGGAAATATCTCTAGAACGTACAAAGGAGTACAGAAGGTATCTCTACAGCGCACAAAGGAGTACAGAAGGTATCTCTACAGCGCACAAAGGAGTACAGAAGGTATCTCTACAGCGCACAAAGGAGTACACGAGGTATCTCTACAGCGTACAAAGGAGTACAGAAGGTATCTCAACAGCGCACAAAGGAGTACAGAAGGTATCTCTACAGCGCACAAAGAAGTACAGAAGGTGTCTCTACAGCGCACGAAGGAGTACAGGAAATATCTCTAGAACGCACAAAGGAGTACAGAAGGTATCTCTACAGCGCACAAAGGAGTACAGAAGGTATCTCTACAGCGCACAAAGGAGTACAGAAGTTATCTCTACAGCGCACAAAGGAGTACAGGAAATATCTCTAGAACGTACAAAGGAGTACACGAGGTATCTCTACAGCGTACAAAGGAGTAAAGAAGGTATCTCTACAGCGCACAAAGGAGTACAGAAGGTATCTCTACAGCGCACAAAGGAGAACAGAAGGTATCTCTACAGCACACAAAGGAGTACAGAAGGTATCTCTACAGCGCACAAAGGAGTACAGGAAATATCTCTAGAACGTACAAAGGAGTACACGAGGTATCTCTACAGCGTACAATGGAGTACAGAAGGTATCTCTACAGCGCACAAATGAGTACAGAAGGTATCTCTACAGCGCACAAAGGAGTACAGAAGGTATCTCTACAGCGCACAAAGGAGTACAGAAGGTATCTCTACAGCGCACAAAGGAGTACAGGAAATATCTCTAGAACGTACAAAGGAGTACACGAGGTATCTCTACAGCGTACAAAGGAGTAAAGAAGGTATCTCTACAGCGCACAAAGGAGTACAGGAGGTATCTCTACAGCGTACAAAGGAGTACAGGAAATATCTCTAGAACGTACAAAGGAGTACAGAAGGTATCTCTACAGCGCACAAAGAAGTACAGAAGGTATCTCTACAGCGCACAAAGGAGTACAGGAAATATCTCTAGAACGTACAAAGGAGTACACGAGGTATCTCTACAGCGTACAAAGGAGTACAGAAGGTATCTCTACAGCGCACAAAGGAGTACAGAAGGTATCTCTACAGCGTACAAAGGAGTACAGAAGGTATCTCTACAGCGCACAAAGGAGTACAGAAGGTATCTCTACAGCGCACAAAGGAGTACAGAAGGTATCTCTACAGCGCACATAGGAGTACAGGAAATATCTCTAGAACGTACGAAGGAGTACACGAGGTATCTCTACAGCGTACAAAGGAGTACAGAAGGTATCTCTACAGCGCAAAAAGGAGTACAGAAGGTATCTCTACAGCGTACAAAGGAGTACAGAAGGTATCTCTACAGCGCACAAAGGAGTACAGAAGGTATCTCTACAGCGCACAAAGGAGTACAGAAGGTATCTCTACAGCGCACAAAGGAGTACAGGAAATATCTCTAGAACGTACAAAGGAGTACAGAAGGTATCTCTACAGCGCACAAAGGAGTACAGAAGGTATCTCTACAGCGCACAAAGGAGTACAGAAGGTATCTCTACAGCGCACAAAGGAGTACAGAAGGTATCTCTACAGCGCACAAAGGAGTACAGGAAATATCTCTAGAACGTACAAAGAAGTACACGAGGTATCTCTACAGCGTACAAAGAAGTACAGAAGGTATCTCTACAGCGAACAAAGGAGTACAGAAGGTATCTCTACAGCGTACAAAGGAGTACAGAAGGTATCTCTACAGCGCACAAAGGAGTACAGAAGGTATCTCTACAGCGCACAAAGGAGTACAGAAGGTATCTCTACAGCGCACAAAGGAGTACAGGAAATATCTCTAGAACGTACAAAGGAGTACAGAAGGTATCTCTACAGCGCACAAAGGAGTACAGAAGGTATCTCTACAGCGCACAAAGGAGCACAGGAAATATCTCTAGAACGTACAAAGGAGTACACGAGGTATCTCTACAGCGTACAAAGGAGTACAGAAGGTATCTCTACAGCGCACAAAGGAGTACAGAAGGTATCTCTACAGCGCACAAAGGAGTACAGAAGGTATCTCTACAGCGCACAAAGGAGTACAGAAGGTATCTCTACAGCGCACAAAGGAGTACCGGAAATATCTTTAAAACGTACAAAGGAGTACACGAGGTATCTCTAGAGCGTACAAAGGAGTACAGAAGGTATCTCTACAGCGCACAAAGGAGTACAGAAGGTATCTCTACAGCGCACAAAGGAGTACAGAAGGTATCTCTACAGCGCACAAAGGAGTACTGGAAATATCTCTAGAACGTACAAAGGAGTACACGAGGTATCTCTACAGCGTACAAAGGAGTACAGAAGGTATCTCTACAGCGCACAAAGGAGTACAGAAGGTATCTCTACAGCGTACAAAGGAGTACAGAAGGTATCTCTACAGCGCACAAAGGAGTACAGAAGGTATCTCTACAGCGCACAAAGGAGTACAGAAGGTATCACTACAGCGCACAAAGGAGTACAGGAAATATCTCTAGAACGTACAAAGGAGTACAGAAGGTATCTCTACAGCGCACAAAGGAGTACAGAAGGTATCTCTACAGCGCACGAAGGAGTACAGAAGGTATCTCTACAGCGCACAAAGGAGTACAGAAGGTATCTCTACAGCGCACAAAGGAGTACAGAAGGTATCTCTACAGCGTACAAATGAGTACAGAAGGTATCTCTACAGCGCACAAAGGAGTACAGAAGGTATCTCTACAGCGCACAAATGAGTACAGAAGGTATCTCTACAGCGCACAAAGGAGTACAGAAGGTATCTCTACAGCGCACAAAAAAGTACAGAAGGTATCTCTACAGCGCACAAAGGAGTACAGAAGGTATCTCTACAGCGCACAAAGGAGTACAGGAAATATCTCTAGAACGTACAAAGGAGTACACGAGGTATCTCTACAGCGTACAAAGGAGTACAGAAGGTATCTCTACAGCGCACAAAGGAGTACAGAAGGTATCTCTACAGCGTACAAAGGAGTACAGAAGGTATCTCTACAGCGCACAAAGGAGTAAAGAAGGTATCTCTACAGCGCACAAAGGAGTACAGAAGGTATCTCTACAGCGCACAAAGTAGTACAGGAAATATCTCTAGAACGTACAAAGGAGTACATGAGGTATCTCTACAGCGTACAAAGGAGTACAGAAGGTATCTCTACAGCGCACAAAGGAGTACAGAAGGTATCTCTACAGCGTACAAAGGAGTACAGAAGGTATCTCTACAGCACACAAAGGAGTACAGAAGGTATCTCTACAGCGCACAAAGGAGTACAGAAGGTATCTCTACAGCGCACAAAGGAGTACAGAAGGTATCTCTACAGCGCACAAAGGAGTACAGTAGGTATCTCTACAGCGCACAAAGGAATACAGGAAATATCTCTAGAACGTACAAAGGAGTACACGAGGTATCTCTACAGCGTACAAAGGAGTACAGAAGGTATCTCTACAGCGCACAAAGGAGTACAGAAGGTATCTTTACAGCGCACAAAGGAGTACAGAAGGTATCTCTACAGCGCACAAAGGAGTACAGAAGGTATCTCTACAGCGCAAAAAGGAGTACAGGAAATATCTCTAGAACGTACAAAGGAGTACACGAGGTATCTCTACAGCGTACAAAGGAGTACAGAAGGTATCTCTACAGCGCACAAAGGAGTACAGAAGGTATCTCTACAGCGCACAAAGGAGTACAGAAGGTATCTCTACAGCGCACAAAGGAGTACAGAAGGTATCTCTACAGCGCATAAAGGAGTATAGGAAATATCTCTAGAACGTACAAAGGAGTACACGAGGTATCTCTACAGCGTACAAAGGAGTACAGAAGGTATTTCTACAGCGCACAAAGGAGTACAGAAGGTATCTCTACAGCGCACAAAGGAGTACAGAAGGTATCTCTACAGCGCACAAAGGAGTACAGAAGGTATCTCTACAGCGCACAAAGGAGTACAGGAAATATCTCTAGAACGTACAAAGGAGTACAGAAGGTATCTCTACAGCGCACAAAGGAGTACAGAAGGTATCTCTACAGCGCACAAAGGAGTACAGAAGGTATCTCTACAGCGCACAAAGGAGTACACGAGGTATCTCTACAGCGTACAAAGGAGTACAGAAGGTATCTCTACAGCGCACAAAGGAGTACAGAAGGTATCTCTACAGCGCACAAAGAAGTACAGAAGGTATCTCTACAGCGCACGAAGGAGTACAGGAAATATCTCTAGAACGCACAAAGGAGTACAGAAGGTATCTCTACAGCGCACAAAGGAGTACAGAAGGTATCTCTACAGCGCACAAAGGAGTACAGAAGTTATCTCTACAGCGCACAAAGGAGTACAGGAAATATCTCTAGAACGTACAAAGGAGTACACGAGGTATCTCTACAGCGTACAAAGGAGTACAGAAGGTATCTCTACAGCGCACAAAGGAGTACAGAAGGTATCTCTACAGCGCACAAAGGAGAACAGAAGGTATCTCTACAGCACACAAAGGAGTACAGAAGGTATCTCTACAGCGCACAAAGGAGTACAGGAAATATCTCTAGAACGTACAAAGGAGTACACGAGGTATCTCTACAGCGTACAATGGAGTACAGAAGGTATCTCTACAGCGCACAAATGAGTACAGAAGGTATCTCTACAGCGCACAAAGGAGTACAGAAGGTATCTCTACAGCGCACAAAGGAGTACAGAAGGTATCTCTACAGCGCACAAAGGAGTACAGGAAATATCTCTAGAACGTACAAAGGAGTACACGAGGTATCTCTACAGCGTACAAAGGAGTAAAGAAGGTATCTCTACAGCGCACAAAGGAGTACAGGAGGTATCTCTACAGCGTACAAAGGAGTACAGGAAATATCTCTAGAACGTACAAAGGAGTACAGAAGGTATCTCTACAGCGCACAAAGAAGTACAGAAGGTATCTCTACAGCGCACAAAGGAGTACAGGAAATATCTCTAGAACGTACAAAGGAGTACACGAGGTATCTCTACAGCGTACAAAGGAGTACAGAAGGTATCTCTACAGCGCACAAAGGAGTACAGAAGGTATCTCTACAGCGTACAAAGGAGTACAGAAGGTATCTCTACAGCGCACAAAGGAGTACAGAAGGTATCTCTACAGCGCACAAAGGAGTACAGAAGGTATCTCTACAGCGCACATAGGAGTACAGGAAATATCTCTAGAACGTACGAAGGAGTACACGAGGTATCTCTACAGCGTACAAAGGAGTACAGAAGGTATCTCTACAGCGCAAAAAGGAGTACAGAAGGTATCTCTACAGCGTACAAAGGAGTACAGAAGGTATCTCTACAGCGCACAAAGGAGTACAGAAGGTATCTCTACAGCGCACAAAGGAGTACAGAAGGTATCTCTACAGCGCACAAAGGAGTACAGGAAATATCTCTAGAACGTACACAGGAGTACAGAAGGTATCTCTACAGCGCACAAAGGAGTACAGAAGGTATCTCTACAGCGCACAAAGGAGTACAGAAGGTATCTCTACAGCGCACAAAGGAGTACAGAAGGTATCTCTACAGCGCACAAAGGAGTACAGGAAATATCTCTAGAACGTACAAAGAAGTACACGAGGTATCTCTACAGCGTACAAAGAAGTACAGAAGGTATCTCTACAGCGAACAAAGGAGTACAGAAGGTATCTCTACAGCGTACAAAGGAGTACAGAAGGTATCTCTACAGCGCACAAAGGAGTACAGAAGGTATCTCTACAGCGCACAAAGGAGTACAGAAGGTATCTCTACAGCGCACAAAGGAGTACAGGAAATATCTCTAGAACGTACAAAGGAGTACAGAAGGTATCTCTACAGCGCACAAAGGAGTACAGAAGGTATCTCTACAGCGCACAAAGGAGCACAGGAAATATCTCTAGAACGTACAAAGGAGTACACGAGGTATCTCTACAGCGTACAAAGGAGTACAGAAGGTATCTCTACAGCGCACAAAGGAGTACAGAAGGTATCTCTACAGCGCACAAAGGAGTACAGAAGGTATCTCTACAGCGCACAAAGGAGTACAGAAGGTATCTCTACAGCGCACAAAGGAGTACCGGAAATATCTTTAAAACGTACAAAGGAGTACACGAGGTATCTCTAGAGCGTACAAAGGAGTACAGAAGGTATCTCTACAGCGCACAAAGGAGTACAGAAGGTATCTCTACAGCGCACAAAGGAGTACAGAAGGTATCTCTACAGCGCACAAAGGAGTACTGGAAATATCTCTAGAACGTACAAAGGAGTACACGAGGTATCTCTACAGCGTACAAAGGAGTACAGAAGGTATCTCTACAGCGCACAAAGGAGTACAGAAGGTATCTCTACAGCGTACAAAGGAGTACAGAAGGTATCTCTACAGCGCACAAAGGAGTACAGAAGGTATCTCTACAGCGCACAAAGGAGTACAGAAGGTATCACTACAGCGCACAAAGGAGTACAGGAAATATCTCTAGAACGTACAAAGGAGTACAGAAGGTATCTCTACAGCGCACAAAGGAGTACAGAAGGTATCTCTACAGCGCACGAAGGAGTACAGAAGGTATCTCTACAGCGCACAAAGGAGTACAGAAGGTATCTCTACAGCGCACAAAGGAGTACAGAAGGTATCTCTACAGCGTACAAATGAGTACAGAAGGTATCTCTACAGCGCACAAAGGAGTACAGAAGGTATCTCTACAGCGCACAAAGGAGTACAGAAGGTATCTCTACAGCGCGCAAAGGAGTACAGGAAATATCTCTAGAACGTACAAAGGAGTACAGAAGGTATCTCTACAGCGCACAAAGGAGTACAGAAGGTATCTCTACAGCGCACAAAGGAGTACAGGAAATATCTCTAGAACGTACAAAGGAGTACACGAGGTATCTCTACAGCGTACAAAGGAGTACAGAAGGTATCTCTACAGCGCACAAAGGAGTACAGAAGGTATCTCTACAGCGCACAAAGGAGTACAGAAGGTATCTCTACAGCGCACAAAGGAGTACAGAAGGTATCTCTACAGCGCACAAAGGAGTACAGAAGGTATCTCTACAGCGCACAAAGGAGTACAGGAAATATCTCTAGAACGTACAAAGGAGTACACGAGGTATCTCTACAGCGCACAAAGGAGTACAGAAGGTATCTCTACAGCGCACAAAGGAGTACAGGAAATATCTCTAGAACGTACAAAGGAGTACACGAGGTATCTCTACAGCGCACAAAGGAGTACAGAAGGTATCTCTACAGCGCACAAAGGAGTACAGAAGGTATCTCTACAGCGCACAAAGGAGTACAGGAAATATCTCTAGAACGTACAAAGGAGTACACGAGGTATCTCTACAGCGTACAAAGGAGTACAGAAGGTATCTCTACAGCGCACAAAGGAGTACAGAAGGTATCTCTACAGCGCACAAAGGAGTACAGAAGGTATCTCTACAGCGCACAAAGGAGTACAGAAGGTATCTCTACAGCGCACAAAGGAGTACAGGAAATATCTCTAGAACGTACAAAGGAGTACACGTGGTATCTCTACAGCGTACAAAGGAGTTTAGAAGGTATCTCTACAGCGCACAAAGGAGTACAGAAGGTATCTCTACAGCGCACAAAGGAGTACAGAAGGTATCTCTACAGCGCACAAAGGAGTACAGAAGGTATCTCTACAGCGCACAAAGGAGTACAGGAAATATCTCTAAAACGTACAAAGGAGTACACGAGGTATCTCTACAGCGTACAAAGGAGTACAGAAGGTATCTCTACAGCGCACAAAGGAGTACAGAAGGTATCTCTACAGCGTACAAAGGAGTACAGGAAATATCTCTAGAACGTACAAAGGAGTACAGAAGGTATCTCTACAGCGCACAAAGGAGTACAGAAGGTATCTCTACAGCGCACAAAGGAGTACAGGAAATATCTCTAGAACGTATAAAGGAGTACACGAGGTATCTCTACAGCGTACAAAGGAGTACAGAAGGTATCTCTACAGCGCACAAAGGAGTACAGAAGGTATCTCTACAGCGCACAAAGGAGTACAGAAGGTATCTCTACAGCGCACAAAGGAGTACAGAAGGTATCTCTACAGCGCACAAAGGAGTACAGGAAATATCTCTAGAACGTACAAAGGAGTACACGAGGTATCTCTACAGCGTACAAAGGAGTACAGAAGGTATCTCTACAGCGCACAAAGGAGTACAGAAGGTATCTCTACAGCGCACAAAGGAGTACAGAAGGTATCTCTACAGCGCACAAAGGAGTACAGAAGGTATCTCTACAGCGCACAAAGGAGTACAGGAAATATCTCTAGAACGTACAAAGGAGTACACGAGGTATCTCTACAGCGCACAAAGGAGTACAGAAGGTATCTCTACAGCGCACAAAGGAGTACAGAAGGTATCTCTACAGCTCACAAAGGAGTACAGGAAATATCTCTAGAACGTACAAAAGAGTACACGAGGTATCTCTACAGCGCACAAAGGAGTACAGAAGGTATCTCTACAGCACACAAAGGAGTACAGAAGGTATCTCTACAGCGCACAAACGAGTACAGGAAATATCTCTAGAACGTACAAAGGAGTACAGAAGGTATCTCTACAGCGCACAAAGGAGTACAGAAGGTACCTCTACAGCGCACAAAGGAGTACAGGAAATATCTCTAGAACGTACAAAGGAGTACACGAGGTATCTCTACAGCGTACAAAGGAGTACAGAAGGTATCTCTACAGCGCACAAAGGAGTACAGGAAATATCTCTAGAACGTTCAAAGGAGTACACGAGGTATCTCTACAGCGTACAAAGGAGTACAGAAGGTATCTCTACAGCGCACATAGGAGTACAGGAAATATCTCTAGAACGTACAAAGGAGTACACGAGGTATCTCTACAGCGTACAAAGGAGTACAGAAGGTATCTCTACAGTGCACAAAGGAGTACAGAAGGTATCTCTACAGCGCACAAAGGAGTACAGAAAGTATCTCTACAGCGCACAAAGGAGTACAGAAGGTATCTCTACAGCGCACAAAGGAGTACAGGAAATATCTCTAGAACGTACAAAGGAGTACACGAGGTATCTCTACAGCGTACAAAGGAGTACAGAAGGTATCTCTACAGCGCACAAAGGAGTACAGAAGGTATCTCTACAGCGCACAAAGGAGTACAGAAGGTATCTCTACAGCGCACAAAGGAGTACAGGAAATATCTCTAGAACGTACAAAGGAGTACACGAGGTATCTCTACAGCGTACAAAGGAGTACAGAAGGTATCTCTACAGCGCACAAAGGAGTACAGAAGGTATCTCTACAGCGCACAAGGGAGTACAGAAGGTATCTCTACAGCGCACAAAGGAGTACAGAAGGTATCTCTACAGCGCACAAAGGAGTACAGGAAATATCTCTAGAACGTACAAAGGAGTACACGAGGTATCTCTACAGCGTACAAAGGAGTACAGAAGGTATCTCTACAGCGCACAAAGGAGTACAGGAAATATCTCTAGAACGTACAAAGGAGTACAAGGGGTATCTCTACAGCGTACAAAGGAGTACAGAAGGTATCACTACAGCGCACAAAGGAGTACAGAAGGTATCTCTACAGCGTACAAAGGAGTACAGAAAGTATCTCTACAGCGCACAAAGGAGTACAGAAGGTATCTCTACAGCGCACAAAGGAGTACAGAAGGTATCTCTACAGCGCACAAAGGAGTACAGGAAATATCTCTAGAACGTACAAAGGAGTGAAGAAGGTATCTCTAAAGCGCACAAAGGAGTACAGAAGGTATCTCTACAGCGCACAAAGAAGTACAGGAAATATCTCTAGAACGTACATAGGAGTACACGAGGTATCTCTACAGCGTACAAAGGAGTACAGAAGGTATCTCTACAGCGCACAAAGGAGTACAGAAGGTATCTCTACAGCGCACAAAGGAGTACAGAAGGTATCTCTACAGCGCACAAAGGAGTACAGAAGGTATCTCTACAGCGCACAAAGAAGTACAGGAAATATCTCTAGAACGTACAAAGGAGTACACGAGGTATCTCTACAGCGTACAAAGGAGTACAGAAGGCATCTCTACAGCGCACAAAAAAGTACAGAAGGTATCTCTACAGCGCACAAAGGAGTACAGAAGGTATCTCTACAGCGCACAAAGGAGTACAGGAAATATCTCTAAAACGTACAAAGGAGAACACGAGGTATCTCTACAGCGTACAAAGGAGTACAGAAGGTATCTCTACAGCGCACAAAGGAGTACAGAAGGTATCTCTACAGCGTACAAAGGAGTACAGAAGGTATCTCTACAGCGCACAAAGAAGTAAAGAAGGTATCTCTACAGCGCACAAAGGAGTACAGAAGGTATCTCTACAGCGCACAAAGGAGTACAGGAAATATCTCTAGAACGTACAAAGGAGTACACGAGGTATCTCTACAGCGTACAAAGGAGTACAGAAAGTATCTCTACAGCGCACAAAGGAGTACAGAAGGTATCTCTACAGCGTACAAAGGAGTACAGAAGGTATCTCTACAGCACACAAAGGAGTACAGAAGGTATCTCTACAGCGCACAAAGGAGTAAAGAAGGTATCTCTACAGCGCACAAAGGAGTACAGAAGGTATCTCTACAGCGCACAAAGGAGTACAGAAGGTATCTCTACAGCGCACAAAGGAGTACAGAAGGTATCTCTACAGCGCACAAAGGAGTACAGAAGGTATCTCTACAGCGCACAAAGGAGTACAGAAGGTATCTCTACAGCGTACAAAGGAGTACAGAAGGTATCTCTACAGCGCACAAAGGAGTACAGAAGGTATCTCTACAGCGCACAAAGGAGTACAGAAGGTATCTCTACAGCGCACAAAGGAGTACAGGAAATATCTCTAGAACGTACAAAGGAGTACAGAAGGTATCTCTACAGCGCACAAAGGAGTACAGAAGGTATCTCTACAGCGCACAAAGGAGTACAGGAAATATCTCTAGAACGTACAAAGGAGTACACGAGGTATCTCTACAGCGTACAAAGGAGTACAGAAGGTATCTCTACAGCGCACAAAGGAGTACAGAAGGTATCTCTACAGCGCACAAAGGAGTACAGAAGGTATCTCTACAGCGCACAAAGGAGTACAGAAGGTATCTCTACAGCGCACAAAGGAGTACAGAAGGTATCTCTACAGCGCACAAAGGTGTACAGGAAATATCTCTAGAACGTACAAAGGAGTACACGAGGTATCTCTACAGCGCACAAAGGAGTACAGAAGGTATCTCTACAGCGCACAAAGGAGTACAGGAAATATCTCTAGAACGTACAAAGGAGTACACGAGGTATCTCTACAGCGCACAAAGGAGTACAGAAGGTATCTCTACAGCGCACAAAGGAGTACAGAAGGTATCTCTACAGCGCACAAAGGAGTACAGGAAATATCTCTAGAACGTACAAAGGAGTACACGAGGTATCTCTACAGCGTACAAAGGAGTACAGAAGGTATCTCTACAGCGCACAAAGGAGTACAGAAGGTATCTCTACAGCGCACAAAGGAGTACAGAAGGTATCTCTACAGCGCACAAAGGAGTACAGAAGGTATCTCTACAGCGCACATAGGAGTACAGGAAATATCTCTAGAACGTACAAAGGAGTACACGTGGTATCTCTACAGCGTACAAAGGAGTTTAGAAGGTATCTCTACAGCGCACAAAGGAGTACAGAAGGTATCTCTACAGCGCACAAAGGAGTACAGAAGGTATCTCTACAGCGCACAAAGGAGTACAGAAGGTATCTCTACAGCGCACAAAGGAGTACAGGAAATATCTCTAAAACGTACAAAGGAGTACACGAGGTATCTCTACAGCGTACAAAGGAGTACAGAAGGTATCTCTACAGCGCACAAAGGAGTACAGAAGGTATCTCTACAGCGTACAAAGGAGTACAGGAAATATCTCTAGAACGTACAAAGGAGTACAGAAGGTATCTCTACAGCGCACAAAGGAGTACAGAAGGTATCTCTACAGCGCACAAAGGAGTACAGGAAATATCTCTAGAACGTATAAAGGAGTACACGAGGTATCTCTACAGCGTACAAAGGAGTACAGAAGGTATCTCTACAGCGCACAAAGGAGTACAGAAGGTATCTCTACAGCGCACAAAGGAGTACAGAAGGTATCTCTACAGCGCACAAAGGAGTAAAGAAGGTATCTCTACAGCGCACAAAGAAGTACAGGAAATATCTCTAGAACGTACAAAGGAGTACACGAGGTATCTCTACAGCGTACAAAGGAGTACAGAAGGTATCTCTACAGCGCACAAAGGAGTACAGAAGGTATCTCTACAGCGCACAAAGGAGTACAGAAGGTATCTCTACAGCGCACAAAGGAGTACAGCAGGTATCTCTACAGCGCACAAAGGAGTACAGGTAATATCTCTAGAACGTACAAAGGAGTACACGAGGTATCTCTACAGCGCACAAAGGAGTACAGAAGGTATCTCTACAGCGCACAAAGGAGTACAGAAGGTATCTCAACAGCTCACAAAGGAGTACAGGAAATGTCTCTAGAACGTACAAAGGAGTACACGAGGTATCTCTACAGCGCACAAAGGAGTACAGAAGGTATCTCTACAGCACACAAAGGAGTACAGAAGGTATCTCTACAGCGCACAAACGAGTACAGGAAATATCTCTAGAACGTACAAAGGAGTACAGAAGGTATCTCTACAGCGCACAAAGGAGTACAGAAGGTATCTCTACAGCGCACAAAGGAGTACAGGAAATATCTCTAGAACGTACAAAGGAGTACACGAGGTATCTCTACAGCGTACAAAGGAGTACAGAAGGTATCTCTACAGCGCACAAAGGAGTACAGGAAATATCTCTAGAACGTTCAAAGGAGTACACGAGGTATCTCTACAGCGTACAAAGGAGTACAGAAGGTATCTCTACAGCGCACAAAGGAGTACAGGAAATATCTCTAGAACGTACAAAGGAGTGCACGAGGTATCTCTACAGCGTACAAAGGAGTACAGAAGGTATCTCTACAGCGCACAAAGGAGTACAGAAGGTATCTCTACAGCGCACAAAGGAGTACAGAAGGTATCTCTACAGCGCACAAAGGAGTACAGAAGGTATCTCTACAGCGCACAAAGGAGTACAGGAAATATCTCTAGAACGTACAAAGGAGTACACGAGGTATCTCTACAGCGTACAAAGGAGTACAGAAAGTATCTCTACAGCGCACAAAGGAGTACAGGAAATATCTCTAGAACGTACAAAGGAGTACACGAGGTATCTCTACAGCGTACAAAGGAGTACAGAAGGTATCTCTACAGCGCACAAAGGAGTACAGAAGGTATCTCTACAGCGCACAAAGGAGTACAGAAGGTATCTCTACAGCGCACAAAGGAGTACAGAAGGTATCTCTACAGTGCACAAAGGAGTACAGAAGGTATCTCTACAGCGCACAAAGGAGTACAGAAGGTATCTCAACAGCGCACAAAGGAGTACATAAGTTATCTTTACAGCGCACAAAGGAGTACAGAAGGTATCTCTACAGCGCACAAAGGAGTACAGGAAATATCTCTAGAACGTACAAAGGAGTACACGAGGTATCTCTACAGCGTACAAAGGAGTACAGAAGGTATCTCTACAGCGCACAAAGGAGTACAGAAGGTATCTCTACAGCGCACAAAGGAGTACAGAAGGTATCTCTACAGCGCACAAAGGAGTACAGAAGGTATCTCTACAGCGCACAAAGGAGTACAGAAGGTATCTCAACAGCGCACAAAGGAGTACAGGAAATATCTCTAGAACGTACAAAGGAGTACGGAAGGTATCTCTACAGCGCACAAAGGAGTACAGAAGGTATCTCTACAGCGCACAAAGGAGTACAGAAGGTATCTCTACAGCGCACAAAGGAGTACAGAAGGTATCTCTACAGCGCACAAAGGAGTACAGAAGGTATCTCTACAGCGCACAAAGGAGTTCAGGAAATATCTCTAGAACGTACAAAGGAGTACACGAGGTATCTCTACAGCGTACAAAGGAGTTTAGAAGGTATCTCTACAGCGCACAAAGGAGTACACGAGGTATCTCTACAGCGTACAAAGGAGTACAGAAGGTATCTCTACAGCGCACAAAGGAGTACAGAAGGTATCTCTACAGCATACAAAGGAGTACAGGAAATATCTCTAGAACGTACAAAGGAGTACAGAAGGTATCTCTACAGCGCACAAAGGAGTACAGAAGGTATCTCTACAGCGCACAAAGGAGTACAGGAAATATCTCTAGAACGTACAAAGGAGTACACGAGGTATATCTACAGCGTACAAAGGAGTACAGAAGGTATCTCTACAGCGCACAAAGGAGTACAGAAGGTATCTCTACAGCGCACAAAGGAGTACAGAAGGTATCTCTACAGCGCACAAAGGAGTACAGAAGGTATCTCTACAGCGCACAAAGGAGTACAGGAAATATCTCTAGAACGTACAAAGGAGTACACGAGGTATCTCTACAGCGTACAAAGGAGTACAGAAGGTATCTCTACAGCGCACAAAGGAGTACAGAAGGTATCTCTACAGCGCACAAAGGAGTACAGAAGGTATCTCTACAGCGCACAAAGGAGTACAGAAGGTATCTCTACAGCGCACAAAGGAGTACAGGAAATATCTCTAGAACGTACAAAGGAGTACACGAGGTATCTCTACAGCGCACAAAGGAGTACAGAAGGTATCTCTACAGCGCACAAAGGAGTACAGAAGGTATCTCTACAGCGCACAGAGGAGTACAGGAAATATCTCTAGAACGTACAAAGGAGTACACGAGGTATCTCTACAGCGCACAAAGGAGTACAGAAGGTATCTCTACAGCGCACAAAGGAGTACAGAAGGTATCTCTACAGCGCACAAAGGAGTACAGGAAATATCTCTAGAACGTACAAAGGAGTACACGAGGTATCTCTACAGCGTACAAAGGAGTACAGAAGGTATCTCTACAGCGCACAAAGGAGTACAGAAGGTATCTCTACAGCGCACAAAGGAGTACAGAAGGTATCTCTACAGCGCACAAAGGAGTACAGAAGGTATCTCTACAGCGCACAAAGGAGTACAGGAAATATCTCTAGAACGTAAGATGGAGTACACGAGGTATCTCTACAGCGTACAAAGGAGTACAGAAGGTATCTCTACAGCGTACAAAGGAGTACAGAAGGTATCTCTACAGCGCACAAAGGAGTACAGAAGGTATCTCTACAGCGCACAAAGGAGTACAGAAGGTATCTCTACAGCGCACAAAAGAGTACAGAAGGTATCTCTACAGCGCACAAAGGAGTACAGGAAATATCTCTAGAACGTACAAAGGAGTACAGAAGGTATCTCTACAGCGCACAAAGGAGTACAGAAGGTATCTCTACAGCGCACAAAGGAGCACAGGAAATATCTCTAGAACGTACAAAGGAGTACACGAGGTATCTCTACAGCGTACAAAGGAGTACAGAAGGTATCTCTACAGCGCACAAAGGAGTACAGAAGGTATCTCTACAGCGCACAAAGGAGTACAGAAGGTATCTCTACAGCGCACAAAGAAGTACAGAAGGTATCTCTACAGCGCACAAAGGAGTACCGGAAATATCTTTAGAACGTACAAAGGAGTACACGAGGTATCTCTAGAGCGTACAAAGGAGTACAGAAGGTATCTCTACAGCGCACAAAGGAGTACAGAAGGTATCTCTACAGCGCACAAAGGAGTACAGAAGGTATCTCTACAGCGCACAAAGGAGTACAGGAAATATCTCTAGAACGTACAAAGGAGTACACGAGGTATCTCTACAGCGTACAAAGGAGTACAGAAGGTATCTCTACAGCGCACAAAGGAGTACAGAAGGTATCTCTACAGCGTACAAAGGAGTACAGAAGGTATCTCTACAGCGCACAAAGGAGTACAGAAGGTATCTCTACAGCGCACAAAGGAGTACAGAAGGTATCTCTACAGCGCACAAAGGAGTACTGGAAATATCTCTAGAACGTACAAAGGAGTACACGAGGTATCTCTACAGCGTACAAAGAATTACAGAAGGTATCTCTACAGCGCACAAAGGAGTACAGAAGGTATCTCTACAGCGTACAAAGGAGTACAGAAGGTATCTCTACAGCGCACGAAGGAGTACAGAAGGTATCTCTACAGCGCACAAAGGAGTACAGAAGGTATCACTACAGCGCACAAAGGAGTACAGGAAATATCTCTAGAACGTACAAAGGAGTACAGAAGGTATCTCTACAGCGCACAAAGGAGTACAGAAGGTATCTCTACAGCGCACGAAGGAGTACAGAGGGTATCTCTACAGCGCACAAAGAAGTACAGAAGGTATCTCTACAGCGCACAAAGGAGTACAGAAGGTATCTCTACAGCGTACAAAGGAGTACAGAAGGTATCTCTACAGCGCACAAAGGAGTACAGAAGGTATCTCTACAGCGCACAAAGGAGTACAGAAGGTATCTCTACAGCGCACAAAGGAGTACAGGAAATATCTCTAGAACGTACAAAGGAGTACAGAAGGTATCTCTACAGCGCACAAAGGAGTACAGAAGGTATCTCTACAGCGCACAAAGGAGTACATGAAATATCTCTAGAACGTACAAAGGAGTACACGAGGTATTTCTACAGCGTACAAAGGAGTACAGAAGGTATCTCTACAGCGCACAAAGGAGTACAGAAGGTATCTCTACAGCGCACAAAGGAGTACAGAAGGTATCTCTACAGCGCACAAAGGAGTACAGAAGGTATCTCTACAGCGCACAAAGGAGTCCAGAAGGTATCTCTACAGCGCACAAAGGAGTACAGGAAATATCTCTAGAACGTACAAAGGAGTACACGAGGTATCTCTACAGCGCACAAAGGAGTACAGAAGGTATCTCTACAGCGCACAAAGGAGTACAGGAAATATCTCTAGAACGTATAAAGGAGTACACGAGGTATCTCTACAGCGTACAAAGGAGTACAGAAGGTATCTCTACAGCGCACAAAGGAGTACAGAAGGTATCTCTACAGCGCACAAAGGAGTACAGAAGGTATCTCTAAAGCGCACAAAGGAGTACAGAAGGTATCTCTACAGCGCACAAAGGAGTACAGGAAATATCTCTAGAACGTACAAAGGAGTACACGAGGTATCTCTACAGCGTACAAAGGAGTACAGAAGATATCTCTACAGCGCACAAAGGAGTACAGAAGGTATCTCTACAGCGCACAAAGGAGTACAGAAGGTATCTCTACAGCGCACAAAGGAGTACAGAAGGTATCTCTACAGCGCACAAAGGAGTACAGGAAATATCTCTAGAACGTACAAAGGAGTACACGAGGTATCTCTACAGCGCACAAAGGAGTACAGAAGGTATCTCTACAGCGCACAAAGGAGTACAGAAGGTATCTCTACAGCGCACAAAGGAGTACAGGAAATATCTCTAGAACGTACAAAGGAGTACACGAGGTATCTCTACAGCGTACAAAGGAGTACAGAAGATATCTCTACAGCGCACAAAGGAGTACAGAAGGTATCTCTACAGCACACAAAGGAGTACAGAAGGTATCTCTACAGCGCACAAACGAGTACAGGAAATATCTCTAGAACGTACAAAGGAGTACAGAAGGTATCTCTACAGCGCACAAAGGAGTACAGAAGGTATCTCTACAGCGCACAAAGGAGTACAGGAAATATCTCTAGAACGTACAAAGGAGTACACGAGGTATCTCTACAGCGTACAAAGGAGTACAGAAGGTATCTCTACAGCGCACAAAGGAGTACAGGAAATATCTCTAGAACGTTCAAAGGAGTACACGAGGTATCTCTACAGCGTACAAAGGAGTACAGAAGGTATCTCTACAGCGCACAAAGGAGTACAGGAAATATCTCTAGAACGTACAAAGGAGTACACGAGGTATCTCTACAGCGTACAAAGGAGTACAGAAGGTATCTCTACAGCGCACAAAGGAGTACAGAAGGTATCTCTACAGCGCACAAAGGAGTACAGAAGGTATCTCTACAGCGCACAAAGGAGTACAGAAGGTATCTCTACAGCGCACAAAGGAGTACAGGAAATATCTCTAGAACGTACAAAGGAGTACACGAGGTATCTCTACAGCGTACAAAGGAGTACAGAAGGTATCTCTACAGCGCACAAAGGAGTACAGAAGGTATCTCTACAGCGCACAAAGGAGTACAGAAGGTATCTCTACAGCGCACAAAGGAGTACAGGAAATATCTCTAGAACGTACAAAGGAGTACACGAGGTATCTCTACAGCGTACAAAGGAGTACAGAAGGTATCTCTACAGCGCACAAAGGAGTACAGAAGGTATCTCTACAGCGCACAAAGGAGTACAGAAGGTATCTCTACAGCGCACAAAGGAGTACAGAAGGTATCTCTACAGCGCACAAAGGAGTACAGGAAATATCTCTAGAACGTACAAAGGAGTACACGAGGTATCTCTACAGCGAACAAAGGAGTACAGAAGGTATCTCTACAGCGCACAAAGGAGTACAGGAAATATCTCTAGAACGTACAAAGGAGTACACGAGGTATCTCTACAGCGTACAAAGGAGTACAGAAGGTATCTCTACAGCGCACAAAGGAGTACAGAAGGTATCTCTACAGCGCACAAAGGAGTACAGAAGGTATCTCAACAGCGCACAAAGGAGTACATAAGTTATCTTTACAGCGCACAAAGGAGTACAGAAGGTATCTCTACAGCGCACAAAGGAGTACAGGAAATATCTCTAGAACGTACAAAGGAGTACACGAGGTATCTCTACAGCGTACAAAGGAGTACAGAAGGTATCTCTACAGCGCACAAAGGAGTACAGAAGGTATCTCTACAGCGCACAAAGGAGTACAGAAGGTATCTCTACAGCGCACAAAGGAGTACAGAAGGTATCTCTACAGCGCACAAAGGAGTACAGGAAATATCTCTAGAACGTACAAAGGAGTACACGAGGTATCTCTACAGCGCACAAAGGAGTACAGAAGGTATCTCTACAGCGCACAAAGGAGTACAGAAGGTATCTCTACAGCGCACAGAGGAGTAAAGGAAATATCTCTAGAACGTACAAAGGAGTACACGAGGTATCTCTACAGCGCACAAAGGAGTACAGAAGGTGTCTCTACAGCGCACAAAGGAGTACAGAAGGTATCTCTACAGCGCACAAAGGAGTACAGGAAATATCTCTAGAACGTACAAAGGAGTACACGAGGTATCTCTACAGCGTACAAAGGAGTACAGAAGGTATCTCTACAGCGCACAAAGGAGTACAGGAGGTATCTCTACAGCGCACAAAGGAGTACAGAAGGTATCTCTACAGCGCACAAAGGAGTACAGGAAATATCTCTAGAACGTAAGATGGAGTACACGAGGTATCTCTACAGCGTACAAAGGAGTACAGAAGGTATCTCTACAGCGCACAAAGGAGTACAGAAGGTATCTCTACAGCGCACAAAGAAGTACAGAATGTATCTCTACAGCGCACAAAGGAGTACAGAAGGTATCTCTACAGCGCACAAAGGAGTACAGGAAATATCTCTAGAACGTACAAAGGAGTACAGAAGGTATCTCTACAGCGAACAAAGGAGTACAGAAGGTATCTCTACAGCGCACAAAGGAGTACAGGAAATATCTCTAGAACGTACAAAGGAGTACACGAGGTATCTCTACAGCGTACAAAGGAGTACAGAAGGTATCTCTACAGCGCACAAAGGAGTACAGAAGGTATCTCTACAGCGCACAAAGGAGTACACGAGGTATCTCTACAACGCACAAAGGAGTACAGAAGGTATCTCTACAGCGCACAAAGGAGTACAGGAAATATCTCTAGAACGTTCAAAGGAGTACACGAGGTATCTCTACAGCGTACAAAGGAGTACAGAAGGTGTCTCTACAGCGCACAAAGGAGTACAGGAGTTATCTCTACAGCGCACAAAGGAGTACAGAAGGTATCTCTACAGCGCACAAAGGAGTACAGAAGGTATCTCTACAGCGCACAAAGGAGTACAGGAAATATCTCTAGAACGTACAAAGGAGTACACGAGGTATCTCTACAGCGTACAAAGGAGTACAGAAGGTATCTCTACAGCGCACAAAGAAGTACTGAAGGTATCTCTACAGCGCACAAAGGAGTACAGGAAATATCTCTAGAACGTACAAAGGAGTACACGAGGTATCTCTACAGCGTACAAAGGAGTACAGAAGGTATCTCTACAGCGCATAAAGGAGAACAGAAGGTATCTCTACAGCGCACATAGGAGTACAGAAGGTATCTCTACAGCGCACAAAGGCGTACAGAAGGTATCTCTACAGCGCACAAAGGAGTACAGGAAATATCTCTAGAACGTACAAAGGAGTACACGAGGTATCTCTATAGCGCACAAAGGAGTACAGAAGGTATCTCTACAGCACACAAAGGAGTACAGAAGGTATCTCTACAGCGCACAAAGGAGTACAGGAAATATCTCTAGAACGTACAAAGGAGTACAGAAGGTATCTCTACAGCGCACAAAGGAGTACAGAAGGTATCTCTACAGCGCACAAAGGAGTACAGGAAATATCTCTAGAACGTACAAAGGAGTACACGAGGTATCTCTACAGCGTACAAAGGAGTACAGAAGGTATCTCTACAGCGCACAAAGGAGTACAGGAAATATCTCTAGAACGTTCAAAGGAGTACACGAGGTATCTCTACAGCGTACAAAGGAGTACAGAAGGTATCTCTACAGCGCACAAAGGAGTACAGGAAATATCTCTAGAACGTACAAAGGAGTACACGAGGTATCTCTACAGCGTACAAAGGAGTACAGAAGGTATCTCTACAGCGCACAAAGGAGTACAGAAGGTATCTCTACAGCGCACAAAGGAGTACAGAAGGTATCTCTACAGCGCACAAAGTAGTACAGAAGGTATCTCTACAGCGCACAAAGGAGTACAGGAAATATCTCTAGAACGTACAAAGGAGTACACGAGGTATCTCTACAGCGCACAGAGGAGTACAGAAGGTATCTCTACAGCGCACAAAGGAGTACAGAAGGTATCTCTACAGCGCACAAAGGAGTACAGAAGGTATCTCTACAGCGCACAAAGGAGTACAGGAAATATCTCTAGAACGTACAAAGGAGTACACGAGGTATCTCTACAGCGTACAAAGGAGTACAGAAGGTATCTCTACAGCGAACAAAGGAGTACAGAAGGTATCTCTACAGCGTACAAAGGAGTACAGAAGGTATCTCTACAGCGCACAAAGGAGTACAGAAGGTATCTCTACAGCGCACAAAGGAGTACAGAAGGTATCTCTACAACGCACAAAGGAGTACAGGAAATATCTCTAGAACGTACAAAGGAGTACAGAAGGTATCTCTACAGCGCACAAAGGAGTACAGAAGGTATCTCTACAGCGCACAAAGGAGTACAGGAAATATCTCTAGAACGTACAAAGGAGTGCACGAGGTATCTCTACAGCGTACAAAGGAGTACAGAAGGTATCTCTACAGCGCACAAAGGAGTACAGAAGGTATCTCTACAGCGCACAAAGGAGTACAGAAGGTATCTCTACAGCGCACAAAGGAGTACAGAAGGTATCTCTACAGCGCACAAAGGAGTACCGGAAATATCTTTAGAACGTACAAAGGAGTACACGAGGTATCTCTAGAGCGTACAAAGGAGTACAGAAGGTATCTCTACAGCGCACAAAGGAGTACAGAAGGTATCTCTACAGCGCACAAAGGAGTACAGAAGGTATCTCAACAGCGCACAAAGGAGTACAGGAAATATCTCTAGAACGTACAAAGGAGTACACGAGGTATCTCTACAGCGTACAAAGGAGTACAGAAGGTATCTCTACAGCGCACAAAGGAGTACAGAAGGTATCTCTACAGCGTACAAAGGAGTACAGAAGGAATCTCTACAGCGCACAAAGGAGTACAGAAGGTATCTCTACAGCGCACAAAGGAGTACAGAAGGTATCTCTACAGCGCACAAAGGAGTACAGGAAATATCTCTAGAACGTACAAAGGAGTACACGAGGTATCTCTACAGCGTACAAAGGAGTACAGAAGGTATCTCTACAGCGCACAAAGGAGTACAGAAGGTATCTCTACAGCGTACAAAGGAGTACAGAAGGTATCTCTACAGCGCACAAAGGAGTACAGAAGGTATCTCTACAGCGCACAAAGGAGTACAGAAGGTATCACTACAGCGCACAAAGGAGTACAGGAAATATCTCTAGAACGTACAAAGGAGTACAGAAGGTATCTCTAAAGCGCACAAAGGAGTACAGAAGGTATCTCTACAGCGCACGAAGGAGTACAGAAGGTATCTCTACAGCGCACAAAGGAGTACAGAAGGTATCTCTACAGCGCACAAAGGAGTACAGAAGGTATCTCTACAGCGTACAAAGGAGTACAGAAGGTATCTCTACAGCGCACAAAGGAGTACAGAAGGTATCTCTACAGCGCACAAAGGAGTACAGAAGGTATCTCTACAGCGCACACAGGAGTACAGGAAATATCTCTAGAACGTACAAAGGAGTACAGAAGGTATCTCTACAGCGCACAAAGGAGTACAGAAGGTATCTCTACAGCGCACAAAGGAGTACAGGAAGTATCTCTAGAACGCACAAAGGATTACACGAGGTATCTCTACAGCGTACAAAGGAGTACAGAAGGTATCTCTACAGCGCACAAAGGAGTACAGGAAATATCTCTAGAACGTACAAAGGAGTACACGAGGTATCTCTACAGCGTACAAAGGAGTACAGAAGGTATCTCTACAGCGCACAAAGGAGTACAGAAGGTATCTCTACAGCGCACAAAGGAGTACAGAAGGTATCTCTACAGCGCACAAAGGAGTACAGAAGGTATCTCTACACCGCACAAAGGAGTACAGGAAATATCTCTAGAACGTACAAAGGAGTACACGTGGTATCTCTACATCGCACAAAGGAGTACAGAAGGTATCTCTACAGCGCACAAAGGAGTACAGAAGGTATCTCTACAGCGCACAAAGGAGTACAGAAGGTATCTCTACAGCGCACAAAGGAGTACAGGAAATATCTCTAGAACGTACAAAGGAGTACACGAGGTATCTCTACAGCGCACAAAGGAGTACAGAAGGTATCTCTACAGCGCACAAAGGAGTACAGAAGGTATCTCTACAGCGCACAGAGGAGTACAGGAAATATCTCTAGAACGTACAAAGGAGTACACGAGGTATCTCTACAGCGCACAAAGGAGTACAGAAGGTATCTCTACAGCGCACAAAGGAGTACAGAAGGTATCTCTACAGCGCACAAAGGAGTACAGGAAATATCTCTAGAACGTACAAAGGAGTACACGAGGTGTCTCTACAGCGTACAAAGGAGTACAGAAGGTATCTCTACAGCGCACAAAGGAGTACAGGAGGTATCTCTACAGCGCACAAAGGAGTACAGAAGGTATCTCTACAGCGCACAAAGGAGTACAGGAAATATCTCTAGAACGTAAGATGGAGTACACGAGGTATCTCTACAGCGTACAAAGGAGTACAGAAGGTATCTCTACAGCGCACAAAGGAGTACAGAAGGTATCTCTACAGCGCACAAAGAAGTACAGAATGTATCTCTACAGCGCACAAAGGAGTACAGAAGGTATCTCTACAGCGCACAAAGGAGTACAGGAAATATCTCTAGAACGTACAAAGGAGTACAGAAGGTACCTCTACAGCGAACAAAGGAGTACAGAAGGTATCTCTACAGCGCACAAAGGAGTACAGGAAATATCTCTAGAACGTACAAAGGAGTACACGAGGTATCTCTACAGCGTACAAAGGAGTACAGAAGGTATCTCTACAGCGCACAAAGGAGTACAGAAGGTATCTCTACAGCGCACAAAGGAGTACACGAGGTATCTCTACAACGCACAAAGGAGTACAGAAGGTATCTCTACAGCGCACAAAGGAGTACAGGAAATATCTCTAGAACGTTCAAAGGAGTACACGAGGTATCTCTACAGCGTACAAAGGAGTACAGAAGGTGTCTCTACAGCGCACAAAGGAGTACAGGAGTTATCTCTACAGCGCACAAAGGAGTACAGAAGGTATCTCTACAGCGCACAAAGGAGTACAGAAGGTATCTCTACAGCGCACAAAGGAGTACAGGAAATATCTCTAGAACGTACAAAGGAGTACACGAGGTATCTCTACAGCGTACAAAGGAGTACATAAGGTATCTCTACAGCGCACAAAGAAGTACAGAAGGTATCTCTACAGCGCACAAAGGAGTACAGGAAATATCTCTAGAACGTACAAAGGAGTACACGAGGTATCTCTACAGCGTACAAAGGAGTACAGAAGGTATCTCTACAGCGCACAAAGGAGTACAGAAGGTATCTCTACAGCGCACAAAGGAGTACAGAAGGTATCTCTACAGCGCACAAAGGCGTACAGAAGGTATCTCTACAGTGCACAAAGGAGTACAGGAAATATCTCTAGAACGTACAAAGGAGTACACGAGGTATCTCTACAGCGCACAAAGGAGTACAGAAGGTATCTCTACAGCACACAAAGGAGTACAGAAGGTATCTCTACAGCGCACAAAGGAGTACAGGAAATATCTCTAGAACGTACAAAGGAGTACAGAAGGTATCTCTACAGCGCACAAAGGAGTACAGAAGGTATCTCTACAGCGCACAAAGGAGTACAGGAAATATCTCTAGAACGTACAAAGGAGTACACGAGGTATCTCTACAGCGTACAAAGGAGTACAGAAGTATCTCTACAGCGCACAAAGGAGTACAGGAAATATCTCTAGAACGTTCAAAGGAGTACACGAGGTATCTCTACAGCGTACAAAGGAGTACAGAAGGTATCTCTACAGCGCACAAAGGAGTACAGGAAATATCTCTAGAACGTACAAAGGAGTACACGAGGTATCTCTACAGCGTACAAAGGAGTACAGAAGGTATCTCTACAGCGCACAAAGGAGTACAGAAGGTATCTCTACAGCGCACAAAGAAGTACAGAAGGTATCTCTACAGCGCACAAAGTAGTACAGAAGGTATCTCTACAGCGCACAAAGGAGTACAGGAAATATCTCTAGAAGGTACAAAGAAGTACACGAGGTATCTCTACAGCGCACAAAGGAGTACAGAAGGTATCTCTACAGCGCACAAAGGAGTACAGAAGGTATCTCTACAGCGCACAAAGGAGTACAGAAGGTATCTCTACAGCGCACAAAGGAGTACAGGAAATATCTCTAGAACGAACAAAGGAGTACACGAGGTATCTCTACAGCGTACAAAGGAGTACAGAAGGTATCTCTACAGCGCACAAAGGAGTACAGGAAATATCTCTAGAACGTACAAAGGAGTGCACGAGGTATCTCTACAGCGTACAAAGGAGTACAGAAGGTATCTCTACAGCGCACAAAGGAGTACAGAAGGTATCTCTACAGCGCACAAAGGAGTACAGAAGGTATCTCTACAGCGCACAAAGGAGTACAGAAGGTATCTCTACAGCGCACAAAGGAGTACCGGAAATATCTTTAGAACGTACAAAGGAGTACACGAGGTATCTCTAGAGCGTACAAAGGAGTACAGAAGGTATCTCTACAGCGCACAAAGGAGTACAGAAGGTATCTCTACAGCGCACAAAGGAGTACAGAAGGTATCTCAACAGCGCACAAAGGAGTACAGGAAATATCTCTAGAACGTACAAAGGAGTACACGAGGTATCTCTACAGCGTACAAAGGAGTACAGAAGGTATCTCTACAGCGCACAAAGGAGTACAGAAGGTATCTCTACAGCGTACAAAGGAGTACAGAAGGTATCTCTACAGCGCACAAAGGAGTACAGAAGGTATCTCTACAGCGCACAAAGGAGTACAGAAGGTATCTCTACAGCGCACAAAGGAGTACAGGAAATATCTCTAGAACGTACAAAGGAGTACACGAGGTATCTCTACAGCGTACAAAGGAGTACAGAAGGTATCTCTACAGCGCACAAAGGAGTACAGAAGGTATCTCTACAGCGTACAAAGGAGTACAGAAGGTATCTCTACAGCGCACAAAGGAGTACAGAAGGTATCTCTACAGCGCACAAAGGAGTACAGAAGGTATCACTACAGCGCACAAAGGCGTACAGGAAATATCTCTAGAACGTACAAAGGAGTACAGAAGGTATCTCTAAAGCGCACAAAGGAGTACAGAAGGTATCTCTACAGCGCACGAAGGAGTACAGAAGGTATCTCTACAGCGCACAAAGGAGTACAGAAGGTATCTCTACAGCGCACAAAGGAGTACAGAAGGTATCTCTACAGCGTACAAAGGAGTACAGAAGGTATCTCTACATCGCACAAAGGAGTACAGAAGGTATCTCTACAGCGCATAAAGGAGTACAGAAGGTATCTCTACAGCGCACACAGGAGTACAGGAAATATCTCTAGAACGTACAAAGGAGTACAGAAGGTATCTCTACAGCGCACAAAGGAGTACAGAAGGTATCTCTACAGCGCACAAAGGAGTACAGGAAATATCTCTAGAACGCACAAAGGATTACACGAGGTATCTCTACAGCGTACAAAGGAGTACAGAAGGTATCTCTACAGCGCACAAAGGAGTACAGGAAATATCTCTAGAACGTACAAAGGAGTACACGAGGTATCTCTACAGCGTACAAAGGAGTACAGAAGGTATCTCTACAGCGCACAAAGGAGTACAGAAGGTATCTCTACAGCGCACAAAGGAGTACAGAAGGTATCTCTACAGCGCACAAAGGAGTACAGAAGGTATCTCTACACCGCACAAAGGAGTACAGGAAATATCTCTAGAACGTACAAAGGAGTACACGTGGTATCTCTACATCGCACAAAGGAGTACAGAAGGTATCTCTACAGCGCACAAAGGAGTACAGAAGGTATCTCTACAGCGCACAAAGGAGTACAGAAGGTATCTCTACAGCGCACAAAGGAGTACAGGAAATATCTCTAGAACGTACAAAGGAGTACACGAGGTATCTCTACAGCGCACAAAGGAGTACAGAAGGTATCTCTACAGCGCACAAAGGAGTACAGAAGGTATCTCTACAGCGCACAGAGGAGTACAGGAAATATCTCTAGAACGTACAAAGGAGTACAGAAGGTATCTCTACAGCGCACAAAGGAGTACAGGAAATATCTCTAGAACGTACAAAGGAGTACAGAAGGTATCTCTACAGCGCACAAAGGAGTACAGAAGGTATCTCTACAGCGCACAAAGGAGTACAGGAAATATCTCTAGAACGTACAAAGGAGTACACGAGGTATCTCTACAGCGTACAAAGGAGTACAGAAGTATCTCTACAGCGCACAAAGGAGTACAGGAAATATCTCTAGAACGTTCAAAGGAGTACACGAGGTATCTCTACAGCGTACAAAGGAGTACAGAAGGTATCTCTACAGCGTACAAAGGAGTACAGAAGGTATCTCTACAGCGCACAAAGGAGTACAGGAAATATCTCTAGAACGTACAAAGGAGTACACGAGGTATCTCTACAGCGTACAAAGGAGTACAGAAGGTATCTCTACAGCGCACAAAGGAGTACAGAAGGTATCTCTACAGCGCACAAAGGAGTACAGAAGGTATCTCTACAGCGCACAAAGTAGTACAGAAGGTATCTCTACAGCGCACAAAGGAGTACAGGAAATATCTCTAGAAGGTACAAAGAAGTACACGAGGTATCTCTACAGCGCACAAAGGAGTACAGAAGGTATCTCTACAGCGCACAAAGGAGTACAGAAGGTATCTCTACAGCGCACAAAGGAGTACAGAAGGTATCTCTACAGCGCACAAAGGAGTACAGGAAATATCTCTAGAACGAACAAAGGAGTACACGAGGTATCTCTACAGCGTACAAAGGAGTACAGAAGGTATCTCTACAGCGCACAAAGGAGTACAGGAAATATCTCTAGAACGTACAAAGGAGTGCACGAGGTATCTCTACAGCGTACAAAGGAGTACAGAAGGTATCTCTACAGCGCACAAAGGAGTACAGAAGGTATCTCTACAGCGCACAAAGGAGTACAGAAGGTATCTCTACAGCGCACAAAGGAGTACAGAAGGTATCTCTACAGCGCACAAAGGAGTACCGGAAATATCTTTAGAACGTACAAAGGAGTACACGAGGTATCTCTAGAGCGTACAAAGGAGTACAGAAGGTATCTCTACAGCGCACAAAGGAGTACAGAAGGTATCTCTACAGCGCACAAAGGAGTACAGAAGGTATCTCAACAGCGCACAAAGGAGTACAGGAAATATCTCTAGAACGTACAAAGGAGTACACGAGGTATCTCTACAGCGTACAAAGGAGTACAGAAGGTATCTCTACATCGCACAAAGGAGTACAGAAGGTATCTCTACAGCGCATAAAGGAGTACAGAAGGTATCTCTACAGCGCACACAGGAGTACAGGAAATATCTCTAGAACGTACAAAGGAGTACAGAAGGTATCTCTACAGCGCACAAAGGAGTACAGAAGGTATCTCTACAGCGCACAAAGGAGTACAGGAAATATCTCTAGAACGCACAAAGGATTACACGAGGTATCTCTACAGCGTACAAAGGAGTACAGAAGGTATCTCTACAGCGCACAAAGGAGTACAGGAAATATCTCTAGAACGTACAAAGGAGTACACGAGGTATCTCTACAGCGTACAAAGGAGTACAGAAGGTATCTCTACAGCGCACAAAGGAGTACAGAAGGTATCTCTACAGCGCACAAAGGAGTACAGAAGGTATCTCTACAGCGCACAAAGGAGTACAGAAGGTATCTCTACACCGCACAAAGGAGTACAGGAAATATCTCTAGAACGTACAAAGGAGTACACGTGGTATCTCTACATCGCACAAAGGAGTACAGAAGGTATCTCTACAGCGCACAAAGGAGTACAGAAGGTATCTCTACAGCGCACAAAGGAGTACAGAAGGTATCTCTACAGCGCACAAAGGAGTACAGGAAATATCTCTAGAACGTACAAAGGAGTACACGAGGTATCTCTACAGCGCACAAAGGAGTACAGAAGGTATCTCTACAGCGCACAAAGGAGTACAGAAGGTATCTCTACAGCGCACAGAGGAGTACAGGAAATATCTCTAGAACGTACAAAGGAGTACAGAAGGTATCTCTACAGCGCACAAAGGAGTACAGGAAATATCTCTAGAACGTACAAAGGAGTACAGAAGGTATCTCTACAGCGCACAAAGGAGTACAGAAGGTATCTCTACAGCGCACAAAGGAGTACAGGAAATATCTCTAGAACGTACAAAGGAGTACACGAGGTATCTCTACAGCGTACAAAGGAGTACAGAAGTATCTCTACAGCGCACAAAGGAGTACAGGAAATATCTCTAGAACGTTCAAAGGAGTACACGAGGTATCTCTACAGCGTACAAAGGAGTACAGAAGGTATCTCTACAGCGTACAAAGGAGTACAGAAGGTATCTCTACAGCGCACAAAGGAGTACAGGAAATATCTCTAGAACGTACAAAGGAGTACACGAGGTATCTCTACAGCGTACAAAGGAGTACAGAAGGTATCTCTACAGCGCACAAAGGAGTACAGAAGGTATCTCTACAGCGCACAAAGGAGTACAGAAGGTATCTCTACAGCGCACAAAGTAGTACAGAAGGTATCTCTACAGCGCACAAAGGAGTACAGGAAATATCTCTAGAAGGTACAAAGAAGTACACGAGGTATCTCTACAGCGCACAAAGGAGTACAGAAGGTATCTCTACAGCGCACAAAGGAGTACAGAAGGTATCTCTACAGCGCACAAAGGAGTACAGAAGGTATCTCTACAGCGCACAAAGGAGTACAGGAAATATCTCTAGAACGAACAAAGGAGTACACGAGGTATCTCTACAGCGTACAAAGGAGTACAGAAGGTATCTCTACAGCGCACAAAGGAGTACAGGAAATATCTCTAGAACGTACAAAGGAGTGCACGAGGTATCTCTACAGCGTACAAAGGAGTACAGAAGGTATCTCTACAGCGCACAAAGGAGTACAGAAGGTATCTCTACAGCGCACAAAGGAGTACAGAAGGTATCTCTACAGCGCACAAAGGAGTACAGAAGGTATCTCTACAGCGCACAAAGGAGTACCGGAAATATCTTTAGAACGTACAAAGGAGTACACGAGGTATCTCTAGAGCGTACAAAGGAGTACAGAAGGTATCTCTACAGCGCACAAAGGAGTACAGAAGGTATCTCTACAGCGCACAAAGGAGTACAGAAGGTATCTCAACAGCGCACAAAGGAGTACAGGAAATATCTCTAGAACGTACAAAGGAGTACACGAGGTATCTCTACAGCGTACAAAGGAGTACAGAAGGTATCTCTACAGCGCACAAAGGAGTACAGAAGGTATCTCTACAGCGTACAAAGGAGTACAGAAGGTATCTCTACAGCGCACAAAGGAGTACAGAAGGTATCTCTACAGCGCACAAAGGAGTACAGAAGGTATCTCTACAGCGCACAAAGGAGTACAGGAAATATCTCTAGAACGTACAAAGGAGTACACGAGGTATCTCTACAGCGTACAAAGGAGTACAGAAGGTATCTCTACAGCGCACAAAGGAGTACAGAAGGTATCTCTACAGCGTACAAAGGAGTACAGAAGGTATCTCTACAGCGCACAAAGGAGTACAGAAGGTATCTCTACAGCGCACAAAGGAGTACAGAAGGTATCACTACAGCGCACAAAGGAGTACAGGAAATATCTCTAGAACGTACAAAGGAGTACAGAAGGTATCTCTAAAGCGCACAAAGGAGTACAGAAGGTATCTCTACAGCGCACGAAGGAGTACAGAAGGTATCTCTACAGCGCACAAAGGAGTACAGAAGGTATCTCTACAGCGCACAAAGGAGTACAGGAAATATCTCTAGAACGTACAAAGGAGTACACGAGGTGTCTCTACAGCGTACAAAGGAGTACCGGAAATATCTTTAGAACGTACAAAGGAGTACACGAGGTATCTCTAGAGCGTACAAAGGAGTACAGAAGGTATCTCTACAGCGCACAAAGGAGTACAGAAGGTATCTCTACAGCGCACAAAGGAGTACAGAAGGTATCTCAACAGCGCACAAAGGAGTACAGGAAATATCTCTAGAACGTACAAAGGAGTACACGAGGTATCTCTACAGCGTACAAAGGAGTACAGAAGGTATCTCTACAGCGCACAAAGGAGTACAGAAGGTATCTCTACAGCGTACAAAGGAGTACAGAAGGTATCTCTACAGCGCACAAAGGAGTACAGAAGGTATCTCTACAGCGCACAAAGGAGTACAGAAGGTATCTCTACAGCGCACAAAGGAGTACAGGAAATATCTCTAGAACGTACAAAGGAGTACACGAGGTATCTCTACAGCGTACAAAGGAGTACAGAAGGTATCTCTACAGCGCACAAAGGAGTACAGAAGGTATCTCTACAGCGTACAAAGGAGTACAGAAGGTATCTCTACAGCGCACAAAGGAGTACAGAAGGTATCTCTACAGCGCACAAAGGAGTACAGAAGGTATCACTACAGCGCACAAAGGAGTACAGGAAATATCTCTAGAACGTACAAAGGAGTACAGAAGGTATCTCTAAAGCGCACAAAGGAGTACAGAAGGTATCTCTACAGCGCACGAAGGAGTACAGAAGGTATCTCTACAGCGCACAAAGGAGTACAGAAGGTATCTCTACAGCGCACAAAGGAGTACAGAAGGTATCTCTACAGCGTACAAAGGAGTACAGAAGGTATCTCTACAGCGCACAAAGGAGTACAGAAGGTATCTCTACAGCGCATAAAGGAGTACAGAAGGTATCTCTACAGCGCACACAGGAGTACAGGAAATATCTCTAGAACGTACAAAGGAGTACAGAAGGTATCTCTACAGCGCACAAAGGAGTACAGAAGGTATCTCTACAGCGCACAAAGGAGTACAGGAAGTATCTCTAGAACGCACAAAGGATTACACGAGGTATCTCTACAGCGTACAAAGGAGTACAGAAGGTATCTCTACAGCGCACAAAGGAGTACAGGAAATATCTCTAGAACGTACAAAGGAGTACACGAGGTATCTCTACAGCGTACAAAGGAGTACAGAAGGTATCTCTACAGCGCACAAAGGAGTACAGAAGGTATCTCTACAGCGCACAAAGGAGTACAGAAGGTATCTCTACAGCGCACAAAGGAGTACAGAAGGTATCTCTACACCGCACAAAGGAGTACAGGAAATATCTCTAGAACGTACAAAGGAGTACACGTGGTATCTCTACATCGCACAAAGGAGTACAGAAGGTATCTCTACAGCGCACAAAGGAGTACAGAAGGTATCTCTACAGCGCACAAAGGAGTACAGAAGGTATCTCTACAGCGCACAAAGGAGTACAGGAAATATCTCTAGAACGTACAAAGGAGTACACGAGGTATCTCTACAGCGCACATAGGAGTACAGAAGGTATCTCTACAGCGCACAAAGGAGTACAGAAGGTATCTCTACAGCGCACAGAGGAGTACAGGAAATATCTCTAGAACGTACAAAGGAGTACACGAGGTATCTCTACAGCGCACAAAGGAGTACAGAAGGTATCTCTACAGCGCACAAAGGAGTACAGAAGGTATCTCTACAGCGCACAAAGGAGTACAGGAAATATCTCTAGAACGTACAAAGGAGTACACGAGGTGTCTCTACAGCGTACAAAGGAGTACAGAAGGTATCTCTACAGCGCACAAAGGAGTACAGGAGGTATCTCTACAGCGCACAAAGGAGTACAGAAGGTATCTCTACAGCGCACAAAGGAGTACAGGAAATATCTCTAGAACGTAAGATGGAGTACACGAGGTATCTCTACAGCGTACAAAGGAGTACAGAAGGTATCTCTACAGCGCACAAAGGAGTACAGAAGGTATCTCTACAGCGCACAAAGAAGTACAGAATGTATCTCTACAGCGCACAAAGGAGTACAGAAGGTATCTCTACAGCGCACAAAGGAGTACAGGAAATATCTCTAGAACGTACAAAGGAGTACAGAAGGTACCTCTACAGCGAACAAAGGAGTACAGAAGGTATCTCTACAGCGCACAAAGGAGTACAGGAAATATCTCTAGAACGTACAAAGGAGTACACGAGGTATCTCTACAGCGTACAAAGGAGTACAGAAGGTATCTCTACAGCGCACAAAGGAGTACAGAAGGTATCTCTACAGCGCACAAAGGAGTACACGAGGTATCTCTACAACGCACAAAGGAGTACAGAAGGTATCTCTACAGCGCACAAAGGAGTACAGGAAATATCTCTAGAACGTTCAAAGGAGTACACGAGGTATCTCTACAGCGCACAAAGGAGTACAGGAGTTATCTCTACAGCGCACAAAGGAGTACAGAAGGTATCTCTACAGCGCACAAAGGAGTACAGAAGGTATCTCTACAGCGCACAAAGGAGTACAGGAAATATCTCTAGAACGTACAAAGGAGTACACGAGGTATCTCTACAGCGTACAAAGGAGTACATAAGGTATCTCTACAGCGCACAAAGAAGTACAGAAGGTATCTCTACAGCGCACAAAGGAGTACAGGAAATATCTCTAGAACGTACAAAGGAGTACACGAGGTATCTCTACAGCGTACAAAGGAGTACAGAAGGTATCTCTACAGCGCACAAAGGAGTACAGAAGGTATCTCTACAGCGCACAAAGGAGTACAGAAGGTATCTCTACAGCGCACAAAGGCGTACAGAAGGTATCTCTACAGTGCACAAAGGAGTACAGGAAATATCTCTAGAACGTACAAAGGAGTACACGAGGTATCTCTACAGCGCACAAAGGAGTACAGAAGGTATCTCTACAGCACACAAAGGAGTACAGAAGGTATCTCTACAGCGCACAAAGGAGTACAGGAAATATCTCTAGAACGTACAAAGGAGTACAGTGTGCGGCCATCTCTGCACATGTCTGTATTCCGCGTCGTTCTGTATCTGTACGTCACTTATATAAAGGCTGCTAATGTCGAAGCCAGTTGCTCAATCCCTCAACATCTCGCCTTCTGTCAACATCTAGCTAAATAAACTCCGCGCCAAGCTCACAAGTGTTTCCTGTTTACCTGCACGTACATTTGGTGGCACAGCATGTGGTGAACTCAACCCACGTTCGTGAACTCATAAGTGATAACTGAAGATCAAAGGCTCCGTGAAAATAGTTTTGAACAGTATAAAATCCAAATGTGTTCCAGCGAAAACAACCAGCTCTGGCAGCCTCAACAAACAGTTATTGTGTTTGGAATCACCATCTCTAGAGAATTGTTGACGGAAGCTTACTGTAGATTTACAGTATTTCTTAATTTATACTCACCACTTCGTACAAAAATTTTGGTCTACGAGTGTGAAAACGACACTATCGAATTCGTTTTTCAAGTCAAAATTGCAGCGTTCCCAGCGTCAACCATTGAGTGAATTCTACATCTACAATTCTACAAGAAGTGAATTCTAAATCTACAAGTGCTAAAAACAATTTTATTAAGTGGAGATACATTACTACGATTGCACCAAAAACAGTAGCAGCGGCTGTAGCAGTGAAGTGAAACGTACTTTCATTTTAGTAGTGTAATTTCTTCACGTGGTGCACAGTAAACGCAGTATAATCTTGCTGTACCAGCCGACAGCATCACAGCATCAAAGCATCCCATCATTGCTGCAGGAGACGCTGTCAGCGTGTTCGCGTGTTCAGCGTGTCAGCGTGTTCGGCTGTCTTCAGTGTTCACAGTTAAGTCCTTTTGTGGAAAATTTTTTTGCTTTGTTTAGTGCTATCTCGCTCTGTCCCGAGCAGCTAGTCTCTTTTTGTGGCACTTATTGCCGTGGGTTTTTTTTTCTTACCACGCCCGCTCCCTGTACAGCTGAAAGCGCTGAGTCGCAGTAGGTTGCAGTTGCATTCAAAATCAGTTACACTCTGAGCACTGTGAGAGAGACACGTATGTCCACCGTATCTGGAACGTAGCTGGGTACCAGTTTTTTCACCTCAAATTGCATCGTAAGTGTCAAATTTTAATCTTTAGTGAATAGGAGTGTCAGTAGAGGTGTCTGAATCACTTTGATTTCAAAGTTTGAAGCTTTAATTGATAGAAATTCACGTTTTTGCTGTTGCTGTAGAGCGGCAATATTTTTTTTTCTTCTTTTGACGCCTGGTAGAAATCTGTTCGTGAGTTGAAGCAGTCACGTGTGGACTGAGTATTATTGTTGACCATCTTAACCGTATAATTGTGCTGCTAAAAATTTTAATTTGCAGGATTAGGGACGCTAATTCTTTATATTCATTGGAAGTTGGTGATAACGAACTGTTTTTTTTTGCTATGGTTCTTCAATGTGTGTGATTAATTAATTTTGTGTGTTCTAACTGCTTTTACGTTGGTTATTATCATTCTAACTGTTTTTTAGGGTGTTTATTATCATTCTCGGTGTACGATATTAATTTTTAAATGAATTTTAATTGATTTTGGTAGTGAATTGTTAGTTTTTAGTAGAATAAGATATTTTTCGATGAAAAACGACACATGTCGGATTTCTCTGATTCCCTGGACAGTGAGGACGAAGTAGTACGAACAAAACCTACTGTAACTAAATACGGAAGAGTGAGTAACCCAGTAGTCAGCAAGATGACGACTCCTAACACAGCGGCAGGGCCTAGCTCTAGTGTTCCTAGTAATGTTAACACGACACAGCTTGCACGTGATATTGCTGCAAATATAGTTGTGCCTCCTGTCGGAACGATAATGACGAACGCTGAGCTTCCCATATTCAGGGGAAGAAGACGCGTCCATGATGGGGAGTTCCTAGAGAATAAGACATTTTCGACACATATTCAAAATCTTAAGGCCTATATGAGCCTATTACCAGATGCCACTAGTGATGAGCGTAGAAAGGAATTTTTGGTACGTTCTGCAAACAAGAACATCGGTGATTTCAATAGTGTAGTTACTAAGTTAGTAAATACTGATTTGAATTATTCTTTCGATCAGGTAGTTCAGATACTAGAGGACATTTACGTCTCGAAAGGAGAGAAGAGTATCCATGCATTAGCTTGCGATCTAAATGAGTTGAAGTTAGTTAAAAATAATGCACTTGCTGCTCAGATCGTGAACGCATTTTCAAAAATAAGGAAGCTAACAGAGAGTATTCTTAGTTCAAACTCACTCGGATGGCAGCGCCACGCTTATTTCCAGAACTGCACCACGCAGGCTGAATTAAAAAAATTCGTAGGCGACAGCATGTCGTACAGTCTGGCGTTGGGGGTTCTAGGTCCTTTATTTGATGAGACGTTCGCTAGAAAAATTTTTGAAACGCAATTTTCGACTGCAGAGGAGCTATTAGCCAAGTTAATTTCCGCGGTGCGATGCCAGAGCGAGTCTAAGAAAATTCTAGCGCAAAAGTATCCTGTCAGACAGGAGAGCGAGAGTTACGTAGGAGAAGTGACTAGTGAATTCGAGGAAGTTTTGGAGGAGCCAGATCAATACCAGGAGAACGAAGTGTACTACGGAAGTATGGGAAATTACCGTAGGAATTTCAGATCAGGGGCACGTAGGACTGTACCTAGGCCCTGGCTCGCACGGAATCCTCGCTCGAGAGGTAGAGAGTTTAACAGTTATGTAGGAGATAGAGGAAATGGATACTTAGAGTGTAATATGATGAAAACAGATAGTAGTAGTTCTGGTTCTGTACAATTCGCAGGAAATTCAGGAAATTCCGGAGGAAAGTCGGGCACGAAAAAGCCCGGGTTCCCGTACTGTACCTCCTGTTCAATGGTAGGGCACTTTGAGTGTCGACCTCAAAGAGGTCAAGTTCCAGGAGGTCAGAGAGGATGCTTTGCCTGCGGTGGCACTCATATAGTAAAGAATTGTAGAGCGAGCGGTACGGAGGTCCGTAATTATAGGGCGTATTTACGCAGTAGAGGTAGCACAAACCGTGGTCAGAGTGAAGTTCATTGGGCGGAGAGCACGTCAAGCGATTTTTTAAACTAGATGAAGGTAGTAAGGGGGATTTGAAACAGATTGAGCCCGAGTTAATTAGCGGTACCAAACTCGTTAAACTGGAGACCGTGGCAATCCCAGATACCACCGAAATAACCAAATCGTATGTTGACCCTGTGTTTAACTGTAAAAATAGATATAGTTTATTACAGGAAGAAGAGCTTGAAAATGACCATTGTCAAGGCAAAACGGTGGAATCATATTTTTCTGTGTCCGTTGTAAAGAATGTTAACAAAAACGATGCTGGTTTAATATCATTCAAGGATTCCAACAAACCGACCATCATTCTCAAAAATAATGACCAGTATTTAAGCGCTTTGCTCGATAGCGGCTCAGAAAAGTGTCTTCTGAGTTTCAGACAGGTTAAAAATCTAAGTGAGGAAGTAAAACCGAGTAAATTGAGAGTGAAAGGCGTGAACGGAAAAAGTGACGTCACTGGTGAAGTGGAGTTAGCTATTAAAATTCCCGGCACAAGTAAAGTAATTAAAACAAGTGCACTCATTGTCCGTGAAGCCAAATTTAATTATGATTTAATTCTAGGTCGTGACGTCTTAAAAGACGCCGTAATAAACTTCAGAGAGAAGGAACTTCTTTGGAATAATGTCGCAATTCCTTTTCAAGATTTAAATATGGAACCATTGTTAAGTAGAGAAGTAGTAATGAGAAAGATAGTTAACAGCGACTGTCTGTTGTCTGAGATTGCTGTTGCGAGGAAGAGCAACAGGAGGCAATTAAAAATTGATGACTGCAGCAGGAAAAATGATGACTGCGGCAGAAACAATGCTGACTGCAGGAGAAAAAATGCTGACTGCGAGACAATGAGAGCTGCGGTAGCTCAGGCACAGACATTGAGTACGAAGCAATTAATCGTTCATTGCAATCAGGCTGAAGTGCCTGGGAATTCACTTAATGTCATTTATGGCTTCCTTAAGAAACCAGTGCCAGGAGAATACATGATTATAAAAAGATGTCTCGATAATGGTGCTTTAATAGCTGACTCAATGGTGCAAGTAAATGAAGACGGTGTGGTGCCAGTCATGATTCTAAATGCTAACGAGGAGACGTTGTACTTCTCTGAGAACACGATGCTATGCCACGTGGAATTGATAAAATCTGATGATATT
This sequence comes from Morinoia aosen, assembly GCA_030386875.1. Classification (NCBI taxonomy): domain Eukaryota; kingdom Metazoa; phylum Arthropoda; class Malacostraca; order Amphipoda; family Talitridae; genus Morinoia; species Morinoia aosen. The sequence continues at coordinate 55,433,926 of CM059576.1, read as the reverse complement.
GAGAGCGAAATGTATTTAACAAGTGTTGACACAGCGCTCAGAGATGCGTGTGAAGTTGAAGTAAATTTTGTTGCGGGGTCAGATACGGCGAAAGTTAAATCGACATGTGGTGGAAGGAATGCCATAGTCGATAGTAAACTTGTGTGGGATGCTGATACTCGTGGCAGAGGTGAAATTCTTGTTAATGATAAGGAGTTGGAAAACTATGCAGAAGTAGATGCAGGTTTAATAAGTGAAGAAAAGGAGTTAAGACGTGAGTTGACGGTAAATGATATCTCATGCAAGGAAGATGACGTACAATTTCCTTTAGTTAAATTGTTAAATAAGTACCGGGATGTAGTAACTTTGGAAGGCGAAAAAATAGGTGTAACGAATATCTTGAAGCATCATATTCAGTTGAAAACTGATGCGCCTGTATTAAATTTAGCTCCCTACAGAATACCTCATAAGTACCAAGAAGAGGTTATGAGAATAACTAACGATATGCTTGATCAGGGAATAATAGAGGAGTCATCTTCTGAGTTCAATTTCCCTGTCATTGTAGTTAAAAAGAAGTCAGGAGATTTGCGTCCCGTGATAGATTTCCGTGAATTGAATAAGGTTTTGATTAAACATTCTTACCCAATTCCCCGCATTGACGACATCTTATCGACGTTAGGTGGTAACACGTGGTTTTCTAACATTGATCTTCGCTCGGCATTTCATCAAATAGAGTTAGAAAAAGAGAGCAGGAAATACACGGCATTTAGCGTTAATTACCGTAAATATCAATTCTGTCGTGTACCATTCGGACTTTCTACGTCCCCTGGAATATTTCAAAGAGTCATGATATCTGCTCTTGCACCCATTCTGGGTAAACTAGCCTTCGTATTCCTAGATGATATATTGGTGTTTTCAAAAAATAAGGATCAGCACTTGATTGATATAGAGATTGTGCTTAAGATGCTGCGATCCGGTAAATTATCCTTAAAGCTTGAGAAATGCCATTTCTTTAAAAAAGAGCTCGAATATTTGGGCCATACCATTGCCGCTGACGGTATTAAGTGTAAACATTCAGAGAAGTTACAAAATTGCCGAGCGCCGACCAATGTGAAGGAACTGCAACAGTTTTTAGGGTTGGCGAATTATTTCCGAAATTTTTTACCCAACTTTGCAGAAGTAGCTTACCCCTTGTACAACCTTTTGCGGAAAAATGTAGGTTATACTTGGACCGACGAGTGTCAGAGAAGTTTTGATTTTCTGAAGTTGTCACTAACTTCTGACACAGTTCTAAGACATCCTGACTATACCAAGGACTTTCATGTTTTTACGGACGCTTCCAATACCGGAATTGGTGCTGTTATAATGCAAGCGGATGATTCAAGCGACAAAATTCTAAGACCTATAGCTTATTTTAGTAAAAATTTAAATTCGAGCCAGCGAAGATACGCTACTACCAAAAAAGAGTTCTTCGCAATTCATTCAGCTCTAAAACACTTTAAGTATTTAATAACGGGTTACCCTGTCCGGGTATACTCAGACCACAAACCTTTGGCGCCCCTTTTTAATAAAAAACTCCCTGACGACACGAATATGTCGAGATGGTGCCTAAATGTACATTCCTTTGATCCAGTTGTAAAATATCTACCTGGTAGAGAAAACGTTGTCGCAGACTATTTAAGCAGATTGCCTGTTAATAACGAGAAGTTAAACCTTAAGGACCTAAATTCTTGTAGTGATTTGGAAGTCGCATTTGAATCAGAAGTTTGTGTGGTGGAGACTCGAGCACGACGCAAACACATGACAGGAAGCGAGGTAGTTGACCTGCCTCCGACTCGAGACAATGCTGACAATGCAGCAGACAGAGACGCGCGTCCGGCGCTGATAAATTATGTACCGACAGAGTCTGAGATATCTTGGACGATTAAGGAGTTTATCGACGAACAAAACAACGACGCATTTTGCATAGAAATTAAGAATGCTTTACTACATGACAGTATTTCGACTATCCCAGATTTGCAAAAATTTTTAATTCTGAATGATATTCTTTATCGACGTAGAGAAATCGATAATCGACCGAGTACACTTTTGACTGCAGTCGTTCCTAATTCATTAATGAGTAAAGCTATCCTAGCGATCCACAGTTTATATCATGTCGATTACAAGCATACCTTGTTTAAATTTAAGTTAAAATATTGGAATCAATTAGAGAAAACTTTTGTGCGAAAATTTGTTAGCGATTGCGAAGTTTGCAAGATCATTAAAGCGAGACCGTCAGTCCCAATTAAAATTTTAACAGCTCCAATAGCTACAGAACCTTTCGAAGTTGTATCAATTGATCTGCTTGGCCCACTTAAAGTAACTGATAATGGAAATAAATATATTCTAGTGGTGATTGACCTTTTCTCGAGGTTTTGTCGTTTGTATGCAATTTCAAATCGAAATACAGAAACAGTGATTTCTTGCTTAAGCAACTGTTTCTCCTTACTAGGTTACCCTAAGACGCTCATTTCAGATAATGCGTGGGAATTTAAATCAGTGGCTCTCAAACAATTTGCGAAATTACATGCCATTTCAAAAAGAGAAGTTTTGGCTTACAGCCCACATTCTAATGCAATTGTGGAGCGCAACAATAAAAAAATTACGAATCTGCTGAAACTTTACATTCATACACTTGTTAATGTAGAGTGGGACCAATTATTGGAAGTAGTAGAAAATGCCTTGAATAACTCTTTAAACTCTACCATTGGCGAAACACCAAGCTATATTATGTTCAATCGCGATACGTGTGCTTACTATCAGTCTGACAGTTTCGATTCAGTAATTTACAGTTTTGATGAAGAAATAGATTTAGTGAATATTAGAGCTAGAGAAGCCGTTCGAACAGTAGAAAATATACGAAATTTAATTATTAACAACACAACAGAGCGAAATCTTTATAGAAACCTTAAGCGGCGCAATAAGGATATTCAAGTTGGTGACAGAGTCCTATTAAGGAATCATAACAAGACCCATAAATTGGAATTAACTTGGATTGGGCCTGCGGTCGTCCAAAAGGTTAAACGTAATTACGCTGATATTAAAATTGGATCTAAAATCGTTAGAAGTAACCATAATCATCTTTTACCGCTCAAAAAGGTAAAATCTGTGAGTTAAAAAGACGAATTCATTGGACTATGTGACGTGCTAACTAATCGACGAGTAATATTACCCTTTTACTATTTTTTAACCTTTTACCGTTGTTTTACCGTTGTTTATAAATAATGTTAAGAGATATAATCATAATTTTAGAAGCGTTTTCTTGGCTAAATGCAATATGCTTGCATTCATATTAATCTCAGTAGTCAATGCGTTGTGTTTTAATATGTTAATCTTAACGTTGCTTTATGCTCAAGTAACTTGATGTAAATGTTAGGCATTTACCCCAGAGGAATTTGTACTGTCTCGTCTAGCTGTCGCTAGGACGTTTTATTAATTTTTTTCTCAAACTCACTCAGACGTTGGTATTGCTAAATTGACAATTTTTAATTGTGAACGTTTGATCAGGCGGTGAATTGAGTTCGCTGAGCCAGGAATTTATGCAGCGAGACGCGCACTTGCGGTCTTGCCGAGCTATTTTTATCTGACCAGAAGGTCGCTGATCTAGATGTGAATGACTCCGATCGTTCGACGATCAGCAGAAATTTAAATTAAATTCATAAGGCAGTTGTCTGGTCACCTGCCACATTTTTTTTCTCTCAGCGGTCGGCGACTATATTTTTACGCGAGAGCTATCGTGGTTCAATGACTCTTGAGAGTCAACCAAGATTGATACCAAATTATATGTTGTATTTATTTTTATTTTGTAACGGCCATGCTAATTTTTCTGTATCCTTCACTTGCAGGAGAGGGTGCTCGATGGGTAACGCACAGAGTAACATCGACGTAGATACCCTCGTATCGGCTTTATCAACACACTCCACAACCGTTAATGAACAGTGGGTCAAGGAAAACGCGGTAACCAAGATGGAGTTGCTCCCCGACCGACTGACGGACATCATCATAATGGGTCTTATCCTGTCTACGATGATTATGGGAACCGTCCTATACCATCTGAAGAAGGAGGTACAGACGTTGACGGCGACGCAACGAGAAAATTTTTCATACGCGATGGTGCGGGGCAGGCCGCCAAGGGTCCTCCATCAGGACCAATAATTAGAGTTGCGCGCGATCTTGTGGTGGTTAATGTGACACACTTAGGGCGGGCTGGACGTCCCAGGGATGCAGGCCGTCCAAGTAAATCCGGTGGTGCGCGAAGAGTTTAGGTTGAAAAATGATAACGTTGAAGAATTTTATTTGAATTAATTGAAGATGTATTAACAGAAAAATTAAAAGTGTTTGAATTTGAAAATTGGCTTGAAAATTTTGAAATCTGGCGCGCAGTGGTTAAATGAAACGCAAATCGCATGAAACACGCGATACAATATGCGCGCGGTGTCTCGTTAATCTGTGTTTAAATCTATTTAACCCATATGTTTAATTTAAGTATGCTATTTTTAATATTGACGCAAAAATTTTAATTAGCACATGCATTATTTATTTTGGGTGTTAGACGTTTTGATGTTTCTAATGTTAATATTTGTAAAAGGAAACGATCGAAACATGAAAATTTCTTGTCCCTAATGGTATTTAAAAATTTATTGCGATTAAATTATTTAATGTGTGAATTAATTCTAATAGGAGTTATTGCGAAAGTGGGTAATTAGTTGCGATCATGTAGGATGTTGTGTTATTTTTTTTGGTCTTCCTTGGATTATTTTTATCAATATGAAATGGCGTTTGACTTTTTGATCCTTACGACGTTCTTCATGGCTGTCAACGTGCAGTTTATTTATATGCACGGTAAGTCAGCAGCTTTGCTTTTTGCTTGTTCCATTCGCTTTGCTTGTATGCTTTCTAATTATTAAGGTTTTGATTTTTTTTACGTGCATTGGGTTTTGTTAGAAGTGTGTTAAAATTGAATTTTTACCTGCAATTTCTTTTTGGATGTTTGTGGTAAATTGGTGATATGGTTTTTTACCAAGGAAGGAGTTTAAACATTTTTATTTGAAAGTATTAATAGAGAACGTTTTGGTATATCGTATGTTTTTTTTCTTGAAATTAAAGTCTCTAACTAATTTATTTTGACTCTTTCCGTGACGTATTAATTTTTTTTTCCTGAGGATGTATTAAAATTGATTTTAATCGTTTGTTGGGTGATTGCGGTAACGGGTTTTGATTTATTGCGGAAATGTTAGGCCATGCTCTTTTAGAGGCGCGGGGTAAAAGTATTAACGGTTCCTTCCTTTAACATGTTTTGCTGTATCCGTTGAAGTTACGAAAATGTTCCCTTGTGTTTAACTTTTGAGGCGGTTTACCTATAATCTAAGTGCTTGCGTTATTCTATATCTTTTTGGTTATTGTAACCGTTCTTACTTGCCGTATTAGCGTGGCGTTGTTTCAAGTTAAAAGTATTAACCTTAGTATTTTTAGTGTTTCAGTTAAACCTGGTATGCGTATAGTATTCGCTGGAAGCTACCTTGTTAATGCTTATTTCTTTTGCGTAAACCTACAATAATGCTTGGCTGGTGCGATTTATCATTTGATTAGTATAATTTTTTTTTATGATTATGGATGTTGTCACAGTTAACGTAAATTAACGTACAACGGTTACGAGCGATGTCATAATAGTTCTTTTGCGTTTAGAATTGAGAATTATAGTAAAATACATTATTGTCAATTCATGACTTGATTGCTATAATTCTTTTCTTTTGTTCTTTCATTGATTGCTTCCATTTTGCGAATATTGAATTTCGGGTAACCGTTTTATTTTTTTGTGGTATCCTAACAACTGTCGGGGGGGGACATATGTGCGGCCATCTCTGCACATGTCTGTATTCCGCGTCGTTCTGTATCTGTACGTCACTTATATAAAGGCTGCTAATGTCGAAGCCAGTTGCTCAATCCCTCAACATCTCGCCTTCTGTCAACATCTAGCTAAATAAACTCCGCGCCAAGCTCACAAGTGTTGTGTGCGCTGTACTCCATCTCTACAGCGCACAAAGGAGTACAGAAGGTATCTCTACAGCGCACAAAGGAGTACAGGAAATATCTCTAGAACGTACAAAGGAGTACACGAGGTATCTCTACAGCGTACAAAGGAGTACAGAAGTATCTCTACAGCGCACAAAGGAGTACAGGAAATATCTCTAGAACGTTCAAAGGAGTACACGAGGTATCTCTACAGCGTACAAAGGAGTACAGAAGGTATCTCTACAGCGCACAAAGGAGTACAGGAAATATCTCTAGAACGTACAAAGGAGTACACGAGGTATCTCTACAGCGTACAAAGGAGTACAGAAGGTATCTCTACAGCGCACAAAGGAGTACAGAAGGTATCTCTACAGCGCACAAAGAAGTACAGAAGGTATCTCTACAGCGCACAAAGTAGTACAGAAGGTATCTCTACAGCGCACAAAGGAGTACAGGAAATATCTCTAGAAGGTACAAAGAAGTACACGAGGTATCTCTACAGCGCACAAAGGAGTACAGAAGGTATCTCTACAGCGCACAAAGGAGTACAGAAGGTATCTCTACAGCGCACAAAGGAGTACAGAAGGTATCTCTACAGCGCACAAAGGAGTACAGGAAATATCTCTAGAACGAACAAAGGAGTACACGAGGTATCTCTACAGCGTACAAAGGAGTACAGAAGGTATCTCTACAGCGCACAAAGGAGTACAGGAAATATCTCTAGAACGTACAAAGGAGTGCACGAGGTATCTCTACAGCGTACAAAGGAGTACAGAAGGTATCTCTACAGCGCACAAAGGAGTACAGAAGGTATCTCTACAGCGCACAAAGGAGTACAGAAGGTATCTCTACAGCGCACAAAGGAGTACAGAAGGTATCTCTACAGCGCACAAAGGAGTACCGGAAATATCTTTAGAACGTACAAAGGAGTACACGAGGTATCTCTAGAGCGTACAAAGGAGTACAGAAGGTATCTCTACAGCGCACAAAGGAGTACAGAAGGTATCTCTACAGCGCACAAAGGAGTACAGAAGGTATCTCAACAGCGCACAAAGGAGTACAGGAAATATCTCTAGAACGTACAAAGGAGTACACGAGGTATCTCTACAGCGTACAAAGGAGTACAGAAGGTATCTCTACAGCGCACAAAGGAGTACAGAAGGTATCTCTACAGCGTACAAAGGAGTACAGAAGGTATCTCTACAGCGCACAAAGGAGTACAGAAGGTATCTCTACAGCGCACAAAGGAGTACAGAAGGTATCTCTACAGCGCACAAAGGAGTACAGGAAATATCTCTAGAACGTACAAAGGAGTACACGAGGTATCTCTACAGCGTACAAAGGAGTACAGAAGGTATCTCTACAGCGCACAAAGGAGTACAGAAGGTATCTCTACAGCGTACAAAGGAGTACAGAAGGTATCTCTACAGCGCACAAAGGAGTACAGAAGGTATCTCTACAGCGCACAAAGGAGTACAGAAGGTATCACTACAGCGCACAAAGGCGTACAGGAAATATCTCTAGAACGTACAAAGGAGTACAGAAGGTATCTCTAAAGCGCACAAAGGAGTACAGAAGGTATCTCTACAGCGCACGAAGGAGTACAGAAGGTATCTCTACAGCGCACAAAGGAGTACAGAAGGTATCTCTACAGCGCACAAAGGAGTACAGAAGGTATCTCTACAGCGTACAAAGGAGTACAGAAGGTATCTCTACATCGCACAAAGGAGTACAGAAGGTATCTCTACAGCGCATAAAGGAGTACAGAAGGTATCTCTACAGCGCACACAGGAGTACAGGAAATATCTCTAGAACGTACAAAGGAGTACAGAAGGTATCTCTACAGCGCACAAAGGAGTACAGAAGGTATCTCTACAGCGCACAAAGGAGTACAGGAAATATCTCTAGAACGCACAAAGGATTACACGAGGTATCTCTACAGCGTACAAAGGAGTACAGAAGGTATCTCTACAGCGCACAAAGGAGTACAGGAAATATCTCTAGAACGTACAAAGGAGTACACGAGGTATCTCTACAGCGTACAAAGGAGTACAGAAGGTATCTCTACAGCGCACAAAGGAGTACAGAAGGTATCTCTACAGCGCACAAAGGAGTACAGAAGGTATCTCTACAGCGCACAAAGGAGTACAGAAGGTATCTCTACACCGCACAAAGGAGTACAGGAAATATCTCTAGAACGTACAAAGGAGTACACGTGGTATCTCTACATCGCACAAAGGAGTACAGAAGGTATCTCTACAGCGCACAAAGGAGTACAGAAGGTATCTCTACAGCGCACAAAGGAGTACAGAAGGTATCTCTACAGCGCACAAAGGAGTACAGGAAATATCTCTAGAACGTACAAAGGAGTACACGAGGTATCTCTACAGCGCACAAAGGAGTACAGAAGGTATCTCTACAGCGCACAAAGGAGTACAGAAGGTATCTCTACAGCGCACAGAGGAGTACAGGAAATATCTCTAGAACGTACAAAGGAGTACAGAAGGTATCTCTACAGCGCACAAAGGAGTACAGGAAATATCTCTAGAACGTACAAAGGAGTACAGAAGGTATCTCTACAGCGCACAAAGGAGTACAGAAGGTATCTCTACAGCGCACAAAGGAGTACAGGAAATATCTCTAGAACGTACAAAGGAGTACACGAGGTATCTCTACAGCGTACAAAGGAGTACAGAAGTATCTCTACAGCGCACAAAGGAGTACAGGAAATATCTCTAGAACGTTCAAAGGAGTACACGAGGTATCTCTACAGCGTACAAAGGAGTACAGAAGGTATCTCTACAGCGTACAAAGGAGTACAGAAGGTATCTCTACAGCGCACAAAGGAGTACAGGAAATATCTCTAGAACGTACAAAGGAGTACACGAGGTATCTCTACAGCGTACAAAGGAGTACAGAAGGTATCTCTACAGCGCACAAAGGAGTACAGAAGGTATCTCTACAGCGCACAAAGGAGTACAGAAGGTATCTCTACAGCGCACAAAGTAGTACAGAAGGTATCTCTACAGCGCACAAAGGAGTACAGGAAATATCTCTAGAAGGTACAAAGAAGTACACGAGGTATCTCTACAGCGCACAAAGGAGTACAGAAGGTATCTCTACAGCGCACAAAGGAGTACAGAAGGTATCTCTACAGCGCACAAAGGAGTACAGAAGGTATCTCTACAGCGCACAAAGGAGTACAGGAAATATCTCTAGAACGAACAAAGGAGTACACGAGGTATCTCTACAGCGTACAAAGGAGTACAGAAGGTATCTCTACAGCGCACAAAGGAGTACAGGAAATATCTCTAGAACGTACAAAGGAGTGCACGAGGTATCTCTACAGCGTACAAAGGAGTACAGAAGGTATCTCTACAGCGCACAAAGGAGTACAGAAGGTATCTCTACAGCGCACAAAGGAGTACAGAAGGTATCTCTACAGCGCACAAAGGAGTACAGAAGGTATCTCTACAGCGCACAAAGGAGTACCGGAAATATCTTTAGAACGTACAAAGGAGTACACGAGGTATCTCTAGAGCGTACAAAGGAGTACAGAAGGTATCTCTACAGCGCACAAAGGAGTACAGAAGGTATCTCTACAGCGCACAAAGGAGTACAGAAGGTATCTCAACAGCGCACAAAGGAGTACAGGAAATATCTCTAGAACGTACAAAGGAGTACACGAGGTATCTCTACAGCGTACAAAGGAGTACAGAAGGTATCTCTACAGCGCACAAAGGAGTACAGAAGGTATCTCTACAGCGTACAAAGGAGTACAGAAGGTATCTCTACAGCGCACAAAGGAGTACAGAAGGTATCTCTACAGCGCACAAAGGAGTACAGAAGGTATCTCTACAGCGCACAAAGGAGTACAGGAAATATCTCTAGAACGTACAAAGGAGTACACGAGGTATCTCTACAGCGTACAAAGGAGTACAGAAGGTATCTCTACAGCGCACAAAGGAGTACAGAAGGTATCTCTACAGCGTACAAAGGAGTACAGAAGGTATCTCTACAGCGCACAAAGGAGTACAGAAGGTATCTCTACAGCGCACAAAGGAGTACAGAAGGTATCACTACAGCGCACAAAGGAGTACAGGAAATATCTCTAGAACGTACAAAGGAGTACAGAAGGTATCTCTAAAGCGCACAAAGGAGTACAGAAGGTATCTCTACAGCGCACGAAGGAGTACAGAAGGTATCTCTACAGCGCACAAAGGAGTACAGAAGGTATCTCTACAGCGCACAAAGGAGTACAGAAGGTATCTCTACAGCGTACAAAGGAGTACAGAAGGTATCTCTACAGCGCACAAAGGAGTACAGAAGGTATCTCTACAGCGCATAAAGGAGTACAGAAGGTATCTCTACAGCGCACACAGGAGTACAGGAAATATCTCTAGAACGTACAAAGGAGTACAGAAGGTATCTCTACAGCGCACAAAGGAGTACAGAAGGTATCTCTACAGCGCACAAAGGAGTACAGGAAATATCTCTAGAACGCACAAAGGATTACACGAGGTATCTCTACAGCGTACAAAGGAGTACAGAAGGTATCTCTACAGCGCACAAAGGAGTACAGGAAATATCTCTAGAACGTACAAAGGAGTACACGAGGTATCTCTACAGCGTACAAAGGAGTACAGAAGGTATCTCTACAGCGCACAAAGGAGTACAGAAGGTATCTCTACAGCGCACAAAGGAGTACAGAAGGTATCTCTACAGCGCACAAAGGAGTACAGAAGGTATCTCTACACCGCACAAAGGAGTACAGGAAATATCTCTAGAACGTACAAAGGAGTACACGTGGTATCTCTACATCGCACAAAGGAGTACAGAAGGTATCTCTACAGCGCACAAAGGAGTACAGAAGGTATCTCTACAGCGCACAAAGGAGTACAGAAGGTATCTCTACAGCGCACAAAGGAGTACAGGAAATATCTCTAGAACGTACAAAGGAGTACACGAGGTATCTCTACAGCGCACAAAGGAGTACAGAAGGTATCTCTACAGCGCACAAAGGAGTACAGAAGGTATCTCTACAGCGCACAGAGGAGTACAGGAAATATCTCTAGAACGTACAAAGGAGTACACGAGGTATCTCTACAGCGCACAAAGGAGTACAGAAGGTATCTCTACAGCGCACAAAGGAGTACAGAAGGTATCTCTACAGCGCACAAAGGAGTACAGGAAATATCTCTAGAACGTACAAAGGAGTACACGAGGTGTCTCTACAGCGTACAAAGGAGTACAGAAGGTATCTCTACAGCGCACAAAGGAGTACAGGAGGTATCTCTACAGCGCACAAAGGAGTACAGAAGGTATCTCTACAGCGCACAAAGGAGTACAGGAAATATCTCTAGAACGTAAGATGGAGTACACGAGGTATCTCTACAGCGTACAAAGGAGTACAGAAGGTATCTCTACAGCGCACAAAGGAGTACAGAAGGTATCTCTACAGCGCACAAAGAAGTACAGAATGTATCTCTACAGCGCACAAAGGAGTACAGAAGGTATCTCTACAGCGCACAAAGGAGTACAGGAAATATCTCTAGAACGTACAAAGGAGTACAGAAGGTACCTCTACAGCGAACAAAGGAGTACAGAAGGTATCTCTACAGCGCACAAAGGAGTACAGGAAATATCTCTAGAACGTACAAAGGAGTACACGAGGTATCTCTACAGCGTACAAAGGAGTACAGAAGGTATCTCTACAGCGCACAAAGGAGTACAGAAGGTATCTCTACAGCGCACAATGGAGTACACGAGGTATCTCTACAACGCACAAAGGAGTACAGAAGGTATCTCTACAGCGCACAAAGGAGTACAGGAAATATCTCTAGAACGTTCAAAGGAGTACACGAGGTATCTCTACAGCGTACAAAGGAGTACAGAAGGTGTCTCTACAGCGCACAAAGGAGTACAGGAGTTATCTCTACAGCGCACAAAGGAGTACAGAAGGTATCTCTACAGCGCACAAAGGAGTACAGAAGGTATCTCTACAGCGCACAAAGGAGTACAGGAAATATCTCTAGAACGTACAAAGGAGTACACGAGGTATCTCTACAGCGTACAAAGGAGTACATAAGGTATCTCTACAGCGCACAAAGAAGTACAGAAGGTATCTCTACAGCGCACAAAGGAGTACAGGAAATATCTCTAGAACGTACAAAGGAGTACACGAGGTATCTCTACAGCGTACAAAGGAGTACAGAAGGTATCTCTACAGCGCACAAAGGAGTACAGAAGGTATCTCTACAGCGCACAAAGGAGTACAGAAGGTATCTCTACAGCGCACAAAGGCGTACAGAAGGTATCTCTACAGTGCACAAAGGAGTACAGGAAATATCTCTAGAACGTACAAAGGAGTACACGAGGTATCTCTACAGCGCACAAAGGAGTACAGAAGGTATCTCTACAGCACACAAAGGAGTACAGAAGGTATCTCTACAGCGCACAAAGGAGTACAGGAAATATCTCTAGAACGTACAAAGGAGTACAGAAGGTATCTCTACAGCGCACAAAGGAGTACAGAAGGTATCTCTACAGCGCACAAAGGAGTACAGGAAATATCTCTAGAACGTACAAAGGAGTACACGAGGTATCTCTACAGCGTACAAAGGAGTACAGAAGTATCTCTACAGCGCACAAAGGAGTACAGGAAATATCTCTAGAACGTTCAAAGGAGTACACGAGGTATCTCTACAGCGTACAAAGGAGTACAGAAGGTATCTCTACAGCGCACAAAGGAGTACAGGAAATATCTCTAGAACGTACAAAGGAGTACACGAGGTATCTCTACAGCGTACAAAGGAGTACAGAAGGTATCTCTACAGCGCACAAAGGAGTACAGAAGGTATCTCTACAGCGCACAAAGGAGTACAGAACGTATCTCTACAGCGCACAAAGTAGTACAGAAGGTATCTCTACAGCGCACAAAGGAGTACAGGAAATATCTCTAGAAGGTACAAAGAAGTACACGAGGTATCTCTACAGAGCACAAAGGAGTACAGAAGGTATCTCTACAGCGCACAAAGGAGTACAGAAGGTATCTCTACAGCGCACAAAGGAGTTCAGAAGGTATCTCTACAGCGCACAAAGGAGTACAGGAAATATCTCTAGAATGAACAAAGGAGTACACGAGGTATCTCTACAGCGTACAAAGGAGTACAGAAGGTATCTCTACAGCGAACAAAGGAGTACAGAAGGTATCTCTACAGCGTACAAAGGAGTACAGAAGGTATCTCTACAGCGCACAAAGGAGTACAGAAGGTATCTCTACAGCGCACAAAGGAGTACAGAAGGTATCTCTACAACGCACAAAGGAGTACAGGAAATATCTCTAGAACGTACAAAGGAGTACAGAAGGTATCTCTACAGCGCACAAAGGAGTACAGAAGGTATCTCTACAGCGCACAAAGGAGTACAGGAAATATCTCTAGAACGTACAAAGGAGTACACGAGGTATCTCTACAGCGTACAAAGGAGTACAGAAGGTATCTCTACAGCGCACAAAGGAGTACAGAAGGTATCTCTACAGCGCACAAAGGAGTACAGAAGGTATCTCTACAGCGCACAAAGGAGTACAGAAGGTATCTCTACAGCGCACAAAGGAGTACCGGAAATATCTTTAGAACGTACAAAGGAGTACACGAGGTATCTCTAGAGCGTACAAAGGAGTACAGAAGGTATCTCTACAGCGCACAAAGGAGTACAGAAGGTATCTCTACAGCGCACAAAGGAGTACAGAAGGTATCTCAACAGCGCACAAAGGAGTACAGGAAATATCTCTAGAACGTACAAAGGAGTACACGAGGTATCTCTACAGCGTACAAAGGAGTACAGAAGGTATCTCTACAGCGCACAAAGGAGTACAGAAGGTATCTCTACAGCGTACAAAGGAGTACAGAAGGTATCTCTACAGCGCACAAAGGAGTACAGAAGGTATCTCTACAGTGCACAAAGGAGTACAGAAGGTATCTCTACAGCGCACAAAGGAGTACAGGAAATATCTCTAGAACGTACAAAGGAGTACACGAGGTATCTCTACAGCGTACAAAGGAGTACAGAAGGTATCTCTACAGCGCACAAAGGAGTACAGAAGGTATCTCTACAGCGTACAAAGGAGTACAGAAGGTATCTCTACAGCGCACAAAGGAGTACAGAAGGTATCTCTACAGCGCACAAAGGAGTACAGAAGGTATCACTACAGCGCACAAAGGAGTACAGGAAATATCTCTCGAACGTACAAAGGAGTACAGAAGGTATCTCTACAGCGCACAAAGGAGTACAGAAGGTATCTCTACAGCGCACGAAGGAGTACAGAAGGTATCTCTACAGCGCACAAAGGAGTACAGAAGGTATCTCTACAGCGCACAAAGGAGTACAGAAGGTATCTCTACAGCGTACAAAGGAGTACAGAAGGTATCTCTACAGCGCACAAAGGAGTACAGAAGGTATCTCTACAGCGCACAAAGGAGTACAGAAGGTATCTCTACAGCGCACAAAGGAGTACAGGAAATATCTCTAGAACGTACAAAGGAGTACAGAAGGTATCTCTACAGCGCACAAAGGAGTACAGAAGGTATCTCTACAGCGCACAAAGGAGTACAGGAAATATCTCTAGAACGCACAAAGGATTACACGAGGTATCTCTACAGCGTACAAAGGAGTACAGAAGGTATCTCTACAGCGCACAAAGGAGTACAGGAAATATCTCTAGAACGTACAAAGGAGTACACGAGGTATCTCTACAGCGTACAAAGGAGTACAGAAGGTATCTCTACAGCGCACAAAGGAGTACAGAAGGTATCTCTACAGCGCACAAAGGAGTACAGAAGGTATCTCTACAGCGCACAAAGGAGTACAGAAGGTATCTCTACAGCGCACAAAGGAGTACAGGAAATATCTCTAGAACGTACAAAGGAGTACACGTGGTATCTCTACAGCGTACAAAGGAGTTTAGAAGGTATCTCCACAGCGCACAAAGGAGTACAGAAGGTATCTCTACAGCGCACAAAGGAGTACAGAAGGTATCTCTACAGCGCACAAAGGAGTACAGAAGGTATCTCTACAGCGCACAAAGGAGTACAGGAAATATCTCTAAAACGTACAAAGGAGTACACGAGGTATCTCTACAGCGTACAAAGGAGTACAGAAGGTATCTCTACAGCGCACAAAGGAGTACAGAAGGTATCTCTACAGCGTACAAAGGAGTACAGGAAATATCTCTAGAACGTACAAAGGAGTACAGAAGGTATCTCTACAGCGCACAAAGGAGTACAGAAGGTATCTCTACAGCGCACAAAGGAGTACAGGAAATATCTCTAGAACGTATAAAGGAGTACACGAGGTATCTCTACAGCGTACAAAGGAGTACAGAAGGTATCTCTACAGCGCACAAAGGAGTACAGAAGGTATCTCTACAGTGCACAAAGGAGTACAGAAGGTATCTCTACAGCGCACAAAGGAGTACAGAAGGTATCTCTACAGCGCACAAAGGAGTACAGGAAATATCTCTAGAACGTACAAAGGAGTACACGAGGTATCTCTACAGCGTACAAAGGAGTACAGAAGGTATCTCTACAGCGCACAAAGGAGTACAGAAGGTATCTCTACAGCGCACAAAGGAGTACAGAAGGTATCTCTACAGCGCACAAAGGAGTACAGAAGGGATCTCTACAGCGCACAAAGAAGTACAGGAAATATCTCTAGAACGTACAAAGGAGTACACGAGGTATCTCTACAGCGCACAAAGAAGTACAGAAGGTATCTCTACAGCGCACAAAGGAGTACAGAAGGTATCTCTACAGCGCACAGAGGAGTACAGGAAATATCTCTAGAACGTACAAAGGAGTACACGAGGTATCTCTACAGCGTACAAAGGAGTACAGAAGGTATCTCTACAGCGCACAAAGGAGTACAGAAGGTATCTCTACAGCGCACAAAGGAGTACAGAAGGTATCTCTACAGCGCACAAAGGAGTACAGAAGGTATCTCTACAGCGCACAAAGGAGTACAGGAAATATCTCTAGAACGTAAGAAGGAGTACACGAGGTATCTCTACAGCGTACAAAGGAGTACAGAAGGTATCTCTACAGCGCACAAAGGAGTACAGAAGGTATCTCTACAGCGCACAAAGGAGTACAGAAGGTATCTCTACAGCGCACAAAGGAGTACAGGAAATATCTCTTGAACGTACAAAGGAGTACACGAGGTATCTCTACAGCGTACAAAGGAGTACAGAAGGTATCTCTACAGCGCACAAAGGAGTACAGAAGGTATCTCTACAGCGCACAAAGGAGTACAGAAGGTATCTCTACAGCGCACAAAGGAGTACAGAAGGTATCTC
Source organism: Morinoia aosen (assembly GCA_030386875.1). Taxonomy (NCBI): domain Eukaryota; kingdom Metazoa; phylum Arthropoda; class Malacostraca; order Amphipoda; family Talitridae; genus Morinoia; species Morinoia aosen. The sequence goes on along the minus strand of CM059576.1, from coordinate 55,417,545 downwards.
TACTGCGCACAAAGGGGTACAGGAAATATCTCTAGAACGTACAAAGGAGTACACGAGGTATCTCTACAGCGTACAAAGGAGTACAGAAGGTATCTCTACAGCGCACAAAGGAGTACAGAAGGTATCTCTACAGCGCACAAAGGAGTACAGAAGGTATCTCTACAGCGCACAAAGGAGTACAGAAGGTATCTCTACAGCGCACAAAGGAGTACAGGAAATATCTCTAGAAAGTACAAAGGAGTACACGAGGTATCTCTACAGCGTACAAAGGAGTACAGAAGGTATCTCTACAGCGCACAAAGGAGTACAGAAGGTATCTCTACAGCGCACAAAGGAGTACAGAAGGTATCTCTACAGCGCACAAAGGAGTACAGAAGGTATCTCTACAGCGCACAAAGGAGTACAGGAAATATCTCTAGAACGTACAAAGGAGTACACGAGGTATCTCTACAGCGTACAAAGAAGTACAGAAGGTATCTCTACAGCGCACAAAGGAGTACAGAAGGTATCTCTACAGCGCACAAAGGAGTACAGAAGGAATCTCTACAGCGCACAAAGGAGTACAGAAGGTATCTCTACAGCGCACAAAGGAGTACAGGAAATATCTCTAGAACGTACAAAGGAGTACAGAAGGTATCTCTACAGCGCACATAGGAGTACAGAAGGTATCTCTACAGCGCACAAAAGAGTACAGAAGGTATCTCTACAGCGCACAAAGGAGTACACGAGGTATCTCTACAGCGTATAGAGGAGTACAGAAGGTATCTCTACAGCGCACAAAGGAGTACAGAAGGTATTTCTACAGCGCACAAAGGAGTACAGACGGTATCTCTACAGCGCACAAAGGAGTACAGGAAATATCTCTAGAACGTACAAAGGAGGACAGATGGTATCTCTACAGCGCACAAAGGAGTACAGAAGGTATCTCTACAGCGCACAAAGGAGTTCAGAAGGTATCTCTACAGCGCACAAAGGAGTACAGAAGGTATCTCTACAGCGCACAAAGAAGTAAAGGAAATATCTCTAGAACGTACAAAGGAGTACACGAGGTATCTCTACAGCGTACAGAAGAGTACAGAAGGTATCTCTACAGCGCACAAAGGAGTACAGAAGGTATCTCTACAGCGCACAAAGGAGTACAGAAGGTATCTCTACAGCGCACAAAGGAGTACAGGAAATATCTCTAGAACGTACAAAGGAGTACACGAGGTATCTCTACAGCGTACAAAGGAGTACAGAAGGTATCTCTACAGCGCACAAAGGAGTACAGAAGGTATCTCTACAGCGCACAAAGGAGTACAGAAGGTATCTCTACAGCGCACAAAGGAGTACAGAAGGTATCTCTACAGCGCTCAAAGGAGTACAGAAGATATCTCTACAGCGCACCAAGGAGTACAGGAAATATCTCTAGAACGTACAAAGGAGTACACGAGGTATCTCTACAGCGTACAAAGGAGTACAGAAGGTATCTCTACAGCGCACAAAGGAGTACAGAAGGTATCTCTACAGCGTACAAAGGAGTACAGAAGGTATCTCTACAGCGCACAAAGAAGTACAGAAGGTATCTCTACAGCGCACAAAGGAGTACAGAAGGTATCTCTACAGCGCACAAAGGAGTACAGGAAATATCTCTAGAACGTACAAAGGAGTACAGAAGGTATCTCTACAGCGCAAAAAGGAGTACAGAAGTTATCTCTACAGCGCACAAAGGAGTACAGAAGGTATCTCTACAGCGCACAAAGGAGTACAGAAGGTATCTCTACAGCGCACAAAGGAGTACAGGAAATATCTCTAGAACGTACAAAGGAGTACACGGGGTATCTCTACAGCGTACAAAGGAGTACAGAAGGTATCACTACAGCGCACAAAGGAGTACAGAAGGTATCTCTACAGCGTACAAAGGAGTACAGAAAGTATCTCTACAGCGCACAAAGGAGTACAGAAGGTATCTCTACAGCGCACAAAGGAGTACAGAAGGTATCTCTACAGCGCACAAAGGAGTACAGGAAATATCTCTAGAACGTACAAAGGAGTAAAGAAGGTATCTCTAAAGCGCACAAAGGAGTACAGAAGGTATCTCTACAGCGCACAAAGGAGTACAGGAAATATCTCTAGAACGTACAAAGGAGTACACGAGGTATCTCTACAGCGTACAAAGGAGTACAGAAGGTATCTCTACAGCGCACAAAGGAGTACAGAAGGTATCTCTACAGCGCACAAAGGAGTACAGAAGGTATCTCTACAGCGCACAAAGGAGTACAGAAGGTATCTCTACAGCGCACAAAGAAGTACATGAAATATCTCTAGAACGTACAAAGGAGTACACGAGGTATCTCTACAGCGTACAAAGGAGTACAGAAGCTATCTCTACAGCGCACAAAAAAGTACAGAAGGTATCTCTACAGCGCACAAAGGAGTACAGAAGGTATCTCTACAGCGCACAAAGGAGTACAGGAAATATCTCTAGAACGTACAAAGGAGTACACGAGGTATCTCTACAGCGTACAAAGGAGTACAGAAGGTATCTCTACAGCGCACAAAGGAGTACAGAAGGTATCTCTACAGCGTACAAAGGAGTACAGAAGGTATCTCTACAGCGCACAAAGGAGTAAAGAAGGTATCTCTACAGCGCACAAAGGAGTACAGAAGGTATCTCTACAGCGCACAAAGGAGTACAGGAAATATCTCTAGAACGTACAAAGGAGTACACGAGGTATCTCTACAGCGTACAAAGGAGTACAGAAGGTATCTCTACAGCGCACAAAGGAGTACAGAAGGTATCTCTACAGCGTACAAAGGAGTACAGAAGGTATCTCTACAGCACACAAAGGAGTACAGAAGGTATCTCTACAGCGCACAAAGGAGTACAGAAGGTATCTCTACAGCGCACAAAGGAGTACAGAAGGTATCTCTACAGCGCACAAAGGAGTACAGAAGGTATCTCTACAGCGCACAAAGGAGTACAGGAAATATCTCTAGAACGTACAAAGGAGTACACGAGGTATCTCTACAGCGTACAAAGGAGTACAGAAGGTATCTCTACAGCGCACAAAAGAGTACAGAAGGTATCTTTACAGCGCACAAAGGAGTTCAGAAGGTATCTCTACAGCGCACAAAGGAGTACAGAAGGTATCTCTACAGCGCACAAAGGAGTACAGGAAATATCTCTAGAACGTACAAAGGAGTACACGAGGTATCTCTACAGCGTACAAAGGAGTACAGAAGGTATCTCTACAGCGCACAAAGGAGTACAGAAGGTATCTCTACAGCGCACAAAGGAGTACAGAAGGTATCTCTACAGCGCACAAAGGAGTACAGAAGGTATCTCTACAGCGCACAAAGGAGTACAGGAAATATCTCTAGAACGTACAAAGGAGTACACGAGGTATCTCTACAGCGTACAAAGGAGTACAGAAGGTATCTCTACAGCGCACAAAGGAGTACAGAAGGTATCTCTACAGCGCACAAAGGAGTACAGAAGGTATCTCTACAGCGCACAAAGGAGTACAGAAGGTATCTCTACAGCGCACAAAGGAGTACAGGAAATATCTCTAGAACGTACAAAGGAGTACAGAAGGTATCTCTACAGCGCACAAAGGAGTACAGAAGGTATCTCTACAGCGCACAAAGGAGTACAGAAGGTATCTCTACAGCGCACAAAGGAGTACACGAGGTATCTCTACAGCGTACAAAGGAGTACAGAAGGTATCTCTACAGCGCACAAAGGAGTACAGAAGGTATCTCTACAGCGCACAAAGGAGTACAGAAGGTATCTCTACAGCGCACAAAGGAGTACAGGAAATATCTCTAGAACGCACAAAGGAGTACAGAAGGTATCTCTACAGCGCACAATGGAGTACAGAAGGTATCTCTACAGCGCACAAAGGAGTACAGAAGGTATCTCTACAGCGCACAAAGGAGTACAGGAAATATCTCTAGAACGTACAAAGGAGTACACGAGGTATCTCTACAGCGTACAAAGGAGTACAGAAGGTATCTCTACAGCGCACAAAGGAGTACAGAAGGTATCTCTACAGCGCACAAAGGAGTACAGAAGGTATCTCTACAGCGCACAAAGGAGTACAGAAGGTATCTCTACAGCGCACAAAGGAGTACAGGAAATATCTCTAGAACGTACAAAGGAGTACACGAGGTATCTCTACAGCGTACAAAGGAGTAAAGAAGGTATCTCTACAGCGCACAAAGGAGTACAGGAGGTATCTCTACAGCGCACAAAGGAGTACAGGAAATATCTCTAGAACGTACAAAGGAGTACACGAGGTATCTCTACAGCGTACAAAGGAGTACAGAAGGTATCTCTACAGCGCACAAAGGAGTACAGAAGGTATCTCTACAGCGCACAAAGGAGTACAGAAGGTATCTCTACAGCGCACAAAGGAGTACAGAAGGTATCTCTACAGCGCACAAAGGAGTACAGGAAATATCTCTAGAACGTACAAAGGAGTACACGAGGTATCTCTACAGCGTACAAAGGAGTAAAGAAGGTATCTCTACAGCGCACAAAGGAGTACAGGAGGTATCTCTACAGCGTACAAAGGAGTACAGGAAATATCTCTAGAACGTACAAAGGAGTACAGAAGGTATCTCTACAGCGCACAAAGAAGTACAGAAGGTATCTCTACAGCGCACAAAGGAGTACAGGAAATATCTCTAGAACGTACAAAGGAGTACACGAGGTATCTCTACAGCGTACAAAGGAGTACAGAAGGTATCTCTACAGCGCACAAAGGAGTACAGAAGGTATCTCTACAGCGTACAAAGGAGTACAGAAGGTATCTCTACAGCGCACAAAGGAGTACAGAAGGTATCTCTACAGCGCACAAAGGAGTACAGAAAGTATCTCTACAGCGCACAAAGGTGTACAGAAGGTATCTCTACAGCGCACAAAGGAGTACAGAAGGTATCTCTACAGCGCACCAAGGAGTACAGGAAATATCTTTAGAACGTACAAAGGAGTACACGAGGTATCTCTACAGCGTACAAAGGAGTACAGAAGGTATCTCTACAGCGCACAAAGGAGTACAGAAGGTATCTCTACAGCGTACAAAGGAGTACAGAAGGTATCTCTACAGCGCACAAAGGAGTACAGAAGGTATCTCTACAGCGCACAAAGGAGTACAGAAGGTATCTCTACAGCGCACAAAGGAGTACAGGAAATATCTCTAGAACGTACAAAGGAGTACAGAAGGTATCTCTACAGCGCAAAAAGGAGTACAGAAGGTATCTCTACAGCGCACAAAGGAGTACAGAAGGTATCTCTACAGCGCACAAAGGAGTACAGAAGGTATCTCTACAGCGCACAAAGGAGTACAGGAAATATCTCTAGAACGTACAAAGGAGTACACGGGGTATCTCTACAGCGTACAAAGGAGTACAGAAGGTATCACTACAGCGCACAAAGGAGTACAGAAGGTATCTCTACAGCGCACAAAGGAGTACAGAAGGTATCTCTACAGCGCACAAAGGAGTACAGGAAATATCTCTAGAACGTACAAAGGAGTAAAGAAGGTATCTCTAAAGCGCACAAAGGAGTACAGAAGGTATCTCTACAGCGCACAAAGGAGTACAGGAAATATCTCTAGAACGTACAAAGGAGTACACGAGGTATCTCTACAGCGTACAAAGGAGTACAGAAGGTATCTCTACAGCGCACAAAGGAGTACAGAAGGTATCTCTACAGCGCACAAAGGAGTACAGAAGGTATCTCTACAGCGCACAAAGGAGTACAGAAGGTATCTCTACAGCGCACAAAGAAGTACATGAAATATCTCTAGAACGTACAAAGGAGTACACGAGGTATCTCTACAGCGTACAAAGGAGTACAGAAGCTATCTCTACAGCGCACAAAAAAGTACAGAAGGTATCTCTACAGCGCACAAAGGAGTACAGAAGGTATCTCTACAGCGCACAAAGGAGTACAGGAAATATCTCTAGAACGTACAAAGGAGTACACGAGGTATCTCTACAGCGTACAAAGGAGTACAGAAGGTATCTCTACAGCGCACAAAGGAGTACAGAAGGTATCTCTACAGCGTACAAAGGAGTACAGAAGGTATCTCTACAGCGCACAAAGGAGTAAAGAAGGTATCTCTACAGCGCACAAAGGAGTACAGAAGGTATCTCTACAGCGCACAAAGGAGTACAGGAAATATCTCTAGAACGTACAAAGGAGTACACGAGGTATCTCTACAGCGTACAAAGGAGTACAGAAGGTATCTCTACAGCGCACAAAGGAGTACAGAAGGTATCTCTACAGCGTACAAAGGAGTACAGAAGGTATCTCTACAGCACACAAAGGAGTACAGAAGGTATCTCTACAGCGCACAAAGGAGTACAGAAGGTATCTCTACAGCGCACAAAGGAGTACAGAAGGTATCTCTACAGCGCACAAAGGAGTACAGAAGGTATCTCTACAGCGCACAAAGGAGTACAGGAAATATCTCTAGAACGTACAAAGGAGTACACGAGGTATCTCTACAGCATACAAAGGAGTACAGAAGGTATCTCTACAGCGCACAAAGGAGTACAGAAGGTATATTTACAGCGCACAAAGGAGTACAGAAGGTATCTCTACAGCGCACAAAGGAGTACAGAAGGTATCTCTACAGCGCACAAAGGAGTACAGGAAATATCTCTAGAACGTACAAAGGAGTACACGAGGTATCTCTACAGCGTACAAAGGAGTACAGAAGGTATCTCTACAGCGCACAAAGGAGTACAGAAGGTATCTCTACAGCGCACAAAGGAGTACAGAAGGTATCTCTACAGCGCACAAAGGAGTACAGAAGGTATCTCTACAGCGCACAAAGGAGTACAGGAAATATCTCTAGAACGTACAAAGGAGTACACGAGGTATCTCTACAGCGTACAAAGGAGTACAGAAGGTATCTCTACAGCGCACAAAGGAGTACAGAAGGTATCTCTACAGCGCACAAAGGAGTACAGAAGGTATCTCTACAGCGCACAAAGGAGTACAGAAGGTATCTCTACAGCGCACAAAGGAGTACAGGAAATATCTCTAGAACGTACAAAGTTGTACAGAAGGTATCTCTACAGCGCACAAAGGAGTACAGAAGGTATCTCTACAGCGCACAAAGGAGTACAGAAGGTATCTCTACAGCGCACAAAGGAGTACACGAGGTATCTCTACAGCGTACAAAGGAGTACAGAAGGTATCTCTACAGCGCACAAAGGAGTACAGAAGGTATCTCTACAGCGCACAAAGGAGTACAGAAGGTATCTCTACAGCGCACAAAGGAGTACAGGAAATATCTCTAGAACGCACAAAGGAGTACAGAAGGTATCTCTACAGCGCACAATGGAGTACAGAAGGTATCTCTACAGCGCACAAAGGAGTACAGAAGGTATCTCTACAGCGCACAAAGGAGTACAGGAAATATCTCTAGAACGTACAAAGGAGTACACGAGGTATCTCTACAGCGTACAAAGGAGTACAGAAGGTATCTCTACAGCGCACAAAGGAGTACAGAAGGTATCTCTACAGCGCACAAAGGAGTACAGAAGGTATCTCTACAGCGCACAAAGGAGTACAGAAGGTATCTCTACAGCGCACAAAGGAGTACAGGAAATATCTCTAGAACGTACAAAGGAGTACACGAGGTATCTCTACAGCGTACAATGGAGTACAGAAGGTATCTCTACAGCGCACAAATGAGTACAGAAGGTATCTCTACAGCGCACACAGGAGTACAGAAGGTATCTCTACAGCGCACAAAGGAGTACAGAAGGTATCTCTACAGCGCACAAAGGAGTACAGGAAATATCTCTAGAACGTACAAAGGAGTACACGAGGTATCTCTACAGCGTACAAAGGAGTAAAGAAGGTATCTCTACAGCGCACAAAGGAGTACAGGAGGTATCTCTACAGCGTACAAAGGAGTACAGGAAATATCTCTAGAACGTACAAAGGAGTACAGAAGGTATCTCTACAGCGCACAAAGAAGTACAGAAGGTATCTCTACAGCGCACAAAGGAGTACAGGAAATATCTCTAGAACGTACAAAGGAGTACACGAGGTATCTCTACAGCGTACAAAGGAGTACAGAAGGTATCTCTACAGCGCACAAAGGAGTACAGAAGGTATCTCTACAGCGTACAAAGGAGTACAGAAGGTATCTCTACAGCGCACAAAGGAGTACAGAAGGTATCTCTACAGCGCACAAAGGAGTACAGAAGGTATCTCTACAGCGCAAATAGGAGTACAGGAAATATCTCTAGAACGTACGAAGGAGTACACGAGGTATCTCTACAGCGTACAAAGGAGTACAGAAGGTATCTCTACAGCGCAAAAAGGAGTACAGAAGGTATCTCTACAGCGTACAAAGGAGTACAGAAGGTATCTCTACAGCGCACAAAGGAGTACAGAAGGTATCTCTACAGCGCACAAAGGAGTACAGAAGGTATCTCTACAGCGCACAAAGGAGTACAGGAAATATCTCTAGAACGTACAAAGGAGTACAGAAGGTATCTCTACAGCGCACAAAGGAGTACAGAAAGTATCTCTACAGCGCACAAAGGAGTACAGAAGGTATCTCTACAGCGCACAAAGGAGTACAGAAGGTATCTCTACAGCGCACAAAGGAGTACAGGAAATATCTCTAGAACGTACAAAGAAGTACACGAGGTATCTCTACAGCGTACAAAGGAGTACAGAAGGTATCTCTACAGCGAACTAAGGAGTACAGAAGGTATCTCTACAGCGTACAAAGGAGTACAGAAGGTATCTCTACAGCGCACAAAGGAGTACAGAAGGTATCTCTACACCGCACAAAGGAGTACAGAAGGTATCTCTACAGCGCACAAAGGAGTACAGGAAATATCTCTAGAACGTACAAAGGAGTACAGAAGGTATCTCTACAGCGCACAAAGGAGTACAGAAGGTATCTCTACAGCGCACAAAGGAGCACAGGAAATATCTCTAGAACGTACAAAGGAGTACACGAGGTATCTCTACAGCGTACAAAGGAGTACAGAAGGTATCTCTACAGCGCACAAAGGAGTACAGAAGGTATCTCTACAGCGCACAAAGGAGTACAGAAGGTATCTCTACAGCGCACAAAGGAGTACAGAAGGTATCTCTACAGCGCACAGAGGAGTACCGGAAATATCTTTAAAACGTACAAAGGAGTACACGAGGTATCTCTAGAGCGTACAAAGGAGTACAGAAGGTATCTCTACAGCGCACAAAGGAGTACAGAAGGTATCTCTACAGCAAACAAAGGAGTACAGAAGGTATCTCTACAGCGCACAAAGGAGTACAGGAAATATCTCTAGAACGTACAAAGGAGTACACGAGGTATCTCTACAGCGTACAAAGGAGTACAGAAGGTATCTCTACAGCGCACAAAGGAGTACAGAAGGTATCTCTACAGCGTACAAAGGAGTACAGAAGGTATCTCTACAGCGCACAAAGGAGTACAGAAGGTATCTCTACAGCGCACAAAGGAGTACAGAAGGTATCTCTACAGCGCACAAAGGAGTACTGGAAATATCTCTAGAACGTACAAAGGAGAACACGAGGTATCTCTACAGCGTACAAAGGAGTACAGAAGGTATCTCTACAGCGCACAAAGGAGTACAGAAGGTATCTCTACAGCGTACAAAGGAGTACAGAAGGTATCTCTACAGCGCACAAAGGAGTACAGAAGGTATCTCTACAGCGCACAAAGGAGTACAGAAGGTATCACTACAGCGCACAAAGGAGTACAGGAAATATCTCTAGAACGTACAAAGGAGTACAGAAGGTATCTCTACAGCGCACAAAGGAGTACAGAAGGTATCTCTACAGCGCACGAAGGAGTACAGAAGGTATCTCTACAGCGCACAAAGGAGTACAGAAGGTATCTCTACAGCGCACAAAGGAGTACAGAAGGTATCTCTACAGCGTTCAAAGGAGTACAGAAGGTATCTCTACAGCGCACAAAGGAGTACAGAAGGTATCTCTACAGCGCACAAAGGAGTACAGAAGGTATCTCTACAGCGCACAAAGGAGTACAGGAAATATCTCTAGAACGTACAAAGGAGTACAGAAGGTATCTCTACAGCGCACAAAGGAGTACAGAAGGTATCTCTACAGCGCACAAAGGAGTACAGGAAATATCTCTAGAACGTACAAAGGAGTACACGAGGTATCTCTACAGCGTACAAAGGAGTACAGAAGGTATCTCTACAGCGCACAAAGGAGTACAGAAGGTATCTCTACAGCGCACAAAGGAGTACAGAATGTATCTCTACAGCGCACAAAGGAGTTCAGAAGGTATCTCTACAGCGCACAAAGGAGTACAGAAGGTATCTCTACAGCGCACAAAGGAGTACAGGAAATATCTCTAGAACGTACAAAGGAGTACACGAGGTATCTCTACAGCGCACAAAGGAGTACAGAAGGTATCTCTACAGCGCACAAAGGAGTACAGGAAATATCTCTAGAACGTACAAAGGAGTACACGAGGTATCTCTGCAGCGCACAAAGGAGTACAGAAGGTATCTCTACAGCGCACAAAGGAGTACAGAAGGTATCTCTACAGCGCACAAAGGAGTACAGGAAATATCTCTAGAACGTACAAAGGAGTACACGAGGTATCTCTACAGCGTACAAAGGAGTACAGAAGGTATCTCTACAGCGCACAAAGGAGTACAGAAGGTATCTCTACAGCGCACAAAGGAGTACAGAAGGTATCTCTACAGCGCACAAAGGAGTACAGGAAATATCTCTAGAACGTACAAAGGAGTACACGTGGTATCTCTACAGCGTACAAAGGAGTTTAGAAGGTATCTCTACAGCGCACAAAGGAGTACAGAAGGTATCTCTACAGCGCAAAAAGGAGTACAGAAGGTATCTCTACAGCGCACAAAGGAGTACAGAAGGTATCTCTACAGCGCACAAAGGAGTACAGGAAATATCTCTAAACGTACAAAGGAGTACACGAGGTATCTCTACAGCGTACAAAGGAGTACAGAAGGTATCTCTACAGCGCACAAAGGAGTACAGAAGGTATCTCTACAGCGTACAAAGGAGTACAGGAAATATCTCTAGAACGTACAAAGGAGTACAGAAGGTATCTCTACAGCGCACAAAGGAGTACAGAAGGTATCTCTACAGCGCACAAAGGAGTACAGGAAATATCTCTAGAACGTATAAAGGAGTACACGAGGTATCTCTACAGCGTACAAAGGAGTACAGAAGGTATCTCTACAGCGCACAAAGGAGTACAGAAGGTATCTCTACAGCGCACAAAGGAGTACAGAAGGTATCTCTACAGCGCACAAAGGAGTACAGAAGGTATCTCTACAGCGCACAAAGGAGTACAGGAAATATCTCTAGAACGTACAAAGGAGTACACGAGGTATCTCTACAGCGTACAAAGGAGTACAGAAGGTATCTCTACAGCGCACAAAGGAGTACAGAAGGTATCTCTACAGCGCACAAAGGAGTACAGAAGGTATCTCTACAGCGCACAAAGGAGTACAGAAGGTATCTCTACAGCGCACAAAGGAGTACAGGAAATATCTCTAGAACGTACAAAGAAGTACACGAGGTATCTCTACAGCGCACAAAGGAGTACAGAAGGTATCTCTACAGCGCACAAAGGAGTACAGAAGGTATCTCTACAGCTCACAAAGGAGTACAGGAAATATCTCTAGAACGTACAAAGGAGTACACGAGGTATCTCTACAGCGCACAAAGGAGTACAGAAGGTATCTCTACAGCACACAAAGGAGTACAGAAAGTATCTCTACAGCGCACAAACGAGTACAGGAAATATCTCTAGAACGTACAAAGGAGTACAGAAGGTATCTCTACAGCGCACAAAGGAGTACAGAAGGTATCTCTACAGCGCACAAAGGAGTACAGGAAATATCTCTAGAACGTACAAAGGAGTACACGAGGTATCTCTACAGCGTACAAAGGAGTACAGAAGGTATCTCTACAGCGCACAAAGGAGTACAGGAAATATCTCTAGAACGTTCAAAGGAGTACACGAGGTATCTCTACAGCGTACAAAGGAGTACAGAAGGTATCTCTACAGCGCACAAAGGAGTACAGGAAATATCTCTAGAACGTACAAAGGAGTACACGAGGTATCTCTACAGCGTACAAAGGAGTACAGAAGGTATCTCTACAGCGCACAAAGGAGTACAGAAGGTATCTCTACAGCGCACAAAGGAGTACAGAAAGTATCTCTACAGCGCACAAAGGAGTACAGAAGGTATCTCTACAGCGCACAAAGGAGTACAGGAAATATCTCTAGAACGTACAAAGGAGTACACGAGGTATCTCTACAGCGTACAAAGGAGTACAGAAGGTATCTCTACAGCGCACAAAGGAGTACAGAAGGTATCTCTACAGCGCACAAAGGAGTACAGAAGGTATCTCTACAGCGCACAAAGGAGTACAGGAAATATCTCTAGAACGTACAAAGGAGTACACGAGGTATCTCTACAGCGTACAAAGGAGTACAGAAGGTATCTCTACAGCGCACAAAGGAGTACAGAAGGTATCTCTACAGCGCACAAAGGAGTACAGGAAATATCTCTAGAACGTACAAAGGAGTACACGAGGTATCTCTACAGCGTACAAAGGAGTACAGAAGGTATCTCTACAGCGCACAAAGGAGTACAGGAAATATCTCTAGAACGTTCAAAGGAGTACACGAGGTATCTCTACAGCGTACAAAGGAGTACAGAAGGTATCTCTACAGCGCACAAAGGAGTACAGGAAATATCTCTAGAACTTACAAAGGAGTACACGAGGTATCTCTACAGCGTACAAAGGAGTACAGAAGGTATCTCTACAGCGCACAAAGGAGTACAGAAGGTATCTCTACAGCGCACAAAGGAGTACAGAAAGTATCTCTACAGCGCACAAAGGAGTACAGAAGGTATCTCTACAGCGCACAAAGGAGTACAGGAAATATCTCTAGAACGTACAAAGGAGTACACGAGGTATCTCTACAGCGTACAAAGGAGTACAGAAGGTATCTCTACAGCGCACAAAGGAGTACAGAAGGTATCTCTACAGCGCACAAAGGAGTACAGAAGGTATCTCTACAGCGCACAAAGGAGTACAGGAAATATCTCTAGAACGTACAAAGGAGTACACGAGGTATCTCTACAGCGTACAAAGGAGTACAGAAGGTATCTCTACAGCGCACAAAGGAGTACAGAAGGTATCTCTACAGCGCACAAAGGAGTACAGAAGGTATCTCTACAGCGCACAAAGGAGTACAGAAGGTATCTCTACAGCGCACAAAGGAGTACAGGAAATATCTCTAGAACGTACAAAGGAGTACACGAGGTATCTCTACAGCGTACAAAGGAGTACAGAAGGTATCTCTACAGCGCACAAAGGAGTACAGGAAATATCTCTAGAACGTACAAAGGAGTACACGGGGTATCTCTACAGCGTACAAAGGAGTACAGAAGGTATCACTACAGCACACAAAGGAGTACAGAAGGTATCTCTACAGCGTACAAAGGAGTACAGAAAGTATCTCTACAGCGCACAAAGGAGTACAGAAGGTATCTCTACAGCGCACAAAGGAGTACAGAAGGTATCTCTACAGCGTTCAAAGGAGTACAGAAGGTATCTCTACAGCGCACAAAGGAGTACAGAAGGTATCTCTACAGCGCACAAAGGAGTACAGAAGGTATCTCTACAGCGCACAAAGGAGTACAGGAAATATCTCTAGAACGTACAAAGGAGTACAGAAGGTATCTCTACAGCGCACAAAGGAGTACAGAAGGTATCTCTACAGCGCACAAAGGAGTACAGGAAATATCTCTAGAACGTACAAAGGAGTACACGAGGTATCTCTACAGCGTACAAAGGAGTACAGAAGGTATTTCTACAGCGCACAAAGGAGTACAGAAGGTATCTCTACAGCGCACAAAGGAGTACAGAAGGTATCTCTACAGCGCACAAAGGAGTTCAGAAGGTATCTCTACAGCGCACAAAGGAGTACAGAAGGTATCTCTACAGCGCACAAAGGAGTACAGGAAATATCTCTAGAACGTACAAAGGAGTACACGAGGTATCTCTACAGCGCACAAAGGAGTACAGAAGGTATCTCTACAGCGCACAAAGGAGTACAGGAAATATCTCTAGAACGTACAAAGGAGTACACGAGGTATCTCTACAGCGCACAAAGGAGTACAGAAGGTATCTCTACAGCGCACAAAGGAGTACAGAAGGTATCTCTACAGCGCACAAAGGAGTACAGGAAATATCTCTTGAACGTACAAAGGAGTACACGAGGTATCTCTACAGCGTACAAAGGAGTACAGAAGGTATCTCTACAGCGCACAAAGGAGTACAGAAGGTATCTCTACAGCGCACAAAGGAGTACAGAAGGTATCTCTACAGCGCACAAAGGAGTACAGGAAATATCTCTAGAACGTACAAAGGAGTACACGTGGTATCTCTACAGCGTACAAAGGAGTTTAGAAGGTATCTCTACAGCGCACAAAGGAGTACAGAAGGTATCTCTACAGCGCACAAAGGAGTACAGAAGGTATCTCTACAGCGCACAAAGGAGTACAGAAGGTATCTCTACAGCGCACAAAGGAGTACAGGAAATATCTCTAAAACGTACAAAGGAGTACACGAGGTATCTCTACAGCGTACAAAGGAGTACAGAAGGTATCTCTACAGCGCACAAAGGAGTACAGAAGGTATCTCTACAGCGTACAAAGGAGTACAGGAAATATCTCTAGAACGTACAAAGGAGTACAGAAGGTATCTCTACAGCGCACAAAGGAGTACAGAAGGTATCTCTACAGCGCACAAAGGAGTACAGGAAATATCTCTAGAACGTATAAAGGAGTACACGAGGTATCTCTACAGCGTACAAAGGAGTACAGAAGGTATCTCTACAGCGCACAAAGGAGTACAGAAGGTATCTCTACAGCGCACAAAGGAGTACAGAAGGTATCTCTACAGCGCACAAAGGAGTACAGAAGGTATCTCTACAGCGCACAAAGGAGTACAGGAAATATCTCTAGAACGTACAAAGGAGTACACGAGGTATCTCTACAGCGTACAAAGGAGTACAGAAGGTATCTCTACAGCGCACAAAGGAGTACAGAAGGTATCTCTACAGCGCACAAAGGAGTACAGAAGGTATCTCTACAGCGCACAAAGGAGTACAGAAGGTATCTCTACAGCGCACAAAGGAGTACAGGAAATATCTCTAGAACGTACAAAGGAGTACACGAGGTATCTCTACAGCGCACAAAGGAGTACAGAAGGTATCTCTACAGCGCACAAAGGAGTACAGAAGGTATCTCTACAGCTCACAAAGGAGTACAGGAAATATCTCTAGAACGTACAAAGGAGTACACGAGGTATCTCTACAGCGCACAAAGGAGTACAGAAGGTATCTCTACAGCACACAAAGGAGTACAGAAAGTATCTCTACAGCGCACAAACGAGTACAGGAAATATCTCTAGAACGTACAAAGGAGTACAGAAGGTATCTCTACAGCGCACAAAGGAGTACAGAAGGTATCTCTACAGCGCACAAAGGAGTACAGGAAATATCTCTAGAACGTACAAAGGAGTACACGAGGTATCTCTACAGCGTACAAAGGAGTACAGAAGGTATCTCTACAGCGCACAAAGGAGTACAGGAAATATCTCTAGAACGTTCAAAGGAGTACACGAGGTATCTCTACAGCGTACAAAGGAGTACAGAAGGTATCTCTACAGCGCACAAAGGAGTACAGGAAATATCTCTAGAACGTACAAAGGAGTACACGAGGTATCTCTACAGCGTACAAAGGAGTACAGAAGGTATCTCTACAGCGCACAAAGGAGTACAGAAGGTATCTCTACAGCGCACAAAGGAGTACAGAAAGTATCTCTACAGCGCACAAAGGAGTACAGAAGGTATCTCTACAGCGCACAAAGGAGTACAGGAAATATCTCTAGAACGTACAAAGGAGTACACGAGGTATCTCTACAGCGTACAAAGGAGTACAGAAGGTATCTCTACAGCGCACAGAGGAGTACAGAAGGTATCTCTACAGCGCACAAAGGAGTACAGAAGGTATCTCTACAGCGCACAAAGGAGTACAGGAAATATCTCTAGAACGTACAAAGGAGTACACGAGGTATCTCTACAGCGTACAAAGGAGTACAGAAGGTATCTCTACAGCGCACAAAGGAGTACAGAAGGTATCTCTACAGCGCACAAAGGAGTACAGAAGGTATCTCTACAGCGCACAAAGGAGTACAGAAGGTATCTCTACAGCGCACAAAGGAGTACAGGAAATATCTCTAGAACGTACAAAGGAGTACACGAGGTATCTCTACAGCGTACAAAGGAGTACAGAAGGTATCTCTACAGCGCACAAAGGAGTACAGGAAATATCTCTAGAACGTACAAAGGAGTACACGGGGTATCTCTACAGCGTACAAAGGAGTACAGAAGGTATCACTACAGCACACAAAGGAGTACAGAAGGTATCTCTACAGCGTACAAAGGAGTACAGAAAGTATCTCTACAGCGCACAAAGGAGTACAGAAGGTATCTCTACAGCGCACAAAGGAGTACAGAAGGTATCTCTACAGCGCACAAAGGAGTACAGAAGGTATCTCTACAGCGCACAAAGAAGTACAGAAGGTATCTCTACAGCGCACAAAGAAGTACAGGAAATATCTCTAGAACGTACAAAGGAGTACACGAGGTATCTCTACAGCGTACAAAGGAGTACAGAAGGTATCTCTACAGCGCACAAAAAAGTACAGAAGGTATCTCTACAGCGCACAAAGGAGTACAGAAGGTATCTCAACAGCGCACAAAGGAGTACAGGAAATATCTCTAGAACGTACAAAGGAGTACACGAGGTATCTCTACAGCGTACAAAGGAGTACAGAAGGTATCTCTACAGCGCACAAAGGAGTACAGAAGGTATCTCTACAGCGCACAAAGGAGTACAGAAGGTATCTCTTCAGCGCACAAAGGAGTACAGAAGGTATCTCTACAGCGCACAAAGGAGTACAGGAAATATCTCTAGAACGTACAAAGGAGTACACGAGGTATCTCTACAGCGTACAAAGGAGTACAGAAGGTATCTCTACAGCGCACAAAGGAGTACAGAAGGTATCTCTACAGCGCACAAAGGAGTACAGAAGGTATCTCTACAGCGCACAAAGGAGTACAGAAGGTATCTCTACAGCGCACAAAGGAGTACAGGAAATATCTATAGAACGTAAAAAGGAGTACAGAAGGTATCTCTACAGCGCACAAAGGAGTACAGAAGGTATCTCTACAGCGCACAAAGGAGTACAGAAGGTATCTCGACAGCGCACAAAAGAGTACACGAGGTATCTCTACAGCGTACAAAGGAGTACAGAAGGTATCTCTACAGCGCACAAAGGAGTACAGAAGGTATCTCTACAGCGCACAAAGAAGTACAGAAGGTATCTCTACAGCGCACAAAGGAGTACAGGAAATATCTCAAGAACGCACAAAGGAGTACAGAAGGTATCTCTACAGCGCACAAAGGAGTACAGAAGGTATCTCTACAGCGCACAAAGGAGTACAGAAGGTATCTCTACAGCGCACAAAGGAGTACAGGAAATATCTCTAGAACGTACAAAGGAGTACACGAGGTATCTCTACAGCGTACAAAGGAGTACAGAAGGTATCTCTACAGCGCACAAAGGAGTACAGAAGGTATCTCTACAGCGCACAAAGGAGTTCAGAAGGTATCTCTACAGCGCACAAAGGAGTACAGAAGGTATCTCTACAGCGCACAAAGGAGTACAGAAGGTATCTCTACAGCGCACAAAGGAGTACAGAAGGTATCTCTACAGCGCACAAAGGAGTACAGGAAATATCTCTAGAACGTACAAAGGAGTACACGAGGTATCTCTACAGCGTACAAAGGAGTACAGAAGGTATCTCTACAGCGCACAAAGGAGTACAGAAGGTATCTCTACAGCGCACAAAGGAGTACAGAAGGTATCTCTACAGCGCACAAAGGAGTACAGAAGGTATCTCTACAGCGCACAAAGGAGTACAGGAAATATCTCTAGAACGTACAAAGGAGTACACGAGGTATCTCTACAGCGCACAAAGGAGTACAGAAGGTATCTCTACAGCGCACAAAGGAGTACAGAAGGTATCTCTACAGCTCACAAAGGAGTACAGGAAATATCTCTAGAACGTACAAAGGAGTACACGAGGTATCTCTACAGCGCACAAAGGAGTACAGAAGGTATCTCTACAGCACACAAAGGAGTACAGAAGGTATCTCTACAGCGCACAAACGAGTACAGGAAATATCTCTAGAACGTACAAAGGAGTACAGAAGGTATCTCTACAGCGCACAAAGGAGTACAGAAGGTATCTCTACAGCGCACAAAGGAGTACAGAAAATATCTCTAGAACGTACAAAGGAGTACACGAGGTATCTCTACAGCGTACAAAGGAGTACAGAAGGTATCTCTACAGCGCACAAAGGAGTACAGGAAATATCTCTAGAACGTTCAAAGGAGTACACGAGGTATCTCTACAGCGTACAAAGGAGTACAGAAGGTATCTCTACAGCGCACAAAGGAGTACAGGAAATATCTCTAGAACGTACAAAGGAGTACACGAGGTATCTCTACAGCGTACAAAGGAGTACAGAAGGTATCTCTACAGCGCACAAAGGAGTACAGAAGGTATCTCTACAGCGCACAAAGGAGTACAGAAAGTATCTCTACAGCGCACAAAGGAGTACAGAAGGTATCTCTACAGCGCACAAAGGAGTACAGGAAATATCTCTAGAACGTACAAAGGAGTACACGAGGTATCTCTACAGCGTACAAAGGAGTACAGAAGGTATCTCTACAGCGCACAAAGGAGAACAGAAGGTATCTCTACAGCGCACAAAGGAGTACAGAAGGTATCTCTACAGCGCACAAAGGAGTACAGGAAATATCTCTAGAACGTACAAAGGAGTACACGAGGTATCTCTACAGCGTACAAAGGAGTACAGAAGGTATCTCTACAGCGCACAAAGGAGTACAGAAGGTATCTCTACAGCGCACAAAGGAGTACAGAAGGTATCTCTACAGCGCACAAAGGAGTACAGAAGGTATCTCTACAGCGCACAAAGGAGTACAGGAAATATCTCTAGAACGTACAAAGGAGTACACGAGGTATCTCTACAGCGTACAAAGGAGTACAGAAGGTATCTCTACAGCGCACAAAGGAGTACAGGAAATATCTCTAGAACGTACAAAGGAGTACACGGGGTATCTCTACAGCGTACAAAGGAGTACAGAAGGTATCACTACAGCACACAAAGGAGTACAGAAGGTATCTCTACAGCGTACAAAGGAGTACAGAAAGTATCTCTACAGCGCACAAAGGAGTACAGAAGGTATCTCTACAGCGCACAAAGGAGTACAGAAGGTATCTCTACAGCGCACAAAGGAGTACAGAAGGTATCTCTACAGCGCACAAAGGAGTACAGAAGGTATCTCTACAGCGCACAAAGAAGTACAGGAAATATCTCTAGAACGTACAAAGGAGTATACGAGGTATCTCTACAGCGTACAAAGGAGTACAGAAGGTATCTCTACAGCGCACAAAAAAGTACAGAAGGTATCTCTACAGCGCACAAAGGAGTACAGAAGGTATCTCAACAGCGCACAAAGGAGTACAGGAAATATCTCTAGAACGTACAAAGGAGTACACGAGGTATCTCTACAGCGTACAAAGGAGTACAGAAGGTATCTCTACAGCGCACAAAGGAGTACAGAAGGTATCTCTACAGCGCACAAAGGAGTACAGAAGGTATCTCTTCAGCGCACAAAGGAGTACAGAAGGTATCTCTACAGCGCACAAAGGAGTACAGGAAATATCTCTAGAACGTACAAAGGAGTACACGAGGTATCTCTACAGCGTACAAAGGAGTACAGAAGGTATCTCTACAGCGCACAAAGGAGTACAGAAGGTATCTCTACAGCGCACAAAGGAGTACAGAAGGTATCTCTACAGCGCACAAAGGAGTACAGAAGGTATCTCTACAGCGCACAAAGGAGTACAGGAAATATCTATAGAACGTACAAAGGAGTACAGAAGGTATCTCTACAGCGCACAAAGGAGTACAGAAGGTATCTCTACAGCGCACAAAGGAGTACAGAAGGTATCTCTACAGCGCACAAAAGAGTACACGAGGTATCTCTACAGCGTACAAAGGAGTACAGAAGGTATCTCTACAGCGCACAAAGGAGTACAGAAGGTATCTCTACAGCGCGCAAAGGAGTACAGAAGGTATCTCTACAGCGCACAAAGGAGTACAGGAAATATCTCTAGAACGCACAAAGGAGTACAGAAGGTGTCTCTAGAGCGCACAAAGGAGTACAGAAGGTATCTCTACAGCGCACAAAGGAGTACAGAAGGTATCTCTACAGCGCACAAAGGAGTACAGGAAATATCTCTAGAACGTACAAAGGAGTACACGAGGTATCTCTACAGCGTACAAAGGAGTACAGAAGGTATCTCTACAGCGCACAAAGGAGTACAGAAGGTATCTCTACAGCGCACAAAGGAGTTCAGAAGGTATCTCTACAGCGCACAAAGGAGTACAGAAGGTATCTCTACAGCGCACAAAGGAGTACAGGAAATATCTCTAGAACGTACAAAGGAGTACACGAGGTATCTCTACAGCGTACAATGGAGTACAGAAGGTATCTCTACAGCGCACAAATGAGTACAGAAGGTATCTCTACAGCGCACAAAGGAGTACAGAAGGTATCTCTACAGCGCACAAAGGAGTACAGAAGGTATCTCTACAGCGCACAAAGGAGTACAGGAAATATCTCTAGAACGTACAAAGGAGTACACGAGGTATCTCTACAGCGTACAAAGGAGTAAAGAAGGTATCTCTACAGCGCACAAAGGAGTACAGGAGGTATCTCTACAGCGTACAAAGGAGTACAGGAAATATCTCTAGAACGTACAAAGGAGTACAGAAGGTATCTCTACAGCGCACAAAGAAGTACAGAAGGTATCTCTACAGCGCACAAAGGAGTACAGGAAATATCTCTAGAACGTACAAAGGAGTACACGAGGTATCTCTACAGCGTACAAAGGAGTACAGAAGGTATCTCAACAGCGCACAAAGGAGTACAGAAGGTATCTCTACAGCGTACAAAGGAGTACAGAAGGTATCTCTACAGCGCACAAAGGAGTACAGAAGGTATCTCTACAGCGCACAAAGGAGTACAGAAGGTATCTCTACAGCGCACATAGGAGTACAGGAAATATCTCTAGAACGTACGAAGGAGTACACGAGGTATCTCTACAGCGTACAAAGGAGTACAGAAGGTATCTCTACAGCGCAAAATGGAGTACAGAAGGTATCTCTACAGCGTACAAAGGAGTACAGAAGGTATCTCTACAGCGCACAAAGGAGTACAGAAGGTATCTCTACAGCGCACAAAGGAGTACAGAAGGTATCTCTACAGCGCACAAAGGAGTACAGGAAATATCTCGAGAACGTACAAAGGAGTACAGAAGGTATCTCTACAGCGCACAAAGGAGTACAGAAGGTATCTCTACAGCGCACAAAGGAGTACAGAAGGTATCTCTACAGCGCACAAAGGAGTACAGAAGGTATCTCTAGAGCGCACAAAGGAGTACAGGAAATATCTCTAGAACGTACAAAGAAGTACAAGAGGTATCTCTACAGCGTACAAAGGAGTACAGAAGGTATCTCTACAGCGAACAAAGGAGTACAGAAGGTATGTCTACAGCGTACAAAGGAGTACAGAAGGTATCTCTACAGCGCACAAAGGAGTACAGAAGGTATCTCTACAGCGCACAAAGGAGTACAGAAGGTATCTCTACAGCGCACAAAGGAGTACAGGAAATATCTCTAGAACGTACAAAGGAGTACAGAAGGTATCTCTACAGCGCACAAAGGAGTACAGAAGGTATCTCTACAGCGCACAAAGGAGCACAGGAAATATCTCTAGAACGTACAAAGGAGTACACGAGGTATCTCTACAGCGTACAAAGGAGTACAGAAGGTATCTCTACAGCGCACAAAGGAGTACAGAAGGTATCTCTACAGCGCTCAAAGGAGTACAGAAGGTATCTCTACAGCGCACAAAGGAGTACAGAAGGTATCTCTACAGCGCACAAAGGAGTACCGGAAATATCTTTAAAACGTACAAAGGAGTACACGAGGTATCTCTAGAGCGTACAAAGGAGTACAGAAGGTATCTCTACAGCGCACAAAGGAGTACAGAAGGTATCTCTACAGCGCACAAAGGAGTACAGAAGGTATCTCTACAGCGCACAAAGGAGTACAGGAAATATCTCTAGAACGTACAAAGGAGTACACGAGGTATCTCTACAGCGTACAAAGGAGTACAGAAGGTATCTCTACAGCGCACAAAGGAGTACAGAAGGTATCTCTACAGCGTACAAAGGAGTACAGAAGGTATCTCTACAGCGCACAAAGGAGTACAGAAGGTATCTCTACAGCGCACAAAGGAGTACAGAAGGTATCTCTACAGCGCACAAAGGAGTACTGGAAATATCTCTAGAACGTACAAAGGAGTACACGAGGTATCTCTACAGCGTACAAAGGAGTACAGAAGGTATCTCTACAGCGCACAAAGGAGTACAGAAGGTATCTCTACAGCGTACAAAGGAGTACAGAAGGTATCTCTACGGCGCACAAAGGAGTACAGAAGGTATCTCTACAGCGCACAAAGGAGTACAGAAGGTATCACTACAGCGCACAAAGGAGTACAGGAAATATCTCTAGAACGTACAAAGGAGTACAGAAGGTATCTCTACAGCGCACAAAGGAGTACAGAAGGTATCTCTACAGCGCACGAAGGAGTACAGAAGGTATCTCTACAGCGCACAAAGGAGTACAGAAGGTATCTCTACAGCGCACAAAGGAGTACAGAAGGTATCTCTACAGCGTCCAAAGGAGTACAGAAGGTATCTCTACAGCGCACAAAGGAGTACAGAAGGTATCTCTACAGCGCACAAAGGAGTACAGAAGGTATCTCTACAGCGCACAAAGGAGTACAGGAAATATCTCTAGAACGTACAAAGGAGTACAGAAGGTATCTCTACAGCGCACAAAGGAGTACAGAAGGTATCTCTACAGCGCACAAAGGAGTACAGGAAATATCTCTAGAACGTACAAAGGAGTACACGAGGTATCTCTACAGCGTACAAAGGAGTACAGAAGGTATCTCTACAGCGCACAAAGGAGTACAGAAGGTATCTCTACAGCGCACAAAGGAGTACAGAAGGTATCTCTACAGCGCACAAAGGAGTACAGAAGGTATCTCTACAGCGCACAAAGGAGTACAGAAGGTATCTCTACAGCGCACAAAGGAGTACAGGAAATATCTCTAGAACGTACAAAGGAGTGCACGAGGTATCTCTACAGCGCACAAAGGAGTACAGAAGGTATCTCTACAGCGCACAAAGGAGTACAGGAAATATCTCTAGAACGTACAAAGGAGTACACGAGGTATCTCTACAGCGTACAAAGGAGTACAGAAGGTATCTCTACAGCGCACAAAGGAGTACAGAAGGTATCTCTACAGCGCACAAAGGAGTACAGAAGGTATCTCTACAGCGCACAAAGGAGTACAGAAGGTATCTCTACAGCGCACAAAGGAGTACAGGAAATATCTCTAGAACGTACAAAGGAGTACACGTGGTATCTCTACAGCGTACAAAGGAGTTTAGAAGGTATCTCTACAGCGCACAAAGGAGTACAGAAGGTATCTCTACAGCGCACAAAGGAGTACAGAAGGTATCTCTACAGCGCACAAAGGAGTACAGAAGGTATCTCTACAGCGCACAAGGGAGTACAGGAAATATCTCTAAAACGTACAAAGGAGTACACGAGGTATCTCTACAGCGTACAAAGGAGTACAGAAGGTATCTCTACAGCGCACAAAGGAGTACAGAAGGTATCTCTACAGCGTACAAAGGAGTACAGGAAATATCTCTAGAACGTACAAAGGAGTACAGAAGGTATCTCTACAGCGCACAAAGGAGTACAGAAGGTATCTCTACAGCGCACAAAGGAGTACAGGAAATATCTCTAGAACGTATAAAGGAGTACACGAGGTATCTCTACAGCGTACAAAGGAGTACAGGAAATATCTCTAAAACGTACAAAGGAGTACACGAGGTATCTCTACAGCGTACAAAGGAGTACAGAAGGTATCTCTACAGCGCACAAAGGAGTACAGAAGGTATCTCTACAGCGCACAAAGGAGTACAGAAGGTATCTCTACAGCGCACAAAGGAGTACAGAAGGTATCTCTACAGCGCACAAAGGAGTACAGGAAATATCTCTAGAACGTACAAAGGAGTACACGAGGTATCTCTACAGCGCACAAAGGAGTACAGAAGGTATCTCTACAGCGCACAAAGGAGTACAGAAGGTATCTCTACAGCTCACAAAGGAGTACAGGAAATATCTCTAGAACGTACAAAGGAGTACACGAGGTATCTCTACAGCGCACAAAGGAGTACAGAAGGTATCTCTACAGCACACAAAGGAGTACAGAAGGTATCTCTACAGCGCACAAACGAGTACAGGAAATATCTCTAGAACGTACAAAGGAGTACAGAAGGTATCTCTACAGCGCACAAAGGAGTACAGAAGGTATCTCTACAGCGCACAAAGGAGTACAGGAAATATCTCTAGAACGTACAAAGGAGTACACGAGGTATCTCTACAGCGTACAAAGGAGTACAGAAGGTATCTCTACAGCGCACAAAGGAGTACAGGAAATATCTCTAGAACGTTCAAAGGAGTACACGAGGTATCTCTACAGCGTACAAAGGAGTACAGAAGGTATCTCTACAGCGCACAAAGGAGTACAGGAAATATCTCTAGAACGTACAAAGGAGTACACGAGGTATCTCTACAGCGTACAAAGGAGTACAGAAGGTATCTCTACAGCGCACAAAGGAGTACAGAAGGTATCTCTACAGCGCACAAAGGAGTACAGAAGGTATCTCTACAGCGCACAAAGGAGTACAGAGGGTATCTCTACAGCGCACAAAGGAGTACAGGAAATATCTCTAGAACGTACAAAGGAGTACACGAGGTATCTCTACAGCGTACAAAGGAGTACAGAAGGTATCTCTACAGCGCACAAAGGAGTACAGAAGGTATCTCTACAGCGCACAAATGAGTACAGAAGGTATCTCTACAGCGCACAAAGGAGTACAGGAAATATCTCTAGAACGTACAAAGGAGTACACGAGGTATCTCTACAGCGTACAAAGGAGTACAGAAGGTATCTCTACAGCGCACAAAGGAGTACAGAAGGTATCTCTACAGCGCACAAAGGAGTACAGGAGGTATCTCTACAGCGCACAAAGGAGTACAGAAGATATCTCTACAGCGCACAAAGGAGTACAGGAAATATCTCTAGAACGTACAAAGGAGTACACAAGGTATCTCTACAGCGTACAAAGGAGTACAGAAGGTATCTCTACAGCGCACAAAGGAGTACAAGAAATATCTCTAGAACGTACAAAGGAGTACACGAGGTATCTCTACAGCGTACAAAGGAGTACAGAAGGTATCTCTACAGCGCACAAAGGAGTACAGAAGGTATCTCTACAGCGCACAAAGGAGTACAGAAGGTATCTCTACAGCGCACAAAGGAGTACAGAAGGTATCTCTACAGCGCACAAAGGAGTACAGAAGGTATCTCTACAGCGCACAAAGGAGTACAGAAGGTATCTCAACAGCGCACAAAGGAGTACATAAGTTATCTTTACAGCGCACAAAGGAGTACAGAAGGTATCTCTACAGCGCACAAAGGAGTACAGGAAATATCTCTAGAACGTACAAAGGAGTACACGAGGTATCTCTACAGCGTACAAAGGAGTACAGAAGGTATCTCTACAGCGCACAAAGGAGTACAGAAGGTATCTCTACAGCGCACAAAGGAGTACAGAAGGTATCTCTACAGCGCACAAAGGAGTACAGAAGTTATCTCTACAGCGCACAAAGGAGTACAGAAGGTATCTCAACAGCGCACAAAGGAGTACAGGAAATATCTCCAGAACGTACAAAGGAGTACAGAAGGTATCTCTACAGCGCACAAAGGAGTACAGAAGGTATCTCTACAGCGCACAAAGGAGTACAGGAAATATCTCTAGAACGAACAAAGGAGTACACGAGGTATCTCTACAGCGTACAAAGGAGTACAGAAGGTATCTCTACAGCGCACAAAGGAGTACAGAAGGTATCTCTACAGCGCACAAAGGAGTACAGAAGGTATCTCAACAGCGCACAAAGGAGTACAGGAAATATCTCTAGAACGTACAAAGGAGTACGGAAGGTATCTCTACAGCGCACAAAGGAGTACAGAAGGTATCTCTACAGCGCACAAAGGAGTACAGAAGGTATCTCTACAGCGCACAAAGGAGTACAGAAGGTATCTCTACAGCGCACAAAGGAGTTCAGGAAATATCTCTAGAACGTACAAAGGAGTACACGAGGTATCTCTACAGCGTACAAAGGAGTTTAGAAGGTATCTCTACAGCGCACAAAGGAGTACACGAGGTATCTCTACAGCGTACAAAGGAGTACAGAAGGTATCTCTACAGCGCACAAAGGAGTACAGAAGGTATCTCTACAGCGTACAAAGGAGTACAGGAAATATCTCTAGAACGTACAAAGGAGTACAGAAGGTATCTCTACAGCGCACAAAGGAGTACAGAAGGTATCTCTACAGCGCACAAAGGAGTACAGAAGGTATCTCTACAGCGTACAAAGGAGTACAGGAAATATCTCTAGAACGTACAAAGGAGTACAGAAGGTATCTCTACAGCGCACAAAGGAGTACAGAAGGTATCTCTACAGCGCACAAAGGAGTACAGGAAATATCTCTAGAACGTATAAAGGAGTACACGAGGTATCTCTACAGCGTACAAAGGAGTACAGAAGGTATCTCTACAGCGCACAAAGGAGTACAGAAGGTATCTCTACAGCGCACAAAGGAGTACAGAAGGTATCTCTACAGCGCACAAAGGAGTACAGAAGGTATCTCTACAGCGCACAAAGGAGTACAGGAAATATCTCTAAAACGTACAAAGGAGTACACGAGGTATCTCTACAGCGTACAAAGGAGTACAGAAGGTATCTCTACAGCGCACAAAGGAGTACAGAAGGTATCTCTACAGCGCACAAAGGAGTACAGAAGGTATCTCTACAGCGCACAAAGGAGTACAGAAGGTATCTCTACAGCGCACAAAGGAGTACAGGAAATATCTCTAGAACGTACAAAGGAGTACACGAGGTATCTCTACAGCGCACAAAGGAGTACAGAAGGTATCTCTACAGCGCACAAAGGAGTACAGAAGGTATCTCTACAGCTCACAAAGGAGTACAGGAAATATCTCTAGAACGTACAAAGGAGTACACGAGGTATCTCTACAGCGCACAAAGGAGTACAGAAGGTATCTCTACAGCACACAAAGGAGTACAGAAGGTATCTCTACAGCGCACAAACGAGTACAGGAAATATCTCTAGAACGTACAAAGGAGTACAGAAGGTATCTCTACAGCGCACAAAGGAGTACAGAAGGTATCTCTACAGCGCACAAAGGAGTACAGGAAATATCTCTAGAACGTACAAAGGTGTACACGAGGTATCTCTACAGCGTACAAAGGAGTACAGAAGGTATCTCTACAGCGCACAAAGGAGTACAGGAAATATCTCTAGAACGTTCAAAGGAGTACACGAGGTATCTCTACAGCGTACAAAGGAGTACAGAAGGTATCTCTACAGCGCACAAAGGAGTACAGGAAATATCTCTAGAACGTACAAAGGAGTACACGAGGTATCTCTACAGCGTACAAAGGAGTACAGAAGGTATCTCTACAGCGCACAAAGGAGTACAGAAGGTATCTCTACAGCGCACAAAGGAGTACAGAAGGTATCTCTACAGCGCACAAAGGAGTACAGAGGGTATCTCTACTGCGCACAAAGGAGTACAGGAAATATCTCTAGAACGTACAAAGGAGTACACGAGGTATCTCTACAGCGTACAAAGGAGTACAGAAGGTATCTCTACAGCGCACAAAGGAGTACAGAAGGTATCTCTACAGCGCACAAATGAGTACAGAAGGTATCTCTACAGCGCACAAAGGAGTACAGGAAATATCTCTAGAACGTACAAAGGAGTACACGAGGTATCTCTACAGCGTACAAAGGAGTACAGAAGGTATCTCTACAGCGCACAAAGGAGTACAGAAGGTATCTCTACAGCGCACAAAGGAGTACAGAAGGTATCTCTACAGCGCACAAAGGAGTACAGAAGATATCTCTACAGCGCACAAAGGAGTACAGGAAATATCTCTAGAACGTACAAAGGAGTACACGAGGTATCTCTACAGCGTACAAAGGAGTACAGAAGGTATCTCTACAGCGCACAAAGGAGTACAAGAAATATCTCTAGAACGTACAAAGGAGTACACGAGGTATCTCTACAGCGTACAAAGGAGTACATAAGGTATCTCTACAGCGCACAAAGGAGTACAGAAGGTATCTCTACAGCGCACAAAGGAGTACAGAAGGTATCTCTACAGCGCACAAAGGAGTACAGAAGGTATCTCTACAGCGCACAAAGGAGTACAGAAGGTATCTCTACAGCGCACAAAGGAGTACAGAAGGTATCTCAACAGCGCACAAAGGAGTACATAAGTTATCTTTACAGCGCACAAAGGAGTACAGAAGGTATCTCTACAGCGCACAAAGGAGTACAGGAAATATCTCTAGAACGTACAAAGGAGTACACGAGGTATCTCTACAGCGTACAAAGGAGTACAGAAGGTATCTCTACAGCGCACAAAGGAGTACAGAAGGTATCTCTACAGCGCACAAAGGAGTACAGAAGGTATCTCTACAGCGCACAAAGGAGTACAGAAGTTATCTCTACAGCGCACAAAGGAGTACAGAAGGTATCTCAACAGCGCACAAAGGAGTACAGGAAATATCTCCAGAACGTACAAAGGAGTACAGAAGGTATCTCTACAGCGCACAAAGGAGTACAGAAGGTATCTCTACAGCGCACAAAGGAGTACAGGAAATATCTCTAGAACGTACAAAGGAGTACACGAGGTATCTCTACAGCGTACAAAGGAGTACAGAAGGTATCTCTACAGCGCACAAAGGAGTACAGAAGGTATCTCTACAGCGCACAAAGGAGTACAGAAGGTATCTCAACAGCGCACAAAGGAGTACAGGAAATATCTCTAGAACGTACAAAGGAGTACGGAAGGTATCTCTACAGCGCACAAAGGAGTACAGAAGGTATCTCTACAGCGCACAAAGGAGTACAGAAGGTATCTCTACAGCGCACAAAGGAGTACAGAAGGTATCTCTACAGCGCACAAAGGAGTACAGAAGGTATCTCTACAGCGCACAAAGGAGTTCAGGAAATATCTCTAGAACGTACAAAGGAGTACACGAGGTATCTCTACAGCGTACAAAGGAGTTTAGAAGGTATCTCTACAGCGCACAAAGGAGTACACGAGGTATCTCTACAGCGTACAAAGGAGTACAGAAGGTATCTCTACAGCGCACAAAGGAGTACAGAAGGTATCTCTACAGCGTACAAAGGAGTACAGGAAATATCTCTAGAACGTACAAAGGAGTACAGAAGGTATCTCTACAGCGCACAAAGGAGTACAGAAGGTATCTCTACAGCGCACAAAGGAGTACAGGAAATATCTCTAGAACGTACAAAGGAGTACACGAGGTATCTCTACAGCGTACAAAGGAGTACAGAAGGTATCTCTACAGCGCACAAAGGAGTACAGAAGGTATCTCTACAGCGCACAAAGGAGTACAGAAGGTATCTCTACAGCGCACAAAGGAGTACAGAAGGTATCTCTACAGCGCACAAAGGAGTACAGGAAATATCTCTAGAACGTACAAAGGAGTACACGAGGTATCTCTACAGCGTACAAAGGAGTACAGAAGGTATCTCTACAGCGCACAAAGGAGTACAGAAGGTATCTCTACAGCGCACAAAGGAGTACAGAAGGTATCTCTACAGCGCACAAAGGAGTACAGAAGGTATCTCTACAGCGCACAAAGGAGTACAGGAAATATCTCTAGAACGTACAAAGGAGTACACGAGGTATCTCTACAGCGCACAAAGGAGTACAGAAGGTATCTCTACAGCGCACAAAGGAGTACAGAAGGTATCTCTACAGCGCACAGAGGAGTACAGGAAATATCTCTAGAACGTACAAAGGAGTACACGAGGTATCTATACAGCGCACAAAGGAGTACAGAAGGTATCTCTACAGCGCACAAAGGAGTACAGAAGGTATCTCTACAGCGCACAAAGGAGTACAGGAAATATCTCTAGAACGTACAAAGGAGTACACGAGGTATCTCTACAGCGTACAAAGGAGTACAGAAGGTATCTCTACAGCGCACAAAGGAGTACAGAAGGTATCTCTACAGCGCACAAAGGAGTACAGAAGGTATCTCTACAGCGCACAAAGGAGTACAGAAGGTATCTCTACAGCGCACAAAGGAGTACAGGAAATATCTCTAGAACGTAAGATGGAGTACACGAGGTATCTCTACAGCGTACAAAGGAGTACAGAAGGTATCTCTACAGCGTACAAAGGAGTACAGAAGGTATCTCTACAGCGCACAAAGGAGTACAGAAGGTATCTCTACAGCGCACAAAGGAGTACAGAAGGTATCTCTACAGCGCACAAAGGAGTACAGGAAATATCTCTAGAACGTAAGATGGAGTACACGAGGTATCTCTACAGCGTACAAAGGAGTACAGAAGGTATCTCTACAGCGTACAAAGGAGTACAGAAGGTATCTCTACAGCGCACAAAGGAGTACAGAAGGTATCTCTACAGCGCACAAAGGAGTACAGAAGGTATCTCTACAGCGCACAGAGGAGTACAGGAAATATCTCTAGAACGTACAAAGAAGTACACGAGGTATCTCTACAGCGCACAAAGGAGTACAGAAGGTATCTCTACAGCGCACAAAGGAGTACAGAAGGTATCTCTACAGCGCACAAAGGAGTACAGGAAATATCTCTAGAACGTACAAAGGAGTACACGAGGTATCTCTACAGCGTACAAAGGAGTACAGAAGGTATCTCTACAGCGCACAAAGGAGTACAGAAGGTATCTCTACAGCGCACAAAGGAGTACAGAAGGTATCTCTACAGCGCACAAAGGAGTACAGAAGGTATCTCTACAGCGCACAAAGGAGTACAGGAAATATCTCTAGAACGTAAGAAGGAGTACACGAGGTATCTCTACAGCGTACAAAGGAGTACAGAAGGTATCTCTACAGCGCACAAAGGAGTACAGAAGGTATCTCTACAGCGCACAAAGAAGTACAGAATGTATCTCTACAGCGCACAAAGGAGTACAGAAGGTATCTCTACAGCGCACAAAGGAGTACAGGAAATATCTCTAGAACGTACAAAGGAGTACAGAAGGTATCTCTACAGCGCACAAAGGAGTACAGAAGGTATCTCTACAGCGCACAAAGGAGTACAGGAAATATCTCTAGAACGTACAAAGGAGTACACGAGGTATCTCTACAGCGTACAAAGGAGTACAGAAGGTATCTCTACAGCGCACAAAGGAGTACAGAAGGTATCTCTACAGCGCACAAAGGAGTACAGAAGTTATCTCTACAGCGCACAAAGGAGTACAGAAGGTATCTCAACAGCGCACAAAGGAGTACAGGAAATATCTCTAGAACGTACAAAGGAGTACATAAGGTATCTCTACAGCGCACAAAGGAGTACAGAAGGTATCTCTACAGCGCACAAAGGAGTACAGGAAATATCTCTAGAACGTACAAAGGAGTACACGAGGTATCTCTACAGCGTACAAAGGAGTACAGAAGGTATCTCTACAGCGCACAAAGGAGTACAGAAGGTATCTCTACAGCGCACAAAGGAGTACAGAAGGTATCTCAACAGCGCACAAAGGAGTACAGGAAATATCTCTAGAACGTACAAAGGAGTACGGAAGGTATCTCTACAGCGCACAAAGGAGTACAGAAGGTATCTCTACAGCGCACAAAGGAGTACAGAAGGTATCTCTACAGCGCACAAAGGAGTACACGAGGTATCTCTACAGCGTACAAAGGCGTTCAGAAGGTATCTATACAGCGCACAAAGGAGTACAGGAAATATCTCTAGAACGTACAAAGGAGTACACGAGGTATCTCTACAGCGTACAAAGGAGTACAGAAGGTATCTCTACAGCGCACAAAGGAGTACAGAAGGTATCTCTACAGCGCACAAAGGAGTACAGAAGGTATCTCTACAGCGCACAATGGAGTACAGAAGGTATCTCTACAGCGCACAAAGGAGTACAGAAGGTATCTCTACAGCGCACAAAGGAGTACAGGAAATATCTCTAGAACGTACAAAGGAGTACACGAGGTATCTCTACAGCGTACAAAGGAGTACAGAAGGTATCTCTACAGCGCACAAAGGAGTACAGAAGGTATCTCTACAGCGCACAAAGGAGTACAGAAGGTATCTCTACAGCGCACAAAGGAATACAGAAGGTATCTCTACAGCGCACAAAGGAGTACAGAAGGTATCTCTACAGCGCACAAAGGAGTACAGGAAATATCTCTAGAACGTACAAAGGAGTACAGAAGGTACCTCTACAGCGCACAAAGGAGTACAGAAGGTATCTCTACAGCGCACAAAGGAGTACAGAAGGTATCTCTACAGCGCACAAAGGAGTACAGAAGGTATCTCTACAGCGCACAAAGGAGTAGAGGAAATATCTCTAGAACGTACAAAGGAGTACACGAGGTATCTCTACAGCGTACAAAGGAGTACAGAAGGTATATCTACAGCGCACAAAGGAGTACAGGAAATATCTCTAGAACGTACAAAGGAGTACACGAGGTATCTCTACAGCGTACAAAGGAGTACAGAAGGTATCTCTACAGCGCACAAAGGAGTACACGAGGTATCTCTACAGCGCACAAAGGAGTACAGAAGGTATCTCTACAGCGCACAAAGGAGTACAGGAAATATCTCTAGAACGTACAAAGGAGTACACGAGGTATCTCTACAGCGTACAAAGGAGTACAGAAGGTATCTCTACAGCGCACAAAGGAGTACAGAAGGTATCTCTACAGCGCACAAAGGAGTACAGAAGGTATCTCAACAGCGCACAAAGGAGTACAGGAAATATCTCTAGAACGTACAAAGGAGTACGGA
This sequence comes from Morinoia aosen, assembly GCA_030386875.1. Classification (NCBI taxonomy): domain Eukaryota; kingdom Metazoa; phylum Arthropoda; class Malacostraca; order Amphipoda; family Talitridae; genus Morinoia; species Morinoia aosen. The sequence goes on along the minus strand of CM059576.1, from coordinate 55,384,243 downwards.
AGGTATCTCTACAGCGCACAAAGGAGTACAGAAGGTATCTCTACAGCGCACAAAGGTGTACAGAAGGTATCTCTACAGCGCACAAAGGAGTACAGAAGGTATCTCTACAGCGCACAAAGGAGTACAGAAGGTATCTCTACAGCGCACAAAGGAGTTCAGGAAATATCTCTAGAACGTACAAAGGAGTACACGAGGTATCTCTACAGCGTACAAAGGAGTTTAGAAGGTATCTCTACAGCGCACAAAGGAGTACACGAGGTATCTCTACAGCGTACAAAGGAGTACAGAAGGTATCTCTACAGCGCACAAAGGAGTACAGAAGGTATCTCTACAGCGTACAAAGGAGTACAGGAAATATCTCTAGAACGTACAAAGGAGTACAGAAGGTATCTCTACAGCGCACAAAGGAGTACAGAAGGTATCTCTACAGCGCACAAAGGAGTACAGGAAATATCTCTAGAACGTACAAAGGAGTACACGAGGTATCTCTACAGCGTACAAAGGAGTACAGAAGGTATCTCTACAGCGCACAAAGGAGTACAGAAGGTATCTCTACAGCGCACGAAGGAGTACAGAAGGTATCTCTACAGCGCACAAAGGAGTACAGAAGGTATCTCTACAGCGCACAAAGGAGTACAGGAAATATCTCTAGAACGTACAAAGGAGTACACGAGGTATCTCTACAGCGTACAAAGGAGTACAGAAGGTATCTCTACAGCGCACAAAGGAGTACAGAAAGTATCTCTACAGCGCACAAAGGAGTACAGAAGGTATCTCTACAGCGCACAAAGGAGTACAGAAGGTATCTCTACAGCGCACAAAGGAGTACAGGAAATATCTCTAGAACGTACAAAGGAGTACACGAGGTATCTCAACAGCGCACAAAGGAGTACAGGAAATATCTCTAGAACGTACAAAGGAGTACGGAAGGTATCTCTACAGCGCACAAAGGAGTACAGAAGGTATCTCTACAGCGCACAAAGGAGTACAGAAGGTATCTCTACAGCGCACAAAGGAGTACACGAGGTATCTCTACAGCGTACAAAGGCGTTCAGAAGGTATCTATACAGCGCACAAAGGAGTACAGGAAATATCTCTAGAACGTACAAAGGAGTACACGAGGTATCTCTACAGCGTACAAAGGAGTACAGAAGGTATCTCTACAGCGCACAAAGGAGTACAGAAGGTATCTCTACAGCGCACAAAGGAGTACAGAAGGTATCTCTACAGCGCACAAAGGAGTACAGAAGGTATCTCTACAGCGCACAAAGGAGTACAGAAGGTATCTCTACAGCGCACAAAGGAGTACAGGAAATATCTCTAGAACGTACAAAGGAGTACACGAGGAATCTCTACAGCGTACAAAGGAGTACAGAAGGTATCTCTACAGCGCACAAAGGAGTACAGAAGGTATCTCTACAGCGCACAAAGGAGTACAGAAGGTATCTCTACAGCGCACAAAGGAATACAGAAGGTATCTCTACAGCGCACAAAGGAGTACAGAAGGTACCTCTACAGCGCACAAAGGAGTACAGGAAATATCTCTAGAACGTACAAAGGAGTACAGAAGGTACCTCTACAGCGCACAAAGGAGTACAGAAGGTATCTCTACAGCGCACAAAGGAGTACAGAAGGTATCTCTACAGCGCACAAAGGAGTACAGAAGGTATCTCTACAGCGCACAAAGGAGTAGAGGAAATATCTCTAGAACGTACAAAGGAGTACACGAGGTATCTCTACAGCGTACAAAGGAGTACAGAAGGTATATCTACAGCGCACAAAGGAGTACAGGAAATATCTCTAGAACGTACAAAGGAGTACACGAGGTATCTCTACAGCGTACAAAGGAGTACAGAAGGTATCTCTACAGCGCACAAAGGAGTACACGAGGCATCTCTACAGCGCACAAAGGAGTACAGAAGGTATCTCTACAGCGCACAAAGGAGTACAGGAAATATCTCTAGAACGTACAAAGGAGTACACGAGGTATCTCTACAGCGTACAAAGGAGTACAGAAGGTATCTCTACAGCGCACAAAGGAGTACAGAAGGTATCTCTACAGCGCACAAAGGAGTACAGAAGGTATCTCAACAGCGCACAAAGGAGTACAGGAAATATCTCTAGAACGTACAAAGGAGTACGGAAGGTATCTCTACAGCGCACAAAGGAGTACAGAAGGTATCTCTACAGCGCACAAAGGAGTACAGAAGGTATCTCTACAGCGCACAAAGGAGTACAGAAGGTATCTCTACAGCGCACAAAGGAGTACAGAAGGTATCTCTACAGCGCACAAAGGAGTTCAGGAAATATCTCTAGAACGTACAAAGGAGTACACGAGGTATCTCTACAGCGTACAAAGGAGTTTAGAAGGTATCTCTACAGCGCACAAAGGAGTACACGAGGTATCTCTACAGCGTACAAAGGAGTACAGAAGGTATCTCTACAGCGCACAAAGGAGTACAGAAGGTATCTCTACAGCGTACAAAGGAGTACAGGAAATATCTCTAGAACGTACAAAGGAGTACAGAAGGTATCTCTACAGCGCACAAAGGAGTACAGAAGGTATCTCTACAGCGCACAAAGGAGTACAGGAAATATCTCTAGAACGTACAAAGGAGTACACGAGGTATCTCTACAGCGTACAAAGGAGTACAGAAGGTATCTCTACAGCGCACAAAGGAGTACAGAAGGTATCTCTACAGCGCACGAAGGAGTACAGAAGGTATCTCTACAGCGCACAAAGGAGTACAGAAGGTATCTCTACAGCGCACAAAGGAGTACAGGAAATATCTCTAGAACGTACAAAGGAGTACACGAGGTATCTCTACAGCGTACAAAGGAGTACAGAAGGTATCTCTACAGCGCACAAAGGAGTACAGAAAGTATCTCTACAGCGCACAAAGGAGTACAGAAGGTATCTCTACAGCGCACAAAGGAGTACAGAAGGTATCTCTACAGCGCACAAAGGAGTACAGGAAATATCTCTAGAACGTACAAAGGAGTACACGAGGTATCTCTACAGCGCACAAAGGAGTACAGAAGGTATCTCTACAGCGCACAAAGGAGTACAGAAGGTATCTCTACAGCGCACAGAGGAGTACAGGAAATATCTCTAGAACGTACAAAGGAGTACACGAGGTATCTATACAGCGCACAAAGGAGTACAGAAGGTATCTCTACAGCGCACAAAGGAGTACAGAAGGTATCTCTACAGCGCACAAAGGAGTACAGGAAATATCTCTAGAACGTACAAAGGAGTACACGAGGTATCTCTACAGCGTACAAAGGAGTACAGAAGGTATCTCTACAGCGCACAAAGGAGTACAGAAGGTATCTCTACAGCGCACAAAGGAGTACAGAAGGTATTTCTACAGCGCACAAAGGAGTACAGAAGGTATCTCTACAGCGCACAAAGGAGTACAGGAAATATCTCTAGAACGTAAGATGGAGTACACGAGGTATCTCTACAGCGTACAAAGGAGTACAGAAGGTATCTCTACAGCGTACAAAGGAGTACAGAAGGTATCTCTACAGCGCACAAAGGAGTACAGAAGGTATCTCTACAGCGCACAAAGGAGTACAGAAGGTATCTCTACAGCGCACAAAGGAGTACAGGAAATATCTCTTGAACGTAAGATGGAGTACACGAGGTATCTCTACAGCGTACAAAGGAGTACAGAAGGTATCTCTACAGCGTACAAAGGAGTACAGAAGGTATCTCTACAGCGCACAAAGGAGTACAGAAGGTATCTCTACAGCGCACAAAGGAGTACAGAAGGTATCTCGACAGCGCACAAAGGAGTACAGGAAATATCTCTAGAACGTACAAAGGAGTACACGAGGTATCTCTACAGCGTACATAGGAGTACAGAAGGTATCTCTACAGCGCACAAAGGAGTACAGAAGGTATCTCTACAGCGCACAAAGGAGTACAGAAGGTATCTCTACAGCGCACAAAGGAGTACCGAAGGTATCTCTACAGCGCACAAAGGAGTACAGGAAATATCTCTAGAACCTACAAAGGAGTACACGAAGTATCTCTACAGCGTACAAAGGAGTACAGAAGGTATCTCTACAGCGCACAAAGGAGTACAGGAAATATCTCTAGAACGTACAAAGGAGTACACGAGGTATCTCTACAGCGTACAAAGGAGTACAGAAGGTATCTCTACAGCGCACAAAGGAGTACAGAAGGTATCTCTACAGCGCACAAAGGAGTACAGAAGGTATCTCTACAGCGCACAAAGGAGTACAGAAGGTATCTCTACAGCGCACAAAGGAGTACAGAAGGTATCTCTACAGCGCACAAAGGAGTACAGGAAATATCTCTAGAACGTACAAAGGAGTACACGAGGTATCTCTACAGCGTACAAAGGAGTACAGAAGGTATCTCTACAGCGCACAAAGGAGTACAGAAGGTATCTCTACAGCGTACAAAGGAGTACAGGAAATATCTCTAGAACGTACAAAGGAGTACAGAAGGTATCTCTACAGCGCAAAAAGGAGTACAGAAGGTATCTCTACAGCGCACAAAGGAGTACAGGAAATATCTCTAGAACGTACAAAGGAGTACACGAGGTATCTCTACAGCGTACAAAGGAGTACAGAAGGTATCTCTACAGCGCACAAAGGAGTACAGAAGGTATCTCTACAGCGCACAAAGGAGTACAGAAGGTATCTCTACAGCGCACAAAGGAGTACAGAAGGTATCTCTACAGCGCACAAAGGAGTACAGGAAATATCTCTAGAACGTACAAAGGAGTACACGAGGTATCTCTACAGCGTACAAAGGAGTACAGAAGGTATCTCTACAGCGCACAAAGGAATACAGAAGGTATCTCTACAGCGCACAAAGGAGTACAGAAGGTATCTCTACAGCGCACAAAGGAGTACAGAAGGTATCTCTACAGCGCACAAAAGAGTACAGGAAATATCTCTAGAACGTACAAAGGAGTACACGAGGTATCTCTACAGCGCACAAAGGAGTACAGAAGGTATCTCTACAGCGCACAAAGGAGTACAGAAGGTATCTCTACAGCGCACAGAGGAGTACAGGAAATATCTCTAGAACGTACAAAGGAGTACACGAGGTATCTCTACAGCGCACAAAGGAGTACAGAAGGTATCTCTACAGCGCACAAAGGAGTACAGAAGGTATCTCTACAGCGCACAAAGGAGTACAGGAAATATCTCTAGAACGTACAAAGGAGTACACGAGGTATCTCTACAGCGTACAAAGGAGTACAGAAGGTATCTCTACAGCGCACAAAGGAGTACAGAAGGTATCTCTACAGCGCACAAAGGAGTACAGAAGGTATCTCTACAGCGCACAAAGGAGTACAGAAGGTATCTCTACAGCGCACAAAGGAGTACAGGAAATATCTCTAGAACGTAAGAAGGAGTACACGAGGTATCTCTACAGCGTACAAAGGAGTACAGAAGGTATCTCTACAGCGCACAAAGGAGTACAGAAGGTATCTCTACAGCGCACAAAGAAGTACAGAATGTATCTCTACAGCGCACAATGGAGTACAGAAGGTATCTCTACAGCGCACAAAGGAGTACAGGAAATATCTCTAGAACGTACAAAGGAGTACAGAAGGTATCTCTACAGCGCACAAAGGAGTACAGAAGGTATCTCTACAGCGCACAAAGGAGTACAGGAAATATCTCTAGAACGTACAAAGGAGTACACGAGGTATCTCTACAGCGTACAAAGGAGTACAGAAGGTATCTCTACAGCGCACAAAGGAGTACAGAAGGTATCTCTACAGCGCACAAAGGAGTACAGAAGTTATCTCTACAGCGCACAAAGGAGTACAAAAGGTATCTCAACAGCGCACAAAGGAGTACAGGAAATATCTCTAGAACGTACAAAGGAGTACATAAGGTATCTCTACAGCGCACAAAGGAGTACAGAAGGTATCTCTACAGCGCACAAAGGAGTACAGGAAATATCTCTAGAACGTACAAAGGAGTACACGAGGTATCTCTACAGCGTACAAAGGAGTACAGAAGGTATCTCTACAGCGCACAAAGGAGTACAGAAGGTATCTCTACAGCGCACAAAGGAGTACAGAAGGTATCTCAACAGCGCACAAAGGAGTACAGGAAATATCTCTAGAACGTACAAAGGAGTACGGAAGGTATCTCTACAGCGCACAAAGGAGTACAGAAGGTATCTCTACAGCGCACAAAGGAGTACAGAAGGTATCTCTACAGCGCACAAAGGAGTACACGAGGTATCTCTACAGCGTACAAAGGCGTACAGAAGGTATCTCTACAGCACACAAAGGAGTACAGGAAATATCTCTAGAACGTACAAAGGAGTACACGAGGTATCTCTACAGCGTACAAAGGAGTACAGAAGGTATCTCTACAGCGCACAAAGGAGTACAGAAGGTATCTCTACAGCGCACAAAGGAGTACAGAAGGTATCTCTACAGCGCACAAAGGAGTACAGAAGGTATCTCTACAGCGCACAAAGGAGTACAGAAGGTATCTCTACAGCGCACAAAGGAGTACAGGAAATATCTCTAGAACGTACAAAGGAGTACACGAGGTATCTCTACAGCGTACAAAGGAGTACAGAAGGTATCTCTACAGCGCACAAAGGAGTACAGAAGGTATCTCTACAGCGCACAAAGGAGTACAGAAGGTATCTCTACAGCGCACAAAGGAGTACAGAAGGTATCTCTACAGCGCACAAAGGAGTACAGAAGGTATCTCTACAGCGCACAAAGGAGTACAGGAAATATCTCTAGAACGTACAAAGGAGTACAGAAGGTATCTCTACAGCGCACAAAGGAGTACAGAAGGTATCTCTACAGCGCACAAAGGAGTACAGAAGGTATCTCTACAGCGCACAAAGGAGTACAGAAGGTATCTCTACAGCGCACAAAGGAGAAGAGGAAATATCTCTAGAACGTACAAAGGAGTACACGAGGTATCTCTACAGCGTACAAAGGAGTACAGAAGGTATATCTACAGCGCACAAAGGAGTACAGGAAATATCTCTAGAACGTACAAAGGAGTACACGAGGTATCTCTACAGCGTACAAAGGAGTACAGAAGGTATCTCTACAGCGCACAAAGGAGTACAGAAGGTATCTCTACAGCGCACAAAGGAGTACAGAAGGTATCTCTACAGCGCACAAAGGAGTACAGAAGGTATCTCTACAGCGCACGAAGAAATACAGAAGGTATCTCTACAGCGCACAAAGGAGTACAGGAAATATCTCTAGAACGTACAAAGGAGTACACGAGGTATCTCTACAGCGTACAAAGGCGTACAGAAGGTATCTCTACAGCGCACAAAGGAGTACAGAAGGTATCTCTACAGCGCACAAAGGAGTACAGAAGTTATCTCTACAGCGCACAAAGGAGTACAGGAAATATCTCTAGAACGTACAAAGAAGTCCACGAGGTATCTCTACAGCGTACAAAGGAGTACAGAAGGTATCTCTACAGCGCACAAAGGAGTACAAGAAATGTCTCTAGAACGTACAAAGAAGTACACGAGGTATCTCTACAGCGTACAAAGGAGTACAGAAGGTATCTCTACAGCGCACAAAGGAGTACAGGAAATATCTCTAGAACGTACAAAGGAGTACACGAGGTATCTCTACAGCGTACAAAGGAGTACAGAAGGTATCTCTACAGCGCACAAAGGAGTACAGAAGGTATCTCTACAGCGCACAAACGAGTACACGAGGTATCTCTACAGCGCACAAAGGAGTACAGAAGTTATCTCTACAGCGCACAAAGGAGTACAGAAGGTGTCTCTACAGCGCACAAAGGAGTACAGGAAATATCTCTAGAACGTACAAAGGAGTACACGAGGTATCTCTACAGCGTACGAAGGAGTACAGAAGGTATCTCTACAGCGCACAAAGGAGTACAGGAAATATCTCTAGAACGTACAAAGGAGTACACGAGGTATCTCTACAGCGTACAAAGGAGTACAGAAGGTATCTCTACAGCGCACAAAGGAGTACAGAAGGTATCTCTACAGCGCACAAAGGAGTACAGAAGGTATCTCTACAGCGCACAAAGGAGTACAGAAGGTATCTCTACAGCGCACAAAGGAGTACAGAAGGTATCTCTACAGCGCACAAAGGAGTACAGAAGGTATCTCTACAGCGCACAAAGGAGTACAGAAGGTATCTCGACAGCGCACAAAGGAGTACAGGAAATATCTCTAGAACGTACAAAGGAGTACACGAGGTATCTCTACAGCGTACATAGGAGTACAGAAGGTACCTCTACAGCGCACAAAGGAGTACAAAAGGTATCTCTACAGCGCACAAAGGAGTACAGAAGGTATCTCTACAGCGCACAAAGGAGTACAAAAGGTATCTCTACAGCGCACAAAGGAGTACAGGAAATATCTCCAGAACGTACAAAGGAGTACACGAGGTATCTCTACAGCGTACAAAGGAGTACAGAGGGTATCTCTACAGCGCACAAAGGAGTACAGAAGGTATCTCTACAGCGCACAAAGGAGTACAGAAGGTGTCTCTACAGCGCACAAAGGAGTACAGAAGGTATCTCTACAGCGCACAAAGGAGTACAGAAGGTATCTCTACAGCGCACAAAGGAGTACAGAAGGTATCTCTACAGCGCACAAAGGAGTACAGGAAATATCTCAAGAACGTACAAAGGAGTACACGAGGTATCTCTACAGCGTACAAAGGAGTACAGAAGGTATCTCTACAGCGCACAAAGGAGTACAGAAGGTATCTCTACAGCGCACAAAGGAGTACAGAAGGTATCTCTACAGCGCACAAAGGAGTACAGAAGGTATCTCTAAAGCGCACAACGGAGTACAGGAAATATCTCTAGAACGTACAAAGGAGTACACGAGGTATCTCTACAGCGTACAAAGGAGTACAGAAGGTATCTCTACAGCGCACAAAGGAGTACAGAAGGTATCTCTACAGCGCACAAAGGAGTACAGAAGGTATCTCAACAGCGCACAAAGGAGTACAGGAAATATCTCTAGAACGTACAAAGGAGTACACGAGGTATCTCTACAGCGTACAAAGGAGTACAGAAGGTATCTCTACAGCGCACAAAGGAGTACAGAAGGTATCTCTACAGCGTACAAAGGAGTACAGAAGGTATCTCTACAGCGCACAAAGGAGTACAGAAGGTATCTCTACAGCGCACAAAGGAGTACAGAAGGTATCTCTACAGCGCACAAAGGAGTACAGGAAATATCTCTAGAACGTTCAGAGGAGTACACGAGGTATCTCTACAGCGTACAAAGGAGTACAGAAGGTATCTCTACAGCGCACAAAGGAGTACAGAAGGTATCTCTACAGCGTACAAAGGAGTACAGAAGGTATCTCTACAGCGCACAAAGGAGTACAGAAGGTATCTCTACAGCGCACAAAGGAGTACAGAAGGTATCACTACAGCGCACAAAGGAGTACAGGAAATATCTCTAGAACGTACAAAGGAGTACAGAAGGTATCTCTACAGTGCACAAAGGAGTACAGAAGGTATCTCTACAGCGCACGAAGGAGTACAGAAGGTATCTCTACAGCGCACAAAGGAGTACAGAAGGTATCTCTACAGCGAACAAAGGAGTACAGAAGGTCTCTCTACAGCGTACAAAGGAGTACAGAAGGTATCTCTACAGCGCACAAAGGAGTACAGAAGGTATCTCTACAGCGCACAAAGGAGTACAGAAGGTATCTCTACAGCGCACAAAGGAGTACAGGAAATATCTCTAGAACGTACAAAGGAGTACAGAAGGTATCTCTACAGCGCACAAAGGAGTACAGAAGGTATCTCTACAGCGCACAAAGGAGTACAGGAAATATCTCTAGAACGCACAAAGGATTACACGAGGTATCTCTACAGCGTACAAAGGAGTACAGAAGGTATCTCTACAGCGCACAAAGGAGTACAGGAAATATCTCTAGAACGTACAAAGGAGTACACGAGGTATCTCTACAGCGTACAAAGGAGTACAGAAGGTATCTCTACAGCGCACAAAGGAGTACAGAAGGTATCTCTACAGCGCACAAAGGAGTACAGAAGGTATCTCTACAGCGCACAAAGGAGTACAGAAGGTATCTCTACAGCGCACAAAGGAGTACAGGAAATATCTCTAGAACGTACAAAGGAGTACACGTGGTATCTCTACAGCGTACAAAGGAGTTTAGAAGGTATCTCTACAGCGCACAAAGGAGTACAGAAGGTATCTCTACAGCGCACAAAGGAGTACAGAAGGTATCTCTACAGCGCACAAAGGAGTACAGAAGGTATCTCTACAGCGCACAAAGGAGTACAGGAAATATCTCTAAAACGTACAAAGGAGTACACGAGGTATCTCTACAGCGTACAAAGGAGTACAGAAGGTATCTCTACAGCGCACAAAGGAGTACAGAAGGTATCTCTACAGCGCACAAAGGAGTACAGAAGGTATCTCTACAGCGCACAAAGGAGTACAGAAGGTATCTCTACAGCGCACAAAGGAGTACAGAAGGTATCTCAACAGCGCACAAAGGAGTACATAAGTTATCTTTACAGCGCACAAAGGAGTACAGAAGGTATCTCTACAGCGCACAAAGGAGTACAGGAAATATCTCTAGAACGTACAAAGGAGTACACGAGGTATCTCTACAGCGTACAAAGGAGTACAGAAGGTATCTCTACAGCGCACAAAGGAGTACAGAAGGTATCTCTACAGCGCACAAAGGAGTACAGAAGGTATCTCTACAGCGCACAAAGGAGTACAGAAGTTATCTCTACAGCGCACAAAGGAGTACAGAAGGTATCTCAACAGCGCACAAAGGAGTACAGGAAATATCTCTAGAACGTACAAAGGAGTACAGAAGGTATCTCTACAGCGCACAAAGGAGTTCAGAAGGTATCTCTACAGCGCACAATGGAGTACAGAAGTTATCTCTACAGCGCACAAAGGAGTACAGAAGGTATCTCTACAGCGCACAAAGGAGTACAGAAGGTATCTCTACAGCGCACAAAGGAGTACAGGAAATATCTCTAGAACGTACAAAGAAGTCCACGAGGTATCTCTACAGCGTACAAAGGAGTACAGAAGGTATCTCTACAGCGCACAAAGGAGTACAGAAGGTATCTCTACAGCGCACAAAGGAGTACAGAAGGTATCTCTACAGCGCACAAAGGAGTACAGAAGGTATCTCTACAGCGCACAAAGGAGTACAAGAAATGTCTCTAGAACGTACAAAGAAGTACACGAGGTATCTCTACAGCGTACAAAGGAGTACAGAAGGTATCTCTACAGCGCACAAAGGAGTACAGGAAATATCTCTAGAACGTACAAAGGAGTACACGAGGTATCTCTACAGCGTACAAAGGAGTACAGAAGGTATCTCTACAGCGCACAAAGGAGTACAGAAGGTATCTCTACAGCGCACAAAGGAGTACACGAGGTATCTCTACAGCGCACAAAGGAGTACAGAAGGTATCTCTACAGCGCACATAGGAGTACAGAAGGTGTCTCTACAGCGCACAAAGGAGTACAGGAAATATCTCTAGAACGTACAAAGGAGTACACGAGGTATCTCTACAGCGTACGAAGGAGTACAGAAGGTATCTCTACAGCGCACAAAGGAGTACAGGAAATATCTCTAGAACGTACAAAGGAGTACACGAGGTATCTCTACAGCGTACAAAGGAGTACAGAAGGTATCTCTACAGCGCACAAAGGAGTACAGAAGGTATCTCTACAGCGCACAAAGGAGTACAGAAGGTATCTCTACAGCGCACAAAGGAGTACAGAAGGTATCTCTACAGCGCACAAAGGAGTACAGAAGGTATCTCTACAGCGCACAAAGGAGTACAGAAGGTATCTCTACAGCGCACAAAGGAGTACAGAAGGTATCTCGACAGCGCACAAAGGAGTACAGGAAATATCTCTTGAACGTACAAAGGAGTACACGAGGTATCCCTACAGCGTACATAGGAGTACAGAAGGTATCTCTACAGCGCACAAAGGAGTACAGAAGGTATCTCTACAGCGCACAAAGGAGTACAGAAGGTATCTCTACAGCGCACAAAGGAGTACAAAAGGTATCTCTACAGCGCACAAAGGAGTACAGGAAATATCTCTAGAACGTACAAAGGAGTACACGAGGTATCTCTACAGCGTACAAAGGAGTACAGAGGGTATCTCTACAGCGCACAAAGGAGTACAGAAGGTATCTCTACAGCGCACAAAGGAGTACAGAAGGTATCTCTACAGCGCACAAAGGAGTACAGAAGGTATCTCTACAGCGCACAAAGGAGTACAGAAGGTATCTCTACAGCGCACAAAGGAGTACAGAAGGTATCTCTACAGCGCACAAAGGAGTACAGGAAATATCTCAAGAACGTACAAAGGAGTACACGAGGTATCTCTACAGCGTACAAAGGAGTACAGAAGGTATCTCTACAGCGCACAAAGGAGTACAGAAGGTATCTCTACAGCGCACAAAGGAGTACAGAAGGTATCTCTACAGCGCACAAAGGAGTACAGAAGGTATCTCTACAGCGCACAACGGAGTACAGGAAATATCTCTAGAACGTACAAAGGAGTACACGAGGGATCTCTACAGCGTACAAAGGAGTACAGAAGGTATCTCTACAGCGCACAAAGGAGTACAAAAGGTATCTCTACAGCGCACAAAGGAGTACAGAAGGTATATCTACAGCGCACAAAGAAGTACAGGAGGTATCTCTACAGCGCACAAAGGAGTACAGAAGGTATCTCTACAGCGCACAAAGCAGTACAGAAGGTATCTCTACAGCGCACAAAGGAGTACAGAAGGTATCTCTACAGCGCACAAAGGAGTACAGAAGGTATCTCTACAGCGCACAAAGGAGTACAGAAGGTATCTCTACAGCGCACAAAGGAGTACAGGAAATATCTCTAGAACGTACAAAGGAGTACACGAGGTATCTCTACAGCGTACAAAGGAGTACAGAAGGTATCTCTACAGCGCACAAAGGAGTACAGAAGGTATCTCTATAGCGCACAAAGGAGTACAGAAGGTATCTCAACAGCGCACAAAGGAGTACAGGAAATATCTCTAGAACGTACAAAGGAGTACGGAAGGTATCTCTACAGCGCACAAAGGAGTTTAGAAGGTATCTCTACAGCGCACAAAGGAGTACAGAAGGTATCTCTACAGCGCACAAAGGAGTACACGAGGTATCTCTACAGCGTACAAAGGCGTACAGAAGGTATCTCTACAGCGCACAAAGGAGTACAGGAAATATCTCTAGAACGTACAAAGGAGTACACGAGGTATCTCTACAGCGTACAAAGGAGTACAGAAGGTATCTCTACAGCGCACAAAGGAGTACAGAAGGTATCTCTACAGCGCACAAAGGAGTACAGAAGGTATCTCTACAGCGCACAAAGGAGTACAGAAGGTATCTCTACAGCGCACAAAGGAGTACAGAAGGTATCTCTACAGCGCACAAAGGAGTACAGGAAATATCTCTAGAACGTACAAAGGAGTACACGAGGTATCTCTACAGCGTACAAAGGAGTACAGAAGGTATCTCTACAGCGCACAAAGGAGTACAGAAGGTATCTCTACAGCGCACAAAGGAGTACAGAAGGTATCTCTACAGCGCACAAAGGAGTACAGAAGGTATCTCTACAGCGCACAAAGGAGTACAGAAGGTATCTCTACAGCGCACAAAGGAGTACAGGAAATATCTCTAGAACGTACAAAGGAGTACAGAAGGTATCTCTACAGCGCACAAAGGAGTACAGAAGGTATCTCTACAGCGCACAAAGGAGTACAGAAGGTATCTCTACAGCGCACAAAGGAGTACAGAAGGTATCTCTACAGCGCACAAAGGAGTAGAGGAAATATCTCTAGAACGTACAAAGGAGTACACGAGGTATCTCTACAGCGTACAAAGGAGTACAGAAGGTATATCTACAGCGCACAAAGGAGTACAGGAAATATCTCTAGAACGTACAAAGGAGTACACGAGGTATCTCTACAGCGTACAAAGGAGTACAGAAGGTATCTCTACAGCGCACAAAGGAGTACAGAAGGTATCTCTACAGCGCACAAAGGAGTACAGAAGGTATCTCTACAGCGCACAAAGGAGTACAGAAGGTATCTCTACAGCGCACGAAGGAGTACAGAAGGTATCTCTACAGCGCACAAAGGAGTACAGGAAATATCTCTAGAACGTACAAAGGAGTACACGAGGTATCTCTACAGCGTACAAAGGAGTACAGAAGGTATCTCTACAGCGCACAAAGGAGTACAGAAGGTATCTCTACAGCGCACAAAGGAGTACAGAAGTTATCTCTACAGCGCACAAAGGAGTACAGAAGGTATCTCTACAGCGCACAAAGGAGTACAGAAGGTATCTCTACAGCGCACAAAGGAGTACAGGAAATATCTCTAGAACGTACAAAGAAGTCCACGAGGTATCTCTACAGCGTACAAAGGAGTACAGAAGGTATCTCTACAGCGCAAAAAGGAGTACAGAAGGTATCTCTACAGCGCACAAAGGAGTACAGAAGGTATCTCTACAGCGCACAAAGGAGTACAGAAGGTATCTCTACAGCGCACAAAGGAGTACAAGAAATGTCTCTAGAACGTACAAAGAAGTACACGAGGTATCTCTACAGCGTACAAAGGAGTACAGAAGGTATCTCTACAGCGCACAAAGGAGTACAGGAAATATCTCTAGAACGTACAAAGGAGTACACGAGGTATCTCTACAGCGTACAAAGGAGTACAGAAGGTATCTCTACAGCGCACAAAGGAGTACAGAAGGTATCTCTACAGCGCACAAAGGAGTACACGAGGTATCTCTACAGCGCACAAAGGAGTACAGAAGGTATCTCTACAGCGCACATAGGAGTACAGAAGGTGTCTCTACAGCGCACAAAGGAGTACAGGAAATATCTCTAGAACGTACAAAGGAGTACACGAGGTATCTCTACAGCGTACGAAGGAGTACAGAAGGTATCTCTACAGCGCACAAAGGAGTACAGGAAATATCTCTAGAACGTACAAAGGAGTACACGAGGTATCTCTACAGCGTACAAAGGAGTACAGAAGGTATCTCTACAGCGCACAAAGGAGTACAGAAGGTATCTCTACAGCGCACAAAGGAGTACAGAAGGTATCTCTACAGCGCACAAAGGAGTACAGAAGGTATCTCTACAGCGCACAAAGGAGTACAGAAGGTATCTCTACAGCGCACAAAGGAGTACAGAAGGTATCTCTACAGCGCACAAAGGAGTACAGAAGGTATCTCGACAGCGCACAAAGGAGTACAGGAAATATCTCTAGAACGTACAAAGGAGTACACGAGGTATCTCTACAGCGTACATAGGAGTACAGAAGGTATCTCTACAGCGCACAAAGGAGTACAGAAGGTATCTCTACAGCGCACAAAGGAGTACAGAAGGTATCTCTACAGCGCACAAAGGAGTACAAAAGGTATCTCTACAGCGCACAAAGGAGTACAGGAAATATCTCTAGAACGTACAAAGGAGTACACGAGGTATCTCTACAGCGTACAAAGGAGTACAGAGGGTATCTCTACAGCGCACAAAGGAGTACAGAAGGTATCTCTACAGCGCACAAAGGAGTACAGAAGGTATCTCTACAGCGCACAAAGGAGTACAGAAGGTATCTCTACAGCGCACAAAGGAGTACAGAAGGTATCTCTACAGCGCACAAAGGTGTACAGAAGGTATTTCTACAGCGCACAAAGGAGTACAGGAAATATCTCAAGAACGTACAAAGGAGTACACGAGGTATCTCTACAGCGTACAAAGGAGTACAGAAGGTATCTCTACAGCGCACAAAGGAGTACAGAAGGTATCTCTACAGCGCACAAAGGAGTACAGAAGGTATCTCTACAGCGCACAAAGGAGTACAGAAGGTATCTCTACAGCGCACAACGGAGTACAGGAAATATCTCTAGAACGTACAAAGGAGTACACGAGGTATCTCTACAGCGTACAAAGGAGTACAGAAGGTATCTCTACAGCGCACAAAGGAGTACAAAAGGTATCTCTACAGCGCACAAAGGAGTACAGAAGGTATATCTACAGCGCACAAAGAAGTACAGGAGGTATCTCTACAGCGCACAAAGGAGTACAGAAGGTATCTCTACAGCGCACAAAGCAGTACAGAAGGTATCTCTACATCGCACAAAGGAGTACAGAAGGTATCTCTACAGCGCACAAAGGAGTACAGAAGGTATCTCTACAGCGCACAAAGGAGTACAGAAGGTATCTCTACAGCGCACAAAGGAGTACAGGAAATATCTCTAGAACGTACAAAGGAGTACACGAGGTATCTCTACAGCGTACAAAGGAGTACAGAAGGTATCTCTACAGCGCACAAAGGAGTACAGAAGGTATCTCTACAGCGCACAAAGGAGTACAGAAGGTATCTCTACAGCGCACAAAGGAGTACAGAAGGTATCTCTACAGCGCACAAAGGAGTACAGAAGGTATCTCTACAGCGCACAAAGGAGTACAGAAGGTATCTCTACAGCGCACAAAGAAGTACAGAAGGTATCTCTACAGCGCACAAAGGAGTACAGGAAATATCTCTAGAACGTACGAAGGAGTACACGAGGTATCTCTACAGCGTACAAAGGAGTACAGAAGGTATTTCTACAGCGCACAAAGGAGAACAGAAGGTATCTCTACAGCGCACAAAGGAGTACAGAAGGTATCTCAACAGCGCACAAAGGAGTACAGAAGGTATCTCTACAGCGCACAAAGGAGTACAAGAAATATCTCTAGAACGTACAAAGGAGTACACGAGGTATCTCTACAGCGTACAAAGGAGTACAGAAGGTATCTCTACAGCGCACAAAGGAGTACAGGAAATATCTCTAGAACGTACAAAGGAGTACACGAGGTATCTCTACAGCGTACAAAGGAGTACAGAAGGTATCTCTACAGCGCACAAAGGAGTACAGAAGGTATCTCTACAGCGCACAAAGGAGTACAGAAGGTATCTCTACAGCGCACAAAGGAGTACAGAAGGTATGTCTACAGCGCACAAAGGAGTACAGAAGGTATCTCTACAGCGCACAAAGGAGTACAGAAGGTATCTCTACAGCGCACAAAGGAGTACAGAAGGTATCTCTACAGCGCACAAAGGAGTACAGGAAATATCTCTAAAACGTACAAAGGAGTACACGAGGTACCTCTACAGCGTACAAAGGAGTACAGAAGGTATCTCTACAGCGCACAAAGGAGTACAGAAGGTATCTCTACAGCGCACAATGGAGTACATAAGTTATCTTTACAGCGCACAAAGGAGTACAGAAGGTATCTCTACAGCGCACAAAGGAGTACAAGAAATATCTCTAGAACGTACAAAGGAGTACACGAGGTATCTCTACAGCGTACAAAGGAGTACAGAAGGTATCTCTACAGCGCACAAAGGAGTACAGAAGGTATCTCTACAGCGCACAAAGGAGTTTAGAAGGTATCTCTACAGCGCACAAAGGAGTACAGAAGGTATCTCAACAGCGCACAAAGGAGTACAGGAAATATCTCTAGAACGTACAAAGGAGTACAGAAGGTATCTCCACAGCGCACAAAGGAGTAAAGAAGGTATCTCTACAGCGCACAAAGGAGTACAGAAGGTATCTCTACAGAGCACAAAGGATACCACGAGGTATCTCTACAGCGTACAAAGGAGTACAGAAGGTATCTCTACAGCGCACAAAGGAGTACAGAAGGTATCTCTACAGCGCACAAAGGAGTACAGAAGGTATCTCTACAGCGCACAAAGGAGTACAGGAAATATCTCTAGAACGTACAAAGGAGTACAGAAGGTATCTCTACAGCGCACAAAGGAGTACAGAAGGTATCTCTACAGCGCACAAAGGAGTACAGAAGGTATCTCTACAGCGCACAAAGGAGTACAGAAGGTATCTCTACAGCGCACAAAGGAGTACAGGAAATATCTCTAGAACGTACAAAGGAGTACACGAGGTATCTCTACAGCGTACAAAGGAGTACAGAAGGTATCTCTACAGCGCTCAAAGAAGTACAGAAGGTATCTCTACAGCGCACAAAGGAGTACAGAAGGTATCTCTACAGCGCACAAAGGAGTACAGAAGGTATCTCTACAGCGCACAAAGGAGTACAGGAAATATCTCTAGAACGTACAAAGGAGTACACGAGGTATCTCTACAGCGTACAAAGGAGTACAGAAGGTATCTCTACAGCGCACAAAGGAGTACAGAAGGTATCTCTACAGCGCACAAAGGAGTACAGAAGGTATCTCTACAGCGCACAAAGGAGTACAGGAAATATCTCTAGAACGTACAAAGGAGTACAGAAGGTATCTCTACAGCACACAAAGGAGTACAGAAGGTATCTCTACAGCGCACAAAGAAGTACAGGAAATATCTCTAGAACGTACAAAGGAGTACACGAGGTATCTCTACAGCGTACAAAGGAGTACAGAAGGTATCTCTACAGCGCACAAAGGAGTACAGGAAATATCTCTAGAACGTTCAAAGGAGTACACGAGGTATCTCTACAGCGTACAAAGGAGTACAGAAGGTATCTCTACAGCGCACAAAGGAGTACAGGAAATATCTCTAGAACGTACAAAGGAGTACACGAGGTATCTCTACAGCGTACAAAGGAGTACAGAAGGTATCTCTACAGCGCACAAAGGAGTACAGAAGGTATATCTACAGCGCACAAAGGAGTACAGAAGGTATCTCTACAGCGCACAAAGGAGTACAGAAGGTATCTCTACAGCGCACAAAGGAGTACAGGAAATATCTCTAGAACGTACAAAGGAGTACACGAGGTATCTCTACAGCGTACAAAGGAGTACAGAAGGTATCTCTACAGCGCACAAAGGAGTACAGAAGGTATCTCTACAGTGCACAAAGGAGTACAGAAGGTATCTCTACAGCGCACAAAGGAGTACAGAAGGTATCTCTACAGCGCACAAAGGAGTACAGGAAATATCTCTAGAACGTACAAAGGAGTACACGAGGTATCTCTACAGCGTACAAAGGAGTACAGAAGGTATCTCTACAGCGCACAAAGGAGTACAGGAAATATCTCTAGAACGTTCAAAGGAGTACACGAGGTATCTCTACAGCGTACAAAGGAGTACAGAAGGTATCTCTACAGCGCACAAAGGAGTACAGGAAATATCTCTAGAACGTACATAGGAGTACACGAGGTATCTCTACAGCGTACAAAGGAGTACAGAAGGTATCTCTACAGCGCACAAAGGAGTACAGAAGGTATCTCTACAGCGCACAAAGGAGTACAGAAGGTATCTCTACAGCGCACAAAGGAGTACAGAAGGTATCTCAACAGCGCACAAAGGAGTACATAAGTTATCTTTACAGCGCACAAAGGAGTACAGAAGGTATCTCTACAGCGCACAAAGGAGTACAGGAAATATCTCTAGAACGTACAAAGGAGTACACGAGGTATCTCTACAGCGTACAAAGGAGTACAGAAGGTATCTCTACAGCGCACAAAGGAGTACAGAAGGTATCTCTACAGCGCACAAAGGAGTACAGAAGGTATCTCTACAGCGCACAAAGGAGTACAGAAGTTATCTCTACAGCGCACAAAGCAGTACAGAAGGTATCTCAACAGCGCACAAAGGAGTACAGGAAATATCTCTAGAACGTACAAAGGAGTACAGAAGGTATCTCTACAGCGCACAAAGGAGTACAGAAGGTATCTCTACAGCGCACAAAGGAGTACAGGAAATATCTCTAGAACGTACAAAGGAGTACACGAGGTATCTCTACAGCGTACAAAGGAGTACAGAAGGTATCTCTACAGCGCACAAAGAAGTACAGAAGGTATCTCTACAGCGCACAAAGGAGTACAGAAGGTATCTCAACAGTGCACAAAGGAGTACAGGGAATATCTCTAGAACGTACAAAGGAGTACGGAAGGTATCTCTACAGCGCACAAAGGAGTACAGAAGGTATCTCTACAGCGCACAAAGGAGTACAGAAGGTATCTCTACAGCGCACAAAGGAGTACAGAAGGTATCTCTACAGCGCACAAAGGAGTACAGAAGGTATCTCTACAGCGCACAAAGGAGTACAGGAAATATCTCTAGAACGTACAAAGGAGTACACGAGGTATCTCTACAGCGTACAAAGGAGTTTAGAAGGTATCTCTACAGCGCACAAAGGAGTACAGAAGGTATCTCTACAGCGCACAAAGGAGTACAGAAGGTATCTCTACAGCGCACAAAGGAGTACAGAAGGTATCTCTACAGCGCACAAAGGAGTACAGGAAATATCTCTAGAACGTACAAAGGAGTACACGAGGTATCTCTACAGCGTACAAAGGAGTACAGAAGGTATCTCTACAGCGCACAATAGAGTACAGAAGGTATCTCTACAGCGTACAAAGGAGTACAGGAAATATCTCTAGAACGTACAAAGGAGTACAGAAGGTATCTCTACAGCGCAAAAAGGAGTACAGAAGGTATCTCTACAGCGCACAAAGGAGTACAGGAAATATCTCTAGAACGTACAAAGGAGTACACGAGGTATCTCTACAGCGTACAAAGGAGTACAGAAGGTATCTCTACAGCGCACAAAGGAGTACAGAAGGTATCTCTACAGCGCACAAAGGAGTACAGAAGGTATCTCTACAGCGCACAAAGGAGTACAGAAGGTATCTCTACAGCGCACAAAGGAGTACAGGAAATATCTCTAGAACGTACAAAGGAGTACACGAGGTATCTCTACAGCGTACAAAGGAGTACACAAGGTATCTCTACAGCGCACAAAGGAGTACAGAAGGTATCTCTACAGCGCACAAAGGAGTACAGAAGGTATCTCTACAGCGCACAAAGGAGTACAGAAGGTATCTCTACAGCGCACAAAGGAGTACAGGAAATATCTCTAGAACGTACAAAGGAGTACACGAGGTATCTCTACAGCGCACAAAGGAGTACAGAAGGTATCTCTACAGCGCACAAAGGAGTACAGAAGGTATCTCTACAGCGCACAGAGGAGTACAGGAAATATCTCTAGAACGTACACAGGAGTACACGAGGTATCTCTACAGCGCACAAAGGAGTACAGAAGGTATCTCTACAGCGCACAAAGGAGTACAGAAGGTATCTCTACAGCGCACAAAGGAGTACAGGAAATATATCTAGAACGTACAAAGGAGTACACGAGGTATTTCTACAGCGTACAAAGGAGTACAGAAGGTATCTCTACAGCGCACAAAGGAGTACAGAAGGTATCTCTACAGCGCACAAAGGAGTACAGAAGGTATCTCTACAGCGCACAAAGGAGTACAGAAGGTATCTCTACAGCGCACAAAGGAGTACAGGAAATATCTCTAGAACGTAAGAAGGAGTACACGAGGTATCTCTACAGCGTACAAAGGAGTACAGAAGGTATCTCTACAGCGCACAAAGGAGTACAGAAGGTATCTCTACAGCGCACAAAGAAGTACAGAATGTATTTCTACAGCGCACAAAGGAGTACAGAAGGTATCTCTACAGCGCACAAAGGAGTACAGGAAATATCTCTAGAACGTACAAAGGAGTACAGAAGGTATCTCTACAGCGCACAAAGGAGTACAGAAGGTATCTCTACAGCGCACAAAGGAGTACAGGAAATATCTCTAGAACGTACAAAGGAGTACACGAGGTATCTCTACAGCGTACAAAGGAGTACAGAAGGTATCTCTACAGCGCACAAAGGAGTACAGAAGGTATCTCTACAGCGCACAAAGGAGTACAGAAGTTATCTCTACAGCGCACAAAGGAGTACAGAAGGTATCTAAACAGCGCACAAAGGAGTACAGGAAATATCTCTAGAACGTACAAAGGAGTGCAGAAGGTATCTCTACAGCGCACAAAGGAGTACAGAAGGTATCTCTACAGCGCACAAAGGAGTACAGGAAATATCTCTAGAACGTACAAAGGAGTACACGAGGTATCTCTACAGCGTACAAAGGAGTACAGAAGGTATCTCTACAGCGCACAAAGGAGTACAGAAAGTATCTCTATAGCGCACAAAGGAGTACAGAAGGTATCTCAACAGCGCACAAAGGAGTACAGGAAATATCTCTAGAGCGTACAAAGGAGTACGGAAGGAATCTCTACAGCGCACAAAGGAGTTTAGAAGGTATCTCTACAGCGCACAAAGGAGTACAGAAGGTATCTCTACAGCGCACAAAGGAGTACACGAGGTATCTCTACAGCGTACAAAGGCGTACAGAAGGTATCTCTACAGCGCACAAAGGAGTACAGGAAATATCTCTAGAACGTACAAAGGAGTACACGAGGTATCTCTACAGCGTACAAAGGAGTACAGAAGGTATCTCTACAGCGCACAAAGGAGTACAGAAGGTATCTCTACAGCGCACAAAGGAGTACAGAAGGTATCTCTACAGCGCACAAAGGAGTACAGAAGGTATCTCTACAGCGCACAAAGGAGTACACGAGGTATCTCTACAGCGTACAAAGGCGTACAGAAGGTATCTCTACAGCGCACAAAGGAGTACAGGAAATATCTCTAGAACGTACAAAGGAGTACACGAGGTATCTCTACAGCGTACAAAGGAGTACAGAAGGTATCTCTACAGCGCACAAAGGAGTACAGAAGGTATCTCTACAGCGCACAAAGGAGTACAGAAGGTATCTCTACAGCGCACAAAGGAGTACAGAAGGTATCTCTACAGCGCACAAAGGTGTACAGAAGGTATCTCTACAGCGCACAAAGGAGTACAGGAAATATCTCTAGAACGTACAAAGGAGTACACGAGGTATCTCTACAGCGTACAAAGGAGTACAGAAGGTATCTCTACAGCGCACAAAGGAGTACAGAAGGTATCTCTACAGCGCACAAAGGAGTAGAGGAAATATCTCTAGAACGTACAAAGGAGTACACGAGGTATCTCTACAGCGTACAAAGGAGTACAGAAGGTATATCTACAGCGCACAAAGGAGTACAGGAAATATCTCTAGAACGTACAAAGGAGTACACGAGGTATCTCTACAGCGTACAAAGGAGTACAGAAGGTATCTCTACAGCGCACAAAGGAGTACAGAAGGTATCTCTACAGCGCACAAAGGAGTACAGAAGGTATCTCTACAGCGCACAAAGGAGTACAGAAGGTATCTCTACAGCGCACGAAGGAGTACAGAAGGTATCTCTACAGCGCACAAAGGAGTACAGGAAATATCTCTAGAACGTACAAAGGAGTACACGAGGTATCTCTACAGCGTACAAAGGAGTACAGAAGGTATCTCTACAGCGCACAAAGGAGTACAGAAGGTATCTCTACAGCGCACAAAGGAGTACAGAAGTTATCTCTACAGCGCACAAAGGAGTACAGGAAATATCTCTAGAATGTACAAAGGAGTACACGAGGTATCTCTACAGCGCACAAAGGAGTACAGAAGGTATCTCTACAGCGCACAAAGGAGTACAGAAGGTATCTCTACAGCGCACAAAGGAGTACACGAGGTATCTCTACAGCGTACAAAGGAGTACAGAAGGTATCTCTACAGCGCACAAAGGAGTACAGAAGGTATCTCTACAGCGCACAAAGGAGTACAGAAGGTATCTCTACAGCGCACAAAGGAGTACAGAAGGTATCTCTACAGCGCACGAAGGAGTACAGAAGGTATCTCTACAGCGCACAAAGGAGTACAGGAAATATCTCTAGAACGTACAAAGGAGTACACGAGGTATCTCTACAGCGTACAAAGGAGTACAGAAGGTATCTCTACAGCGCACAAAGGAGTACAGAAGGTATCTCTACAGCGCACAAAGGAGTACAGAAGTTATCTCTACAGCGCACATAGGAGTACAGAAGGTATCTCTACAGCGCACAAAGGAGTACAGAAGGTATCTCTACAGCGCACAAAGGAGTACAGGAAATATCTCTAGAACGTACAAAGAAGTCCACGAGGTATCTCTACAGCGTACAAAGGAGTACAGAAGGTATCTCTACAGCGCACAAAGGAGTACAGAAGGTATCTCTACAGCGCACAAAGGAGTACAGAAAGTATCTCTACAGCGCACAAAGGAGTACAGAAGGTATCTCTACAGCGCACAAAGGAGTACAAGAAATGTCTCTAGAACGTACAAAGAAGTACACGAGGTATCTCTACAGCGTACAAAGGAGTACAGAAGGTATCTCTACAGCGCACAAAGGAGTACAGGAAATATCTCTAGAACGTACAAAGGAGTACACGAGGTATCTCTACAGCGTACAAAGGAGTACAGAAGGTATCTCTACAGCGCACAAAGGAGTACAGAAGGTATCTCTACAGCGCACAAAGGAGTACACGAGGTATCTCTACAGCGCACAAAGGAGTACAGAAGGTATCTCTACAGCGCACATAGGAGTACAGAAGGTGTCTCTACAGCGCACAAAGGAGTACAGGAAATATCTCTAGAACGTACAAAGGAGTACACGAGGTATCTCTACAGCGTACGAAGGAGTACAGAAGGTATCTCTACAGCGCACAAAGGAGTACAGGAAATATCTCTAGAACGTACAAAGGAGTACACGAGGTATCTCTACAGCGTACAAAGGAGTACAGAAGGTATCTCTACAGCGCACAGAGGAGTATAGAAGGTATCTCTACAGCGCACAAAGGAGTACAGAAGGTATCTCTACAGCGCACAAAGGAGTACAGAAGGTATCTCTACAGCGCACAAAGGAGTACAGAAGGTATCTCTACAGCGCACAAAGGAGTACAGAAGGTATCTCTACAGCGCACAAAGGAGTACAGAAGGTATCTCGACAGCGCACAAAGGAGTACAGGAAATATCTCTAGAACGTACAAAGGAGTACACGAGGTATCTCTACAGCGTACAAAGGAGTACAGAGGGTATCTCTACAGCGCACAAAGGAGTACAGAAGGTATCTCTACAGCGCACAAAGGAGTACAGAAGGTATCTCTACAGCGCACAAAGGAGTACAGAAGGTATCTCTACAGCGCACAAAGGAGTACAGAAGGTATCTCTACAGCGCACAAAGGAGTACAGGAAATATCTCAAGAACGTACAAAGGAGTACACGAGGTATCTCTACAGCGTACAAAGGAGTACAGAAGGTATCTCTACAGCGCACAAAGGAGTACAGAAGGTATCTCTACAGCGCACAAAGGAGTACAGAAGGTATCTCTACAGCGCACAAAGGAGTACAGAAGGTATCTCTACAGCGCACAACGGAGTACAGGAAATATCTCTAGAACGTACAAAGGAGTACACGAGGTATCTCTACAGCGTACAAAGGAGTACAGAAGGTATCTCTACAGCGCACAAAGGAGTACAAAAGGTATCTCTACAGCGCACAAAGGAGTACAGAAGGTATATCTACAGCGCACAAAGAAGTACAGGAGGTATCTCTACAGCGCACAAAGGAGTACAGAAGGTATCTCTACAGCGCACAAAGCAGTACAGAAGGTATCTCTACAGCGCACAAAGGAGTACAGAAGGTATCTCTACAGCGCACAAAGGAGTACAGAAGGTATCTCTACAGCGCACAAAGGAGTACAGAAGGTATCTCTACAGCGCACAAAGGAGTACAGGAAATATCTCTAGAACGTACAAAGGAGTACACGAGGTATCTCTACAGCGTACAAAGGAGTACAGAAGGTATCTCTACAGCGCACAAAGGAGTACAGAAGGTATCTCTACAGCGCACAAAGGAGTACAGGAAATATCTCTAGAACGTACAAAGGAGTACAGAAGGTATCTCTACAGCGCACAAAGGAGTACAGAAGGTATCTCTACAGCGCACAAAGGAGTACAGGAAATATCTCTAGAACGTACAAAGGAGTACACGAGGTATCTCTACAGCGTACAAAGGAGTACAGAAGGTATCTCTACAGCGCACAAAGGAGTACAGAAGGTATCTCTACAGCGCACAAAGGAGTACAGGAAATATCTCTAGAACGTACAAAGGAGTACAGAAGGTATCTCTACAGCGCACAAAGGAGTACAGAAGGTATCTCTACAGCGCACAAAGGAGTACAGAAGGTATCTCTACAGCGCACAAAGGAGTACAGGAAATATCTCTAGAACGTACAAAGGAGTACAGAAGGTATCTCTACAGCGTACAAAGGAGTACAGAAGGTATCTCTACAGCGCACAAAGGAGTACAGAAGGTATCTCTACAGCGCACAAAGGAGTACAGAAGTTATCTCTACAGCGCACAAAGGAGTACAGAAGGTATCTAAACAGCGCACAAAGGAGTACAGGAAATATCTCTAGAACGTACAAAGGAGTGCAGAAGGTATCTCTACAGCGCACAAAGGAGTACAGAAGGTATCTCTACAGCGCACAGAGGAGTACAGGAAATATCTCTAGAACGTACAAAGGAGTACACGAGGTATCTCTACAGCGTACAAAGGAGTACAGAAGGTATCTCTACAGCGCACAAAGGAGTACAGAAGGTATCTCTATAGCGCACAAAGGAGTACAGAAGGTATCTCAACAGCGCACAAAGGAGTACGGGAAATATCTCTAGAACGTACAAAGGAGTACGGAAGGTATCTCTACAGCGCACAAAGGAGTTTAGAAGGTATCTCTACAGCGCACAAAGGAGTACAGAAGGTATCTCTACAGCGCACAAAGGAGTACACGAGGTATCTCTACAGCGTACAAAGGCGTACAGAAGGTATCTCTACAGCGCACAAAGGAGTACAGGAAATATCTCTAGAACGTACAAAGGAGTACACGAGGTATCTCTACAGCGTACAAAGGAGTACAGAAGGTATCTCTACAGCGCACAAAGGAGTACAGAAGGTATCTCTACAGCGCACAAAGGAGTACAGAAGGTATCTCTACAGCGCACAAAGGAGTACAGAAGGTATCTCTACAGCGCACAAAGGAGTACAGAAGGTATCTCTACAGCGCACAAAGGAGTACAGGAAATATCTCTAGAACGTACAAAGGAGTACACGAGGTATCTCTACAGCGTACAAAGGAGTACAGAAGGTATCTCTACAGCGCACAAAGGAGTACAGAAGGTATCTCTACAGCGCACAAAGGAGTACAGAAGGTATCTCTACAGCGCACAAAGGAGTACAGAAGGTATCTCTACAGCGCACAAAGGAGTACAGAAGGTATCTCTACAGCGCACAAAGGAGTACAGGAAATATCTCTAGAACGTACAAAGGAGTACAGAAGGTATCTCTACAGCGCACAAAGGAGTACAGAAGGTATCTCTACAGCGCACAACGGAGTACAGAAGGTATCTCTACAGCGCACAAAGGAGTACAGAAGGTATCTCTACAGCGCACAAAGGAGTAGAGGAAATATCTCTAGAACGTACAAAGGAGTACACGAGGTATCTCTACAGCGTACAAAGGAGTACAGAAGGTATATCTACAGCGCACAAAGGAGTACAGGAAATATCTCTAGAACGTACAAAGGAGTACACGAGGTATCTCTACAGCGTACAAAGGAGTACAGAAGGTATCTCTACAGCGCACAAAGGAGTACAGAAGGTATCTCTACAGCGCACAAAGGAGTACAGAAGGTATCTCTACAGCGCACAAAGGAGTACAGAAGGTATCTCTACAGCGCACGAAGGAGTACAGAAGGTATCTCTACAGCGCACAAAGGAGTACAGGAAATATCTCTAGAACGTACAAAGGAGTACACGAGGTATCTCTACAGCGTACAAAGGAGTACAGAAGGTATCTCTACAGCGCACAAAGGAGTACAGAAGGTATCTCTACAGCGCACAAAGGAGTACAGAAGTTATCTCTACAGCGCACAAAGGAGTACAGAAGGTATCTCTACAGCGCACAAAGGAGTACAGAAGGTATCTCTACAGCGCACAAAGGAGTACAGGAAATATCTCTAGAACGTACAAAGAAGTCCACGAGGTATCTCTACAGCGTACAAAGGAGTACAGAAGGTATCTCTACAGCGCACAAAGGAGTACAGAAGGTATCTCTACAGCGCACAAAGGAGTACAGAAGGTATCTCTACAGCGCACAAAGGAGTACAGAAGGTATCTCTACAGCGCACAAAGGAGTACAAGAAATGTCTCTAGAACGTACAAAGAAGTACACGAGGTATCTCTACAGCGTACAAAGGAGTACAGAAGGTATCTCTACAGCGCACAAAGGAGTACAGGAAATATCTCTAGAACGTACAAAGGAGTACACGAGGTATCTCTACAGCGTACAAAGGAGTACAGAAGGTATCTCTACAGCGCACAAAGGAGTACAGAAGGTATCTCTACAGCGCACAAAGGAGTACACGAGGTATCTCTACAGCGCACAAAGGAGTACAGAAGGTATCTCTACAGCGCACATAGGAGTACAGAAGGTGTCTCTACAGCGCACAAAGGAGTACAGGAAATATCTCTAGAACGTACAAAGGAGTACACGAGGTATCTCTACAGCGTACGAAGGAGTACAGAAGGTATCTCTACAGCGCACAAAGGAGTACAGGAAATATCTCTAGAACGTACAAAGGAGTACACGAGGTATCTCTACAGCGTACAAAGGAGTACAGAAGGTATCTCTACAGCGCACAAAGGAGTACAGAAGGTATCTCTACAGCGCACAAAGGAGTACAGAAGGTATCTCTACAGCGCACAAAGGAGTACAGAAGGTATCTCTACAGCGCACAAAGGAGTACAGAAGGTATCTCTACAGCGCACAAAGGAGTACAGAAGGTATCTCTACAGCGCACAAAGGAGTACAGAAGGTATCTCGACAGCGCACAAAGGAGTACAGGAAATATCTCTAGAACGTACAAAGGAGTACACGAGGTATCTCTACAGCGTACATAGGAGTACAGAAGGTATCTCTACAGCGCACAAAGGAGTACAGAAGGTATCTCTACAGCGCACAAAGGAGTACAGAAGGTATCTCTACAGCGCACAAAGGAGTACAAAAGGTATCTCTACAGCGCACAAAGGAGTACAGGAAATATCTCTAGAACGTACAAAGGAGTACACGAGGTATCTCTACAGCGTACAAAGGAGTACAGAGGGTATCTCTACAGCGCACAAAGGAGTACAGAAGGTATCTCTACAGCGCACAAAGGAGTACAGAAGGTATCTCTACAGCGCACAAAGGAGTACAGAAGGTATCTCTACAGCGCACAAAGGAGTACAGAAGGTATCTCTACAGCGCACAAAGGAGTACAGAAGGTATCTCTACAGCGCACAAAGGAGTACAGGAAATATCTCAAGAACGTACAAAGGAGTACACGAGGTATCTCTACAGCGTACAAAGGAGTACAGAAGGTATCTCTACAGCGCACAAAGGAGTACAGAAGGTATCTCTACAGCGCACAAAGGAGTACAGAAGGTATCTCTACAGCGCACAAAGGAGTACAGAAGGTATCTCTACAGCGCACAACGGAGTACAGGAAATATCTCTAGAACGTACAAAGGAGTACACGAGGTATCTCTACAGCGTACAAAGGAGTACAGAAGGTATCTCTACAGCGCACAAAGGAGTACAAAAGGTATCTCTACAGCGCACAAAGGAGTACAGAAGGTATATCTACAGCGCACAAAGAAGTACAGGAGGTATCTCTACAGCGCACAAAGGAGTACAGAAGGTATCTCTACAGCGCACAAAGCAGTACAGAAGGTATCTCTACAGCGCACAAAGGAGTACAGAAGGTATCTCTACAGCGCACAAAGGAGTACAGAAGGTATCTCTACAGCGCACAAAGGAGTACAGAAGGTATCTCTACAGCGCACAAAGGAGTACAGGAAATATCTCTAGAACGTACAAAGGAGTACACGAGGTATCTCTACAGCGTACAAAGGAGTACAGAAGGTATCTCTACAGCGCACAAAGGAGTACAGAAGGTATCTCTACAGCGCACAAAGGAGTACAGAAGGTATCTCTACAGCGCACAAAGGAGTACAGAAGGTATCTCTACAGCGCACAAAGGAGTACAGAAGGTATCTCTACAGCGCACAAAGGAGTACAGAAGGTATCTCTACAGCGCACAAAGAAGTACAGAAGGTATCTCTACAGCGCACAAAGGAGTACAGGAAATATCTCTAGAACGTACGAAGGAGTACACGAGGTATCTCTACAGCGTACAAAGGAGTACAGAAGGTATCTCTACAGCGCACAAAGGAGAACAGAAGGTATCTCTACAGCGCACAAAGGAGTACAGAAGGTATCTCTACACCGCACAAAGGAGTACAGAAGGTATCTCTACAGCGCACAAAGGAGTACAAGAAATATCTCTAGAACGTACAAAGGAGTACACGAGGTATCTCTACAGCGTACAAAGGAGTACAGAAGGTATCTCTACAGCGCACAAAGGAGTACAGGAAATATCTCTAGAACGTACAAAGGAGTACACGAGGTATCTCTACAGCGTACAAAGGAGTACAGAAGGTATCTCTACAGCGCACAAAGGAGTACAGAAGGTATCTCTACAGCGCACAAAGGAATACAGAAGGTATCTCTACAGCGCACAAAGGAGTACAGAAGGTATGTCTACAGCGCACAAAGGAGTACAGAAGGTATCTCTACAGCGCACAAAGGAGTACAGAAGGTATCTCTACAGCGCACAAAGGAGTACAGAAGGTATCTCAACAGCGCACAAAGGAGTACAGGAAATATCTCTAAAACGTACAAAGGAGTACACGAGGTACCTCTACAGCGTACAAAGGAGTACAGAAGGTATCTCTACAGCGCACAAAGGAGTACAGAAGGTATCTCTACAGCGCACAATGGAGTACATAAGTTATCTTTACAGCGCACAAAGGAGTACAGAAGGTATCTCTACAGCGCACAAAGGAGTACAAGAAATATCTCTAGAACGTACAAAGGAGTACACGAGGTATCTCTACAGCGTACAAAGGAGTACAGAAGGTATCTCTACAGCGCACAAAGGAGTACAGAAGGTATCTCTACAGCGCACAAAGGAGTTTAGAAGGTATCTCTACAGCGCACAAAGGAGTACAGAAGGTATCTCAACAGCGCACAAAGGAGTACAGGAAATATCTCTAGAACGTACAAAGGAGTACAGAAGGTATCTCCACAGCGCACAAAGGAGTAAAGAAGGTATCTCTACAGCGCACAAAGGAGTACAGAAGGTATCTCTACAGCGCACAAAGGAGTACACGAGGTATCTCTACAGCGCACAAAGGAGTACAGAAGGTATCTCTACAGCGCACAAAGGAGTACAGGAAATATCTCTAGAACGTACAAAGGAGTACACGAGGTATCTCTACAGCGTACAAAGGAGTACAGAAGGTATCTCTACAGCGCACAAAGGAGTACAGAAGGTATCTCTACAGCGCACAAAGGAGTACAGAAGGTATCTCTACAGCGCACAAAGGAGTACAGAAGGTATCTCTACAGCGCACAAAGGAGTACAGGAAATATCTCTAGAACGTACAAAGGAGTACAGAAGGTATCTCTACAGCGCACAAAGGAGTACAGAAGGTATCTCTACAGCGCACAAAGGAGTACAGAAGGTATCTCTACAGCGCACAAAGGAGTACAGAAGGTATCTCTACAGCGCACAAAGGAGTACAGGAAATATCTCTAGAACGTACAAAGGAGTACACGAGGTATCTCTACAGCGTACAAAGGAGTACAGAAGGTATCTCTACAGCGCTCAAAGAAGTACAGAAGGTATCTCTACAGCGCACAAAGGAGTACAGAAGGTATCTCTACAGCGCACAAAAGAGTACAGAAGGTATCTCTACAGCGCACAAAGGAGTACAGGAAATATCTCTAGAACGTACAAAGGAGTACACGAGGTATCTCTACAGCGTACAAAGGAGTACAGAAGGTATCTCTACAGCGCACAAAGGAGTACAGAAGGTATCTCTACAGCGCACAAAGGAGTACAGAAGGTATCTCTACAGCGCACAAAGGAGTACACGAGGTATCTCTACAGCGCACAAAGGAGTACAGAAGGTATCTCTACAGCGCACAAAGGAGTACAGGAAATATCTCTAGAACGTACAAAGGAGTACACGAGGTATCTCTACAGCGTACAAAGGAGTACAGAAGGTATCTCTACAGCGCACAAAGGAGTACAGAAGGTATCTCTACAGCGCACAAAGGAGTACAGAAGGTATTTCTACAGCGCACAAAGGAGTACAGAAGGTATCTCTACAGCGCACAAAGGAGTACAGGAAATATCTCTAGAACGTACAAAGGAGTACACGAGGTATCTCTACAGCGTACAAAGGAGTACAGAAGGTATCTCTAAAGCGCACAAAGGAGTACAGAAGGTATCTCTACAGCGCACAAAGGAGTACACGAGGTATCTCTACAGCGCACAAAGGAGTACAGAAGGTATCTCTACAGCGCACAAAGGAGTACAGAAGGTATCTCTACAGCGCACAAAGGAGTACAGGAAATATCTCTAGAACGTACAAAGGAGTACACGAGGTATCTCTACAGCGTACAAAGGAGTACAGAAGGTATCTCTACAGCGCACAAAGGAGTACAGAAGGTATCTCTACAGCGCACAAAGGAGTACAGAAGGTATCTCTACAGCGCACAAAGGAGTACAGAAGGTATCTCTACAGCGCCTAAAGGAGTACAGAAGGTATCTCTACAGCGCACAAAGGAGTACAGGAAATATCTCTAGAACGTACAAAGGAGTACAGAAGGTATCTCTACAGCGCACAAAGGAGTACAGAAGGTATCTCTACAGCGCACAAAGGAGTACACGAGGTATCTCTACAGCGTAAAAAGGAGTACAGAAGGTATCTCTACAGCGCACAAAGGAGTACAGAAGGTATCTCTACAGCGCACAAAGGAGTACACGAGGTATCTCTACAGCGCACAAAGGAGTACAGAAGGTATCTCTACAGCGCACAAAGGAGTACAGAAGGTATCTCTACAGCGCACAAAGGAGTACAGGAAATATCTCTAGAACGTACACAGGAGTACACGAGGTATCTCTACAGCGTACAAAGGAGTACAGAAGGTATCTCTACAGCGCACAAAGGAGTACAGAAGGTATCTCTACAGCGCACAAAGGAGTACAGAAGGTATCTCTACAGCGCACAAAGGAGTTTAGAAGGTATCTCTACAGCGCACAAAGGAGTACAGAAGGTATCTCTACAGCGCACAAAGGAGTACAGAAGGTATCTCTACAGCGCACAAAGGAGTACAGGAAATATCTCTAGAACGTACACAGGAGTACACGAGGTATCTCTACAGCGTACAAAGGAGTACAGAAGGTATCTCTACAGCGCACAAAGGAGTACAGAAGGTATCTCTACAGCGCACACAGGAGTACAGAAGGTATCTCTACAGCGCACAAAGGAGTACAGAAGGTATCTCTACCGCGCACAAAGGAGTACAGAAGGTATCTCTACAGCGCACAAAGGAGTACAGGAAATATCTCTAGAACGGACAAAGGAGTACACGAGGTATCTCTGCAGCGTACAAAGGAGTACAGAAGGTATCTCTACAGCGCACAAAAGAGTACAGAAGGTATCTCTACAGCGCACAAAGGAGTTTAGAAGGTATCTCTACAGCGCACAAAGGAGTACAGAAGGTATCTCTACAGCGCACAAAGGAGTACAGAAGGTATCTCTACAGCGCACAAAGGAGTACAGGAAATATCTCTAGAACGTACAAAGAAGTACAGAAGGTATCTCTACAGCGCACAAAGGAGTACAGAAGGTATCTCTACAGCGCACAAAGGAGTACAGAAGGTATCTCTACAGCGCACAAAGGAGTACAGAAGGTATCTCTACTGCGCACAAAGGAGTACAGGAAATATCTCTAGAACGTACAAAGGAGTACACGAGGTATCTCTACAGCGTACAAAGGAGTACAGAAGGTATCTCTACAGCGCACAAAGGAGTACAGGAAATATCTCTAGTACGTACAAAGGAGTACACGAGGTATCTCTACAGCGTACAAAGGAGTACAGAAGGTATCTCTACAGCGCACAAAGGAGTACAGAAGGTATCTCTACAGCGCACAAAGGAGTACAGAAGGTATCTCTACAGCGCACAAAGGAGTACAGAAGGTATCTCTACAGCGCACAAAGGAGTACAGGAAATATCTCTAGAACGTACAAAGGAGTACACGAGGTATCTCTACAGCGTACAAAGGAGTTTAGAAGGTATCTCTACAGCGCACAAAGGAGTACAGAAGGTATCTCTACAGCGCACAAAGGAGTACAGAAGGTATCTCTACAGCGCACAAAGGAGTACAGAAGGTATCTCTACAGCGCACAAAGGAGTACAGGAAATATCTCTAGAACGTACAAAGGAGTACACGAGGTATCTCTACAGCGTACAAAGGAGTACAGAAGGTATCTCTACAGCGCACAAAGGAGTACAGAAGGTATCTCTACAGCGTACAAAGGAGTACAGGAAATATCTCTAGAACGTACAAAGGAGTACAGAAGGTATCTCTACAGCGCAAAAAGGAGTACAGAAGGTATCTCTACAGCGTACAAAGGAGTACAGGAAATATCTCTAGAACGTACAAAGGAGTACACGAGGTATCTCTACAGCGTACAAAGGAGTACAGAAGGTATCTCTACAGCGCACAAAGGAGTACAGAAGGTATCTCTACAGCGCACAAAGGAGTACAGAAGGTATCTCTACAGCGCACAAAGGAGTACAGAAAGTATCTCTACAGCGCACAAAGGAGTACAGGAAATATCTCTAGAACGTACAAAGGAGTACACGAGGTATCTCTACAGCGTACAAAGGAGTACAGAAGGTATCTCTACAGCGCACAAAGGAGTACAGAAGGTATCTCTACAGCGCACAAAGGAGTACAGAAGGTATCTCTACAGCGCACAAAGGAGTACAGAAGGTATCTCTACAGCGCACAAAGGAGTACAGGAAATATCTCTAGAACGTACAAAGGAGTACACGAGGTATCTCTACAGCGCACAAAGGAGTACAGAAGGTATCTCTACAGCGCACAAAGGAGTACAGAAGGTATCTCTACAGCGCACAGAGGAGTACAGGAAATATCTCTAGAACGTACAAAGGAGTACACGAGGTATCTCTACAGCGCACAAAGGAGTACAGAAGGTATCTCTACAGCGCACAAAGGAGTACAGAAGGTATCTACAGCGCACAAAGGAGTACAGGAAATATCTCTAGAACGTACAAAGGAGTACACGAGGTATTGCTACAGCGTACAAAGGAGTACAGAAGGTATCTCTACAGCGCACAAAGGAGTACAGAAGGTATCTCTACAGCGCACAAAGGAGTACAGAAGGTATCTCTACAGCGCACAAAGGAGTACAGAAGGTATCTCTACAGAGCACAAAGGAGTACAGGAAATATCTCTAGAACGTAAGAAGGAGTACACGAGGTATATCTACAGCGTACAAAGGAGTACAGAAGGTATCTCTACAGCGCACAAAGGAGTACAGAAGGTATCTCTACAGCGCACAAAGAAGTACAGAATGTATCTCTACAGCGCACAAAGGAGTACAGAAGGTATCTCTACAGCGCACAAAGGAGTACAGGAAATATCTCTAGAACGTACAAAGGAGTACAGAAGGTATCTCTACAGCGCACAAAGGAGTACAGAAGGTATCTCTACAGCGCACAAAGGAGTACAGGAAATATCTCTAGAACGTACAAAGGAGTACACGAGGTATCTCTACAGCGTACAAAGGAGTACAGAAGGTATCTCTACAGCGCACAAAGGAGTACAGAAGGTATCTCTACAGCGCACAAAGGAGTACAGAAGTTATCTCTACAGCGCACAAAGGAGTACAGAAGGTATCTCAACAGCGCACAAAGGAGTACAGGAAATATCTCTAGAACGTACAAAGGAGTACAGAAGGTATCTCTACAGCGCAAAAAGGAGTACAGAAGGTATCTCTACAGCGCACAAAGGAGTACAGGAAATATCTCTAGAACGTACAAAGGAGTACACGAGGTATCTCTACAGCGTACAAAGGAGTACAGAAGGTATCTCTACAGCGCACAAAGGAGTACAGAAGGTATCTCTACAGCGCACAAAGGAGTACAGAAGGTATCTCAACAGCGCACAAAGGAGTACAGGAAATATCTCTAGAACGTACAAAGGAGTACACGAGGTATCTCTACAGCGTACAAAGGAGTACAGAAGGTATCTCTACAGCGCACAAAGGAGTACAGAAGGTATCTCTACAGCGCACAAAGGAGTACAGAAGGTATCTCTACAGCGCACAAAGGAGTACAGAAGGTATCTCTACAGCGCACAAAGGAGTACAGAAGGTATCTCTACAGCGCACAAAGGAGTACAGGAAATATCTCTAGAACGTACAAAGGAGTACACGAGGTATCTCTACAGCGTACAAAGGAGTACAGAAGGTATCTCTACAGCGCACAAAGGAGTACAGAAGGTATCTCTACAGCGCACAAAGGAGTACAGAAGGTATCTCTACAGCGCACAAAGGAGTACAGAAGGTATCTCTACAGCGCACAAAGGAGTACAGAAGGTATCTCTACAGCGCACAAAGGAGTACAGGAAATATCTCTAGAACGTACAAAGGAGTACAGAAGGTATCTCTACAGCGCACAAAGGAGTACAGAAGGTATCTCTACAGCGCACAAAGGAGTACAGAAGGTATCTCTACAGCGCACAAAGGAGTACAGAAGGTATCTCTACAGCGCACAAAGGAGTACAGAAGGTATCTCTACAGCGCACAAAGGAGTAGAGGAAATATCTCTAGAACGTACAAAGGAGTACACGAGGTATCTCTACAGCGTACAAAGGAGTACAGAAGGTATATCTACAGCGCACAAAGGAGTAATGGAAATATCTCTAGAACGTACAAAGGAGTACACGAGGTATCTCTACAGCGTACAAAGGAGTACAGAAGGTATCTCTACAGCGCACAAAGGAGTACAGGTACAGAAGGTATCTCTACAGCGCACAAAGGAGTACAGAAGGTATCTCTACAGCGCACAAAGGAGTACAGAAGGTATCTCTACAGCGCACGAAGGAGTACAGAAGGTATCTCTACAGCGCACGAAGGAGTACAGAAGGTATCTCTACAGCGCACAAAGGAGTACAGGAAATATCTCTAGAACGTACAAAGGAGTACACGAGGTATCTCTACAGCGTACAAAGGAGTACAGAAGGTATCTCTACAGCGCACAAAGGAGTACAGAAGGTATCTCTACAGCGCACAAAGGAGTACAGAAGTTATCTCTACAGCGCACAAAGGAGTACAGAAGGTATCTCTACAGCGCACAAAGGAGTACAGAAGGTATCTCTACAGCGCACAAAGGAGTACAGGAAATATCTCTAGAACGTACAAAGAAGTCCACGAGGTATCTCTACAGCGTACAAAGGAGTACAGAAGGTATCTCTACAGCGCACAAAGGAGTACAGAAGGTATCTCTACAGCGCACAAAGGAGTACAGAAGGTATCTCTACAGCGCACAAAGGAGTACAGAAGGTATCTCTACAACGCACAAAGGAGTACAAGAAATGTCTCTAGAACGTACAAAGAAGTACACGAGGTATCTCTACAGCGTACAAAGGAGTACAGAAGGTATCTCTACAGCGCACAAAGGAGTACAGGAAATATCTCTAGAACGTACAAAGGAGTACACGAGGTATCTCTACAGCGTACAAAGGAGTACAGAAGGTATCTCTACAGCGCAAAAAGGAGTACAGAAGGTATCTCTACAGCGCACAAAGGAGTACACGAGGTATCTCTACAGCGCACAAAGGAGTACAGAAGGTATCTCTACAGCGCACAAAGGAGTACAGAAGGTGTCTCTACAGCGCACAAAGGAGTACAGGAAATATCTCTAGAACGTACAAAGGAGTACACGAGGTATCTCTACAGCGTACGAAGGAGTACAGAAGATATCTCTACAGCGCACAAAGGAGTACAGGAAATATCTCTAGAACGTACAAAGGAGTACACGAGGTATCTCTACAGCGTACAAAGGAGTACAGAAGGTATCTCTACAGCGCACAAAGGAGTACAGAAGGTATCTCTACAGCGCACAAAGGAGTACAGAAGGTATCTCTACAGCGCACAAAGGAGTACAGAAGGTATCTCTACAGCGCACAAAGGAGTACAGAAGGTATCTCTACAGCGCACAAAGGAGTACAGAAGGTATCTCTACAGCGCACAAAGGAGTACAGAAGGAATCTCGACAGCGCACAAAGGAGTACAGGAAATATCTCTAGAACGTACAAAGGAGTACACGAGCTATCTCTACAGCGTACATAGGAGTACAGAAGGTATCTCTACAGCGCACAAAGGAGTACAGAAGGTATCTCTACAGCGCACAAAGGAGTACAGAAGGTATCTCTACAGCGCACAAAGGAGTACAAAAGGTATCTCTACAGCGCACAAAGGAGTACAGGAAATATCTCTAGAACGTACAAAGGAGTACACGAGGTATCTCTACAGCGTACAAAGGAGCACAGAGGGTATCTCTACAGCGCACAAAGGAGTACAGAAGGTATCTCTACAGCGCACAAAGGAGTACAGAAGGTATCTCTACAGCGCACAAAGGAGTACAGAAGGTATCTCTACAGCGCACAAAGGAGTACAGAAGGTATCTCTACAGCGCACAAAGGAGTACAGAAGGTATCTCTACAGCGCACAAAGGAGTACAGGAAATATCTCAAGAACGTACAAAGGAGTACACGAGGTATCTCTACAGCGTACAAAGGAGTACAGAAGGTATCTCTACAGCGCACAAAGGAGTACAGAAGGTATCTCTACAGCGCACAAAGGAGTACAGAAGGTATCTCTACAGCGCACAAAGGAGTACAGAAGGTATCTCTACAGCGCACAACGGGGTACAGGAAATATCTCTAGAACGTACAAAGGAGTACACGAGGTATCTCTACAGCGTACAAAGGAGTACAGAAGGTATCTCTACAGCGCACAAAGGAGTACAGAAGGTATCTCTACAGCGCACAAAGGAGTACAGAAGGTATATCTACAGCGCACAAAGGAGTACAGAAGGTATCTCTACAGCGCACAAAGGAGTACAGAAGGTATCTCTACAGCGCACAAAGCAGTACAGAAGGTATCTCTACAGCGCACAAAGGAGTACAGAAGGTATCTCTACAGCGCACAAAGAAGTACAGA
This sequence comes from Morinoia aosen, assembly GCA_030386875.1. Taxonomy (NCBI): domain Eukaryota; kingdom Metazoa; phylum Arthropoda; class Malacostraca; order Amphipoda; family Talitridae; genus Morinoia; species Morinoia aosen. The sequence continues at coordinate 55,345,199 of CM059576.1, read as the reverse complement.
AGGTATCTCTACAGCGCACAAAGGAGTACACAAGGTATCTCTACAGCGCACAAAGGAGTACAGGAAATATCTCTAGAACGTACAAAGGAGTACACGAGGTATCTCTACAGCGTACAAAGGAGTACAGAAGGTATCTCTACAGCGCACAAAGGAGTACAGAAGGTATCTCTACAGCGCACAAAGGAGTACAGAAGGTATCTCTACAGCGCACAAAGGAGTACAGAAGGTATCTCTACAGCGCACAAAGGAGTACAGAAGGTATCTCTACAGCGCACAAAGGAGTACAGAAGGTATCTCTACAGCGCACAAAGGAGTACAGAAGGTATCTCTACAGCGCACAAAGGAGTACAGGAAATATCTCTAGAACGTACGAAGGAGTACACGAGGTATCTCTACAGCGTACAAAGGAGTACAGAAGGTATCTCTACAGCGCACAAAGGAGTACAGAAGGTATCTCTACAGCGCACAAAGGAGTACAGAAGGTATCTCTACAGCGCACAAAGGAGTACAGGAGGTATCTCTACAGCGCACAAAGGAGTACAGGAAATATCTCTAGAACGTACAAAGGAGTACACGAGGTATCTCTACAGCGTACAAAGGAGTACAGAAGGTATCTCTACAGCGCACAAAGGAGTACAGGAAATATCTCTAGAACGTACAAAGGAGTACACGAGGTATCTCTACAGCGTACAAAGGAGTACAGAAGGTATCTCTACAGCGCACATAGGAGTACAGAAGGTATCTCTACAGCCCACAAAGGAGTACAGAAGGTATCTCTACAGCGCACAAAGGAGTACAGAAGGTATGTCTACAGCGCACAAAGGAGTACAGAAGGTATCTCTACAGCGCACAAAGGAGTACAGAAGGTATCTCTACAGCGCACAAAGGAGTACAGAAGGTATCTCTACAGCGCACAAAGGAGTACAGGAAATATCTCTAAAACGTACAAAGGAGTACACGAGGTGCCTCTACAGCGTACAAAGGAGTACAGAAGGTATCTCTACAGCGCACAAAGGAGTACAGAAGGTATCTCAACAGCGCACAAAGGAGTACAGGAAATATCTCTAGAACGTACAAAGGAGTACGGAAGGTATCTCTACAGCGCACAAAGGAGTACAGAAGGTATCTCTACAGCGCACAAAGGAGTACAGAAGGTATCTCTACAGCGCACAAAGGAGTACACGAGGTATCTCTACAGCGTACAAAGGCGTACAGAAGGTATCTCTACAGCGCACAAAGGAGTACAGGAAATATCTCTAGAACGTACAAAGGAGTACACGAGGTATCTCTACAGCGTACAAAGGAGTACAGAAGGTATCTCTACAGCGCACAAAGGAGTACAGAAGGTATCTCTACAGCGCACAAAGGAGTACAGAAAGTATCTCTACAGCGCACAAAGGAGTACAGAAGGTATCTCTACAGCGCACAAAGGAGTACAGAAGGTATCTCTACAGCGCACAAAGGAGTACAGGAAATATCTCTAGAACGTACAAAGGAGTACACGAGGTATCTCTACAGCGTACAAAGGAGTACAGAAGGTATCTCTACAGCGCACAAAGGAGTACAGAAGGTATCTCTACAGCGCACAAAGGAGTACAGAAGGTATCTCTACAGCGCACAAAGGAGTACAGAAGGTATCTCTACAGCGCACAAAGGAGTACAGAAGGTATCTCTACAGCGCACAAATTAGTACAGGAAATATCTCTAGAACGTACGAAGGAGTTCAGAAGGTATCTCTACAGCGCACAAAGGAGTACAGAATGTATCTCTACAGCGCACAAAGGAGTACAGAAGGTATCTCTACAGCGCACAAAGGAGTACAGAAGGTATCTCTACAGCGCACAAAGGAGTAGAGGAAATATCTCTAGAACGTACAAAGGAGTACACGAGGTATCTCTACAGCGTACAAAGGAGTACAGAAGGTATATCTACAGCGCACAAAGAAGTACAGGAAATATCTCTAGAACGTACAAAGGAGTACACGAGGTATCTCTACAGCGTACAAAGGAGTACAGAAGGTATCTCTACAGCGCACAAAGGAGTACAGAAGGTATCTCTACAGCGCACAAAGGAGTACAGGAAATATCTCTAGAACGTACAAAGGAGTACACGAGGTATCTCTACAGCGTACAAAGGAGTACAGAAGGTATCTCTACAGCGCACAAAGGAGTACAGAAGGTATCTCTACAGCGCACAAAGGAGTACAGAAGTTATCTCTACAGCGCACAAAGGAGTACAGAAGGTATCTCTACAGCGCACAAAGGAGTACAGAAGGTATCTCTACAGCGCACAAAGGAGTACAGGAAATATCTCTAGAACGTACAAAGAAGTCCACGAGGTATCTCTACAGCGTACAAAGGAGTACAGAAGGTATCTCTACAGCGCACAAAGGAGTACAGAAGGTATCTCTACAGCGTACAAAGGAGTACAGAAGGTATCTCTACAGCGCACAAAGGAGTACAGAAGGTATCTCTACAGCGCACAAAGGAGTACAAGAAATGTCTCTAGAACGTACAAAGAAGTACACGAGGTATCTCTACAGCGTACAAAGGAGTACAGAAGGTATCTCTACAGCGCACAAAGGAGTACAGGAAATATCTCTAGAACGTACAAAGGAGTACACGAGGTATCTCTACAGCGTACAAAGGAGTACAGAAGGTATCTCTACAGCGCACAAAGGAGTACAGAAGGTATCTCTACAGCGCACAAAGGAGTACACGAGGTATCTCTACAGCGCACAAAGGAGTACAGAAGGTATCTCTACAGCGCACAAAGGAGTACAGAAGGTGTCTCTACAGCGCACAAAGGAGTACAGGAAATATCTCTAGAACGTACAAAGGAGTACACGAGGTATCTCTACAGCGTACGAAGGAGTACAGAAGGTATCTCTACAGCGCACAAAGGAGTACAGGAAATATCTCTAGAACGTACAAAGGAGTACACGAGGTATCTCTACAGCGTACAAAGGAGTACAGAAGGTATCTCTACAGCGCACAAAGGAGTACAGAAGGTATCTCTACAGCGCACAAAGGAGTACAGAAGGTATCTCTACAGCGCACAAAGGAGTACAGAAGGTATCTCTACAGCGCACAAAGGAGTACAGAAGGTATCTCTACAGCGCACAAAGGAGTACAGAAGGTATCTCTACAGCGCACAAAGGAGTACAGAAGGTATCTCGACAGCGCACAAAGGAGTACAGGAAATATCTCTAGAACGTACAAAGGAGTACACGAGGTATCTCTACAGCGTACATAGGAGTACAGAAGGTATCTCTACAGCGCACAAAGGAGTACAGAAGGTATCTCTACAGCGCACAAAGGAGTACAGAAGGTATCTCTACAGCGCACAAAGGAGTACAAAAGGTATCTCTACAGCGCACAAAGGAGTACAGGAAATACCTCTAGAACGTACAAAGGAGTACACGAGGTATCTCTACAGCGTACAAAGGAGTACAGAGGGTATCTCTACAGCGCACAAAGGAGTACAGAAGGTATCTCTACAGCGCACAAAGGAGTACAGAAGGTATCTCTACAGCGCACAAAGGAGTACAGAAGGTATCTCTACAGCGCACAAAGGAGTACAGAAGGTATCTCTACAGCGCACAAAGGAGTACAGAAGGTATCTCTACAGCGCACAAAGGAGTACAGGAAATATCTCAAGAACGTACAAAGGAGTACACGAGGTATCTCTACAGCGTACAAAGGAGTACAGAAGGTATCTCTACAGCGCACAAAGGAGTACAGAAGGTATCTCTACAGCGCACAAAGGAGTACAGAAGGTATCTCTACAGCGCACAAAGGAGTACAGAAGGTATCTCTACAGCGCACAACGGAGTACAGGAAATATCTCTAGAACGTACAAAGGAGTACACGAGGTATCTCTACAGCGTACAAAGGAGTACAGAAGGTATCTCTACAGCGCACAAAGGAGTACAGAAGGTATCTCTACAGCGCACAAAGGAGTACAGAAGGTATATCTACAGCGCACAAAGGAGTACAGAAGGTATCTCTACAGCGCACAAAGGAGTACAGAAGGTATCTCTACAGCGCACAAAGCAGTACAGAAGGTATCTCTACAGCGCACAAAGGAGTACAGAAGGTATCTCAACAGCGCACAAAGGAGTACAGGAAATATCTCTAGAACGTACAAAGGAGTACGGAAGGTATCTCTACAGCGCACAAAGGAGTACAGAAGGTATCTCTACAGCGCACAAAGGAGTACAGAAGGTATCTCTACAGCGCACAAAGGAGTACACGAGGTATCTCTACAGCGTACAAAGGCGTACAGAAGGTATCTCTACAGCGCACAAAGGAGTACAGGAAATATCTCTAGAACGTACAAAGGAGTACACGAGGTATCTCTACAGCGTACAAAGGAGTACAGAAGGTATCTCTACAGCGCACAAAGGAGTACAGAAGGTATCTCTACAGCGCACAAAGGAGTACAGAAAGTATCTCTACAGCGCACAAAGGAGTACAGAAGGTATCTCTACAGCGCACAAAGGAGTACAGAAGGTATCTCTACAGCGCACAAAGGAGTACAGGAAATATCTCTAGAACGTACAAAGGAGTACACGAGGTATCTCTACAGCGTACAAAGGAGTACAGAAGGTATCTCTACAGCGCACAAAGGAGTACAGAAGGTATCTCTACAGCGCACAAAGGAGTACAGAAGGTATCTCTACAGCGCACAAAGGAGTACAGAAGGTATCTCTACAGCGCACAAAGGAGTACAGAAGGTATCTCTACAGCGCACAAATTAGTACAGGAAATATCTCTAGAACGTACGAAGGAGTACAGAAGGTATCTCTACAGCGCACAAAGGAGTACAGAATGTATCTCTACAGCGCACAAAGGAGTACAGAAGGTATCTCTACAGCGCACAAAGGAGTACAGAAGGTATCTCTACAGCGCACAAAGGAGTAGAGGAAATATCTCTAGAACGTACAAAGGAGTACACGAGGTATCTCTACAGCGTACAAAGGAGTACAGAAGGTATATCTACAGCGCACAAAGAAGTACAGGAAATATCTCTAGAACGTACAAAGGAGTACACGAGGTATCTCTACAGCGTACAAAGGAGTACAGAAGGTATCTCTACAGCGCACAAAGGAGTACAGAAGGTATCTCTACAGCGCACAAAGGAGTACAGAAGGTATCTCTACAGCGCACAAAGGAGTACAGAAGGTATCTCTACAGCGCACGAAGGAGTACAGAAGGTATCTCTACAGCGCACAAAGGAGTACAGGAAATATCTCTAGAACGTACAAAGGAGTACACGAGGTATCTCTACAGCGTACAAAGGAGTACAGAAGGTATCTCTACAGCGCACAAAGGAGTACAGAAGGTATCTCTACAGCGCACAAAGGAGTACAGAAGTTATCTCTACAGCGCACAAAGGAGTACAGAAGGTATCTCTACAGCGCACAAAGGAGTACAGAAGGTATCTCTACAGCGCACAAAGGAGTACAGGAAATATCTCTAGAACGTACAAAGAAGTCCACGAGGTATCTCTACAGCGTACAAAGGAGTACAGAAGGTATCTCTACAGCGCACAAAGGAGTACAGAAGGTATCTCTACAGCGTACAAAGGAGTACAGAAGGTATCTCTACAGCGCACAAAGGAGTACAGAAGGTATCTCTACAGCGCACAAAGGAGTACAAGAAATGTCTCTAGAACGTACAAAGAAGTACACGAGGTATCTCTACAGCGTACAAAGGAGTACAGAAGGTATCTCTACAGCGCACAAAGGAGTACAGGAAATATCTCTAGAACGTACAAAGGAGTACACGAGGTATCTCTACAGCGTACAAAGGAGTACAGAAGGTATCTCTACAGCGCACAAAGGAGTACAGAAGGTATCTCTACAGGGCACAAAGGAGTACACGAGGTATCTCTACAGCGCACAAAGGAGTACAGAAGGTATCTCTACAGCGCACAAAGGAGTACAGAAGGTGTCTCTACAGCGCACAAAGGAGTACAGGAAATATCTCTAGAACGTACAAAGGAGTACACGAGGTATCTCTACAGCGTACGAAGGAGTACAGAAGGTATCTCTACAGCGCACAAAGGAGTACAGGAAATATCTCTAGAACGTACAAAGGAGTACACGAGGTATCTCTACAGCGTACAAAGGAGTACAGAAGGTATCTCTACAGCGCACAAAGAAGTACAGAAGGTATCTCTACAGCGCACAAAGGAGTACAGAAGGTATCTCTACAGCGCACAAAGGAGTACAGAAGGTATCTCTACAGCGCACAAAGGAGTACAGAAGGTATCTCTACAGCGCACAAAGGAGTACAGAAGGTATCTCTACAGCGCACAAAGGAGTACAGAAGGTATCTCGACAGCGCACAAAGGAGTACAGGAAATATCTCTAGAACGTACAAAGGAGTACACGAGGTATCTCTACAGCGTACATAAGAGTACAGAAGGTATCTCTACAGCGCACAAAGGAGTACAGAAGGTATCTCTACAGCGCACAAAGGAGTACAGAAGGTATCTCTACAGCGCACAAAGGAGTACAAAAGGTATCTCTACAGCGCACAAAGGAGTACAGGAAATATCTCTAGAACGTACAAAGGAGTACACGAGGTATCTCTACAGCGTACAAAGGAGTACAGAGGGTATCTCTACAGCGCACAAAGGAGTACAGAAGGTATCTCTACAGCGCACAAAGGAGTACAGAAGGTATCTCTACAGCGCACAAAGGAGTACAGAAGGTATCTCTACAGCGCACAAAGGAGTACAGAAGGTATCTCTACAGCGCACAAAGGAGTACAGAAGGTATCTCTACAGCGCACAAAGGAGTACAGGAAATATCTCAAGAACGTACAAAGGAGTACACGAGGTATCTCTACAGCGTACAAAGGAGTACAGAAGGTATCTCTACAGCGCACAAAGGAGTACAGAAGGTATCTCTACAGCGCACAAAGGAGTACAGAAGGTATCTCTACAGCGCACAAAGGAGTACAGAAGGTATCTCTACAGCGCACAACGGAGTACAGGAAATATCTCTAGAACGTACAAAGGAGTACACGAGGTATCTCTACAGCGTACAAAGGAGTACAGAAGGTATCTCTACAGCGCACAAAGAAGTACAGAAGGTATCTCTACAGCGCACAAAGGAGTACAGAAGGTATCTCTACAGCGCACAAAGGAGTACAGAAGGTATCTCTACAGCGCACAAAGGAGTACAGGAAATATCTCTAGAACGTACAAAGGAGTACACGAGGTATCTCTACAGCGTACAAAGGAGTACAGAAGGTATCTCTACAGCGCACAAAGGAGTACAGAAGGTATCTCTACAGCGCACAAAGGAGTACAGAAGGTATCTCTACAGCGCACAAAGGAGTACACGAGGTATCTCTACAGCGCACAAAGGAGTACAGAAGGTATCTCTACAGCGCACAAAGGAGTACAGGAAATATCTCTAGAACGTACAAAGGAGTACACGAGGTATCTCTACAGCGTACAAAGGAGTACAGAAGGTATCTCTACAGCGCACAAAGGAGTACAGAAGGTATCTCTACAGCGCACAAAGGAGTACAGAAGGTATTTCTACAGCGCACAAAGGAGTACAGAAGGTATCTCTACAGCGCACAAAGGAGTACAGGAAATATCTCTAGAACGTACAAAGGAGTACACGAGGTATCTCTACAGCGTACAAAGGAGTACAGAAGGTATCTCTAAAGCACACAAAGGAGTACAGAAGGTATCTCTACAGCGCACAAAGGAGTACACGAGGTATCTCTACAGCGCACAAAGGAGTACAGAAGGTATCTCTACAGCGCACAAAGGAGTACAGAAGGTATCTCTACAGCGCACAAAGGAGTACAGGAAATATCTCTAGAACGTACAAAGGAGTACACGAGGTATCTCTACAGCGTACAAAGGAGTACAGAAGGTATCTCTACAGCGCACAAAGGAGTACAGAAGGTATCTCTACAGCGCACAAAGGAGTACAGAAGGTATCTCTACAGCGCACAAAGGAGTACAGAAGGTATCTCTACAGCGCCTAAAGGAGTACAGAAGGTATCTCTACAGCGCACAAAGGAGTACAGGAAATATCTCTAGAACGTACAAAGGAGTACAGAAGGTATCTCTACAGCGCACAAAGGAGTACAGAAGGTATCTCTACAGCGCACAAAGGAGTACACGAGGTATCTCTACAGCGTACAAAGGAGTACAGAAGGTATCTCTACAGCGCACAAAGGAGTACAGAAGGTATCTCTACAGCGCACAAAGGAGTACACGAGGTATCTCTACAGCGCACAAAGGAGTACAGAAGGTATCTCTACAGCGCACAAAGGAGTACAGAAGGTATCTCTACAGCGCACAAAGGAGTACAGGAAATATCTCTAGAACGTACACAGGAGTACACGAGGTATCTCTACAGCGTACAAAGGAGTACAGAAGGTATCTCTACAGCGCACAAAGGAGTACAGAAGGTATCTCTAAAGCACACAAAGGAGTACAGAAGGTATCTCTACAGCGCACAAAGGAGTACAGAAGGTATCTCTACAGCGCACAAAGGAGTACAGGAAATATCTCTAGAACGTACAAAGGAGTACACGAGGTATCTCTACAGCGTACAAAGGAGTACAGAAGGTATCTCTACAGCGCACAAAGGAGTACAGAAGGTATCTCTACAGCGCACAAAGGAGTACAGAAGGTATCTCTACAGCGCACAAAGGAGTACAGAAGGTATCTCTACAGCGCCTAAAGGAGTACAGAAGGTATCTCTACAGCGCACAAAGGAGTACAGGAAATATCTCTAGAACGTACAAAGGAGTACAGAAGGTATCTCTACAGCGCACAAAGGAGTACAGAAGGTATCTCTACAGCGCACAAAGGAGTACACGAGGTATCTCTACAGCGTACAAAGGAGTACAGAAGGTATCTCTACAGCGCACAAAGGAGTACAGAAGGTATCTCTACAGCGCACAAAGGAGTACACGAGGTATCTCTACAGCGCACAAAGGAGTACAGAAGGTATCTCTACAGCGCACAAAGGAGTACAGAAGGTATCTCTACAGCGCACAAAGGAGTACAGGAAATATCTCTAGAACGTACACAGGAGTACACGAGGTATCTCTACAGCGTACAAAGGAGTACAGAAGGTATCTCTACAGCGCACAAAGGAGTACAGAAGGTATCTCTACAGCGCACAAAGGAGTACAGAAGGTATCTCAACAGCGCACAAAGGAGTACAGAAGGTATCTCTACAGCGCACAAAGGAGTACAGAAGGTATCTCTACAGCGCACAAAGGAGTACAGGAAATATCTCTAGAACGGACAAAGGAGTACACGAGGTATCTCTACAGCGTACAAAGGAGTACAGAAGGTATCTCTACAGCGCACAAAGGAGTACAGAAGGTATCTCTACAGCGCACAAAGGAGTACAGAAGGTATCTCTACAGCGCACAAAGGAGTACAGAAGGTATCTCTACAGCGCACAAAGGAGTACAGAAGGTATCTCTACAGCGCACAAAGGAGTACAGAAGGTATCTCTACAGCGCACAAATGAGTACAGGAAATATCTCTAGAACGTACAAAGGAGTACAGAAGGTATCTCAACAGCGCACAAAGGAGTACAGAAGGTATCTCTACAGCGCACAAAGGAGTACAGAAGGTATCTCTACAGCGCACAAAGGAGTACAGAAGGTATCTCTACAGCGCACAAAGGAGTACAGGAAATATCTCTAGAACGTACAAAGGAGTACACGAGGTATCTCTACAGCGTACAAAGGAGTACAGAAGGTATCTCTACAGCGCTCAAAGAAGTACAGAAGGTATCTCTACAGCGCACAAAGGAGTACAGAAGGTATCTCTACAGCGCACAAAGGATTACAGAAGGTATCTCTACAGCGCACAAAGGAGTACAGGAAATATCTCTAGAACGTACAAAGGAGTACACGAGGTATCTCTACAGCGTACAAAGGAGTACAGAAGGTATCTCTACAGCGCACAAAGGAGTACAGAAGGTATCTCTACAGCGCACAAAGGAGTACAGAAGGTATTTCTACAGCGCACAAAGGAGTACAGAAGGTATCTCTACAGCGCACAAAGGAGTACAGGAAATATCTCTAGAACGTACAAAGGAGTACACGAGGTATCTCTACAGCGTACAAAGGAGTACAGAAGGTATCTCTAAAGCACACAAAGGAGTACAGAAGGTATCTCTACAGCGCACAAAGGAGTACACGAGGTATCTCTACAGCGCACAAAGGAGTACAGAAGGTATCTCTACAGCGCACAAAGGAGTACAGAAGGTATCTCTACAGCGCACAAAGGAGTACAGGAAATATCTCTAGAACGTACAAAGGAGTACACGAGGTATCTCTACAGCGTACAAAGGAGTACAGAAGGTATCTCTACAGCGCACAAAGGAGTACAGAAGGTATCTCTACAGCGCACAAAGGAGTACAGAAGGTATCTCTACAGCGCACAAAGGAGTACAGAAGGTATCTCTACAGCGCCTAAAGGAGTACAGAAGGTATCTCTACAGCGCACAAAGGAGTACAGGAAATATCTCTAGAACGTACAAAGGAGTACAGAAGGTATCTCTACAGCGCACAAAGAAGTACAGAAGGTATCTCTACAGCGCACAAAGGAGTACACGAGGTATCTCTACAGCGCACAAAGGAGTACAGAAGGTATCTCTACAGCGCACAAAGGAGTACACGAGGTATCTCTACAGCGCACAAAGGAGTACAGAAGGTATCTCTACAGCGCACAAAGGAGTACAGAAGGTATCTCTACAGCGCACAAAGGAGTACAGGAAATATCTCTAGAACGTACACAGGAGTACACGAGGTATCTCTACAGCGTACAAAGGAGTACAGAAGGTATCTCTACAGCGCACAAAGGAGTACAGAAGGTATCTCTAAAGCACACAAAGGAGTACAGAAGGTATCTCTACAGCGCACAAAGGAGTACACGAGGTATCTCTACAGCGCACAAAGGAGTACAGAAGGTATCTCTACAGCGCACAAAGGAGTACAGAAGGTATCTCTACAGCGCACAAAGGAGTACAGGAAATATCTCTAGAACGTACAAAGGAGTACACGAGGTATCTCTACAGCGTACAAAGGAGTACAGAAGGTATCTCTACAGCGCACAAAGGAGTACAGAAGGTATCTCTACAGCGCACAAAGGAGTACAGAAGGTATCTCTACAGCGCACAAAGGAGTACAGAAGGTATCTCTACAGCGCCTAAAGGAGTACAGAAGGTATCTCTACAGCGCACAAAGGAGTACAGGAAATATCTCTAGAACGTACAAAGGAGTACAGAAGGTATCTCTACAGCGCACAAAGGAGTACAGAAGGTATCTCTACAGCGCACAAAGGAGTACACGAGGTATCTCTACAGCGTACAAAGGAGTACAGAAGGTATCTCTACAGCGCACAAAGGAGTACAGAAGGTATCTCTACAGCGCACAAAGGAGTACACGAGGTATCTCTACAGCGCACAAAGGAGTACAGAAGGTATCTCTACAGCGCACAAAGGAGTACAGAAGGTATCTCTACAGCGCACAAAGGAGTACAGGAAATATCTCTAGAACGTACACAGGAGTACACGAGGTATCTCTACAGCGTACAAAGGAGTACAGAAGGTATCTCTACAGCGCACAAAGGAGTACAGAAGGTATCTCTACAGCGCACAAATGAGTACAGAAGGTATCTCAACAGCGCACAAAGGAGTACAGAAGGTATCTCTACAGCGCACAAAGGAGTACAGAAGGTATCTCTACAGCGCACAAAGGAGTACAGGAAATATCTCTAGAACGGACAAAGGAGTACACGAGGTATCTCTACAGCGTACAAAGGAGTACAGAAGGTATCTCTACAGCGCACAAAGGAGTACAGAAGGTATCTCTACAGCGCACAAAGGAGTACAGAAGGTATCTCTACAGCGCACAAAGGAGTACAGAAGGTATCTCTACAGCGCACAAAGGAGTACAGAAGGTATCTCTACAGCGCACAAAGGAGTACAGGAAATATCTCTAGAACGTACAAAGAAGTACAGAAGGTATCTCTACAGCGCACAAAGGAGTACAGAAGGTATCTCTACAGCGCACAAAGGAGTACAGAAGGTATCTCTACAGCGCACAAAGGAGTACAGAAGGTATCTCTACAGCGCACAAAGGAGTACAGGAAATATCTCTAGAACGTACAAAGGAGTACACGAGGTATCTCTACAGCGTACAAAGGAGTACAGAAGGTATCTCTACAGCGCACAAAGGAGTACAGAAGGTATCTCTACAGCGCACAAAGGAGTACAGAAGGTATCTCTACGGCGCACAAAGGAGTACAGAAGGTATCTCTACAGCGCACAAAGGAGTACAGGAAATATCTCTAGAACGTACAAAGGAGTACACGAGGTATCTCTACAGAGTACAAAGGAGTACAGAAGGTATCTCTACAGCGCACAAAGGAGTACAGGAAATATCTCTACAGCGTACAAAGGAGTACAGAAGGTATCTCTACAGCGCACACAGGACTACAGAAGGTATCTCTACAGTGCACAAAGGAGTACACGAGGTATCTCTACAGCGCACAAAGGAGTACAGAAGGTATCTCTTCAGCGTACAAAGGAGTACAGAAGGTATCTCTACAGCGCACAAAGGAGTACAGAAGGTATCTCTACAGCGCACAAAGGAGTACAGAAGGTATCTCTACAGCGCACAAAGGAGTACAGAAGGTATCTCTACAGCGCACAAAGGAGTACAGAAGGTATCTCTACAGCGCACAAAGGAGTACAGAAGGTATCTCTACAGCGCACAAAGGAGTACAGAAGGTATCTCTACAGCGCACAAAGGAGTACAGGAAATATCTCTAGAACGTACAAAGAAGTACACGAGGTTTCTCTACAGCGTACAAAGGAGTACAGAAGGTATCTCTACAGCGCACAAAGGAGTACAGAAGGTATCTCTACAGCGCACAAAGGAGTACAGAAGGTATCTCTACAGCGCACAAAGGAGTACAAAAGGTATCTCTACAGCGCACAAAGGAGTACAGGAAATATCTCTAGAACGTACAAAGGAGTACACGAGGTATCTCTACAGCGTACAAAGGAGTTCAGAAGGTATCTCTACAGCGCACAAAGGAGTACAGAAGGTATCTCTACAGCGCACAAAGGAGTACAGAAGGTATCTCTACAGCGCACAAAGGAGTACAGAAGGTATCTCTACAGCGCACAAAGGAGTACAGAAGGTATCTCTACAGCGCACAAAGGAGTACAGAAGGTATCTCTACAGCGCACAAAGGAGTACAGGAAATATCTCTAGAACGTACAAAGGAGTACACGAGGTATCTCTACAGCGTACAAAGGAGAACAGAAGGTATCTCTACAGCGCACAAAGGAGTACAGAAGGTATCTCTACAGCGCACAAAGGAGTACAGAAGGAATCTCTACAGCGCACAAAGGAGTACAGAAGGTATCTCTACAGCGCACAAAGGAGTACAGGAAATATCTCTAGAACGTACAAAGGAGTACACGAGGTATCTCTACAGCGTACAAAGGAGTACAGAAGGTATCTCTACAGCGCACAAAGGAGTACAGAAGGTATCTCTACAGCGCACAAAGGAGTACACGAGGTATCTCTACAGCGCACAAAGGAGTACAGAAGGTATCTCTACAGCGCACAAAGGAGTACAGAAGGTATCTCTACAGCGCACAAAGGAGTACAGGAAATATCTCTAGAACGTACACAGGAGTACACGAGGTATCTCTACAGCGTACAAAGGAGTACAGAAGGTATCTCTACAGCGCACAAAGGAGTTCAGAAGGTATCTCTACAGCGCACAAAGGAGTACAGAAGGTATCTCTACAGCGCACAAAGGAGTACAGAAGGTATCTCTACCGCGCACAAAGGAGTACAGAAGGTATCTCTACAGCGCACAAAGGAGTACAGGAAATATCTCTAGAACGGACAAAGGAGTACACGAGGTATCTCTGCAGCGTACAAAGGAGTACAGAAGGTATCTCTACAGCGCACAAAGGAGTACAGAAGGTATCTCTACAGCACACAAAGGAGTACAGAAGGTATCTCTACAGCGCACAAAGGAGTACAGAAGGTATCTCTACAGCGCACAAAGGAGTACAGAAGGTATCTCTACAGCGCACAAAGGAGTACAGGAAATATCTCTAGAACGTACACAGGAGTACACGAGGTATCTCTACAGCGTACAAAGGAGTACAGAAGGTATCTCTACAGCGCACAAAGGAGTACAGAAGGTATCTCTACAGCGCACAAAGGAGTACAGAAGGTATCTCTACAGCGCACAAAGGAGTACAGAAGGTATCTCTACCGCGCACAAAGGAGTACAGAAGGTATCTCTACAGCGCACAAAGGAGTACAGGAAATATCTCTAGAACGGACAAAGGAGTACACGAGGTATCTCTGCAGCGTACAAAGGAGTACAGAAGGTATCTCTACAGCGCACAAAGGAGTACAGAAGGTATCTCTACAGCGCACAAAGGAGTACAGAAGGTATCTCTACAGCGCACAAAGGAGTACAGAAGGTATCTCTACAGCGCACAAAGGAGTACAGAAGGTATCTCTACAGCGCACAAAGGAGTACAGGAAATATCTCTAGAACGTACAAAGAAGTACAGAAGGTATCTCTACAGCGCACAAAGGAGTACAGAAGGTATCTCTACAGCGCACAAAGGAGTACAGAAGGTATCTCTACAGCGCACAAAGGAGTACAGAAGGTATCTCTACTGCGCACAAAGGAGTACAGGAAATATCTCTAGAACGTACAAAGGAGTACACGAGGTATCTCTACAGCGTACAAAGGAGTACAGAAGGTATCTCTACAGCGCACAAAGGAGTACAGGAAATATCTCTAGTACGTACAAAGGAGTACACGAGGTATCTCTACAGCGTACAAAGGAGTACAGAAGGTATCTCTAATGCGCACAAAGGAGTACAGAAGGTATCTCTACAGCGCACAAAGGAGTACAGAAGGTATCTCTACAGCGCACAAAGGAGTACAGAAGGTATCTCTAAAGCGCACAAAAGAGTACAGAAGGTATCTCTACAGCGCACAAAGGAGTACAGGAAATATCTCAAGAACGTACAAAGGAGTACACGAGGTATCTCTACAGCGTACAAAGGAGTACAGAAGGTATCTCTACAGCGCACAAAGGAGTACAGAAGGTATCTCTACAGCGCACAAAGGAGTACAGAAGGTATCTCTACGGCGCACAAAGGAGTACAGAAGGTATCTCTACAGCGCACAAAGGAGTACAGGAAATATCTCTAGAACGTACAAAGGAGTACACGAGGTATCTCTACAGCGTACAAAGGAGTACAGAAGGTATCTCTACAGCGCACAAAGGAGTACAGGAAATATCTCTAGAACGTAAAAAGGAGTACACGAGGTATCTCTACAGCGTACAAAGGAGTACAGAAGGTATCTCTACAGCGCACAAAGGACTACAGAAGGTATCTCTACAGCGCACAAAGGAGTACACGAGGTATCTCTACAGCGCACAAAGGAGTACAGAAGGTATCTCTACAGCGCACAAAGGAGTACAGAAGGTATCTCTACAGCGCACAAAGGAGTACAGAAGGTATCTCTACAGCGCACAAAGGAGTACACGAGGTATCTCTACAGCGCACAAAGGAGTACAGAAGGTATCTCTACAGCGCACAAAGAAGTACAGAAGGTATCTCTACAGCGCACAAAGGAGTACAGGAAATATCTCTAGAACGTACACAGGAGTACACGAGGTATCTCTACAGCGTACAAAGGAGTACAGAAGGTATCTCTACAGCGCACAAAGGAGTACAGAAGGTATCTCTACAGCGCACAAAGAAGTACAGAAGGTATCTCTACAGCGCACAAAGGAGTACAGAAGGTATCTCTACAGCGCACAAAGGAGTACAGAAGGTATCTCTACATCGCACAAAGGAGTACAGGAAATATCTCTAGAACGGACAAAGGAGTACACGAGGTATCTCTACAGCGTACAAAGGAGTACAGAAGGTATCTCTACAGCGCACAAAGGAGTACAGAAGGTATCTCTACAGCGCACAAAGGAGTACAGAAGGTATCTCTACAGCGCACAAAGGAGTACAGAAGGTATCTCTACAGCGCACAAAGGAGTACAGAAGGTATCTCTACAGCGCACAAAGGAGTACAGGAAATATCTCTAGAACGTACAAAGAAGTACAGAAGGTATCTCTACAGCGCACAAAGGAGTACAGAAGGTATCTCTACAGCGCACAAAGGAGTACAGAAGGTATCTCTACAGCGCACAAAGGAGTACAGAAGGTATCTCTACAGCGCACAAAGGAGTACAGGAAATATCTCTAGAACGTACAAAGGAGTACACGAGGTATCTCTACAGCGTACAAAGGAGTACAGAAGGTATCTCTACAGCGCACAAAGGAGTACAGGAAATGTCTCTAGTACGTACAAAGGAGTACACGAGGTATCTCTACAGCGTACAAAGGAGTACAGAAGGTATCTCTAATGCGCACAAAGGAGTACAGAAGGTATCTCTACAGCGCACAAAGGAGTACAGAAGGTATCTCTACAGCGCACAAAGGAGTACAGAAGGTATCTCTAAAGCGCACAAAGGAGTACAGAAGGTATCTCTACAGCGCACAAAGGAGTACAGGAAATATCTCTAGAACGTACAAAGGAGTACACGAGGTATCTCTACAGCGTACAAAGGAGTACAGAAGGTATCTCTACAGCGCACAAAGGAGTACAGAAGGTATCTCTACAGCGCACAAAGGAGTACAGAAGGTATCTCTACGGCGCACAAAGGAGTACAGAAGGTATCTCTACAGCGCACAAAGGAGTACAGGAAATATCTCTACAGCGCACAAAGGAGTACAGAAGGTATCTCTATAGCGCACAAAGGAGTACAGAAGGTATCTCTACAGCGCACAAAGCAGTACAGAAGGTATCTCTACAGCGCACAAAGGAGTACAGAAGGTATCTCTACAGCGCACAAAGGAGTACAGAAGGTATCTCTACAGCGCACAAAGGAGTACAGAAGGTATCTCTACAGCGCACAAAGGAGTACAGGAAATATCTCTAGAACGTACAAAGGAGTACACGAGGTATCTCTACAGCGTACAAAGGAGTACAGAAGGTATCTCTACAGCGCACAAAGGAGTACAGAAGGTATCTCTACAGCGCACAAAGGAGTACAGAAGGTATCTCTACAGCGCACAAAGGAGTACAGAAGGTATCTCTACAGCGCACAAAGGAGTACAGAAGGTATCTCTACAGCGCACAAAGGAGTACAGAAGGTATCTCTACAGCGCACAAAGGAGTACAGAAGGTATCTCTACAGCGCACGAAGGAGTACAGGAAATATCTCTAGAACGTACGAAGGAGTACACGAGGTATCTCTACAGCGTACAAAGGAGTACAGAAGGTATCTCTACAGCGCACAAAGGAGTACAGAAGGTATCTCTACAGCGCACAAAGGAGTACAGAAGGTATCTCTACAGCGCACAAAGGAGTACAGAAGGTATCTCTACAGCACACAAAGGAGTACAGGAAATATCTCTAGAACGTACAAAGGAGTACACGAGGTATCTCTACAGCGTACAAAGGAGTACAGAAGGTATCTCTACAGCGCACAAAGGAGTACAGGAAATATCTCTAGAACGTAGAAAGGAGTACACGAGGTATCTCTACAGCGTACAAAGGAGTACAGAAGGTATCTCTACAGCGCACAAAGGAGTACAGAAGGTATCTCTACAGCGCACAAAGGAGTACAGAAGGTATCTCTACAGCGCACAAAGGAGTACAGAAGGTATGTCTACAGCGCACAAAGGAGTACAGAAGGTATCTCTACAGCGCACAAAGGAGTACAGAAGGTATCTCTACAGCGCACAAAGGAGTACAGAAGGTATCTCTACAGCGCACAAAGGAGTACAGGAAATATCTCTAAAACGTACAAAGGAGTACACGAGGTACCTCTACAGCGTACAAAGGAGTACAGAAGGTATCTCTACAGCGCACAAAGGAGTACAGAAGGTATCTCTACAGCGCACAATGGAGTACATAAGTTATCTTTACAGCGCACAAAGGAGTACAGAAGGTATCTCTACAGCGCACAAAGGAGTACAAGAAATATCTCTAGAACGTACAAAGGAGTACACGAGGTATCTCTACAGCGTACAAAGGAGTACAGAAGGTATCTCTACAGCGCACAAAGGAGTACAGAAGGTATCTCTACAGCGCACAAAGGAGTTTAGAAGGTATCTCTACAGCGCACAAAGGAGTACAGAAGGTATCTCAACAGCGCACAAAGGAGTACAGGAAATATCTCTAGAACGTACAAAGGAGTACAGAAGGTATCTCCACAGCGCACAAAGGAGTAAAGAAGGTATCTCTACATCGCACAAAGGAGTACAGAAGGTATCTCTACAGCGCACAAAGGATTACACGAGGTATCTCTACAGCGTACAAAGGAGTACAGAAGGTATCTCTACAGCGCACAAAGAAGTACAGAAGGTATCTCTACAGCGCACAAAGGAGTACAGAAGGTATCTCTACAGCGCACAAATGAGTACAGGAAATATCTCTAGAACGTACAAAGGAGTACAGAAGGTATCTCAACAGCGCACAAAGGAGTACAGAAGGTATCTCTACAGCGCACAAAGGAGTACAGAAGGTATCTCTACAGCGCACAAAGGAGTACAGAAGGTATCTCTACAGCGCACAAAGGAGTACAGGAAATATCTCTAGAACGTACAAAGGAGTACACGAGGTATCTCTACAGCGTACAAAGGAGTACAGAAGGTATCTCTACAGCGCTCAAAGAAGTACAGAAGGTATCTCTACAGCGCACAAAGGAGTACAGAAGGTATCTCTACAGCGCACAAAGGAGTACAGAAGGTATCTCTACAGCGCACAAAGGAGTACAGGAAATATCTCTAGAACGTACAAAGGAGTACACGAGGTATCTCTACAGCGTACAAAGGAGTACAGAAGGTATCTCTACAGCGCACAAAGGAGTACAGAAGGTATCTCTACAGCGCACAAAGGAGTACAGAAGGTATCTCTACAGCGCACAAAGGAGTACACGAGGTATCTCTACAGCGCACAAAGGAGTACAGAAGGTATCTCTACAGCGCACAAAGGAGTACAGGAAATATCTCTAGAACGTACAAAGGAGTACACGAGGTATCTCTACAGCGTACAAAGGAGTACAGAAGGTATCTCTACAGCGCACAAAGGAGTACAGAAGGTATCTCTACAGCGCACAAAGGAGTACAGAAGGTATTTCTACAGCGCACAAAGGAGTACAGAAGGTATCTCTACAGCGCACAAAGGAGTACAGGAAATATCTCTAGAACGTACAAAGGAGTACACGAGGTATCTCTACAGCGTACAAAGGAGTACAGAAGGTATCTCTAAAGCACACAAAGGAGTACAGAAGGTATCTCTACAGCGCACAAAGGAGTACACGAGGTATCTCTACAGCGCACAAAGGAGTACAGAAGGTATCTCTACAGCGCACAAAGGAGTACAGAAGGTATCTCTACAGCGCACAAAGGAGTACAGGAAATATCTCTAGAACGTACAAAGGAGTACACGAGGTATCTCTACAGCGTACAAAGGAGTACAGAAGGTATCTCTACAGCGCACAAAGGAGTACAGAAGGTATCTCTACAGCGCACAAAGGAGTACAGAAGGTATCTCTACAGCGCACAAAGGAGTACAGAAGGTATCTCTACCGCGCACAAAGGAGTACAGAAGGTATCTCTACAGCGCACAAAGGAGTACAGGAAATATCTCTAGAACGGACAAAGGAGTACACGAGGTATCTCTGCAGCGTACAAAGGAGTACAGAAGGTATCTCTACAGCGCACAAAGGAGTACAGAAGGTATCTCTACAGCGCACAAAGGAGTACAGAAGGTATCTCTACAGCGCACAAAGGAGTACAGAAGGTATCTCTACAGCGCACAAAGGAGTACAGAAGGTATCTCTACAGCGCACAAAGGAGTACAGGAAATATCTCTAGAACGTACAAAGAAGTACAGAAGGTATCTCTACAGCGCACAAAGGAGTACAGAAGGTATCTCTACAGCGCACAAAGGAGTACAGAAGGTATCTCTACAGCGCACAAAGGAGTACAGAAGGTATCTCTACTGCGCACAAAGGAGTACAGGAAATATCTCTAGAACGTACAAAGGAGTACACGAGGTATCTCTACAGCGTACAAAGGAGTACAGAAGGTATCTCTACAGCGCACAAAGGAGTACAGGAAATATCTCTAGTACGTACAAAGGAGTACACGAGGTATCTCTACAGCGTACAAAGGAGTACAGAAGGTATCTCTAATGCGCACAAAGGAGTACAGAAGGTATCTCTACAGCGCACAAAGGAGTACAGAAGGTATCTCTACAGCGCACAAAGGAGTACAGAAGGTATCTCTAAAGCGCACAAAAGAGTACAGAAGGTATCTCTACAGCGCACAAAGGAGTACAGGAAATATCTCTAGAACGTACAAAGGAGTACACGAGGTATCTCTACAGCGTACAAAGGAGTACAGAAGGTATCTCTACAGCGCACAAAGGAGTACAGAAGGTATCTCTACAGCGCACAAAGGAGTACAGAAGGTATCTCTACGGCGCACAAAGGAGTACAGAAGGTATCTCTACAGCGCACAAAGGAGTACAGGAAATATCTCTAGAACGTACAAAGGAGTACACGAGGTATCTCTACAGCGTACAAAGGAGTACAGAAGGTATCTCTACAGCGCACAAAGGAGTACAGGAAATATCTCTAGAACGTAAAAAGGAGTACACGAGGTATCTCTACAGCGTACAAAGGAGTACAGAAGGTATCTCTACAGCGCACAAAGGACTACAGAAGGTATCTCTACAGCGCACAAAGGAGTACACGAGGTATCTCTACAGCGCACAAAGGAGTACAGAAGGTATCTCTACAGCGCACAAAGGAGTACAGAAGGTATCTCTACAGCGCACAAAGGAGTACAGAAGGTATCTCTACAGCGCACAAAGGAGTACACGAGGTATCTCTACAGCGCACAAAGGAGTACAGAAGGTATCTCTACAGCGCACAAAGAAGTACAGAAGGTATCTCTACAGCGCACAAAGGAGTACAGGAAATATCTCTAGAACGTACACAGGAGTACACGAGGTATCTCTACAGCGTACAAAGGAGTACAGAAGGTATCTCTACAGCGCACAAAGGAGTACAGAAGGTATCTCTACAGCGCACAAAGAAGTACAGAAGGTATCTCTACAGCGCACAAAGGAGTACAGAAGGTATCTCTACAGCGCACAAAGGAGTACAGAAGGTATCTCTACATCGCACAAAGGAGTACAGGAAATATCTCTAGAACGGACAAAGGAGTACACGAGGTATCTCTACAGCGTACAAAGGAGTACAGAAGGTATCTCTACAGCGCACAAAGGAGTACAGAAGGTATCTCTACAGCGCACAAAGGAGTACAGAAGGTATCTCTACAGCGCACAAAGGAGTACAGAAGGTATCTCTACAGCGCACAAAGGAGTACAGAAGGTATCTCTACAGCGCACAAAGGAGTACAGGAAATATCTCTAGAACGTACAAAGAAGTACAGAAGGTATCTCTACAGCGCACAAAGGAGTACAGAAGGTATCTCTACAGCGCACAAAGGAGTACAGAAGGTATCTCTACAGCGCACAAAGGAGTACAGAAGGTATCTCTACAGCGCACAAAGGAGTACAGGAAATATCTCTAGAACGTACAAAGGAGTACACGAGGTATCTCTACAGCGTACAAAGGAGTACAGAAGGTATCTCTACAGCGCACAAAGGAGTACAGGAAATGTCTCTAGTACGTACAAAGGAGTACACGAGGTATCTCTACAGCGTACAAAGGAGTACAGAAGGTATCTCTAATGCGCACAAAGGAGTACAGAAGGTATCTCTACAGCGCACAAAGGAGTACAGAAGGTATCTCTACAGCGCACAAAGGAGTACAGAAGGTATCTCTAAAGCGCACAAAGGAGTACAGAAGGTATCTCTACAGCGCACAAAGGAGTACAGGAAATATCTCTAGAACGTACAAAGGAGTACACGAGGTATCTCTACAGCGTACAAAGGAGTACAGAAGGTATCTCTACAGCGCACAAAGGAGTACAGAAGGTATCTCTACAGCGCACAAAGGAGTACAGAAGGTATCTCTACGGCGCACAAAGGAGTACAGAAGGTATCTCTACAGCGCACAAAGGAGTACAGGAAATATCTCTACAGCGCACAAAGGAGTACAGAAGGTATCTCTACAGCGCACAAAGGAGTACAGAAGGTATCTCTACAGCGCACAAAGCAGTACAGAAGGTATCTCTACAGCGCACAAAGGAGTACAGAAGGTATCTCTACAGCGCACAAAGGAGTACAGAAGGTATCTCTACAGCGCACAAAGGAGTACAGAAGGTATCTCTACAGCGCACAAAGGAGTACAGGAAATATCTCTAGAACGTACAAAGGAGTACACGAGGTATCTCTACAGCGTACAAAGGAGTACAGAAGGTATCTCTACAGCGCACAAAGGAGTACAGAAGGTATCTCTACAGCGCACAAAGGAGTACAGAAGGTATCTCTACAGCGCACAAAGGAGTACAGAAGGTATCTCTACAGCGCACAAAGGAGTACAGAAGGTATCTCTACAGCGCACAAAGGAGTACAGAAGGTATCTCTACAGCGCACAAAGGAGTACAGAAGGTATCTCTACAGCGCACGAAGGAGTACAGGAAATATCTCTAGAACGTACGAAGGAGTACACGAGGTATCTCTACAGCGTACAAAGGAGTACAGAAGGTATCTCTACAGCGCACAAAGGAGTACAGAAGGTATCTCTACAGCGCACAAAGGAGTACAGAAGGTATCTCTACAGCGCACAAAGGAGTACAGAAGGTATCTCTACAGCACACAAAGGAGTACAGGAAATATCTCTAGAACGTACAAAGGAGTACACGAGGTATCTCTACAGCGTACAAAGGAGTACAGAAGGTATCTCTACAGCGCACAAAGGAGTACAGGAAATATCTCTAGAACGTAGAAAGGAGTACACGAGGTATCTCTACAGCGTACAAAGGAGTACAGAAGGTATCTCTACAGCGCACAAAGGAGTACAGAAGGTATCTCTACAGCGCACAAAGGAGTACAGAAGGTATCTCTACAGCGCACAAAGGAGTACAGAAGGTATGTCTACAGCGCACAAAGGAGTACAGAAGGTATCTCTACAGCGCACAAAGGAGTACAGAAGGTATCTCTACAGCGCACAAAGGAGTACAGAAGGTATCTCTACAGCGCACAAAGGAGTACAGGAAATATCTCTAAAACGTACAAAGGAGTACACGAGGTACCTCTACAGCGTACAAAGGAGTACAGAAGGTATCTCTACAGCGCACAAAGGAGTACAGAAGGTATCTCTACAGCGCACAATGGAGTACATAAGTTATCTTTACAGCGCACAAAGGAGTACAGAAGGTATCTCTACAGCGCACAAAGGAGTACAAGAAATATCTCTAGAACGTACAAAGGAGTACACGAGGTATCTCTACAGCGTACAAAGGAGTACAGAAGGTATCTCTACAGCGCACAAAGGAGTACAGAAGGTATCTCTACAGCGCACAAAGGAGTTTAGAAGGTATCTCTACAGCGCACAAAGGAGTACAGAAGGTATCTCAACAGCGCACAAAGGAGTACAGGAAATATCTCTAGAACGTACAAAGGAGTACAGAAGGTATCTCCACAGCGCACAAAGGAGTAAAGAAGGTATCTCTACATCGCACAAAGGAGTACAGAAGGTATCTCTACAGCGCACAAAGGATTACACGAGGTATCTCTACAGCGTACAAAGGAGTACAGAAGGTATCTCTACAGCGCACAAAGGAGTACAGAAGGTATCTCTACAGCGCACAAAGGAGTACAGAAGGTATCTCTACAGCGCACAAATGAGTACAGGAAATATCTCTAGAACGTACAAAGGAGTACAGAAGGTATCTCAACAGCGCACAAAGGAGTACAGAAGGTATCTCTACAGCGCACAAAGGAGTACAGAAGGTATCTCTACAGCGCACAAAGGAGTACAGAAGGTATCTCTACAGCGCACAAAGGAGTACAGGAAATATCTCTAGAACGTACAAAGGAGTACACGAGGTATCTCTACAGCGTACAAAGGAGTACAGAAGGTATCTCTACAGCGCTCAAAGAAGTACAGAAGGTATCTCTACAGCGCACAAAGGAGTACAGAAGGTATCTCTACAGCGCACAAAGGAGTACAGAAGGTATCTCTACAGCGCACAAAGGAGTACAGGAAATATCTCTAGAACGTACAAAGGAGTACACGAGGTATCTCTACAGCGTACAAAGGAGTACAGAAGGTATCTCTACAGCGCACAAAGGAGTACAGAAGGTATCTCTACAGCGCACAAAGGAGTACAGAAGGTATCTCTACAGCGCACAAAGGAGAACACGAGGTATCTCTACAGCGCACAAAGGAGTACAGAAGGTATCTCTACAGCGCACAAAGGAGTACAGGAAATATCTCTAGAACGTACAAAGGAGTACACGAGGTATCTCTACAGCGTACAAAGGAGTACAGAAGGTATCTCTACAGCGCACAAAGGAGTACAGAAGGTATCTCTACAGCGCACAAAGGAGTACAGAAGGTATTTCTACAGCGCACAAAGGAGTACAGAAGGTATCTCTACAGCACACAAAGGAGTACAGGAAATATCTCTAGAACGTACAAAGGAGTACACGAGGTATCTCTACAGCGTACAAAGGAGTACAGAAGGTATCTCTAAAGCACACAAAGGAGTACAGAAGGTATCTCTACAGCGCACAAAGGAGTACACGAGGTATCTCTACAGCGCACAAAGGAGTACAGAAGGTATCTCTACAGCGCACAAAGGAGTACAGAAGGTATCTCTACAGCGCACAAAGGAGTACAGGAAATATCTCTAGAACGTACAAAGGAGTACACGAGGTATCTCTACAGCGTACAAAGGAGTACAGAAGGTATCTCTACAGCGCACAAAGGAGTACAGAAGGTATCTCTACAGCGCACAAAGGAGTACAGAAGGTATCTCTACAGCGCACAAAGGAGTACAGAAGGTATCTCTACAGCGCCTAAAGGAGTACAGAAGGTATCTCTACAGCGCACAAAGGAGTACAGGAAATATCTCTAGAACGTACAAAGGAGTACAGAAGGTATCTCTACAGCGCACAAAGGAGTACAGAAGGTATCTCTACAGCGCACAAAGGAGTACACGAGGTATCTCTACAGCGTACAAAGGAGTACAGAAGGTATCTCTACAGCGCACAAAGGAGTACAGAAGGTATCTCTACAGCGCACAAAGGAGTACACGAGGTATCTCTACAGCGCACAAAGGAGTACAGAAGGTATCTCTACAGCGCACAAAGGAGTACAGAAGGTATCTCTACAGCGCACAAAGGAGTACAGGAAATATCTCTAGAACGTACACAGGAGTACACGAGGTATCTCTACAGCGTACAAAGGAGTACAGAAGGTATCTCTACAGCGCACAAAGGAGTACAGAAGGTATCTCTAAAGCACACAAAGGAGTACAGAAGGTATCTCTACAGCGCACAAAGGAGTACACGAGGTATCTCTACAGCGCACAAAGGAGTACAGAAGGTATCTCTACAGCGCACAAAGGAGTACAGAAGGTATCTCTACAGCGCACAAAGGAGTACAGGAAATATCTCTAGAACGTACAAAGGAGTACACGAGGTATCTCTACAGCGTACAAAGGAGTACAGAAGGTATCTCTACAGCGCACAAAGGAGTACAGAAGGTATCTCTACAGCGCACAAAGGAGTACAGAAGGTATCTCTACAGCGCACAAAGGAGTACAGAAGGTATCTCTACAGCGCCTAAAGGAGTACAGAAGGTATCTCTACAGCGCACAAAGGAGTACAGGAAATATCTCTAGAACGTACAAAGGAGTACAGAAGGTATCTCTACAGCGCACAAAGGAGTACAGAAGGTATCTCTACAGCGCACAAAGGAGTACACGAGGTATCTCTACAGCGTACAAAGGAGTACAGAAGGTATCTCTACAGCGCACAAAGGAGTACAGAAGGTATCTCTACAGCGCACAAAGGAGTACACGAGGTATCTCTACAGCGCACAAAGGAGTACAGAAGGTATCTCTACAGCGCACAAAGGAGTACAGAAGGTATCTCTACAGCGC
This sequence comes from Morinoia aosen, assembly GCA_030386875.1. NCBI lineage: Eukaryota > Metazoa > Arthropoda > Malacostraca > Amphipoda > Talitridae > Morinoia > Morinoia aosen. The sequence continues at coordinate 55,318,974 of CM059576.1, read as the reverse complement.
ACAAAGGAGTACAGGAAATATCTCTAGAACGTACACAGGAGTACACGAGGTATCTCTACAGCGTACAAAGGAGTACAGAAGGTATCTCTACAGCGCACAAAGGAGTACAGAAGGTATCTCTACAGCGCACAAAGGAGTACAGAAGGTATCTCAACAGCGCACAAAGGAGTACAGAAGGTATCTCTACAGCGCACAAAGGAGTACAGAAGGTATCTCTACAGCGCACAAAGGAGTACAGGAAATATCTCTAGAACGGACAAAGGAGTACACGAGGTATCTCTACAGCGTACAAAGGAGTACAGAAGGTATCTCTACAGCGCACAAAGGAGTACAGAAGGTATCTCTACAGCGCACAAAGGAGTACAGAAGGTATCTCTACAGCGCACAAAGGAGTACAGAAGGTATCTCTACAGCGCACAAAGGAGTACAGAAGGTATCTCTACAGCGCACAAAGGAGTACAGGAAATATCTCTAGAACGTACAAAGAAGTACAGAAGGTATCTCTACAGCGCACAAAGGAGTACAGAAGGTATCTCTACAGCGCACAAAGGAGTACAGAAGGTATCTCTACAGCGCACAAAGGAGTACAGAAGGTATCTCTACAGCGCACAAAGGAGTACAGGAAATATCTCTAGAACGTACAAAGGAGTACACGAGGTATCTCTACAGCGTACAAAGGAGTACAGAAGGTATCTCTACAGCGCACAAAGGAGTACAGGAAATATCTCTAGTACGTACAAAGGAGTACACGAGGTATCTCTACAGCGTACAAAGGAGTACAGAAGGTATCTCTAATGCGCACAAAGGAGTACAGAAGGTATCTCTACAGCGCACAAAGGAGTACAGAAGGTATCTCTACAGCGCACAAAGGAGTACAGAAGGTATCTCTAAAGCGCACAAAGGAGTACAGAAGGTATCTCTACAGCGCACAAAGGAGTACAGGAAATATCTCTAGAACGTACAAAGGAGTACACGAGGTATCTCTACAGCGTACAAAGGAGTACAGAAGGTATCTCTACAGCGCACAAAGGAGTACAGAAGGTATCTCTACAGCGCACAAAGGAGTACAGAAGGTATCTCTACGGCGCACAAAGGAGTACAGAAGGTATCTCTACAGCGCACAAAGGAGTACAGGAAATATCTCTAGAACGTACAAAGGAGTACACGAGGTATCTCTACAGAGTACAAAGGAGTACAGAAGGTATCTCTACAGCGCACAAAGGAGTACAGGAAATATCTCTACAGCGTACAAAGGAGTACAGAAGGTATCTCTACAGCGCACACAGGACTACAGAAGGTATCTCTACAGTGCACAAAGGAGTACACGAGGTATCTCTACAGCGCACAAAGGAGTACAGAAGGTATCTCTCCAGCGTACAAAGGAGTACAGAAGGTATCTCTACAGCGCACAAAGGAGTACAGAAGGTATCTCTACAGCGCACAAAGGAGTACAGAAGGTATCTCTACAGCGCACAAAGGATTACAGAAGGTATCTCTACAGCGCACAAAGGAGTACAGAAGGTATCTCTACAGCGCACAAAGGAGTACAGAAGGTATCTCTACAGCGCACAAAGGAGTACAGAAGGTATCTCTACAGCGCACAAAGGAGTACAGGAAATATCTCTAGAACGTACAAAGAAGTACACGAGGTTTCTCTACAGCGTACAAAGGAGTACAGAAGGTATCTCTACAGCGCACAAAGGAGTACAGAAGGTATCTCTACAGCGCACAAAGGAGTACAGAAGGTATCTCTACAGCGCACAAAGGAGTACAAAAGGTATCTCTACAGCGCACAAAGGAGTACAGGAAATATCTCTAGAACGTACAAAGGAGTACACGAGGTATCTCTACAGCGTACAAAGGAGTTCAGAAGGTATCTCTACAGCGCACAAAGGAGTACAGAAGGTATCTCTACAGCGCACAAAGGAGTACAGAAGGTATCTCTACAGCGCACAAAGGAGTACAGAAGGTATCTCTACAGCGCACAAAGGAGTACAGAAGGTATCTCTACAGCGCACAAAGGAGTACAGAAGGTATCTCTACAGCGCACAAAGGAGTACAGGAAATATCTCTAGAACGTACAAAGGAGTACACGAGGTATCTCTACAGCGTACAAAGGAGAACAGAAGGTATCTCTACAGCGCACAAAGGAGTACAGAAGGTATCTCTACAGCGCACAAAGGAGTACAGAAGGTATCTCTACAGCGCACAAAGGAGTACAGAAGGTATCTCTACAGCGCACAAAGGAGTACAGGAAATATCTCTAGAACGTACAAAGGAGTACACGAGGTATCTCTACAGCGCACAAAGGAGTACAGAAGGTATCTCTACAGCGCACAAAGGAGTACACGAGGTATCTCTACAGCGTACAAAGGAGTACAGAAGGTATCTCTACAGCGCACAAAGGAGTACAGAAGGTATCTCTACAGCGCACAAAGGAGTACACGAGGTATCTCTACAGCGCACAAAGGAGTACAGAAGGTATCTCTACAGCGCACAAAGGAGTACAGAAGGTATCTCTACAGCGCACAAAGGAGTACAGGAAATATCTCTAGAACGTACACAGGAGTACACGAGGTATCTCTACAGCGTACAAAGGAGTACAGAAGGTATCTCTACAGCGCACAAAGGAGTACAGAAGGTATCTCTACAGCGCACAAAGGAGTACAGAAGGTATCTCTACAGCGCACAAAGGAGTACAGAAGGTATCTCTACCGCGCACAAAGGAGTACAGAAGGTATCTCTACAGCGCACAAAGGAGTACAGGAAATATCTCTAGAACGGACAAAGGAGTACACGAGGTATCTCTGCAGCGTACAAAGGAGTACAGAAGGTATCTCTACAGCGCACAAAGGAGTACAGAAGGTATCTCTACAGCGCACAAAGGAGTACAGAAGGTATCTCTACAGCGCACAAAGGAGTACAGAAGGTATCTCTACAGCGCACAAAGGAGTACAGAAGGTATCTCTACAGCGCACAAAGGAGTACAGGAAATATCTCTAGAACGTACAAAGAAGTACAGAAGGTATCTCTACAGCGCACAAAGGAGTACAGAAGGTATCTCTACAGCGCACAAAGGAGTACAGAAGGTATCTCTACAGCGCACAAAGGAGTACAGAAGGTATCTCTACTGCGCACAAAGGAGTACAGGAAATATCTCTAGAACGTACAAAGGAGTACACGAGGTATCTCTACAGCGTACAAAGGAGTACAGAAGGTATCTCTACAGCGCACAAAGGAGTACAGGAAATATCTCTAGTACGTACAAAGGAGTACACGAGGTATCTCTACAGCGTACAAAGGAGTACAGAAGGTATCTCTAATGCGCACAAAGGAGTACAGAAGGTATCTCTACAGCGCACAAAGGAGTACAGAAGGTATCTCTACAGCGCACAAAGGAGTACAGAAGGTATCTCTAAAGCGCACAAAAGAGTACAGAAGGTATCTCTACAGCGCACAAAGGAGTACAGGAAATATCTCTAGAACGTACAAAGGAGTACACGAGGTATCTCTACAGCGTACAAAGGAGTACAGAAGGTATCTCTACAGCGCACAAAGGAGTACAGAAGGTATCTCTACAGCGCACAAAGGAGTACAGAAGGTATCTCTACGGCGCACAAAGGAGTACAAAAGGTATCTCTACAGCGCACAAAAGAGTACAGGAAATATCTCTAGAACGTACAAAGGAGTACACGAGGTATCTCTACAGCGTACAAAGGAGTACAGAAGGTATCTCTACAGCGCACAAAGGAGTACAGGAAATATCTCTAGAACGTAAAAAGGAGTACACGAGGTATCTCTACAGCGTACAAAGGAGTACAGAAGGTATCTCTACATCGCACAAAGGACTACAGAAGGTATCTCTACAGCGCACAAAGGAGTACACGAGGTATCTCTACAGCGCACAAAGAAGTACAGAAGGTATCTCTACAGCGCACAAAGGAGTACAGAAGGTATCTCTACAGCGCACAAAGGAGTACAGAAGGTATCTCTACAGCGCACAAAGGAGTACACGAGGTATCTCTACAGCGCACAAAGGAGTACAGAAGGTATCTCTACAGCGCACAAAGAAGTACAGAAGGTATCTCTACAGCGCACAAAGGAGTACAGGAAATATCTCTAGAACGTACACAGGAGTACACGAGGTATCTCTACAGCGTACAAAGGAGTACAGAAGGTATCTCTACAGCGCACAAAGGAGTACAGAAGGTATCTCTACAGCGCACAAAGAAGTACAGAAGGTATCTCTACAGCGCACAAAGGAGTACAGAAGGTATCTCTACAGCGCACAAAGGAGTACAGAAGGTATCTCTACATCGCACAAAGGAGTACAGGAAATATCTCTAGAACGGACAAAGGAGTACACGAGGTATCTCTACAGCGTACAAAGGAGTACAGAAGGTATCTCTACAGCGCACAAAGGAGTACAGAAGGTATCTCTACAGCGCACAAAGGAGTACAGAAGGTATCTCTACAGCGCACAAAGGAGTACAGAAGGTATCTCTACAGCGCACAAAGGAGTACAGAAGGTATCTCTACAGCGCACAAAGGAGTACAGGAAATATCTCTAGAACGTACAAAGAAGTACAGAAGGTATCTCTACAGCGCACAAAGGAGTACAGAAGGTATCTCTACAGCGCACAAAGGAGTACAGAAGGTATCTCTACAGCGCACAAAGGAGTACAGAAGGTATCTCTACAGCGCACAAAGGAGTACAGGAAATATCTCTAGAACGTACAAAGGAGTACACGAGGTATCTCTACAGCGTACAAAGGAGTACAGAAGGTATCTCTACAGCGCACAAAGGAGTACAGGAAATGTCTCTAGTACGTACAAAGGAGTACACGAGGTATCTCTACAGCGTACAAAGGAGTACAGAAGGTATCTCTAATGCGCACAAAGGAGTACAGAAGGTATCTCTACAGCGCACAAAGGAGTACAGAAGGTATCTCTACAGCGCACAAAGGAGTACAGAAGGTATCTCTAAAGCGCACAAAGGAGTACAGAAGGTATCTCTACAGCGCACAAAGGAGTACAGGAAATATCTCTAGAACGTACAAAGGAGTACACGAGGTATCTCTACAGCGTACAAAGGAGTACAGAAGGTATCTCTACAGCGCACAAAGGAGTACAGAAGGTATCTCTACAGCGCACAAAGGAGTACAGAAGGTATCTCTACGGCGCACAAAGGAGTACAGAAGGTATCTCTACAGCGCACAAAGGAGTACAGGAAATATCTCTAGAACGTACAAAGGAGTACACGAGGTATCTCTACAGCGTACAAAGGAGTACAGAAGGTATCTCTACAGCGCACAAAGGAGTACAGGAAATATCTCTAGAACGTACAAAGGAGTACACGAGGTTTCTTTACAGCGTACAAAGGAGTACAGAAGGTATCTCTACAGCGCACAAAGAAGTACAGAAGGTATCTCTACAGCGCACAAAGGAGTACAGAAGGTATCTCTACAGCGCACAAAGGAGTACAAAAGGTATCTCTACAGCGCACAAAGGAGTACAGGAAATATCTCTAGAACGTACAAAGGAGTACACGAGGTATCTCTACAGCGTACAAAGGAGTACAGAAGGTATCTCTACAGCGCACAAAGGAGTACAGAAGGTATCTCTACAGCGCACAAAGGAGTACAGAAGGTATCTCTACAGCGCACAAAGGAGTACAGAAGGTATCTCTACAGCGCACAAAGGAGTACAGAAGGTATCTCTACAGAGCACAAAGGAGTACAGAAGGTATCTCTACAGCGCACAAAGGAGTACAGGAAATATCTCTAGAACGTACAAAGGAGTACACGAGGTATCTCTACAGCGTACAAAGGAGAACAGAAGGTATCTCTACAGCGCACAAAGGAGTACAGAAGGTATCTCTACAGCGCACAAAGGAGTACAGAAGGTATCTCTACAGCGCACAGAGGAGTACAGAAGGTATCTCTACAGCGCACAAAGGAGTACAGGAAATATCTCTAGAACGTACAAAGGAGTACACGAGGTATCTCTACAGCGTACAAAGGAGTACAGAAGGTATCTCTACAGCGCACAAAGGAGTACAGAAGGTATCTCTACAGCGCACAAAGGAGTACAGAAGGTATCTCTACAGCGCACAAAGGAGTACAGAAGGTATCTCTACAGCGCACAAAGGAGTACAGAAGGTATCTCTACAGCGCACAAAGGAGTACAGAAGGTATCTCTACAGCGCACAAAGGAGTACAGAAGGTATCTCTACAGCGCACAAAGGAGTACAGAAGGTATCTCTACAGCGCACAAAGGAGTACAGAAGGTATCTCTACAGCGCACAAAGGAGTACAGGAAATATCTCTAGAACGTACAAAGGAGTACACGAGGTATCTCTACAGCGTACAAAGGAGTACAGAAGGTATCTCTACAGCGCACAAAGGAGTACAGAAGGTATCACTACAGCGCAAAAAGGAGTACAGAAGGTATCTCTACAGCGCACAAAGGTGTACAGAATGTATCTCTTCAGCGCACAAAGGAGTACAGGAAATATCTCTAGAACGTACAAAGGAGTACACGAGGTATCTCTACAGCGTACAAAGGAGTACAGAAGGTATCTCTACAGCGCACAAAGGAGTACAGAAGGTATCTCTACAGCGCACAAAGGAGTACAGAAGGTATCTCTACAGCGCACAATGGAGTACAGAAGGTATCTCTACAGCGCACAAAGGAGTACAGAAGGTATCTCTACAGCGCACAAAGGAGTACAGAAGGTATCTCTACAGCGCACAAAGGAGTACAGAAGGTATCTCTACAGTGAACAAAGGAGTACAGAAGGTATCTCTGCAGCGCACAAAGGAGTACAGAAGGTATCTCTACAGCGCACAAAGGAGTACAGGAAATATCTCTAGAACGTACAAAGGAGTACACGAGGTATCTCTACAGCGTACAAAGGAGTACAGAAGGTATCTCTACAGCGCACAAAGGAGTACAGAAGGTATCTCTACAGCGCACAAAGGAGTACAGGAGGTATCTCTACAGCGCACAAAGGAGTACAGAAGGTATCTCTACAGCGCACAAAGGAGTACAGAAGGTATCTCTACAGCGCACAAAGGAGTACACGAGGTATCTCTACAGCGCACAAAGGAGTACAGAAGGTATCTCTACAGCGCACAAAGGAGTACAGAAGGTATCTCTACAGCGCACAAAGGAGTACAGGAAATATCTCTAGAACGTACAAAGGAGTACACGAGGTATCTCTACAGCGTACAAAGGAGGACAGAAGGTATCTCTACAGCGCACAAAGGAGTACAGAAGGTATCTCTACAGCGCACAAAGGAGTACAGAAGGTATCTCTACAGCGCACAAAGGAGTACAGAAGGTATCTCTACAGCGCACAAAGGAGTACAGGAAATATCTCTAGCACGTACAAAGGAGTACACGAGGTATCTCTACAGCGTACAAAGGAGTACAGAAGGTATCTCTACAGCGCACATAGGAGTACAGAAGGTATCTCTACAGCGCACAAGGGAGTACAGAAGGTATCTCTACAGCGCACAAAGGAGTACATAAGGTATCTTTACAGCGCACAAAGGAGTACACGAGGTATCTCTACAGCGCACAAAGGAGTACAGAAGGTATCTCTACAGCGCACAAAGGAGTACAGAAGGTATCTCTACAGCGCACAAAGGAGTACAGAAGGTATCTCTACAGCGCACAAAGGAGTACAGGAAATATCTCTAGAACGTACAAAGGAGTACACGAGGTATCTCTACAGCGTACATAGGAGTACAGAAGGTATCTCTACAGCGCACAAAGGAGTACAGAAGGTATCTCTACAGCGCACAAAGGAGTACAGAATGTATCTCTACAGCACACAAAGGAGTACAGAAGGTATCTCTACAGCGCACAAAGGAGTACAGGAAATATCTCTAGAACGTACAAAGGAGTACAGAAGGTATCTCTACAGCGCACAAAGGAGTACAGAAGGTATCTCTACAGCGCACAAAGGAGTACAGAAGGTATCTCTACAGCGCACAAAGGAGTACACGAGGTATCTCTACAGCGTACAAAGGAGTACAGAAGGTATCTCTACAGCGCACAAAGGAGTACAGAAGGTATCTCTACAGCGCACAAAGGAGTACAGAAGGTACCTCTACAGCGCACAAAGGAGTACAGGAAATTTCTCTACAACGTACAGAGGAGTACAGAAGGTATCTCTACAGCGCACAAAGGAGTACAGAAGGTATCTCTACAGCGCACAAAGGAGTACAGAAGGTATCTCTACAGCGCACAAAGGAGTACAGAAGGTATATCTACAGCGCACAAAGGAGTACAGGAAATATCTCTAGAACGTACAAAGGAGTACACGAGGTATCTCTACAGCGTACAAAGGAGTACAGAAGGTATCTCTACAGCGCACAAAGGAGTACAGAAGGTATCTCTACAGCGCACAAAGGAGTACAGAAGGTATCTCTACAGCGCACAAAGAAGTACAGAAGGTATCTCTACAGCGCACAAAGGAGTACAGAAGGTATCTCTACAGCGCACAAAGGAGTACAGAAGGTATCTCTACAGCGCACAAAGGAGTACAGAAGGTATCTCTACAGCGCAAAAAGGAGTACAGAAGGTATCTCTACAGCGCACAAAGGAGTACAGAAGGTATCTCTACAGCGCACAAAGGAGTACAGAAGGTATATCTACAGCGCACAAAGGAGTACAGAAGGTATCTCTACAGCGCACAAAGGAGTACAGAAGGTATCTCTACAGCGCACAAAGGAGTACAGAAGGTATCTCTACAGCGCTCAAAGGAGTACAGAAGGTATCTCTACAGCGCACAAAGGAGTACAGGAACTATCTCTAGAACGTACAAAGGAGTACACGAGGTATCTCTACAGCGTACAAAGGAGTACAGAAGGTATCTCTACAGCGCACAAAGAAGTACAGAAGGTATCTCTACAGCGCACAAAGGAGTACAGGAAATATCTCTAGAACGTACAAAGGAGTACACGAGGTATCTCTACAGCGTACAAAGGAGTACAGAAGGTATCTCTACAGCGCACAAAGGAGTACAGAAGGTATCTCTACAGCGCACAAAGGAGTACAGAAGGTATCTCTACAGCGCACAAAGGAGTAAACGAGGTATCTCTACAGCGCACAAAGGAGTACAGAGGGTATCTCTACAGCGCACAAAGGAGTACAGGAAATATCTCTAGAACGTACAAAGGAGTACACGAGGTATCTCTTCAGCGTAAAAAGGAGTACAGAAGGTATCTCTACAGCGCACAAAGGAGTACAGAAGGTATCTCTACAGCGCACAAAGGAGTACAGAAGGTATCTCTACAGCGCACAGAGGAGTACAGAAGGTATCTCTACAGCGCACAAAGGAGTACAGGGAATATCTCTAGAACGTACAAAGGAGTACACGAGGTATCTCTACAGCGTACAAAGGAGTATAGAAGGTATCTCTACAGCGCACAAAGGAGTACAGAAGGTATCTCTACAGCGCACAAAGGAGTACACGAGGTATCTCGACAGCGCACAAAGGAGTACAGAAGGTATCTCTACAGCGCACAAAGGAGTACAGAAGGTATCTCTACATCGCACAAAAAAGTACAGGAAATATCTCTAGAACGTACAAAGGAGTACACGAGGTATCTCTACAGCGTACAAAGGAGTACAGAAGGAATCTCTACAGCGCACAAAGGAGTACAGAAGGTATCTCCACAGCGCACAAAGGAGTACAGAGGGTATCTCTACAGCGCACAAAGGAGTACAGAAGGTATCTCTACAGCGCACAAAGGAGTACAGAAGGTATCTCTACAGCGCACATAGGAGTACCGGAAATATCTCTAGAACGTACAAAGGAGTACAGAAGGTATCTCTACAGCGCACAAAGGAGTACAGAAGGTATCTCTACAGCGCACAAAGGAGTACACGAGGTATCTCTACAGCGTACAAAGGAGTACAGAAGGTATCTCTACAATGCACAAAGGAGTACAGAAGGTATCTCTACAGCGCACAAAGGAGTACAGAAGGTATCTCTACAGCGCAAAAAGGAGTACAGGAAATATCTCTAGAACGTACAAAGGAGTACAGAAGGTATCTCTACAGCGCACGAAGGAGTACAGAATGTATCTCTACAGCGCACAAAGGAGTACAGAAGGTATCTCTACAGCGCACGAAGGAGTACAGAAGGTATCTCTACAGCGCACAAAGGAGTACAGGAAATATCTCTAGAACGTACAAAGGAGTACACGAGGTATCTCTACAGCGTACAAAGGAGTACAGAAGGTATCTCTACAGCGCACAAAGGAGTACAGAAGGTATCTCTACAGCGCACAAAGGAGTACAGAAGGTATCTCTACAGCGCACAAAGGAGTACAGAAGGTATCTCTACAGCGCACAAAGGAGTACAGAAGGTATCTCTACAGCGCACAAAGGAGTACAGAAGGTATCTCTACAGCGCACAAAGGAGTACAGAAGGTATCTCTACAGCGCACAAAGGAGTACAGAAGGTATCTCTACAGCGCACAAAGGAGTACAGAAGGTATCTCTACAGCGCACAAAGGAGTACAGAAGGTATCTCTACAGCGCACAAAGGAGTACAGAAGGTATCTCTACAGCGCACAAAGGAGTACAGGAAATATCTCTAGAACGTACAAAGGAGTACACGAGGTATCTCTACAGCGTACAAAGGAGTACAGAAGGTATCTCTACAGCGCACAAAGAAGTACAGAAGGTATCTCTACAGCGCACAAAGGAGTACAGGAAATATCTCTAGAACGTACAAAGGAGTACACGAGGTATCTCTACAGCGTACAAAGGAGTACAGAAGGTATCTCTACAGCGCACAAAGGAGTACAGAAGGTATCTCTACAGCGCACAAAGGAGTACAGAAGGTATCTCTACAGCGCACAAAGAAGTACACGAGGTATCTCTACAGCGCAAAAAGGAGTACAGAAGGTATCTCTACAGCGCACAAAGGAGTACAGGAAATATCTCTAGAACGTACAAAGGAGTACACGAGGTATCTCTACAGCGTTCAAAGGAGTACAGAAGGTATCTCTACAGCGCACAAAGGAGTACAGAAGGTATCTCTACAGCGCACAAAGGAGTACAGAAGGTATCTCTACAGCGCACAGAGGAGTACAGAAGGTATCTCTACAGCGCACAAAGGAGTACAGGAAATATCTCTAGAACGTACAAAGGAGTACACCAGGTATCTCTACAGCGTACAAAGGAGTATAGAAGGTATCTCTACAGCGCACAATGGAGTACAGAAGGTATCTCTACAGCGCACAAAGGAGTACACGAGGTATCTCGACAGCGCACAAAGGAGTACAGAAGGTATCTCTACAGCGCACAAAGGAGTACAGAAGGTATCTCTACAGCGCACAAAGGAGTACAGAAGGTATCTCTACAGCGCACAAAGGAGTACAGGAAATATCTCTAGAACGTACAAAGGAGTACACGAGGTATCACTACAGCGTACAAAGGAGTACAGAAGGTATCTCTACAGCGCACAAAGTAGTACAGAAGGTATCTCTACAGCGCACAAAGGAGTACAGAAGTTATCTCTACAGCGCACAAAGGAGTACAGAAGGTATCTCTACAGCGCACAAAGGAGTACAGAAGGTATCTCTACAGCGCACAAAGGAGTACAGGAAATATCTCTAGAACGTACAAAGGAGTACACGAGGTATCTCTACAGCGTACAAAGGAGTACAGAAGGTATCTCTACAGCGCACAAAGGAGTACAGAAGGTATCTCTACAGCGCACAAAGGAGTACAGAAGGTATCTCTACAGCGCACAAAGGAGTACAGAAGGTATCTCTACAGCGCACAAAGGAGTACAGGAAATATCTCTAGAACGTACAAAGGAGTACACGAGGTATCTCTACAGCGTACAAAGGAGTACAGAAGGTATCTCTACAGCGCACAATGGAGTACAGGAAATATCTCTAGAACGTACAAAGGAGTACACGAGGTATCTCTACAGCGTACAAAGGAGTACAGAAGGTATCTCTACAGCGCACAAAGGACTACAGAAGGTATCTCTACAGCGCACAAAGGAGTACACGAGGTATCTCTACAGCGCACAAAGGAGTACAGAAGGTATCTCTACAGCGCACAAAGGAGTACAGGAAATATCTCTAGAACGTACAAAGGAGTACACGAGGTATCTCTACAGCGTACAAAGGAGTACAGAAGGTATCTCTACAGCGCACAAAGGAGTACAGAAGGTATCTCTACAGCGCACAAAGGAGTACAGAAGGTATCTCTACAGCGCACAAAGGAGTACAGAAGGTATCTCTACAGCGCACAAAGGAGTACAGAAGGTATCTCTACAGCGCACAAAGGAGTACAGAAGGTATCTCTACAGCGCACAAAGGAGTACAGAAGGTATCTCTACAGCGCACAAAGGAGTACAGGAAATATCTCTAGAACGTACAAAGGAGTACACGAGGTTTCTCTACAGCGTACAAAGGAGTACAGAAGGTATCTCTACAGCGCACAAAGGAGTACAGAAGGTATCTCTACAGCGCACAAAGGAGTACAGAAGGTATCTCTACAGCGCACAAAGGAGTACAAAAGGTATCTCTACAGCGCACAAAGGAGTACAGGAAACATCTCTAGAACGTACAAAGGAGTACACGAGGTATCTCTACAGCGTACAAAGGAGTACAGAAGGTATCTCTACAGTGCACAAAGGAGTACAGAAGGTATCTCTACAGCGCACAAAGGAGTACAGAAGGTATCTCTACAGCGCACAAAGGAGTACAGAAGGTATTTCTACAGCGCACAAAGGAGTACAGAAGGTATCTCTACAGCGCACAAAGGAGTACAGAAGGTATCTCTACAGCGCACAAAGGAGTACAGGAAATATCTCTAGAACGTACAAAGGAGTACACGAGGTATCTCTACAGCGTACAAAGGAGAACAGAAGGTATCTCTACAGCGCACAAAGGAGTACAGAAGGTATCTCTACAGCGCACAAAAAAGTACAGAAGGTATCTCTACAGCGCACAAAGGAGTACAGAAGGTATCTCTACAGCGCACAAAGGAGTACAGGAAATATCTCTAGAACGTACAAAGGAGTACACGAGGTATCTCCACAGCGTACAAAGGAGTACAGAAGGTATCTCTACAGCGCACAAAGGTGTACAGAAGGTATCTCTACAGCGCACAAAGGAGTACAGAAGGTATCTCTACAGCGCACAAAGGAGTACAGAAGGTATCTCTACAGCGCACAAAGGAGTACAGAAGGTATCTCTACAGCGCACAAAGGAGTACAGAAGGTATCTCTACAGCGCACAAAGGAGTACAGAAGGTATCTCTACAGCGCACAAAGGAGTACAGAAGGTATCTCTACAGCGCACAAAGGAGTACAGAAGGTATCTCTACAGCGCACAAAGAAGTACAGGAAATATCTCTAGAACGTACAAAGGAGTACACGAGGTATCTCTACAGCGTACAAAGGAGTACAGAAGGTATCTCTACAGCGCACAGAGGAGTACAGAAGGTATTTCTACAGCGCACAAAGGAGTACAGAAGGTATCTCTACAGCGCACAAAGGAGTACAGAAGATATCTCTTCAGCGCACAAAGGAGTACAGGAAATATCTCTAGAACGTACAAAGGAGTACACGAGGTATCTCTACAGCGTACAAAGGAGTACAGAATGTATCTCTACAGCGCACAAAGGAGTACAGAAGGTATCTCTACAGCGCACAAAGGAGTACAGAAGGTATCTCTACAGCGCACAATGGAGTACAGAATGTATCTCTACAGCGCACAAAAGAGTACAGAAGGTATCTCTACAGCGCACAAAGGAGTACAGAAGGTATCTCTACAGCGCACAAAGGAGTACAGAAGGTATCTCTACAGTGCACAAAGGAGTACAGAAGGTATCTCTGCAGCGCACAAAGGAGTACAGAAGGTATCTCTACAGCGCACAAAGGAGTACAGGAAATATCTCTAGAACGTACAAAGGAGTACACGAGGTATCTCTACAGCGTACAAAGGAGTACAGAAGGTATCTCTACAGCGCACAAAGGAGTACAGAAGGTATCTCTACAGCGCACAAAGGAGTACAGGAGGTATCTCTACAGCGCACAAAGGAGTACAGAAGGTATCTCTACAGCGCACAAAGGAGTACAGGAAATATCTCTAGAACGTACAAAGGAGTACACGAGGTATCTCTACAGCGTACAAAAGAGTACAGAAGGTATCTCTACAGCGCACAAAGGAGTACAGGAAATATCTCTAGAACGTACAAAGGAGTACACGAGGTATCTCTACAGCGTACAAAGGAGTACAGAAGGTATCTCTACAGCGCACAAAGGAGTACAGAAGGTATCTCTACAGCGCACAAAGGAGTACACGAGGTATCTCTACAGCGCACAAAGGAGTACAGAAGGTATCTCTACAGCGCACAAAGGAGTACAGAAGGTATCTCTACAGCGCACAAAGGAGTACAGGAAATATCTCTAGAACGTACAAAGGAGTACACGAGGTATCTCTACAGCGTACAAAGGAGTACAGAAGGTATCTCTACAGCGCACAAAGGAGTACAGAAGGTATCTCTACAGCGCACAAAGGAGTAAAGAAGGTATCTCTACAGCGCACAAAGGAGTGCAGAAGGTATCTCTACAGCGCACAAAGGAGTACAGGAAATATCTCTAGAACGTACAAAGGAGTACACGAGGTATCTCTACAGCGTAAAAAGGAGAACAGAAGGTATCTCTACAGCGCACAAAGGAGTACAGAAGGTATCTCTACAGCGCACAAAAAAGTACAGAAGGTATCTCTACAGCGCACAAAGGAGTACAGAAGGTATCTCTACAGCGCACAAAGGAGTATAGGAAATATCTCTAGAACGTACAAAGGAGTACACGAGGTATCTCTACAGCGTACAAAGGAGTACAGAAGGTATCTCTACAGCGCACAAAGGTGTACAGAAGGTATCTCTACAGCGCACAAAGGAGTACAGAAGGTATCTCTACAGCGCACAAAGGAGTACAGAAGGTATCTCTACAGCGCACAAAGGAGTACAGAAGGTATCTCTACAGCGCACAAAGGAGTACAGAAGGTATCTCTACAGCGCACTAAGGAGTACAGGAAATATCTCTAGAACGTACAAAGGAGTACACGAGGTATCTCTACAGCGTACAAAGGAGAACAGAAGGTATCTCTACAGCGCACAAAGGAGTACAGAAGGTATCTCTACAGCGCACAAAAAAGTACAGAAGGTATCTCTACAGCGCACAAAGGAGTACAGAAGGTATCTCTACAGCGCACAAAGGAGTACAGGAAATATCTCTAGAACGTACAAAGGAGTACACGAGGTATCTCTACAGCGTACAAAGGAGTACAGAAGGTATCTCTACAGCGCACAAAGGAGTACAGGAAATATCTCTAGAACGTACAAAGGAGTACACGAGGTATCTCTACAGCGTACAGAGGAGTACAGAAGGTATCTCTACAGCGCACAAAGGAGTACAGAAGGTATCTCTACAGCGCACAAAGGAGTACAGAAGGTATCTCTACAGCGCACAAAGGAGTACAGAAGGTATCTCTACAGCGCACAAAGGAGTACAGGAAATATCTCTAGAACGTACAAAGGAGTACACGAGGTATCTCTACAGCGTACAAAGGAGTACAGAAGGTATCTCTACAGCGCACAAAGGAGTACAGAAGGTATCTCTACAGCGCACAAAGGAGTACAAAAGGTATCTCTACAGCGCACAAAGGAGTACAGAAGGTATCTCTACAGCGCACAAAGGAGTACAGAAGGTATCTCTACAGCGCACAAAGGAGTACAGAAGGTATCTCTACAGCGCACAAAGGAGTACAGAAGGTATCTCTGCAGCGCACAAAGGAGTACAGAAGGTATCTCTACAGCGCACAAAGGAGTACAGAAGGTATCTCTACAGCGCACAAAGGAGTACAGAAGGTATCTCTACAGCGCACAAAGGAGTACAGAAGGTATCTCTACAGCGCACAAAGGAGTACAGGAAATATCTCTAGAACGTACAAAGAAGTACACGAGGTATCTCTACAGCGTACAAAGGAGTACAGAAGGTATCTCTACAGCGCACAAAGAAGTACAGAAGGTATCTCTACAGCGCACAAAGGAGTACAGGAAATATCTCTAGAACGTACAAAGGAGTACACGAGGTATCTCTACAGCGTACAAAGGAGTACAGAAGGTATCTCTACAGTGCACAAAGGAGTACAGAAGGTATCTCTACAGCGCACAAAGGAGTACAGAAGGTATCTCTACAGCGCACAAAGGAGTACACGAGGTATCTCTACAGCGCACAAAGGAGTACAGAAGGTATCTCTACAGCGCACAAAGGAGTACAGGAAATATCTCTAGAACGTACAAAGGAATACACGAGGTATCTCTACAGCGTACAAAGGAGTACAGAAGGTATCTCTACAGCGCACAAAGGAGTACAGAAGGTATCTCTACAGCGCACAAAGGAGTACAGAAGGTATCTCTACAGCGCACAGAGGAGTACAGAAGGTATCTCCACAGCGCACAAAGGAGTACAGGAAATATCTCTAGAACGTACAAAGGAGTACACGAGGTATCTCTACAGCGTACAAAGGAGTATAGAAGGTATCTCTACAGCGCACAAAGGAGTACAGAAGGTATCTATACAGCGCACAAAGGAGTACACGAGGTATCTCGACAGCGCACAAAGGAGTACAGAAGGTATCTCTACAGCGCACAAAGGAGTACAGAAGGTATCTCTACATCGCACAAAGGAGTACAGGAAATATCTCTAGAACGTACAAAGGAGTACACGAGGTATCTCTACAGCGTACAAAGGAGTACAGAAGGTATCTCTACAGCGCACAAAGGAGTACAGAAGGTATCTCTACAGCGCACAAAGGAGTACAGAAGGTATCTCTACAGCGCACAAAGGAGTACAGAAGGTATCTCTACAGCGCACAAAGGAGTACAGAAGGTATCTCTACAGCGCACAAAGGAGTACAGGAAATATCTCTGGAACGTACAAAGGAGTACACGAGGTATCTCTACAGCGTACAAAGGAGTACAGAAGGTATCTCTACAGCGCAAAAAGGAGTACAGAAGGTATCTCTACAGCGCACAAAGGAGTACACGAGGTATCTCTACAGCGCACAAAGGAGTACAGAAGGTATCTCTACAGCGCACAAAGGAGTACAGAAGGTATCTCTACAGCGCACAAAGGAGTACACGAGGTATCTCCACAGCGCACAAAGGAGTACAGAAGGTATCTCTACAGCGCACAAAGGAGTACAGGAAATATCTCTAGAACGTACAAAGGAGTACACGAGGTGTCTCTACAGCGTACAAAGGAGTACAGAAGGTATCTCTACAGCGCACAAAGGAGTACAGAAGGTATCTCTACAGCGCACAAAGGAGTTCAGAAGGTATCTCTACAGCGCACAAAGGAGTACAGAAGGTATCTCTACAGCGCACAAAGGAGTACAGGAAATATCTCTGGAACGTACAAAGGAGTACACGAGGTATCTCTACAGCGTACAAAGGAGTACAGAAGGTATCTCTACAGCGCAAAAAGGAGTACAGAAGGTATCTCTACAGCGCACAAAGGAGTACACGAGGTATCTCTACAGCGCACAAAGGAGTACAGAAGGTATCTCTACAGCGCACAAAGGAGTACAGAAGGTATCTCTACAGCGCACAAAGGAGTACAGGAAATATCTCTAGAACGTACAAAGGAGTACAGAAGGTATCTCTACAGCGCACAAAGGAGTACAGAAGGTATCTCTACAGCGCACAAAGGAGTACAGAAGGTATCTCTACAGCACACAAAGGAGTACAGAAGGTATCTCTACAGCGCACAAAGGAGTACAGGAAATATCTCTAGAACGCACAAAGGAGTACACGAGGTATCTCTACAGCGTACAAAGGAGTACAGAAGGTATCTCTACAGCGCACAAAGGAGTACAGGAAATATCTCTAGAACGTACAAAGGAGTACACGAGGTATCTCTACAGCGTACAAAGGAGTACAGAAAGTATCTCTACAGCGCACAAAGGAGTACAGAAGGTATCTCTACAGCGCATAAAAAAGTACAGAAGGTATCTCTACAGCGCACAAAGGAGTACAGAAGGTATCTCTACAGCGCACAAAGGAGTACAGAAGGTATCTCTACAGCGCACAAAGGAGTACAGGAAATATCTCTAGAACGTACAGAGGAGTACACGAGGTATCTCTACAGCGTACAAAGGAGTACAGAAGGTATCTCTACAGCGCACAAAGGTGTACAGAAGGTATCTCTACAGCGCACAAAAGAGTACAGGAAATTTCTCTAGAACGTACAAAGGAGTACACGAGGTATCTCTACAGCGTACAAAGGAGTACAGAAGGTATCTCTACAGCGCACAAAGGAGTACAGAAGGTATCTCTACAGCGCACAAAGGAGTACAGAAGGTATCTCTACAGCGCACAAAAGAGTACAGAAGGTATCTCTACTGCGCACAAAGGAGTACAGAAGGTATCTCTACAGCGCACAAAGGAGTACAGGAAATATCTCTAGAACGTACAAAGGAGTACACGAGGTATCTCTACAGCGTACAAAGGAGTTCAGAAGGTATCTCTACAGCGCACAAAGGAGTACAGAAGGTATCTCTCCAGCGCACAGAGGAGTACAGAAGGTATCTCTACAGCGCACAAAGGAGTACAGAAGGTATCTCTACAGCGCACAAAGGAGTACAGAAGGTATCTCTACAGCGCACAAAGGAGTACAGAAGGTATCTCTACAGCGCACAAAGGAGTACAGAAGGTATCTCTACAGCGCACAAAGGAGTACAGGAAATATCTCTAGAACGTACAAAGGAGTACTCGAGGTATCTCTACAGCGTACAAAGGAGTACAGAAGGTCTCTCTACAGCGCACAAAGGAGTACAGAAGGTATCTCTACAGCGCACAAAGGAGTACAGAAGGTATCTCTACAGCGCACAAAGGAGTACAGAAGGTATCTCTACAGCGCACAAAGGAGTACAGGAAATATCTCTAGAACGTACAAAGGAGTACACGAGGTATCTCTTCAGCGTACAAAGGAGTACAGAAGGTATCTCTACAGCGCACAAAGGAGTACAGAAGGTATTTTTACAGCGCACAAAGAAGTACAGAAGGTATCTCTACAGCGCACAAACGAGTACAGAAGGTATCTCTATAGCGCACAAAGGAGTACACGAGGTATCTCTACAGCGCACAAAGGAGTACAGAAGGTATCTCTACAGCACACAAAGGAGTACAGAAGGTATCTCTACAGCGCACAAAGGAGTACAGAAGGTATCTCTACAGCGCACGAAGGAGTACACGAGGTATCTCTACAGCGCACAAAGGAGTACAGAAGGTATCTCTACAGCGCACAAAGGAGTAAAGGAAATATCTCTAGAACGTACAAAGGAGTACACGAGGTATCTCTACAGCGTACAAAGGAGTACAGAAGGTATCTCTACAGCGCACAAAGGAGTACAGAAGGTATCTCTACAGCGCACAAAGGAGTACGGAAGGTATCTCTACAGCGCACAAAGGAGTACAGAAGGTATCTCTACAGCGCACAAAGGAGTACAGGAAATATCTCTGGAACGTACAAAGGAGTACACGAGGTATCTCTACAGCGTACAAAGGAGTACAGAAGGTATCTCTACAGCGTACAAAGGAGTACAGAAGGTATCTCTACAGCGCACAAAGGAGTACACGAGGTATCTCTACAGCGCACAAAGGAGTACAGAAGGTATCTCTACAGCGCACAAAGGAGTACAGAAGGTATCTCTACAGCGCACAAAGGAGTACAGGCAATATCTCTAGAACGTACAAAGGAGTACACGAGGTATCTCTACAGCGTACAAAGGAGTACAGAAGGTGTCTCTACAGCGCACAAAGGAGTACAGAAGGTATCTCTACAGCGCACAAAGGAGTACAGAAGGTATCTCTACAGCGCACAAAGGAGTACAGAAGGTATCTCTACAGCGCACAAAGGAGTACAGAAGGTATCTCTACAGCGCACAAAGGAGTACAGGAAATATCTCTAGAACGTACAAAGGAGTACACGAGGTATCTCTACAGCGTACAAAGGAGTACAGAAGGTATCTCTACAGCGCACAAAGGAGTACAGAAGGTATCTCTACAGCGCACAAAGGAGTACAGAAGGTATCTCTACAGCGCACAAAGGAGTACAGAAGGTATCTCTACAGCGCACAAAGGAGTACAGATGGTATCTCTAGAGCGCACAAAGGAGTACAGAAGGTATCTCTACAGCGCACAAAGGAGTACAGAAGGTATCTCTACAGCGCACAAAGGAGTACACGAGGTATCTCTACAGCGCACAAAGGAGTACAGAAGGTATCTCTACAGCGCACAAAGGAGTACAGAAGGTATCTCTACAGCGCACAAAGGAGTACAGAAGGTATCTCTACAGCGCACAAAGGAGTACAGGAAATATCTCTAGAACGTACAAAGGAGTACACGAGGTATCTCTACAGCGTACAAAGGAGTACAGAAGGTATCTCTACAGCGCACAAAGGAGTACAGAAGGTACCTCTACAGCGCACAAAGGAGTACACGAGGTATCTCTACAGCGCACAAAGGAGTACAGAAGGTATCTCTACAGCGCACAAAGGAGTACAGGAAATATCTCTAGAACGTACAAAGAAGTACACGAGGTATCTCTACAGCGTACAAAGGAGTACAGAAGGTATCTCTACAGCGCACAAAGGAGTACAGAAGGTATCTCTAAAGCGCACAAAGGAGTACAGAAGGTATCTCTACAGCGCACAAAGGAGTACAGAAGGTATCTCTACAGCGCACAAAGGAGTACAGGAAATATCTCTGGAACGTACAAAGGAGTACACGAGGTATCTCTACAGCGTACAAAGGAGTACAGAAGGTATCTCTACAGCGCAAAAAGGAGTACAGAAGGTATCTCTACAGCGCACAAAGGAGTACACGAGGTATCTCTACAGCGCACAAAGGAGTACAGAAGGTATCTCTACAGCGCACAAAAGAGTACAGAAGGTATCTCTACAGTGCACAAAGGAGTACAGGAAATATCTCTAGAACGTACAAAGGAGTACAGAAGGTATCTCTACAGCGCACAAAGGAGTACAGAAGGTATCTCTACAGCGCACAAAGGAGTACAGAAGGTATCTCTACAGCGCACAAAGGAGTACAGAAGGTATCTCTACAGCGCACAAAGGAGTACAGGAAATATCTCTAGAACGCACAAAGGAGTACACGAGGTATCTCTACAGCGTACAAAGGAGTACAGAAGGTATCTCTACAGCGCACAAAGGAGTACAGGAAATATCTCTAGAACGTACAAAGGAGTACACGAGGTATCTCTACAGCGTACAAAGGAGTACAGAAGGTATCTCTACAGCGCACAAAGGAGTACAGAAGGTATCTCTACAGCGCATAAAAAAGTACAGAAGGTATCTCTACAGCGCACAAAGGAGTACAGAAGGTATCTCTACAGCGCACAAAGGAGTACAGAAGGTATCTCTACAGCGCACAAAGAAGTACAGGAAATATCTCCAGAACGTACAGAGGAGTACACGAGGTATCTCTACAGCGTACAAAGAAGTACAGAAGGTATCTCTACAGCGCACAAAGGAGTACAGAAGGTATCTCTACAGCGCACAAAGGAGTACAGGAAATATCTCTAGAACGTACAAAGGAGTACACGAGGTATCTCTACAGCGTACAAAGGAGTACAGAAGGTATCTCTACAGCGCACAAAGGAGTACAGGAAATATCTCTAGAACGTACAAAGGAGTACACGAGGTATCTCTACAGCGTACAAAGGAGTACAGAAGGTATCTCTACCGCGCACAAAGGAGTACAGAAGGTATCTCTACAGCGCACAAAGGAGTACACGAGGTATCTCTACAGCGCACAAAGGAGTACAGAAGGTATCTCTACAGCGCACAAAGGAGTACAGAAGGTATCTCTACAGCGCACAAAGGAGTACAGGAAATATCTCTAGAACGTACAAAGGAGTACACGAGGTATCTCTACAGCGTACAAAGGAGTACAGAAGGTATCTCTACAGCGCACAAAGGAGTACAGGAAATATCTCTAGAACGTACAAAGGAGTACACGAGGTATCTCTACAGCGTACAAAGGAGTACAGAAGGTATCTCTACAGCGCACAAAGGAGTACAGAAAGTATCTCTACAGCGCACAAAGGAGTACAGAAGGTATCTCTACAGCGCACAAAGGAGTACAGAAGGTATCTCTACAGCGCACAAAGGAGTACAGAAGGTATCTCTACAGCGCACAAAGGAGTACAGAAGGTATCTCTACAGCGCACAAAGGAGTACAGAAGGTATCTCTACAGCGCACAAAGAAGTACATGAAATATCTCTAGAACGTACAAAGGAGTACACGAGGTATCTCTACAGCGTACAAAGGAGTACAGAAGGTATCTCTACAGCGCACAAAGGAGTACAGAAGGTATCTCTACAGCGCACAAAGGAGTACAGAAGGTATCTCTACAGCGCACAAAGGAGTACAGAAGGTATCTCTACAGCGCACAAAGGAGTACAGGAAATATCTCTAGAACGTACAAAGGAGTACACGAGGTATCTCTAAAGCGTACAAAGGAGTACAGAAGGTATCTCTACAGCGCACAAAGGAGTACAGAAGGTATCTCTACAGCGCACAAAGGAGTACAGAAGGTATCTGTACAGCGCACAAAGGAGTACAGAAGGTATCTCTACAGCGCACAAAGGAGTACAGAAGGTATCTTTACAGCGCACAAAGGAGTACAGAAGGTATCTCTACAGCGCACAAAGGAGTACAGAAGGTATCTCTACAGCGCACAAAGGAGTACAGAAGGTATCTCTACAGCGCACAAAGGAGTACAGAAGGTATCTCTATAGCGCACAAAGGAGTACAGAAGGTATCTCTACAGCGCACAAAGGAGTACAGAAGGTATCTCTACAGAGCACAAAGGAGTACAGAAGGTATCTCTACAGCGCACAAAGGAGTACAGAAGGTATCTCTACAGCGCACAAAGGAGTACAGAAGGTATCTCTACAGCGCACAAAGGAGTACAAGAAATATCTCTAGAACGTACAAAAGAGTACACGAGGTATCTCTACAGCGTACAAAGGAGTACAGAAGGTATCTCTACAGCGCACAAAGGAGTACAGAAGGTATCTCTACAGCGCACAAAGGAGTACAGGAAATATCTCTAGAACGTACAAAGGAGTACACGAGGTATCTCTACAGCGTACAAAGGAGTACACGAGGTATCTCTACAGCGTACAAAGGAGTACAGAAGGTATCTCTACAGCGTACAAAGGAGTACAGAAGGTATCTCTACAGCGCACAAAGGAGTACACGAGGTATCTCTACAGCGCACAAAGGAGTACAGAAGGTATCTCTACAGCGCACAAAGGAGTACAGAAGGTATCTCTACAGCGCACAAAGGAGTACAGGCAATATCTCTAGAACGTACAAAGGAGTACACGAGGTATCTCTACAGCGTACAAAGGAGTACAGAAGGTGTCTCTACAGCGCACAAAGGAGTACAGAAGGTATCTCTACAGCGCACAAAGGAGTACAGAAGGTATCTCTACAGCGCACAAAGGAGTACAGAAGGTATCTCTACAGCGCACAAAGGAGTACAGAAGGTATCTCTACAGCGCACAAAGGAGTACAGGAAATATCTCTAGAACGTACAAAGGAGTACACGAGGTATCTCTACAGCGTACAAAGGAGTACAGAAGGTATCTCTACAGCGCACAAAGGAGTACAGAAGGTATCTCTACAGCGCACAAAGGAGTACAGAAGGTATCTCTACAGCGCACAAAGGAGTACAGAAGGTATCTCTACAGCGCACAAAGGAGTACAGATGGTATCTCTAGAGCGCACAAAGGAGTACAGAAGGTATCTCTACAGCGCACAAAGGAGTACAGAAGGTATCTCTACAGCGCACAAAGGAGTACAGGAAATATCTCTAGAACGTACAAAGGAGTACACGAGGTATCTCTACAGCGTACAAAGGAGTACAGAAGGTATCTCTACAGCGCACAAAGGAGTACAGAAGGTATCTCTACAGCGCACAAAGGAGTACAGAAGGTATCTCTACAGCGCACAAAGGAGTACAGAAGGTATCTCTACAGCGCACAAAGGAGTACAGATGGTATCTCTAGAGCGCACAAAGGAGTACAGAAGGTATCTCTACAGCGCACAAAGGAGTACAGAAGGTATCTCTACAGCGCACAAAGGAGTACACGAGGTATCTCTACAGCGCACAAAGGAGTACAGAAGGTATCTCTACAGCGCACAAAGGAGTACAGAAGGTATCTCTACAGCGCACAAAGGAGTACAGAAGGTATCTCTACAGCGCACAAAGGAGTACAGGAAATATCTCTAGAACGTACAAAGGAGTACACGAGGTATCTCTACAGCGTACAAAGGAGTACAGAAGGTATCTCTACAGCGCACAAAGGAGTACAGAAGGTACCTCTACAGCGCACAAAGGAGTACACGAGGTATCTCTACAGCGCACAAAGGAGTACAGAAGGTATCTCTACAGCGCACAAAGGAGTACAGGAAATATCTCTAGAACGTACAAAGAAGTACACGAGGTATCTCTACAGCGTACAAAGGAGTACAGAAGGTATCTCTACAGCGCACAAAGGAGTACAGAAGGTATCTCTACAGCGCACAAAGGAGTACAGAAGGTATCTCTACAGCGCACAAAGGAGTACAGAAGGTATCTCTACAGCGCACAAAGGAGTACAGGAAATATCTCTGGAACGTACAAAGGAGTACACGAGGTATCTCTACAGCGTACAAAGGAGTACAGAAGGTATCTCTACAGCGCAAAAAGGAGTACAGAAGGTATCTCTACAGCGCACAAAGGAGTACACGAGGTATCTCTACAGCGCACAAAGGAGTACAGAAGGTATCTCTACAGCGCACAAAAGAGTACAGAAGGTATCTCTACAGTGCACAAAGGAGTACAGGAAATATCTCTAGAACGTACAAAGGAGTACAGAAGGTATCTCTACAGCGCACAAAGGAGTACAGAAGGTATCTCTACAGCGCACAAAGGAGTACAGAAGGTATCTCTACAGCGCACAAAGGAGTACAGAAGGTATCTCTACAGCGCACAAAGGAGTACAGGAAATATCTCTAGAACGCACAAAGGAGTACACGAGGTATCTCTACAGCGTACAAAGGAGTACAGAAGGTATCTCTACAGCGCACAAAGGAGTACAGGAAATATCTCTAGAACGTACAAAGGAGTACACGAGGTATCTCTACAGCGTACAAAGGAGTACAGAAGGTATCTCTACAGCGCACAAAGGAGTACAGAAGGTATCTCTACAGCGCATAAAAAAGTACAGAAGGTATCTCTACAGCGCACAAAGGAGTACAGAAGGTATCTCTACAGCGCACAAAGGAGTACAGAAGGTATCTCTACAGCGCACAAAGAAGTACAGGAAATATCTCCAGAACGTACAGAGGAGTACACGAGGTATCTCTACAGCGTACAAAGAAGTACAGAAGGTATCTCTACAGCGCACAAAGGAGTACAGAAGGTATCTCTACAGCGCACAAAGGAGTACAGGAAATATCTCTAGAACGTACAAAGGAGTACACGAGGTATCTCTACAGCGTACAAAGGAGTACAGAAGGTTTCTCTACAGCGCACAAAGGAGTACAGGAAATATCTCTAGAACGTACAAAGGAGTACACGAGGTATCTCTACAGCGTACAAAGGAGTACAGAAGGTATCTCTACCGCGCACAAAGGAGTACAGAAGGTATCTCTACAGCGCACAAAGGAGTACACGAGGTATCTCTACAGCGCACAAAGGAGTACAGAAGGTATCTCTACAGCGCACAAAGGAGTACAGAAGGTATCTCTACAGCGCACAAAGGAGTACAGGAAATATCTCTAGAACGTACAAAGGAGTACACGAGGTATCTCTACAGCGTACAAAGGAGTACAGAAGGTATCTCTACAGCGCACAAAGGAGTACAGGAAATATCTCTAGAACGTACAAAGGAGTACACGAGGTATCTCTACAGCGTACAAAGGAGTACAGAAGGTATCTCTACAGCGCACAAAGGAGTACAGAAAGTATCTCTACAGCGCACAAAGGAGTACAGAAGGTATCTCTACAGCGCACAAAGGAGTACAGAAGGTATCTCTACAGCGCACAAAGGAGTACAGAAGGTATCTCTACAGCGCACAAAGGAGTACAGAAGGTATCTCTACAGCGCACAAAGGAGTACAGAAGGTATCTCTACAGCGCACAAAGAAGTACATGAAATATCTCTAGAACGTACAAAGGAGTACACGAGGTATCTCTACAGCGTACAAAGGAGTACAGAAGGTATCTCTACAGCGCACAAAGGAGTACAGAAGGTATCTCTACAGCGCACAAAGGAGTACAGAAGGTATCTCTACAGCGCACAAAGGAGTACAGAAGGTATCTCTACAGCGCACAAAGGAGTACAGGAAATATCTCTAGAACGTACAAAGGAGTACACGAGGTATCTCTAAAGCGTACAAAGGAGTACAGAAGGTATCTCTACAGCGCACAAAGGAGTACAGAAGGTATCTCTACAGCGCACAAAGGAGTACAGAAGGTATCTGTACAGCGCACAAAGGAGTACAGAAGGTATCTCTACAGCGCACAAAGGAGTACAGAAGGTATCTTTACAGCGCACAAAGGAGTACAGAAGGTATCTCTACAGCGCACAAAGGAGTACAGAAGGTATCTCTACAGCGCACAAAGGAGTACAGAAGGTATCTCTACAGCGCACAAAGGAGTACAGAAGGTATCTCTATAGCGCACAAAGGAGTACAGAAGGTATCTCTACAGCGCACAAAGGAGTACAGAAGGTATCTCTACAGAGCACAAAGGAGTACAGAAGGTATCTCTACAGCGCACAAAGGAGTACAGAAGGTATCTCTACAGCGCACAAAGGAGTACAGAAGGTATCTCTACAGCGCACAAAGGAGTACAAGAAATATCTCTAGAACGTACAAAGGAGTACACGAGGTATCTCTACAGCGTACAAAGGAGTACAGAAGGTATCTCTACAGCGCACAAAGGAGTACAGAAGGTATCTCTACAGCGCACAAAGGAGTACAGGAAATATATCTAGAACGTACAAAGGAGTACACGAGGTATCTCTACAGCGTACAAAGGAGTACACGAGGTATCTCTACAGCGTACAAAGGAGTACAGAAGGTATCTCTACAGCGTACAAAGGAGTACAGAAGGTATCTCTACAGCGCACAAAGGAGTACACGAGGTATCTCTACAGCGCACAAAGGAGTACAGAAGGTATCTCTACAGCGCACAAAGGAGTACAGAAGGTATCTCTACAGCGCACAAAGGAGTACAGGCAATATCTCTAGAACGTACAAAGGAGTACACGAGGTATCTCTACAGCGTACAAAGGAGTACAGAAGGTGTCTCTACAGCGCACAAAGGAGTACAGAAGGTATCTCTACAGCGCACAAAGGAGTACAGAAGGTATCTCTACAGCGCACAAAGGAGTACAGAAGGTATCTCTACAGCGCACAAAGGAGTACAGAAGGTATCTCTACAGCGCACAAAGGAGTACAGGAAATATCTCTAGAACTCTAGAACGTACAAAGGAGTACACGAGGTATCTCTACAGCGTACAAAGGAGTACAGAAGGTATCTCTACAGCGCACAAAGGAGTACAGAAGGTATCTCTACAGCGCACAAAGGAGTACAGAAGGTATCTCTACAGCGCACAAAGGAGTACAGAAGGTATCTCTACAGCGCACAAAGGAGTACAGATGGTATCTCTAGAGCGCACAAAGGAGTACAGAAGGTATCTCTACAGCTCACAAAGGAGTACAGAAGGTATCTCTACAGCGCACAAAGGAGTACACGAGGTATCTCTACAGCGCACAAAGGAGTACAGAAGGTATCTCTACAGCGCACAAAGGAGTACAGAAGGTATCTCTACAGCGCACAAAGGAGTACAGAAGGTATCTCTACAGCGCACAAAGGAGTACAGGAAATATCTCTAGAACGTACAAAGGAGTACACGAGGTATCTCTACAGCGTACAAAGGAGTACAGAAGGTATCTCTACAGCGCACAAAGGAGTACAGAAGGTATCTCTACAGCGCACAAAGGAGTACACGAGGTATCTCTACAGCGCACAAAGGAGTACAGAAGGTATCTCTACAGCGCACAAAGGAGTACAGGAAATATCTCTAGAACGTACAAAGAAGTACACGAGGTATCTCTACAGCGTACAAAGGAGTACAGAAGGTATCTCTACAGCGCACAAAGGAGTACAGAAGGTATCTCTACAGCGCACAAAGGAGTACAGAAGGTATCTCTACAGCGCACAAAGGAGTACAGAAGGTATCTCTACAGCGCACAAAGGAGTACAGGAAATATCTCTGGAACGTACAAAGGAGTACACGAGGTATCTCTACAGCGTACAAAGGAGTACAGAAGGTATCTCTACAGCGCAAAAAGGAGTACAGAAGGTATCTCTACAGCGCACAAAGGAGTACACGAGGTATCTCTGCAGCGCACAAAGGAGTACAGAAGGTATCTCTACAGCGCACAAAAGAGTACAGAAGGTATCTCTACAGCGCACAAAGGAGTACAGGAAATATCTCTAGAACGTACAAAGGAGTACAGAAGGTATCTCTAC
This sequence comes from Morinoia aosen, assembly GCA_030386875.1. Lineage (NCBI taxonomy): Eukaryota > Metazoa > Arthropoda > Malacostraca > Amphipoda > Talitridae > Morinoia > Morinoia aosen. Next base: position 55,290,299 of record CM059576.1, on the reverse strand, counting down.
AGCGCACAAAGGAGTACAGAAGGTATCTCTACAGCGCACAAAGGAGTACAGAAGGTATCTCTACAGCGCACAAAGGAGTACAGAAGGTATCTCTACAGCGCACAAAGGAGTACAGGAAATATCTCTAGAACGCACAAAGGAGTACACGAGGTATCTCTACAGCGTACAAAGGAGTACAGAAGGTATCTCTACAGCGCACAAAGGAGTACAGGAAATATCTCTAGAACGTACAAAGGAGTACACGAGGTATCTCTACAGCGTACAAAGGAGTACAGAAGGTATCTCTACAGCGCACAAAGGAGTACAGAAGGTATCTCTACAGCGCATAAAAAAGTACAGAAGGTATCTCTACAGCGCACAAAGGAGTACAGAAGGTATCTCTACAGCGCACAAAGGAGTACAGAAGGTATCTCTACAGCGCACAAAGGAGTACAGGAAATATCTCCAGAACGTACAGAGGAGTACACGAGGTATCTCTACAGCGTACAAAGAAGTACAGAAGGTATCTCTACAGCGCACAAAGGAGTACAGAAGGTATCTCTACAGCGCACAAAGGAGTACAGGAAATATCTCTAGAACGTACAAAGGAGTACACGAGGTATCTCTACAGCGTACAAAGGAGTACAGAAGGTATCTCTACAGCGCACAAAGGAGTACAGGAAATATCTCTAGAACGTACAAAGGAGTACACGAGGTATCTCTACAGCGTACAAAGGAGTACAGAAGGTATCTCTACCGCGCACAAAGGAGTACAGAAGGTATCTCTACAGCGCACAAAGGAGTACACGAGGTATCTCTACAGCGCACAAAGGAGTACAGAAGGTATCTCTACAGCGCACAAAGGAGTACAGAAGGTATCTCTACAGCGCACAAAGGAGTACAGAAGGTATCTCTACAGCGCACAAAGGAGTACAGAAGGTATCTCTACAGCGCACAAAGGAGTACAGATGGTATCTCTAGAGCGCACAAAGGAGTACAGAAGGTATCTCTACAGCGCACAAAGGAGTACAGAAGGTATCTCTACAGCGCACAAAGGAGTACACGAGGTATCTCTACAGCGCACAAAGGAGTACAGAAGGTATCTCTACAGCGCACAAAGGAGTACAGAAGGTATCTCTACAGCGCACAAAGGAGTACAGAAGGTATCTCTACAGCGCACAAAGGAGTACAGGAAATATCTCTAGAACGTACAAAGGAGTACACGAGGTATCTCTACAGCGTACAAAGGAGTACAGAAGGTATCTCTACAGCGCACAAAGGAGTACAGAAGGTATCTCTACAGCGCACAAAGGAGTACACGAGGTATCTCTACAGCGCACAAAGGAGTACAGAAGGTATCTCTACAGCGCACAAAGGAGTACAGGAAATATCTCTAGAACGTACAAAGAAGTACACGAGGTATCTCTACAGCGTACAAAGGAGTACAGAAGGTATCTCTACAGCGCACAAAGGAGTACAGAAGGTATCTCTACAGCGCACAAAGGAGTACAGAAGGTATCTCTACAGCGCACAAAGGAGTACAGAAGGTATCTCTACAGCGCACAAAGGAGTACAGGAAATATCTCTGGAACGTACAAAGGAGTACACGAGGTATCTCTACAGCGTACAAAGGAGTACAGAAGGTATCTCTACAGCGCAAAAAGGAGTACAGAAGGTATCTCTACAGCGCACAAAGGAGTACACGAGGTATCTCTACAGCGCACAAAGGAGTACAGAAGGTATCTCTACAGCGCACAAAAGAGTACAGAAGGTATCTCTACAGCGCACAAAGGAGTACAGGAAATATCTCTAGAACGTACAAAGGAGTACAGAAGGTATCTCTACAGCGCACAAAGGAGTACAGAAGGTATCTCTACAGCGCACAAAGGAGTACAGAAGGTATCTCTACAGCGCACAAAGGAGTACAGAAGGTATCTCTACAGCGCACAAAGGAGTACAGGAAATATCTCTAGAACGCACAAAGGAGTACACGAGGTATCTCTACAGCGTACAAAGGAGTACAGAAGGTATCTCTACAGCGCACAAAGGAGTACAGGAAATATCTCTAGAACGTACAAAGGAGTACACGAGGTATCTCTACAGCGTACAAAGGAGTACAGAAGGTATCTCTACAGCGCACAAAGGAGTACAGAAGGTATCTCTACAGCGCATAAAAAAGTACAGAAGGTATCTCTACAGCGCACAAAGGAGTACAGAAGGTATCTCTACAGCGCACAAAAGAGTACAGAAGGTATCTCTACAGCGCACAAAGGAGTACAGGAAATATCTCCAGAACGTACAGAGGAGTACACGAGGTATCTCTACAGCGTACAAAGAAGTACAGAAGGTATCTCTACAGCGCACAAAGGAGTACAGAAGGTATCTCTACAGCGCACAAAGGAGTACAGGAAATATCTCTAGAACGTACAAAGGAGTACACGAGGTATCTCTACAGCGTACAAAGGAGTACAGAAGGTATCTCTACAGCGCACAAAGGAGTACAGGAAATATCTCTAGAACGTACAAAGGAGTACACGAGGTATCTCTACAGCGTACAAAGGAGTACAGAAGGTATCTCTACCGCGCACAGAGGAGTACAGAAGGTATCTCTACAGCGCACAAAGGAGTACACGAGGTATCTCTACAGCGCACAAAGGAGTACAGAAGGTATCTCTACAGCGCACAAAGGAGTACAGAAGGTATCTCTACAGCGCACAAAGGAGTACAGGAAATATCTCTAGAACGTACAAAGGAGTACACGAGGTATCTCTACAGCGTACAAAGGAGTACAGAAGGTATCTCTACAGCGCACAAAGGAGTACAGGAAATATCTCTAGAACGTACAAAGGAGTACACGAGGTATCTCTACAGCGTACAAAGGAGTACAGAAGGTATCTCTACAGCGCACAAAGGAGTACAGAAAGTATCTCTACAGCGCACAAAGGAGTACAGAAGGTATCTCTACAGCGCACAAAGGAGTACAGAAGGTATCTCTACAGCGCACAAAGGAGTACAGAAGGTATCTCTACAGCGCACAAAGGAGTACAGAAGGTATCTCTACAGCGCACAAAGGAGTACAGAAGGTATCTCTACAGCGCACAAAGAAGTACATGAAATATCTCTAGAACGTACAAAGGAGTACACGAGGTATCTCTACAGCGTACAAAGGAGTACAGAAGGTATCTCTACAGCGCACAAAGGAGTACAGATGGTATCTCTACAGCGCACAAAGGAGTACAGAAGGTATCTCTACAGCGCACAAAGGAGTACAGAAGGTATCTCTACAGCGCACAAAGGAGTACAGGAAATATCTCTAGAACGTACAAAGGAGTACACGAGGTATCTCTAAAGCGTACAAAGGAGTACAGAAGGTATCTCTACAGCGCACAAAGGAGTACAGAAGGTATCTCTACAGCGCACAAAGGAGTACAGAAGGTATCTGTACAGCGCACAAAGGAGTACAGAAGGTATCTCTACAGCGCACAAAGGAGTACAGAAGGTATCTTTACAGCGCACAAAGGAGTACAGAAGGTATCTCTACAGCGCACAAAGGAGTACAGAAGGTATCTCTACAGCGCACAAAGGAGTACAGAAGGTATCTCTACAGCGCACAAAGGAGTACAGAAGGTATCTCTATAGCGCACAAAGGAGTACAGAAGGTATCTCTACAGCGCACAAAGGAGTACAGAAGGTATCTCTACAGAGCACAAAGGAGTACAGAAGGTATCTCTACAGCGCACAAAGGAGTACAGAAGGTATCTCTACAGCGCACAAAGGAGTACAGAAGGTATCTCTACAGCGCACAAAGGAGTACAAGAAATATCTCTAGAACGTACAAAGGAGTACACGAGGTATCTCTACAGCGTACAAAGGAGTACAGAAGGTATCTCTACAGCGCACAAAGGAGTACAGAAGGTATCTCTACAGCGCACAAAGGAGTTCAGGAAATATCTCTAGAACGTACAAAGGAGTACACGAGGTATGTCTACAGCGTACAAAGGAGTACAGAAGGTATCTCTACAGCGCACAAAGGAGTACAGAAGGTATCTCTACAGCGCACAAAGGAGTACAGAAGGTATCTCTACAGCGCACAAAGGAGTACACGAGGTATCTCTACAGCGCACAAAGGAGTACAGAAGGTATCTCTACAGCGCACAAAGGAGTACAGGAAATATCTCTAAAACGTACAAAGGAGTACACGAGGTATCTCTACAGCGTACAAAGGAGTACAGAAGGTATCTCTACAGCGCACAAAGGAGTACAGAAGGTATCTCTACAGCGCACAAAGGAGTACAGAAGGTATTTCTACAGCGCACAAAGGAGTACAGAAGGTATCTCTACAGCGCACAAAGGAGTACAGGAAATATCTCTAGAACGTACAAAGGAGTACACGAGGTATCTCTACAGCGTACAAAGGAGTACAGAAGGTATCTCTAAAGCGCACAAAGGAGTACAGAAGGTATCTCTACAGCGCACAAAGGAGTACACGAGGTATCTCTACAGCGCTCAAAGGAGTACAGAAGGTATCTCTACAGCGCACAAAGGAGTACAGAAGGTATCTCTACAGCGCACAAAGGAGTACAGGAAATATCTCTAGAACGTACAAAGGAGTACACGAGGTATCTCTACAGCGTACAAAGGAGTACAGAAGGTATCTCTACAGCGCACAAAGGATTACAGAAGGTATCTCTACAGCGCACAAAGGAGTACAGAAGGTATCTCTACAGTGCACAAAGGAGTACAGAAGGTATCTCAACAGCGCCTAAAGGAGTACAGAAGGTATCTCTACAGCGCACAAAGGAGTACAGGAAATATCTCTAGAACGTACAAAGGAGTACAGAAGGTATCTCTACAGCGCACAAAGGAGTACAGAAGGTATCTCTACAGCGCACAAAGGAGTACACGAGGTATCTCTACAGCGTACAAAGAAGTACAGAAGGTATCTCTACAGCGCACAAAGGAGTACAGAAGGTATCTCTACAGCGCACAAAGGAGTACACGAGGTATCTCTACAGCGCACAAAGGAGTACAGAAGGTATCTCTACAGCGCACAAAGGAGTACAGAAGGTATCTCTACAGCGCACAAAGGAGTACAGGAAATATCTCTAGAACTTACACAGGAGTACGCGAGGTATCTCTACAGCGTACAAAGGAGTACAGAAGGTATCTCTACAGCGCACAAAGGAGTACAGAAGGTATCTCTACAGCGCACAAAGGAGTACAGAAGGTATCTCTACAGCGCACAAAGGAGTACAGAAGGTATCTCTACAGCGCACAAAGGAGTACAGAAGGTATCTCTACAGCGCACAAAGGAGTACAGGAAATATCTCTAGAACGGACAAAGGAGTACACGAGGTATCTCTACAGCGTACAAAGGAGTACAGAAGGTATCTCTACAGCGCACAAAGGAGTACAGAAGGTATCTCTACAGCGCACAATGGAGTACAGAAGGTATCTCTACAGCGCACAAAGGAGTACAGAAGGTATCTCTACAGCGCACAAAGGAGTACAGAAGGTATCTCTAGAGCGCACAAAGGAGTACAGGAAATATCTCTAGAACGTACAAAGAAGTACAGAAGGTATCTCTACAGCGCACAAAGGAGTACAGAAGGTATCTCTACAGCGCACAAAGGAGTACAGAAGGTATCTCTACAGCGCACAAAAGAGTACAGAAGGTATCTCTACAGCGCACAAAGGAGTACAGGAAATATCTCTAGAACGTACAAAGGAGTACACGAGGTATCTCTACAGCGTACAAAGGAGTACAGAAGGTATCTCTACAGCGCACAAAGGAGTACAGGAAATATCTCTAGAACGTACAAAGGAGTACACGAGGTATCTCTACAGCGTACAAAGGAGTACAGAAGGTATCTCTACAGCGCACAAAGGAGTACAGAAGGTATCTCTACAGCGCACAAAGGAGTACAGAAGGTATCTCTACGGCGCACAAAGGAGTACAGAAGGTATCTCTACAGCGCACAAAGGAGTAAAGGAAATATCTCTAGAACGTACAAAGGAGTACACGAGGTATCTCTACAGCGTACAAAGGAGTACAGAAGGTATCTCTACAGCGCACAAAGGAGTACAGGAAATATCTCTAAAACGTACAAAGGAGTACACGAGGTATCTCTACAGCGTACAAAGGAGTACAGAAGGTATCACTACAGCGCACAAAGGACTACAGAAGGTATCTCTACAGCGCACAAAGGAGTACACGAGGTATCTCTACAGCGCACAAAGGAGTACAGAAGGTATCTCTACAGCGCACAAAGGAGTACAGAAGGTATCTCTACAGCGCATAAAAAAGTACAGAAGGTATCTCTACAGCGCACAAAGGAGTACAGAAGGTATCTCTAAAGCGCACAAAGGAGTACAGAAGGTATCTCTACAGCGCACAAAGGAGTACAGGAAATATCTCTAGAACGTACAGAGGAGTACACGAGGTATCTCTACCGCGTACAAAGGAGTACAGAAGGTATCTCTACAGCGCACAAAGGTGTACAGAAGGTATCTCTACAGCGCACAAAGGAGTACAGGAAATTTCTCTAGAACGTACAAAGGAGTACACGAGGTATCTCTACAGCGTACAAAGGAGTACAGAAGGTATCTCTACAGCGCACAAAGGAGTACAGAAGGTATCTCTACAGCGCACAAAGGAGTACAGAAGGTATCTCTACAGCGCACAAAAGAGTACAGAAGGTATCTCTACTGCGCACAAAGGAGTACAGAAGGTATCTCTACAGCGCACAAAGAAGTACAGGAAATATCTCTAGAACGTACAAAGGAGTACACGAGGTATCTCTACAGCGTACAAAGTAGTTCAGAAGGTATCTCTACAGCGCACAAAGGAGTACAGAAGGTATCTCTACAGCGCACAAAGGAGTACAGAAGGTATCTCTACAGCGCACAAAGGAGTACAGAAGGTATCTCTACAGCGCACAAAGGAGTACAGGAAATATCTCTAGAACGGACAAAGGAGTACACGAGGTATCTCTACAGCGTACAAAGGAGTACAGAAGGTATCTCTACAGCGCACAAAGGAGTACAGAAGGTATCTCTACAGCGCACAATGGAGTACAGAAGGTATCTCTACAGCGCACAAAGGAGTACAGAAGGTATCTCTACAGCGCACAAAGGAGTACAGAAGGTATCTCTACAGCGCACAAAGGAGTACAGGAAATATCTCTAGAACGTACAAAGAAGTACAGAAAGTATCTCTACAGCGCACAAAGGAGTACAGAAGGTATCTCTACAGCGCACAAAGGAGTACAAAAGGTATCTCTACAGCGCACAAAGGAGTACAGAAGGTATCTCTACAGCGCACAAAGGAGTACAGGAAATATCTCTAGAACGTACAAAGGAGTACACGAGGTATCTCTACAGCGTACAAAGGAGTACAGAAGGTATCTCTACAGCGCACAAAGGAGTACAGGAAATATCTCTAGAACGTACAAAGGAGTACACGAGGTATCTCTACAGCGTACAAAGGAGTACAGAAGGTATCTCTAATGCGCACAAAGGAGTACAGAAGGTATCTCTACAGCGCACAAAGGAGTACAGAAGGTATCTCTACAGCGCACAAAGGAGTACAGAAGGTATCTCTAAAGCGCACAAAGGAGTACAGAAGGTATCTCTACAGCGCACAAAGGAGTACAGGAAATATCTCTAGAACGTACAAAGGAGTACACGAGGTATCTCTACAGCGTACAAAGGAGTACAGAAGGTATCTCTACAGCGCACAAAGGAGTACAGAAGGTATCTCTACAGCGCACAAAGGAGTACAGAAGGTATCTCTACGGCGCACAAAGGAGTACAGAAGGTATCTCTACAGCGCACAAAGGAGTAAAGGAAATATCTCTAGAACGTACAAAGGAGTACACGAGGTATCTCTACAGCGTACAAAGGAGTACAGAAGGTATCTCTACAGCGCACAAAGGAGTACAGGAAATATCTCTAAAACGTACAAAGGAGTACACGAGGTATCTCTACAGCGTACAAAGGAGTACAGAAGGTATCACTACAGCGCACAAAGGACTACAGAAGGTATCTCTACAGCGCACAAAGGAGTACACGAGGTATCTCTACAGCGCACAAAGGAGTACAGAAGGTATCTCTACAGCGCACAAAGGAGTACAGAAGGTATCTCTACAGCGCATAAAAAAGTACAGAAGGTATCTCTACAGCGCACAAAGGAGTACAGAAGGTATCTCTAAAGCGCACAAAGGAGTACAGAAGGTATCTCTACAGCGCACAAAGGAGTACAGGAAATATCTCTAGAACGTACAGAGGAGTACACGAGGTATCTCTACCGCGTACAAAGGAGTACAGAAGGTATCTCTACAGCGCACAAAGGTGTACAGAAGGTATCTCTGCAGCGCACAAAGGAGTACAGGAAATTTCTCTAGAACGTACAAAGGAGTACACGAGGTATCTCTACAGCGTACAAAGGAGTACAGAAGGTATCTCTACAGCGCACAAAGGAGTACAGAAGGTATCTCTACAGCGCACAAAGGAGTACAGAAGGTATCTCTACAGCGCACAAAAGAGTACAGAAGGTATCTCTACTGCGCACAAAGGAGTACAGAAGGTATCTCTACAGCGCACAAAGAAGTACAGGAAATATCTCTAGAACGTACAAAGGAGTACACGAGGTATCTCTACAGCGTACAAAGTAGTTCAGAAGGTATCTCTACAGCGCACAAAGGAGTACAGAAGGTATCTCTACAGCGCACAAAGGAGTACAGAAGGTATCTCTACAGCGCACAAAGGAGAACAGAAGGTATCTCTACAGCGCACAAAGGAGTACAGAAGGTATCTCTACAGCGCACAAAGGAGTACAGAAGGTATCTCTACAGCGCACAAAGGAGTACAGGAAATATCTCTACAGCGCACAAAGGAGTACAGGAAATATCTCTAGAACGTACAAAGAAGTACAGAAGGTATCTCTACAGCGCACAAAGGAGTACAGAAGGTATCTCTACAGCGCACAAAGGAGTACAGAAGGTATCTCTACAGCGCACAAAGGAGTACAGAAGGTATCTCTACAGCGCACAAAGGAGTACAGGAAATATCTCTAGAACGTACAAAGGAGTACACGAGGTATCTCTACAGCGTACAAAGGAGTACAGAAGGTATCTCTACAGCGCACAAAGGAGTACAGGAAATATCTCTAGAACGTACAAAGGAGTACACGAGGTATCTCTACAGCGTACAAAGGAGTACAGAAGGTATCTCTACAGCGCACAAAGGAGTACAGAAGGTATCTCTACAGCGCACAAAGAAGTACAGAAGGTATCTCTAAAGCGCACAAAGGAGTACAGAAGGTATCTCTACAGCGCACAAAGGAGTACAGGAAATATCTCTAGAACGTACAAAGGAGTGCACGAGGTATCTCTACAGCGTACAAAGGAGTACAGAAGGTATCTCTACAGCGCACAAAGGAGTACAGAAGGTATCTCTACAGCGCACAAAGGAGTACAGAAGGTATCTCTACGGCGCACAAAGGAGTACAGAAGGTATCTCTACAGCGCACAAAGGAGTAAAGGAAATATCTCTAGAACGTACAAAGGAGTACACGAGGTATCTCTACAGCGTACAAAGGAGTACAGAAGGTACCTCTACAGCGCACAAAGGAGTACAGGAAATATCTCTAAAACGTACAAAGGAGTACACGAGGTATCTCTACAGCGTACAAAGGAGTACAGAAGGTATCACTACAGCGCACAAAGGACTACAGAAGGTATCTCTACAGCGCACAAAGGAGTACACGAGGTATCTCTACAGCGCACAAAGGAGTACAGAAGGTATCTCTACAGCGCACAAAGGAGTACAGAAGGTATCTCTACAGCGCATAAAAAAGTACAGAAGGTATCTCTACAGCGCACAAAGGAGTACAGAAGGTATCTCTAAAGCGCACAAAGGAGTACAGAAGGTATCTCTACAGCGCACAAAGGAGTACAGGAAATATCTCTAGAACGTACAGAGGAGTACACGAGGTATCTCTACCGCGTACAAAGGAGTACAGAAGGTATCTCTACAGCGCACAAAGGTGTACAGAAGGTATCTCTACAGCGCACAAAGGAGTACAGGAAATTTCTCTAGAACGTACAAAGGAGTACACGAGGTATCTCTACAGCGTACAAAGGAGTACAGAAGGTATCTCTACAGCGCACAAAGGAGTACAGAAGGTATCTCTACAGCGCACAAAGGAGTACAGAAGGTATCTCTACAGCGCGCAAAAGAGTACAGAAGGTATCTCTACTGCGCACAAAGGAGTACAGAAGGTATCTCTACAGCGCACAAAGGAGTACAGGAAATATCTCTAGAACGTACAAAGGAGTACACGAGGTATCTCTACAGCGTACAACGGAGTTCAGAAGGTATCTCTACAGCGCACAAAGGAGTACAGAAGGTATCTCTACAGCGCACAAAGGAGTACAGAAGGTATCTCTACAGCGCACAAAGGAGTACAGAAGGTATCTCTACAGCGCACAAAGGAGTACAGAAGGTATCTCTACAGCGCACAAAGGAGTACAGAAGGTATCTCTACAGCGCACAAAGGAGTACAGAAGGTATCTCTACAGCGCACAAAGGAGTACAGGAAATATCTCTAAAACGTACAAAGGAGTACTCGAGGTATCTCTACAGCGTACAAAGGAGTACAGAAGGTATCTCTACAGCGCACAAAGGAGTACAGAAGGTATCTCTACAGCGCACAAAGGAGTACAGAAGGTATCTCTACAGCGCACAAAGGAGTACAGAAGGTATCTCTACAGCGCACAAAGGAGTACAGAAGGTATCTCTACAGCGCACAAAGGAGTACAGGAAATATCTCTAAAACGTACAAAGGAGTACTCGAGGTATCTCTACAGCGTACAAAGGAGTACAGAAGGTATCTCTACAGCGCACAAAGGAGTACAGAAGGTATCTCTACAGCGCACAAAGGAGTACAGAAGGTATCTCTACAGCGCACAAAGGAGTACAGGAAATATCTCTAGAACGTACAAAGGAGTACACGAGGTATCTCTTCAGCGTACAAAGGAGTACAGAAGGTATCTCTACAGCGCACAAAGGAGTACAGAAGGTATTTTTACAGCGCACAAAGGAGTACAGAAGGTATCTCTACAGCGCACAAAGGAGTACAGAAGGTATCTCTATAGCGCACAAAGGAGTACACGAGGTATCTCTACAGCGCACAAAGGAGTACAGAAGGTATCTCTACAGCGCACAAAGGAGTACAGAAGGTATCTCTACAGCGCACAAAGGAGTACAGAAGGTATCTCTACAGCGCACAAAGGAGTACACGAGGTATCTCTACAGCGCACAAAGGAGTACAGAAGGTATCTCTACAGCGCACAAAGGAGTACAGGAAATATCTCTAGAACGTACAAAGGAGTACACGAGGTATCTCTACAGCGTACAAAGGAGTACAGAAGGTATCTCTACAGCGCACAAAGGAGTACAGAAGGTATCTCTACAGCGCACAAAGGAGTACAGAAGGTATCTCTACAGCGCACAAAGGAGTACAGAAGGTATCTCTACAGCGCACAAAGGAGTACAGGAAATATCTCTAGAACGTACAAAGGAGTACACGAGGTATCTCTACAGCGTACAAAGGAGTACAGAAGGTATCTCTACAGCGCACAAAGGAGTACAGAAGGTATCTCTACAGCGCACAAAGGAGTACACGAGGTATCTCTACAGCGCACAAAGGAGTACAGAAGGTATCTCTACAGCGCACAAAGGAGTACAGAAGGTATCTCTACAGCGCACAAAGGAGTACAGGCAATATCTCTAGAACGTACAAAGGAGTACATGAGGTATCTCTACAGCGTACAAAGGAGTACAGAAGGTATCTCTACAGCGCACAAAGGAGTACAGAAGGTATCTCTACAGCGCACAAAGGAGTACAGAAGGTATCTCTACAGCGCACAAAGGAGTACAGAAGGTATCTCTACAGCGCACAAAGGAGTACAGAAGGTATCTCTACAGCGCACAAAGGAGTACAGGAAATATCTCTAGAACGTACAAAGGAGTACACGAGGTATCTCTACAGCGTACAAAGGAGTACAGAAGGTATCTCTACAGCGCACAAAGGAGTACAGAAGGTATCTCTACAGCGCACAAAGGAGTACAGAAGGTATCTCTACAGCGCACAAAGGAGTACAGAAGGTATGACTACAGCGCACAAAGGAGTACAGAAGGTATCTCTACAGCGCACAAAGGAGTACAGGAAATATCTCTAGAACGTACAAAGGAGTACACGAGGTGTCTCTACAGCGTACAAAGGAGAACAGAAGGTATCCCTACAGCGCACAAAGGAGTACAGAAGGTATCTCTACAGCGCACAAAGGAGTACAGGAAATATCTCTAGAACGTACAAAGGAGTACACGAGGTATCTCTACAGCGTTCAAAGGAGTACAGAAGGTATCTCTACAGCGCACAAAGGAGTACAGAAGGTATCTCTACAGCGCACAAAGGAGTACAGAAGTTATCTCTACAGCGCACAAAGGAGTACAGAAGGTATCTCTACAGCGCACAAAGGAGTACAGAAGGTATCTCTACAGCGCACAAAGAAGTACAGAAGGTATCTCTACAGCGCACAAAGGAGTACAGAAGGTATCTCTACAGCGCACAAAGGAGTACAGGAAATATCTCTAGAACGTACAAAGGAGTACACGAGGTATCTCTACAGCGTACAAAGGAGTACAGAAGGTATCTCTACAGCGCACAAAGGAGTACAGGAAATATCTCTAGAACGTACAAAGGAGTACACGAGGTATCTCTACAGCGTACAAAGGAGTACAGAAGGTATCTCTACAGCGCACAAAGGAGTACAGAAGGTATCTCTACAGCGCACAAAGGAGTACACGAGGTATCTCTACAGCGCACAAAGGAGTACAGAAGGTATCTCTACAGCGCACAAAGGAGTACAGAAGGTATCTCTACAGCGCACAAAGGAGTACAGGAAATATCTCTAGAACGTACAAAGGAGTACACGAGGTATCTCTACAGCGTACAAAGGAGTACAGAAGGTATCTCTACAGCGCACAAAGGAGTACAGGAAATATCTCTAGAACGTACAAAGGAGTACACGAGGTATCTCTACAGCGTACAAAGGAGTACAGAAGGTATCTCTACAGCGCACAAAGGAGTACAGAAGGTATCTCTACAGCGCACAAAGGAGTACAGAAGGTATCTCTACAGCGCACAAAGGAGTACAGAAGGTATCTCTACAGCGCACAAAGGAGTACAGAAGGTATCTCTACAGCGCACAAAGGAGTACAGAAGGTATCTCTACAGCGCACAAAGGAGTACAGAAGGTATTTTTACAGCGCACAAAGGAGTACAGGAAATATCTCTAGAACGTACAAAGGAGTACACGAGGTATCTCTACAGCGTACAAAGGAGTACAGAAGGTATCTCTACAGCGCACAAAGGAGTACAGAAGGTATCTCTACAGCGCACAAAGGAGTACAGAAGGTATCTCTACAGCGCACAAAGGAGTACAGAAGGTATCTCTACAGCGCACGAAGGAGTACAGGAAATATCTCTAGAACGTACAAAGGAGTACACGAGGTATCTCTACAGCGTACAAAGGAGTACAGAAGGTATCTCTACAGCGCACAAAGGAGTACAGAAGGTATCTCTACAGCGCACAAAGGAGTACAGAAGGTATCTCTACAGCGCACAAAGGAGTACAGAAGGTATCTCTACAGCGCACAAAGAAGTACAGAAGGTATCTCTACAGCGCACAAAGGAGTACAGAAGGTATCTCTACAGCGCACAAAGGAGTACAGGAAATATGTCTAGAACGTACAAAGGAGTACACGAGGTATCTCTACAGCGTACAAAGGAGTACAGAAGGTATCTCTACAGCGCACAAAAGAGTACAGAAGGTATCTCTACAGCGCACAAAGGAGTACAGAAGGTATCTATACAGCGCACAAAGGAGTACAGATGGTATCTCTACAGCGCACAAAGGAGTACAGGAAATATCTCTAGAACGTACAAAGGAGTACACGAGGTATCTCTACAGCGTACAAAGGAGTACAGAAGGTATCTCTACAGCGCACAAAGGAGTACAGAAGGTATCTGTACAGCACACAAAGGAGTACAGAAGGTATCTCTACAGCGCACAAAGGAGTACAGAAGGTATCTCTACAGCGCACAAAGGAGTACAGATGGTATCTCTACAGCGCACAAAGGAGTACAGAAGGTATCTCTACAGCGCACAAAGGAGTACAGAAGGTATCTCTACAGCGCACAAAGGAGTACAGAAGGTATCTCTATAGCGCACAAAGGAGTACAGAAGGTATCTCTACAGCGCACAAAGGAGTACAGAAGGTATCTCTACAGCGCACAAAGAAGAACAGAAGGTATCTCTACAGCGCACAAAGGAGTACAGAAGGTATCTCTACAGCGCACAAAGGAGTACAGAAGGTATCTCTACAGCGCACAAAGGAGTACAAGAAATATCTCTAGAACGTACAAAGGAGTACACGAGGTATCTCTACAGCGTACAAAGGAGTACAGAAGGTATCTCTACAGCGCACAAAGGAGTACAGAAGGTATCTCTACAGCGCACAAAGGAGTACAGGAAATATCTCTAGAACGTACAAAGGAGTACACGAGGTATCTCTACAGCGTACAAAGGAGTACAGAAGGTATCTCTACAGCGCACAAAGGAGTACAGAAGGTATCTCTACAGCGCACAAAGGAGTACAGAAGGTATCTCTACAGCGCACAAAGGAGTACACGAGGTATCTCTACAGCGCACAAAGGAGTACAGAAGGTATCTCTACAGCGCACAAAGGAGTACAGGAAATATCTCTAGAACGTACAAAGGAGTACACGAGGTATCTCTACAGCGTACAAAGGAGTACAGAAGGTATCTCTACAGCGCACAAAGGAGTACAGAAGGTATCTCTACAGCGCACAAAGGAGTACAGAAGGTATTTCTACAGCGCACAAAGGAGTACAGAAGGTATCTCTACAGCGCACAAAGGAGTACATGAAATATCTCTAGAACGTACAAAGGAGTACACGAGGTATCTCTACAGCGTACAAAGGAGTACAGAAGGTATCTCTAAAGCGCACGAAGGAGTACAGAAGGTATCTCTAGAGCGCACAAAGGAGTACACGAGGTATCTCTACAGCGCACAAAGGAGTACAGAAGGTATCTCTACAGCGCACAAAGGAGTACAGAAGGTATCTCTACAGCGCACAAAGGAGTACAGGAAATATCTCTAGAACGTACAAAGGAGTACACGAGGTATCTCTACATCGTACAAAGGAGTACAGAAGGTATCTCAACAGCGCACAAAGGAGTACAGAAGGTATCTCTACAGCGCACAAAGGAGTACAGAAGGTATCTCTACAGCGCACAAAGGAGTACAGAAGGTATCTCTACAGCGCCTAAAGGAGTACAGAAGGTATCTCTAAAGCGCACAAAGGAGTACAGGAAATATCTCTAGAACGTACAAAGGAGTACAGAAGGTATCTCTACAGCGCACAAAGGAGTACAGAAGGTATCTCTACAGCGCACAAAGGAGTACACGAGGAATCTCTACAGCGTACAAAGGAGTACAGAAGGTATCTCTACAGCGCACAAAGGAGTACAGAAGGTATCTCTACAGCGCACAAAGGAGTACACGAGGTATCTCTACAGCGCACAAAGGAGTACAGAAGGTATCTCTACAGCGCACAAAGGAGTAAAGAAGGTATCTCTACAGCGCACAAAGGAGTACAGGAAATATCTCTAGAACGTACACAGGAGTACACGAGGTATCTCTACAGCGTACAAAGGAGTACAGAAGGTATCTCTACAGCGCACAAAGGAGTACAGAAGGTATCTCTACAGCGCACAAAGGAGTACAGAAGGTATCTCTACAGCGCACAAAGGAGTACAGAAGGTATCTCTACTGCGCACAAAGGAGTACAGAAGGTATCTCTACAGCGCACAAAGGAGTACAGGAAATATCTCTAGAACGGACAAAAGAGTACACGAGGTATCTCTACAGCGTACAAAGGAGTACAGAAGGTATCTCTACAGCGCACAAAGGAGTACAGAAGGTATCTCTACAGCGCACAAAGGAGTACAGAAGGTATCTCTACAGCGCACAAAGGAGTACAGAAGGTATCTCTACAGCGCACAAAGGAGTACAGAAGGTATCTCTACAGCGCACAAAGGAGTACAGGAAATATCTCTAGAACGTACAAAGAAGTACAGAAGGTATCTCTACAGCGCACAAAGGAGTACAGAAGGTACCTCTACAGCGCACAAAGGAGTACAGAAGGTATCTCTACAGCGCACAAAGGAGTACAGAAGGTATCTCTACAGCGCACAAAGGAGTACAGGAAATATCTCTAGAACGTACAAAGGAGTACACGAGGTATCTCTACAGCGTACAAAGGAGTACAGAAGGTATCTCTACAGCGCACAAAGGAGTACAGGAAATATCTCTAGAACGTACAAAGGAGTACACGAGGTATCTCTACAGCGTACAAAGGAGTACAGAAGGTATCTCTAATGCGCACAAAGGAGTACAGAAGGTATCTCTACAGCGCACAAAGGAGTACAGAAGGTATCTCTACAGCGCACAAAGGAGTACAGAAGGTATCTCTAAAGCGCACAAAGGAGTACAGAAGGTATCTCTACAGCGCACAAAGGAGTACAGGAAATATCTCTAGAACGTACAAAGGAGTACACGAGGTATCTCTACAGCGTACAAAGGAGTACAGAAGGTATCTCTACAGCGCACAAAGGAGTACAGAAGGTATCTCTACAGCGCACAAAGGAGTACAGAAGGTATCTCTACGGCGCACAAAGGAGTACAGAAGGTATCTCTACAGCGCACAAAGGAGTACAGAAGGTATCTCTACAGCGCACAAAGGAGTACAGGAAATATCTCTAGAACGTACAAAGAAGTACAGAAGGTATCTCTACAGCGCACAAAGGAGTACAGAAGGTACCTCTACAGCGCACAAAGGAGTACAGAAGGTATCTCTACAGCGCACAATGGAGTACAGAAGGTATCTCTACAGCGCACAAAGGAGTACAGAAGGTATCTCTACAGCGCACAAAGGAGTACAGAAGGTATCTCTACAGCGCACAAAGGAGTACAGGAAATATCTCTAGAACGTACAAAGAAGTACAGAAGGTATCTCTACAGCGCACAAAGGAGTACAGAAGGTATCTCTACAGCGCACAAAGGAGTACAGAAGGTATCTCTACAGCGCACAAAGGAGTACAGAAGGTATCTCTACAGCGCACAAAGGAGTACAGGAAATATCTCTAGAACGTACAAAGGAGTACACGAGGTATCTCTACAGCGTACAAAGGAGTACAGAAGGTATCTCTACAGCGCACAAAGGAGTACAGGAAATATCTCTAGAACGTACAAAGGAGTACACGAGGTATCTCTACAGCGTACAAAGGAGTACAGAAGGTATCTCTACAGCGCACAAAGGAGTACAGAAGGTATCTCTACAGCGCACAAAGGAGTACAGAAGGTATCTCTACGGCGCACAAAGGAGTACAGAAGGTATCTCTACAGCGCACAAAGGAGTAAAGGAAATATCTCTAGAACGTACAAAGGAGTACACGAGGTATCTCTACAGCGTACAAAGGAGTACAGAAGGTATCTCTACAGCGCACAAAGGAGTACAGGAAATATCTCTAAAACGTACAAAGGAGTACACGAGGTATCTCTACAGCGTACAAAGGAGTACAGAAGGTATCACTACAGCGCACAAAGGACTACAGAAGGTATCTCTACAGCGCACAAAGGAGTACACGAGGTATCTCTACAGCGCACAAAGGAGTACAGAAGGTATCTCTACAGCGCACAAAGGAGTACAGAAGGTATCTCTACAGCGCATAAAAAAGTACAGAAGGTATCTCTACAGCGCACAAAGGAGTACAGAAGGTATCTCTAAAGCGCACAAAGGAGTACAGAAGGTATCTCTACAGCGCACAAAGGAGTACAGGAAATATCTCTAGAACGTACAGAGGAGTACACGAGGTATCTCTACCGCGTACAAAGGAGTACAGAAGGTATCTCTACAGCGCACAAAGGTGTACAGAAGGTATCTCTACAGCGCACAAAGGAGTACAGGAAATTTCTCTAGAACGTACAAAGGAGTACACGAGGTATCTCTACAGCGTACAAAGGAGTACAGAAGGTATCTCTACAGCGCACAAAGGAGTACAGAAGGTATCTCTACAGCGCACAAAGGAGTACAGAAGGTATCTCTACAGCGCACAAAAGAGTACAGAAGGTATCTCTACTGCGCACAAAGGAGTACAGAAGGTATCTCTACAGCGCACAAAGAAGTACAGGAAATATCTCTAGAACGTACAAAGGAGTACACGAGGTATCTCTACAGCGTACAAAGTAGTTCAGAAGGTATCTCTACAGCGCACAAAGGAGTACAGAAGGTATCTCTACAGCGCACAAAGGAGTACAGAAGGTATCTCTACAGCGCACAAAGGAGAACAGAAGGTATCTCTACAGCGCACAAAGGAGTACAGAAGGTATCTCTACAGCGCACAAAGGAGTACAGAAGGTATCTCTACAGCGCACAAAGGAGTACAGGAAATATCTCTACAGCGCACAAAGGAGTACAGGAAATATCTCTAGAACGTACAAAGAAGTACAGAAGGTATCTCTACAGCGCACAAAGGAGTACAGAAGGTATCTCTACAGCGCACAAAGGAGTACAGAAGGTATCTCTACAGCGCACAAAGGAGTACAGAAGGTATCTCTACAGCGCACAAAGGAGTACAGGAAATATCTCTAGAACGTACAAAGGAGTACACGAGGTATCTCTACAGCGTACAAAGGAGTACAGAAGGTATCTCTACAGCGCACAAAGGAGTACAGGAAATATCTCTAGAACGAACAAAGGAGTACACGAGGTATCTCTACAGCGTACAAAGGAGTACAGAAGGTATCTCTACAGCGCACAAAGGAGTACAGAAGGTATCTCTACAGCGCACAAAGAAGTACAGAAGGTATCTCTAAAGCGCACAAAGGAGTACAGAAGGTATCTCTACAGCGCACAAAGGAGTACAGGAAATATCTCTAGAACGTACAAAGGAGTGCACGAGGTATCTCTACAGCGTACAAAGGAGTACAGAAGGTATCTCTACAGCGCACAAAGGAGTACAGAAGGTATCTCTACAGCGCACAAAGGAGTACAGAAGGTATCTCTACGGCGCACAAAGGAGTACAGAAGGTATCTCTACAGCGCACAAAGGAGTACAGAAGGTATCTCTACAGCGCACAAAGGAGTACACGAGGTATCTCTACAGCGCACAAAGGAGTACAGAAGGTATCTCTACAGCGCACAAAGGAGTACAGGAAATATCTCTAAAACGTACAAAGGAGTACACGAGGTATCTCTACAGCGTACAAAGGAGTACAGAAGGTATCTCTACAGCGCACAAAGGAGTACAGAAGGTATCTCTACAGCGCACAAAGGAGTACAGAAGGTATTTCTACAGCGCACAAAGGAGTACAGAAGGTATCTCTACAGCGCACAAAGGAGTACAGGAAATATCTCTAGAACGTACAAAGGAGTACACGAAGTATCTCTACAGCGTACAAAGGAGTACAGAAGGTATCTCTAAAGCGCACAAAGGAGTACAGAAGGTATCTCTACAGCGCACAAAGGAGTACACGAGGTATCTCTACAGCGCTCAAAGGAGTACAGAAGGTATCTCTACAGCGCACAAAGGAGTACAGAAGGTATCTCTACAGCGCACAAAGGAGTACAGGAAATATCTCTAGAACGTACAAAGGAGTACACGAGGTATCTCTACAGCGTACAAAGGAGTACAGAAGGTATCTCTACAGCGCACAAAGGAGTACAGAAGGTATCTCTACAGCGCACAAAGGAGTACAGAAGGTATCTCTACAGCGCACAAAGGAGTACAGAAGGTATCTCAACAGCGCCTAAAGGAGTACAGAAGGTATCTCTACAGCGCACAAAGGAGTACAGGAAATATCTCTAGAACGTACAAAGGAGTACAGAAGGTATCTCTACAGCGCACAAAGGAGTACAGAAGGTATCTCTACAGCGCACAAAGGAGTACACGAGGTATCTCTACAGCGTACAAAGGAGTACAGAAGGTATCTCTACAGCGCACAAAGGAGTACAGAAGGTATCTCTACAGCGCACAAAGGAGTACACGAGGTATCTCTACAGCGCACAAAGGAGTACAGAAGGTATCTCTACAGCGCACAAAGGAGTACAGAAGGTATCTCTACAGCGCACAAAGGAGTACAGGAAATATCTCTAGAACGTACACAGGAGTACACGAGGTATCTCTACAGCGTACAAAGGAGTACAGAAGGTATCTCTACAGCGCACAAAGGAGTACAGAAGGTATCTCTACAGCGCACAAAGGAGTACAGAAGGTATCTCTACAGCGCACAAAGGAGTACAGAAGGTATCTCTACAGCGCACAAAGGAGTACAGAAGGTATCTCTACAGCGCACAAAGGAGTACAGGAAATATCTCTAGAACGGACAAAGGAGTACACGAGGTATCTCTACAGCGTACAAAGGAGTACAGAAGGTATCTCTACAGCGCACAAAGGAGTACAGAAGGTATCTCTACAGCGCACAAAGGAGTACAGAAGGTATTTCTACAGCGCACAAAGGAGTACAGAAGGTATCTCTACAGCGCACAAAGGAGTACATGAAATATCTCTAGAACGTACAAAGGAGTACACGAGGTATCTCTACAGCGTACAAAGGAGTACAGAAGGTATCTCTAAAGCGCACGAAGGAGTACAGAAGGTATCTCTAGAGCGCACAAAGGAGTACACGAGGTATCTCTACAGCGCACAAAGGAGTACAGAAGGTATCTCTACAGCGCACAAAGGAGTACAGAAGGTATCTCTACAGCGCACAAAGGAGTACAGGAAATATCTCTAGAACGTACAAAGGAGTACACGAGGTATCTCTACATCGTACAAAGGAGTACAGAAGGTATCTCAACAGCGCACAAAGGAGTACAGAAGGTATCTCTACAGCGCACAAAGGAGTACAGAAGGTATCTCTACAGCGCACAAAGGAGTACAGAAGGTATCTCTACAGCGCCTAAAGGAGTACAGAAGGTATCTCTAAAGCGCACAAAGGAGTACAGGAAATATCTCTAGAACGTACAAAGGAGTACAGAAGGTATCTCTACAGCGCACAAAGGAGTACAGAAGGTATCTCTACAGCGCACAAAGGAGTACACGAGGAATCTCTACAGCGTACAAAGGAGTACAGAAGGTATCTCTACAGCGCACAAAGGAGTACAGAAGGTATCTCTACAGCGCACAAAGGAGTACACGAGGTATCTCTACAGCGCACAAAGGAGTACAGAAGGTATCTCTACAGCGCACAAAGGAGTAAAGAAGGTATCTCTACAGCGCACAAAGGAGTACAGGAAATATCTCTAGAACGTACACAGGAGTACACGAGGTATCTCTACAGCGTACAAAGGAGTACAGAAGGTATCTCTACAGCGCACAAAGGAGTACAGAAGGTATCTCTACAGCGCACAAAGGAGTACAGAAGGTATCTCTACAGCGCACAAAGGAGTACAGAAGGTATCTCTACTGCGCACAAAGGAGTACAGAAGGTATCTCTACAGCGCACAAAGGAGTACAGGAAATATCTCTAGAACGGACAAAAGAGTACACGAGGTATCTCTACAGCGTACAAAGGAGTACAGAAGGTATCTCTACAGCGCACAAAGGAGTACAGAAGGTATCTCTACAGCGCACAAAGGAGTACAGAAGGTATCTCTACAGCGCACAAAGGAGTACAGAAGGTATCTCTACAGCGCACAAAGGAGTACAGAAGGTATCTCTACAGCGCACAAAGGAGTACAGGAAATATCTCTAGAACGTACAAAGAAGTACAGAAGGTATCTCTACAGCGCACAAAGGAGTACAGAAGGTACCTCTACAGCGCACAAAGGAGTACAGAAGGTATCTCTACAGCGCACAAAGGAGTACAGAAGGTATCTCTACAGCGCACAAAGGAGTACAGGAAATATCTCTAGAACGTACAAAGGAGTACACGAGGTATCTCTACAGCGTACAAAGGAGTACAGAAGGTATCTCTACAGCGCACAAAGGAGTACAGGAAATATCTCTAGAACGTACAAAGGAGTACACGAGGTATCTCTACAGCGTACAAAGGAGTACAGAAGGTATCTCTAATGCGCACAAAGGAGTACAGAAGGTATCTCTACAGCGCACAAAGGAGTACAGAAGGTATCTCTACAGCGCACAAAGGAGTACAGAAGGTATCTCTAAAGCGCACAAAGGAGTACAGAAGGTATCTCTACAGCGCACAAAGGAGTACAGGAAATATCTCTAGAACGTACAAAGGAGTACACGAGGTATCTCTACAGCGTACAAAGGAGTACAGAAGGTATCTCTACAGCGCACAAAGGAGTACAGAAGGTATCTCTACAGCGCACAAAGGAGTACAGAAGGTATCTCTACGGCGCACAAAGGAGTACAGAAGGTATCTCTACAGCGCACAAAGGAGTACAGAAGGTATCTCTACAGCGCACAAAGGAGTACAGGAAATATCTCTAGAACGTACAAAGAAGTACAGAAGGTATCTCTACAGCGCACAAAGGAGTACAGAAGGTACCTCTACAGCGCACAAAGGAGTACAGAAGGTATCTCTACAGCGCACAATGGAGTACAGAAGGTATCTCTACAGCGCACAAAGGAGTACAGAAGGTATCTCTACAGCGCACAAAGGAGTACAGAAGGTATCTCTACAGCGCACAAAGGAGTACAGGAAATATCTCTAGAACGTACAAAGAAGTACAGAAGGTATCTCTACAGCGCACAAAGGAGTACAGAAGGTATCTCTACAGCGCACAAAGGAGTACAGAAGGTATCTCTACAGCGCACAAAGGAGTACAGAAGGTATCTCTACAGCGCACAAAGGAGTACAGGAAATATCTCTAGAACGTACAAAGGAGTACACGAGGTATCTCTACAGCGTACAAAGGAGTACAGAAGGTATCTCTACAGCGCACAAAGGAGTACAGGAAATATCTCTAGA
This sequence comes from Morinoia aosen, assembly GCA_030386875.1. Lineage (NCBI taxonomy): Eukaryota > Metazoa > Arthropoda > Malacostraca > Amphipoda > Talitridae > Morinoia > Morinoia aosen. Next base: position 55,267,226 of record CM059576.1, on the reverse strand, counting down.
ACGTACAAAGGAGTACACGAGGTATCTCTACAGCGTACAAAGGAGTACAGAAGGTATCTCTACAGCGCACAAAGGAGTACAGAAGGTATCTCTACAGCGCACAAAGGAGTACAGAAGGTATCTCTACGGCGCACAAAGGAGTACAGAAGGTATCTCTACAGCGCACAAAGGAGTAAAGGAAATATCTCTAGAACGTACAAAGGAGTACACGAGGTATCTCTACAGCGTACAAAGGAGTACAGAAGGTATCTCTACAGCGCACAAAGGAGTACAGGAAATATCTCTAAAACGTACAAAGGAGTACACGAGGTATCTCTACAGCGTACAAAGGAGTACAGAAGGTATCACTACAGCGCACAAAGGACTACAGAAGGTATCTCTACAGCGCACAAAGGAGTACACGAGGTATCTCTACAGCGCACAAAGGAGTACAGAAGGTATCTCTACAGCGCACAAAGGAGTACAGAAGGTATCTCTACAGCGCATAAAAAAGTACAGAAGGTATCTCTACAGCGCACAAAGGAGTACAGAAGGTATCTCTAAAGCGCACAAAGGAGTACAGAAGGTATCTCTACAGCGCACAAAGGAGTACAGGAAATATCTCTAGAACGTACAGAGGAGTACACGAGGTATCTCTACCGCGTACAAAGGAGTACAGAAGGTATCTCTACAGCGCACAAAGGTGTACAGAAGGTATCTCTACAGCGCACAAAGGAGTACAGGAAATTTCTCTAGAACGTACAAAGGAGTACACGAGGTATCTCTACAGCGTACAAAGGAGTACAGAAGGTATCTCTACAGCGCACAAAGGAGTACAGAAGGTATCTCTACAGCGCACAAAGGAGTACAGAAGGTATCTCTACAGCGCACAAAAGAGTACAGAAGGTATCTCTACTGCGCACAAAGGAGTACAGAAGGTATCTCTACAGCGCACAAAGAAGTACAGGAAATATCTCTAGAACGTACAAAGGAGTACACGAGGTATCTCTACAGCGTACAAAGTAGTTCAGAAGGTATCTCTACAGCGCACAAAGGAGTACAGAAGGTATCTCTACAGCGCACAAAGGAGTACAGAAGGTATCTCTACAGCGCACAAAGGAGAACAGAAGGTATCTCTACAGCGCACAAAGGAGTACAGAAGGTATCTCTACAGCGCACAAAGGAGTACAGAAGGTATCTCTACAGCGCACAAAGGAGTACAGGAAATATCTCTACAGCGCACAAAGGAGTACAGGAAATATCTCTAGAACGTACAAAGAAGTACAGAAGGTATCTCTACAGCGCACAAAGGAGTACAGAAGGTATCTCTACAGCGCACAAAGGAGTACAGAAGGTATCTCTACAGCGCACAAAGGAGTACAGAAGGTATCTCTACAGCGCACAAAGGAGTACAGGAAATATCTCTAGAACGTACAAAGGAGTACACGAGGTATCTCTACAGCGTACAAAGGAGTACAGAAGGTATCTCTACAGCGCACAAAGGAGTACAGGAAATATCTCTAGAACGAACAAAGGAGTACACGAGGTATCTCTACAGCGTACAAAGGAGTACAGAAGGTATCTCTACAGCGCACAAAGGAGTACAGAAGGTATCTCTACAGCGCACAAAGAAGTACAGAAGGTATCTCTAAAGCGCACAAAGGAGTACAGAAGGTATCTCTACAGCGCACAAAGGAGTACAGGAAATATCTCTAGAACGTACAAAGGAGTGCACGAGGTATCTCTACAGCGTACAAAGGAGTACAGAAGGTATCTCTACAGCGCACAAAGGAGTACAGAAGGTATCTCTACAGCGCACAAAGGAGTACAGAAGGTATCTCTACGGCGCACAAAGGAGTACAGAAGGTATCTCTACAGCGCACAAAGGAGTACAGAAGGTATCTCTACAGCGCACAAAGGAGTACACGAGGTATCTCTACAGCGCACAAAGGAGTACAGAAGGTATCTCTACAGCGCACAAAGGAGTACAGGAAATATCTCTAAAACGTACAAAGGAGTACACGAGGTATCTCTACAGCGTACAAAGGAGTACAGAAGGTATCTCTACAGCGCACAAAGGAGTACAGAAGGTATCTCTACAGCGCACAAAGGAGTACAGAAGGTATTTCTACAGCGCACAAAGGAGTACAGAAGGTATCTCTACAGCGCACAAAGGAGTACAGGAAATATCTCTAGAACGTACAAAGGAGTACACGAAGTATCTCTACAGCGTACAAAGGAGTACAGAAGGTATCTCTAAAGCGCACAAAGGAGTACAGAAGGTATCTCTACAGCGCACAAAGGAGTACACGAGGTATCTCTACAGCGCTCAAAGGAGTACAGAAGGTATCTCTACAGCGCACAAAGGAGTACAGAAGGTATCTCTACAGCGCACAAAGGAGTACAGGAAATATCTCTAGAACGTACAAAGGAGTACACGAGGTATCTCTACAGCGTACAAAGGAGTACAGAAGGTATCTCTACAGCGCACAAAGGAGTACAGAAGGTATCTCTACAGCGCACAAAGGAGTACAGAAGGTATCTCTACAGCGCACAAAGGAGTACAGAAGGTATCTCAACAGCGCCTAAAGGAGTACAGAAGGTATCTCTACAGCGCACAAAGGAGTACAGGAAATATCTCTAGAACGTACAAAGGAGTACAGAAGGTATCTCTACAGCGCACAAAGGAGTACAGAAGGTATCTCTACAGCGCACAAAGGAGTACACGAGGTATCTCTACAGCGTACAAAGGAGTACAGAAGGTATCTCTACAGCGCACAAAGGAGTACAGAAGGTATCTCTACAGCGCACAAAGGAGTACACGAGGTATCTCTACAGCGCACAAAGGAGTACAGAAGGTATCTCTACAGCGCACAAAGGAGTACAGAAGGTATCTCTACAGCGCACAAAGGAGTACAGGAAATATCTCTAGAACGTACACAGGAGTACACGAGGTATCTCTACAGCGTACAAAGGAGTACAGAAGGTATCTCTACAGCGCACAAAGGAGTACAGAAGGTATCTCTACAGCGCACAAAGGAGTACAGAAGGTATCTCTACAGCGCACAAAGGAGTACAGAAGGTATCTCTACAGCGCACAAAGGAGTACAGAAGGTATCTCTACAGCGCACAAAGGAGTACAGGAAATATCTCTAGAACGGACAAAGGAGTACACGAGGTATCTCTACAGCGTACAAAGGAGTACAGAAGGTATCTCTACAGCGCACAAAGGAGTACAGAAGGTATCTCTACAGCGCACAATGGAGTACAGAAGGTATCTCTACAGCGCACAAAGGAGTACAGAAGGTATCTCTACAGCGCACAAAGGAGTACAGAAGGTATCTCTACAGCGCACAAAGGAGTACAGGAAATATCTCTAGAACGTACAAAGAAGTACAGAAGGTATCTCTACAGCGCACAAAGGAGTACAGAAGGTATCTCTACAGCGCACAAAGGAGTACAAAAGGTATCTCTACAGCGCACAAAGGAGTACAGAAGGTATCTCTACAGCGCACAAAGGAGTACAGGAAATATCTCTAGAACGTACAAAGGAGTACACGAGGTATCTCTACAGCGTACAAAGGAGTACAGAAGGTATCTCTACAGCGCACAAAGGAGTACAGGAAATATCTCTAGAACGTACAAAGGAGTACACGAGGTATCTCTACAGCGTACAAAGGAGTACAGAAGGTATCTCTAATGCGCACAAAGGAGTACAGAAGGTATCTCTACAGCGCACAAAGGAGTACAGAAGGTATCTCTACAGCGCACAAAGGAGTACAGAAGGTATCTCTAAAGCGCACAAAGGAGTACAGAAGGTATCTCTACAGCGCACAAAGGAGTACAGGAAATATCTCTAGAACGTACAAAGGAGTACACGAGGTATCTCTACAGCGTACAAAGGAGTACAGAAGGTATCTCTACAGCGCACAAAGGAGTACAGAAGGTATCTCTACAGCGCACAAAGGAGTACAGAAGGTATCTCTACGGCGCACAAAGGAGTACAGAAGGTATCTCTACAGCGCACAAAGGAGTAAAGGAAATATCTCTAGAACGTACAAAGGAGTACACGAGGTATCTCTACAGCGTACAAAGGAGTACAGAAGGTATCTCTACAGCGCACAAAGGAGTACAGGAAATATCTCTAAAACGTACAAAGGAGTACACGAGGTATCTCTACAGCGTACAAAGGAGTACAGAAGGTATCACTACAGCGCACAAAGGACTACAGAAGGTATCTCTACAGCGCACAAAGGAGTACACGAGGTATCTCTACAGCGCACAAAGGAGTACAGAAGGTATCTCTACAGCGCACAAAGGAGTACAGAAGGTATCTCTACAGCGCATAAAAAAGTACAGAAGGTATCTCTACAGCGCACAAAGGAGTACAGAAGGTATCTCTAAAGCGCACAAAGGAGTACAGAAGGTATCTCTACAGCGCACAAAGGAGTACAGGAAATATCTCTAGAACGTACAGAGGAGTACACGAGGTATCTCTACCGCGTACAAAGGAGTACAGAAGGTATCTCTACAGCGCACAAAGGTGTACAGAAGGTATCTCTACAGCGCACAAAGGAGTACAGGAAATTTCTCTAGAACGTACAAAGGAGTACCCGAGGTATCTCTACAGCGTACAAAGGAGTACAGAAGGTATCTCTACAGCGCACAAAGGAGTACAGAAGGTATCTCTACAGCGCATAAAAAAGTACAGAAGGTATCTCTACAGCGCACAAAGGAGTACAGAAGGTATCTCTAAAGCGCACAAAGGAGTACAGAAGGTATCTCTACAGCGCACAAAGGAGTACAGGAAATATCTCTAGAACGTACAGAGGAGTACACGAGGTATCTCTACCGCGTACAAAGGAGTACAGAAGGTATCTCTACAGCGCACAAAGGTGTACAGAAGGTATCTCTACAGCGCACAAAGGAGTACAGGAAATTTCTCTAGAACGTACAAAGGAGTACCCGAGGTATCTCTACAGCGTACAAAGGAGTACAGAAGGTATCTCTACAGCGCACAAAGGAGTACAGAAGGTATCTCTACAGCGCACAAAGGAGTACAGAAGGTATCTCTACAGCGCACAAAAGAGTACAGAAGGTATCTCTACTGCGCACAAAGGAGTACAGAAGGTATCTCTACAGCGCACAAAGAAGTACAGGAAATATCTCTAGAACGTACAAAGGAGTACACGAGGTATCTCTACAGCGTACAAAGTAGTTCAGAAGGTATCTCTACAGCGCACAAAGGAGTACAGAAGGTATCTCTACAGCGCACAAAGGAGTACAGAAGGTATCTCTACAGCGCACAAAGGAGAACAGAAGGTATCTCTACAGCGCACAAAGGAGTACAGAAGGTATCTCTACAGCGCACAAAGGAGTACAGAAGGTATCTCTACAGCGCACAAAGGAGTACAGGAAATATCTCTACAGCGCACAAAGGAGTACAGGAAATATCTCTAGAACGTACAGAGAAGTACAGAAGGTATCTCTACAGCGCACAAAGGAGTACAGAAGGTATCTCTACAGCGCACAAAGGAGTACAGAAGGTATCTCTACAGCGCACAAAGGAGTACAGAAGGTATCTCTACAGCGCACAAAGGAGTACAGGAAATATCTCTAGAACGTACAAAGGAGTACACGAGGTATCTCTACAGCGTACAAAGGAGTACAGAAGGTATCTCTACAGCGCACAAAGGAGTACAGGAAATATCTCTAGAACGTACAAAGGAGTACACGAGGTATCTCTACAGCGTACAAAGGAGTACAGAAGGTATCTCTACAGCGCACAAAGGAGTACAGAAGGTATCTCTACAGCGCACAAAGAAGTACAGAAGGTATCTCTAAAGCGCACAAAGGAGTACAGAAGGTATCTCTACAGCGCACAAAGGAGTACAGGAAATATCTCTAGAACGTACAAAGGAGTGCACGAGGTATCTCTACAGCGTACAAAGGAGTACAGAAGGTATCTCTACAGCGCACAAAGGAGTACAGAAGGTATCTCTACAGCGCACAAAGGAGTACAGAAGGTATCTCTACGGCGCACAAAGGAGTACAGAAGGTATCTCTACAGCGCACAAAGGAGTAAAGGAAATATCTCTAGAACGTACAAAGGAGTACACGAGGTATCTCTACAGCGTACAAAGGAGTACAGAAGGTACCTCTACAGCGCACAAAGGAGTACAGGAAATATCTCTAAAACGTACAAAGGAGTACACGAGGTATCTCTACAGCGTACAAAGGAGTACAGAAGGTATCACTACAGCGCACAAAGGACTACAGAAGGTATCTCTACAGCGCACAAAGGAGTACACGAGGTATCTCTACAGCGCACAAAGGAGTACAGAAGGTATCTCTACAGCGCACAAAGGAGTACAGAAGGTATCTCTACAGCGCATAAAAAAGTACAGAAGGTATCTCTACAGCGCACAAAGGAGTACAGAAGGTATCTCTAAAGCGCACAAAGGAGTACAGAAGGTATCTCTACAGCGCACAAAGGAGTACAGGAAATATCTCTAGAACGTACAGAGGAGTACACGAGGTATCTCTACCGCGTACAAAGGAGTACAGAAGGTATCTCTACAGCGCACAAAGGTGTACAGAAGGTATCTCTACAGCGCACAAAGGAGTACAGGAAATTTCTCTAGAACGTACAAAGGTGTACACGAGGTATCTCTACAGCGTACAAAGGAGTACAGAAGGTATCTCTACAGCGCACAAAGGAGTACAGAAGGTATCTCTACAGCGCACAAAGGAGTACAGAAGGTATCTCTACAGCGCGCAAAAGAGTACAGAAGGTATCTCTACTGCGCACAAAGGAGTACAGAAGGTATCTCTACAGCGCACAAAGGAGTACAGGAAATATCTCTGGAACGTACAAAGGAGTACACGAGGTATCTCTACAGCGTACAACGGAGTTCAGAAGGTATCTCTACAGCGCACAAAGGAGTACAGAAGGTATCTCTACAGCGCACAAAGGAGTACAGAAGGTATCTCTACAGCGCACAAAGGAGTACAGAAGGTATCTCTACAGCGCACAAAGGAGTACAGAAGGTATCTCTACAGCGCACAAAGGAGTACAGAAGGTATCTCTACAGCGCACAAAGGAGTACAGAAGGTATCTCTACAGCGCACAAAGGAGTACAGGAAATATCTCTAAAACGTACAAAGGAGTACTCGAGGTATCTCTACAGCGTACAAAGGAGTACAGAAGGTATCTCTACAGCGCATAAAGGAGTACAGAAGGTATCTCTACAGCGCACAAAGGAGTACAGAAGGTATCTCTACAGCGCACAAAGGAGTACAGAAGGTATCTCTACAGCGCACAAAGGAGTACAGGAAATATCTCTAGAACGTACAAAGGAGTACACGAGGTATCTCTTCAGCGTACAAAGGAGTACAGAAGGTATCTCTACAGCGCACAAAGGAGTACAGAAGGTATTTTTACAGCGCACAAAGGAGTACAGAAGGTATCTCTACAGCGCACAAAGGAGTACAGAAGGTATCTCTATAGCGCACAAATGAGTACACGAGGTATCTCTACAGCGCACAAAGGAGTACAGAAGGTATCTCTACAGCGCACAAAGGAGTACAGAAGGTATCTCTACAGCGCACAAAGGAGTACAGAAGGTATCTCTACAGCGCACAAAGGAGTACACGAGGTATCTCTACAGCGCACAAAGGAGTACAGAAGGTATCTCTTCAGCGCACAAAGGAGTACAGGAAATATCTCTAGAACGTACAAAGGAGTACACGAGGTATCTCTACAGCGTACAAAGGAGTACAGAAGGTATCTCTACAGCGCACAAAGGAGTACAGAAGGTATCTCTACAGCGCACAAAGGAGTACAGAAGGTATCTCTACAGCGCACAAAGGAGTACAGAAGGTATCTCTACAGCGCACAAAGGAGTACAGGAAATATCTCTAGAACGTACAAAGGAGTACACGAGGTATCTCTACAGCGTACAAAGGAGTACAGAAGGTATCTCTACAGCGCACAAAGGAGTACAGAAGGTATCTCTACAGCGCACAAAGGAGTACACGAGGTATCTCTACAGCGCACAAAGGAGTACAGAAGGTATCTCTACAGCGCACAAAGGAGTACAGAAGGTATCTCTACAGCGCACAAAGGAGTACAGGCAATATCTCTAGAACGTACAAAGGAGTACATGAGGTATCTCTACAGCGTACAAAGGAGTACAGAAGGTATCTCTACAGCGCACAAAGGAGTACAGAAGGTATCTCTACAGCGCACAAAGGAGTACAGAAGGTATCTCTACAGCGCACAAAGGAGTACAGAAGGTATCTCTACAGCGCACAAAGGAGTACAGAAGGTATCTCTACAGCGCACAAAGGAGTACAGGAAATATCTCTAGAACGTACAAAGGAGTACACGAGGTATCTCTACAGCGTACAAAGGAGTACAGAAGGTATCTCTACAGCGCACAAAGGAGTACAGAAGGTATCTCTACAGCGCACAAAGGAGTACAGAAGGTATCTCTACAGCGCACAAAGGAGTACAGAAGGTATGACTACAGCGCACAAAGGAGTACAGAAGGTATCTCTACAGCGCACAGAGGAGTACAGGAAATATCTCTAGAACGTACAAAGGAGTACACGAGGTGTCTCTACAGCGTACAAAGGAGAACAGAAGGTATCCCTACAGCGCACAAAGGAGTACAGAAGGTATCTCTACAGCGCACAAAGGAGTACAGGAAATATCTCTAGAACGTACAAAGGAGTACACGAGGTATCTCTACAGCGTACAAAGGAGTACAGAAGGTATCTCTACAGCGCACAAAGGAGTACAGAAGGTATCTCTACAGCGCACAAAGGAGTACAGAAGTTATCTCTACAGCGCACAAAGGAGTACAGAAGGTATCTCTACAGCGCACAAAGGAGTACAGAAGGTATCTCTACAGCGCACAAAGAAGTACAGAAGGTATCTCTACAGCGCACAAAGGAGTACAGAAGGTATCTCTACAGCGCACAAAGGAGTACAGGAAATATCTCTAGAACGTACAAAGGAGTACACGAGGTATCTCTACTGCGTACAAAGGAGTACAGAAGGTATCTCTACAGCGCACAAAGGAGTACAGGAAATATCTCTAGAACGTACAAAGGAGTACACGAGGTATCTCTACAGCGTACAAAGGAGTACAGAAGGTATCTCTACAGCGCACAAAGGAGTACAGAAGGTATCTCTACAGCGCACAAAGGAGTACACGAGGTATCTCTACAGCGCACAAAGGAGTACAGAAGGTATCTCTACAGCGCACAAAGGAGTACAGAAGGTATCTCTACAGCGCACAAAGGAGTACAGGAAATATCTCTAGAACGTACAAAGGAGTACACGAGGTATCTCTACAGCGTACAAAGGAGGACAGAAGGTATCTCTACAGCGCACAAAGGAGTACAGGAAATATCTCTAGAACGTACAAAGGAGTACACGAGGTATCTCTACAGCGTACAAAGGAGTACAGAAGGTATCTCTACAGCGCACAAAGGAGTACAGAAGGTATCTCTACAGCGCACAAAGGAGTACAGAAGGTATCTCTACAGCGCACAAAGGAGTACAGAAGGTATCTCTACAGCGCACAAAGGAGTACAGAAGGTATCTCTACAGCGCACAAAGGAGTACAGAAGGTATCTCTACAGCGCACAAAGGAGTACAGAAGGTATTTTTACAGCGCACAAAGGAGTACAGGAAATATCTCTAGAACGTACAAAGGAGTACACGAGGTATCTCTACAGCGTACAAAGGAGTACAGAAGGTATCTCTACAGCGCACAAAGGAGTACAGAAGGTATCTCTACAGCGCACAAAGGAGTACAGAAGGTATCTCTACAGCGCACAAAGGAGTACAGAAGGTATCTCTACAGCGCACGAAGGAGTACAGGAAATATCTCTAGAACGTACAAAGGAGTACACGAGGTATCTCTACAGCGTACAAAGGAGTACAGAAGGTATCTCTACAGCGCACAAAGGAGTACAGAAGGTATCTCTACAGCGCACAAAGGAGTACAGAAGGTATCTCTACAGCGCACAAAGGAGTACAGAAGGTATCTCTACAGCGCACAAAGGAGTACAGAAGGTATCTCTACAGCGCACAAAGGAGTACAGAAGGTATCTCTACAGCGCACAAAGGAGTACAGGAAATATGTCTAGAACGTACAAAGGAGTACACGAGGTATCTCTACAGCGTACAAAGGAGTACAGAAGGTATCTCTACAGCGCACAAAAGAGTACAGAAGGTATCTCTACAGCGCACAAAGGAGTACAGAAGGTATCTCTACAGCGCACAAAGGAGTACAGATGGTATCTCTACAGCGCACAAAGGGGTACAGGAAATATCTCTAGAACGTACAAAGGAGTACACGAGGTATCTCTACAGCGTACAAAGGAGTACAGAAGGTATCTCTACAGCGCACAAAGGAGTACAGAAGGTATCTGTACAGCACACAAAGGAGTACAGAAGGTATCTCTACAGCGCACAAAGGAGTACAGAAGGTATCTCTACAGCGCACAAAGGAGTACAGATGGTATCTCTACAGCGCACAAAGGAGTACAGAAGGTATCTCTACAGCGCACAAAGGAGTACAGAAGGTATCTCTACAGCGCACAAAGGAGTACAGAAGGTATCTCTATAGCGCACAAAGGAGTACAGAAGGTATCTCTACAGCGCACAAAGGAGTACAGAAGGTATCTCTACAGCGCACAAAGAAGAACAGAAGGTATCTCTACAGCGCACAAAGGAGTACAGAAGGTATCTCTACACCGCACAAAGGAGTACAGAAGGTATCTCTACAGCGCACAAAGGAGTACAAGAAATATCTCTAGAACGTACAAAGGAGTACACGAGGTATCTCTACAGCGTACAAAGGAGTACAGAAGGTATCTCTACAGCGCACAAAGGAGTACAGAAGGTATCTCTACAGCGCACAAAGGAGTACAGGAAATATCTCTAGAACGTACAAAGGAGTACACGAGGTATCTCTACAGCGTACAAAGGAGTACAGAAGGTATCTCTACAGCGCACAAAGGAGTACAGAAGGTATCTCTACAGCGCACAAAGGAGTACAGAAGGTATCTCTACAGCGCACAAAGAAGTACACGAGGTATCTCTACAGCGCACAAAGGAGTACAGAAGGTATCTCTACAGCGCACAAAGGAGTCCAGGAAATATCTCTAGAACGTACAAAGGAGTACACGAGGTATCTCTACAGCGTACAAAGGAGTACAGAAGGTATCTCTACAGCGCACAAAGGAGTACAGAAGGTATCTCTACAGCGCACAAAGGAGTACAGAAGGTATTTCTACAGCGCACAAAGGAGTACAGAAGGTATCTCTACAGCGCACAAAGGAGTACAGGAAATATCTCTAGAACGTACAAAGGAGTACACGAGGTATCTCTACAGCGTACAAAGGAGTACAGAAGGTATCTCTAAAGCGCACGAAGGAGTACAGAAGGTATCTCTAGAGCGCACAAAGGAGTACACGAGGTATCTCTACAGCGCACAAAGGAGTACAGAAGGTATCTCTACAGCGCACAAAGGAGTACAGAAGGTATCTCTACAGCGCACAAAGGAGTACAGGAAATATCTCTAGAACGTACAAAGGAGTACACGAGGTATCTCTACATCGTACAAAGGAGTACAGAAGGTATCTCTACAGCGCACAAAGGAGTACAGAAGGTATCTCTACAGCGCACAAAGGAGTACAGAAGGTATCTCTACAGCGCACAAAGGAGTACAGAAGGTATCTCTACAGCGCCTAAAGGAGTACAGAAGGTATCTCTAAAGCGCACAAAGGAGTACAGGAAATATCTCTAGAACGTACAAAGGAGTACAGAAGGTATCTCTACAGCGCACAAAGGAGTACAGAAGGTATCTCTACAGCGCACAAAGGAGTACACGAGGTATCTCTACAGCGTACAAAGGAGTACAGAAGGTATCTCTACAGCGCACAAAGGAGTACAGAAGGTATCTCTACAGCGCACAAAGGAGTACACGAGGTATCTCTACAGCGCACAAAGGAGTACAGAAGGTATCTCTACAGCGCACAAAGGAGTAAAGAAGGTATCTCTACAGCGCACAAAGGAGTACAGGAAATATCTCTAGAACGTACACAGGAGTACACGAGGTATCTCTACAGCGTACAAAGGAGTACAGAAGGTATCTCTACAGCGCACAAAGGAGTACAGAAGGTATCTCTACAGCGCACAAAGGAGTACAGAAGGTATCTCTACAGCGCACAAAGGAGTACAGAAGGTATCTCTACTGCGCACAAAGGAGTACAGAAGGTATCTCTACAGCGCACAAAGGAGTACAGGAAATATCTCTAGAACGGACAAAAGAGTACACGAGGTATCTCTACAGCGTACAAAGGAGTACAGAAGGTATCTCTACAGCGCACAAAGGAGTACAGAAGGTATCTCTACAGCGCACAAAGGAGTACAGAAGGTATCTCTACAGCGCACAAAGGAGTACAGAAGGTATCTCTACAGCGCACAAAGGAGTACAGAAGGTATCTCTACAGCGCACAAAGGAGTACAGGAAATATCTCTAGAACGTACAAAGAAGTACAGAAGGTATCTCTACAGCGCACAAAGGAGTACAGAAGGTATCTCTACAGCGCACAAAGGAGTACAGAAGGTATCTCTACAGCGCACAAAGGAGTACAGAAGGTATCTCTACAGCGCACAAAGGAGTACAGGAAATATCTCTAGAACGTACAAAGGAGTACACGAGGTATCTCTACAGCGTACAAAGGAGTACAGAAGGTATCTCTACAGCGCACAAAGGAGTACAGGAAATATCTCTAGAACGTACAAAGGAGTACACGAGGTATCTCTTCAGCGTACAAAGGAGTACAGAAGGTATCTCTAATGCGCACAAAGGAGTACAGAAGGTATCTCTACAGCGCACAAAGGAGTACAGAAGGTATCTCTACAGCGCACAAAGGAGTACAGAAGGTATCTCTAAAGCGCACAAAGGAGTACAGAAGGTATCTCTACAGCGCACAAAGGAGTACAGGAAATATCTCTAGAACGTACAGAGGAGTACACGAGGTATCTCTACAGCGTACAAAGGAGTACAGAAGGTATCTCTACAGCGCACAAAGGAGTACAGAAGGTATCTCTACAGCGCACAAAGGAGTACAGAAGGTATCTCTACGGCGCACAAAGGAGTACAGAAGGTATCTCTACAGCGCACAAAGGAGTACAGGAAATATCTCTAGAACGTTCAAAGGAGTACACGAGGTATCTCTACAGCGTACAAAGGAGTACAGAACGTATCTCTACAGCGCACAAAGGAGTACAGGAAATATCTCTAGAACGTACAAAGGAGTACACGAGGTATCTCTACAGCATACAAAGGAGTACAGAAGGTATCTCTACAGCGCACAAAGGACTACAGAAGGTATCTCTACAGCGCACAAAGGAGTACACAAGGTATCTCTACAGCGCACAAAGGAGTACAGAAGGTATCTCTACAGCGCACAAAGGAGTACAGAAGGTATCTCTACAGCGCACAAAGGAGTACAGGAAATATCTCTAGAACGTACAAAGGAGTACACGAGGTATCTCTACAGCTTACAAAGGAGTACAGAAGGTATCTCTACAGCGCACAAAGGAGTACAGGAAATATCTCTAGAACGTACGAAGGAGTACACGAGGTATCTCTACAGCGTACAAAGGAGTACAGAAGGTATCTCTACAGCGCACAAAGGAGTACAGAAGGTATCTCTACAGCGCACAAAGGAGTACAGAAGTTATCTCTACAGCGCACAAAGGAGTACAGAAGGTATCTCTACAGCGCACAAAGGAGTACAGAAGGTATCTCTACAGCGCACAAAGGAGTACAGAAGGTATCTCTACAGCGCACAAAGGAGTACAGAAGGTATCTCTACAGCGCACAAAGGAGTACAGGAAATATCTCTAGAACGTACAAAGGAGTACACGAGGTTTCTTTACAGCGTACAAAGGAGTACAGAAGGTATCTCTACAGCGCACAAATGAGTACAGAAGGTATCTCTACAGCGCACAAAGAAGTACAGAAGGTATCTCTACAGCGCACAAAGGAGTACAAAAGGTATCTCTACAGCGCACAAAGGAGTACAGGAAATATCTCTAGAACGTACGAAGGAGTACACGAGGTATCTCTACAGCGTACAAAGGAGTACAGAATGTATCTCTACAGCGCACAAAGGAGTACAGAAGGTATCTCTACAGCGCACAAAGGAGTACAGAAGGTATCTCTACAGCGCACAAAGGAGTACAGAAGGAATCTCTACGGCGCACAAAGGAGTACAGAAGGTATCTCTACAGCGCACAAAGGAGTACAGAAGGTATCTCTACAGCGCACAAAGGAGTACAGGAAATATCTCTAGAACGTACAAAGGAGTACACGAGGTATCTCTACAGCGTACAAAGGAGAACAGAAGGTATCTCTAGAGCGCACAAAGGAGTACAGAAGGTATCTCTACAGCGCACAAAGGAGTACAGAAGGTATCTCTACAGCGCACAAAGGAGTACAGAAGGTATCTCTACAGCGCACAAAAGAGTACAGGAAATATCTCTAGAACGTACAAAGGAGTACACGAGGTATCTCTACAGCGTACAAAGGAGTACAGAAGGTATCTTTACAGCGCAAAAAGGAGTACAGAAGGTATCTCTACAGCGTACAAAGGAGTACAGAAGGTATCTCTACAGCGCACAAAGGAGTACAGAAGGTATCTCTACAGCGCAAAAAGGAGTACAGAAGGTATCTCTACAGCGCACAAAGGAGTACAGAAGGTATCTTTACAGCGCACAAAGGAGTACAGAAGGTATCTCTAGTGCGCACAAAGGAGTACAGAAGGTATCTCTACAGCGCACAAAGGAGTACAGAAGGTATCTCTACAGCGCACAAAGGAGTACAGGAAATATCTCTAGAACGTACAAAGGAGTACACGAGGTATCTCTACAGCGTACAAAGGAGTACAGAAGGTATCTCTACAGCGCACAAAGGAGTACAGAAGGTATCACTACAGCGCAAAAAGGAGTACAGAAGGTATCTCTACAGCGCACAAAGGAATACAGAAGGTATCTCTTCAGCGCACAAAGGAGTACAGGAAATATCTCTAGAACGTACAAAGGAGTACACGAGGTATCTCTACAGCGTACAAAGGAGTACAGAAGGTATCTTTACAGCGCACAAAGGAGTACAGAAGGTATCTCTACAGCGCACAAAGGAGTACAGAAGGTATCTCTACAGCGCACAAAGGAGTACAGAAGGTATCTCTAAAGCGCACAAAGGAGTACAGAAGGTATCTCTACAGCGCACAAAGGAGTACAGGAAATATCTCGAGAACGTACAAAGGAGTACACGAGGTATCTCTACAGCGTACAAAGGAGTACAGAAGGTATCTCTACAGCGCACAAAGGAGTATAGAAGGTATCTCTACAGCGCACAAAGGAGTACAGAAGGTATCTCTACGGCGCACAAAGGAGTACAGAAGGTATCTCTACAGCGCACAAAGGAGTACAGGAAATATCTCTAGAACGTACAAAGGAGTACACGAGGTATCTCTACAGCGTACAAAGGAGTACAGAAGGTATCTCTACAGCACACAAAGGAGTACAGGAAATATCTCTAGAACGCACAAAGGAGTACACGAGGTATCTCTACAGCGTACAAAGGAGTACAGAAGGTATCTCTACAGCGCACAGAGGAGTACAGGAAATATCTCTAGAACGTACAAAGGAGTACACGAGGTGTCTCTACAGCGTACAAAGGAGAACAGAAGGTATCCCTACAGCGCACAAAGGAGTACAGAAGGTATCTCTACAGCGCACAAAGGAGTACAGGAAATATCTCTAGAACGTACAAAGGAGTACACGAGGTATCTCTACAGCGTACAAAGGAGTACAGAAGGTATCTCTACAGCGCACAAAGGAGTACAGAAGGTATCTCTACAGCGCACAAAGGAGTACAGAAGTTATCTCTACAGCGCACAAAGGAGTACAGAAGGTATCTCTACAGCGCACAAAGGAGTACAGAAGGTATCTCTACAGCGCACAAAGAAGTACAGAAGGTATCTCTACAGCGCACAAAGGAGTACAGAAGGTATCTCTACAGCGCACAAAGGAGTACAGGAAATATCTCTAGAACGTACAAAGGAGTACACGAGGTATCTCTACAGCGTACAAAGGAGTACAGAAGGTATCTCTACAGCGCACAAAGGAGTACAGGAAATATCTCTAGAACGTACAAAGGAGTACACGAGGTATCTCTACAGCGTACAAAGGAGTACAGAAGGTATCTCTACAGCGCACAAAGGAGTACAGAAGGTATCTCTACAGCGCACAAAGGAGTACACGAGGTATCTCTACAGCGCACAAAGGAGTACAGAAGGTATCTCTACAGCGCACAAAGGAGTACAGAAGGTATCTCTACAGCGCACAAAGGAGTACAGGAAATATCTCTAGAACGTACAAAGGAGTACACGAGGTATCTCTACAGCGTACAAAGGAGTACAGAAGGTATCTCTACAGCGCACAAAGGAGTACAGGAAATATCTCTAGAACGTACAAAGGAGTACACGAGGTATCTCTACAGCGTACAAAGGAGTACAGAAGGTATCTCTACAGCGCACAAAGGAGTACAGAAGGTATCTCTACAGCGCACAAAGGAGTACAGAAGGTATCTCTACAGCGCACAAAGGAGTACAGAAGGTATCTCTACAGCGCACAAAGGAGTACAGAAGGTATCTCTACAGCGCACAAAGGAGTACAGAAGGTATCTCTACAGCGCACAAAGGAGTACAGAAGGTATTTTTACAGCGCACAAAGGAGTACAGGAAATATCTCTAGAACGTACAAAGGAGTACACGAGGTATCTCTACAGCGTACAAAGGAGTACAGAAGGTATCTCTACAGCGCACAAAGGAGTACAGAAGGTATCTCTACAGCGCACAAAGGAGTACAGAAGGTATCTCTACAGCGCACAAAGGAGTACAGAAGGTATCTCTACAGCGCACGAAGGAGTACAGGAAATATCTCTAGAACGTACAAAGGAGTACACGAGGTATCTCTACAGCGTACAAAGGAGTACAGAAGGTATCTCTACAGCGCACAAAGGAGTACAGAAGGTATCTCTACAGCGCACAAAGGAGTACAGAAGGTATCTCTACAGCGCACAAAGGAGTACAGAAGGTATCTCTACAGCGCACAAAGGAGTACAGAAGGTATCTCTACAGCGCACAAAGGAGTACAGAAGGTATCTCTACAGCGCACAAAGGAGTACAGGAAATATGTCTAGAACGTACAAAGGAGTACACGAGGTATCTCTACAGCGTACAAAGGAGTACAGAAGGTATCTCTACAGCGCACAAAAGAGTACAGAAGGTATCTCTACAGCGCACAAAGGAGTACAGAAGGTATCTCTACAGCGCACAAAGGAGTACAGATGGTATCTCTACAGCGCACAAAGGAGTACAGGAAATATCTCTAGAACGTACAAAGGAGTACACGAGGTATCTCTACAGCGTACAAAGGAGTACAGAAGGTATCTCTACAGCGCACAAAGGAGTACAGAAGGTATCTGTACAGCACACAAAGGAGTACAGAAGGTATCTCTACAGCGCACAAAGGAGTACAGAAGGTATCTCTACAGCGCACAAAGGAGTACAGATGGTATCTCTACAGCGCACAAAGGAGTACAGAAGGTATCTCTACAGCGCACAAAGGAGTACAGAAGGTATCTCTACAGCGCACAAAGGAGTACAGAAGGTATCTCTATAGCGCACAAAGGAGTACAGAAGGTATCTCTACAGCGCACAAAGGAGTACAGAAGGTATCTCTACAGCGCACAAAGAAGAACAGAAGGTATCTCTACAGCGCACAAAGGAGTACAGAAGGTATCTCTACACCGCACAAAGGAGTACAGAAGGTATCTCTACAGCGCACAAAGGAGTACAAGAAATATCTCTAGAACGTACAAAGGAGTACACGAGGTATCTCTACAGCGTACAAAGGAGTACAGAAGGTATCTCTACAGCGCACAAAGGAGTACAGAAGGTATCTCTACAGCGCACAAAGGAGTACAGGAAATATCTCTAGAACGTACAAAGGAGTACACGAGGTATCTCTACAGCGTACAAAGGAGTACAGAAGGTATCTCTACAGCGCACAAAGGGGTACAGAAGGTATCTCTACAGCGCACAAAGGAGTACAGAAGGTATCTCTACAGCGCACAAAGAAGTACACGAGGTATCTCTACAGCGCACAAAGGAGTACAGAAGGTATCTACAGCGCACAAAGGAGTACAGGAAATATCTCTAGAACGTACAAAGGAGTACACGAGGTATCTCTACAGCGTACAAAGGAGTACAGAAGGTATCTCTACAGCGCACAAAGGAGTACAGAAGGTATCTCTACAGCGCACAAAGGAGTACAGAAGGTATTTCTACAGCGCACAAAGGAGTACAGAAGGTATCTCTACAGCGCACAAAGGAGTACAGGAAATATCTCTAGAACGTACAAAGGAGTACACGAGGTATCTCTACAGCGTACAAAGGAGTACAGAAGGTATCTCTAAAGCGCACGAAGGAGTACAGAAGGTATCTCTAGAGCGCACAAAGGAGTACACGAGGTATCTCTACAGCGCACAAAGGAGTACAGAAGGTATCTCTACAGCGCACAAAGGAGTACAGAAGGTATCTCTACAGCGCACAAAGGAGTACAGGAAATATCTCTAGAACGTACAAAGGAGTACACGAGGTATCTCTACATCGTACAAAGGAGTACAGAAGGTATCTCTACAGCGCACAAAGGAGTACAGAAGGTCTCTCTACAGCGCACAAAGGAGTACAGAAGGTATCTCTACAGCGCACAAAGGAGTACAGAAGGTATCTCTACAGCGCCTAAAGGAGTACAGAAGGTATCTCTAAAGCGCACAAAGGAGTACAGGAAATATCTCTAGAACGTACAAAGGAGTACAGAAGGTATCTCTACAGCGCACAAAGGAGTACAGAAGGTATCTCTACAGCGCACAAAGGAGTACACGAGGTATCTCTACAGCGTACAAAGGAGTACAGAAGGTATCTCTACAGCGCACAAAGGAGTACAGAAGGTATCTCTACAGCGCACAAAGGAGTACACGAGGTATCTCTACAGCGCACAAAGGAGTACAGAAGGTATCTCTACAGCGCACAAAGGAGTAAAGAAGGTATCTCTACAGCGCACAAAGGAGTACAGGAAATATCTCTAGAACGTACACAGGAGTACACGAGGTATCTCTACAGCGTACAAAGGAGTACAGAAGGTATCTCTACAGCGCACAAAGGAGTACAGAAGGTATCTCTACAGCGCACAAAGGAGTACAGAAGGTATCTCTACAGCGCACAAAGGAGTACAGAAGGTATCTCTACTGCGCACAAAGGAGTACAGAAGGTATCTCTACAGCGCACAAAGGAGTACAGGAAATATCTCTAGAACGGACAAAAGAGTACACGAGGTATCTCTACAGCGTACAAAGGAGTACAGAAGGTATCTCTACAGCGCACAAAGGAGTACAGAAGGTATCTCTACAGCGCACAAAGGAGTACAGAAGGTATCTCTACAGCGCACAAAGGAGTACAGAAGGTATCTCTACAGCGCACAAAGGAGTACAGAAGGTATCTCTACAGCGCACAAAGGAGTACAGGAAATATCTCTAGAACGTACAAAGAAGTACAGAAGGTATCTCTACAGCGCACAAAGGAGTACAGAAGGTATCTCTACAGCGCACAAAGGAGTACAGAAGGTATCTCTACAGCGCACAAAGGAGTACAGAAGGTATCTCTACAGCGCACAAAGGAGTACAGGAAATATCTCTAGAACGTACAAAGGAGTACACGAGGTATCTCTACAGCGTACAAAGGAGTACAGAAGGTATCTCTACAGCGCACAAAGGAGTACAGGAAATATCTCTAGAACGTACAAAGGAGTACACGAGGTATCTCTACAGCGTACAAAGGAGTACAGAAGGTATCTCTAATGCGCACAAAGGAGTACAGAAGGTATCTCTACAGCGCACAAAGGAGTACAGAAGGTATCTCTACAGCGCACAAAGGAGTACAGAAGGTATCTCTAAAGCGCACAAAGGAGTACAGAAGGTATCTCTACAGCGCACAAAGGAGTACAGGAAATATCTCTAGAACGTACAGAGGAGTACACGAGGTATCTCTACAGCGTACAAAGGAGTACAGAAGGTATCTCTACAGCGCACAAAGGAGTACAGAAGGTATCTCTACAGCGCACAAAGGAGTACAGAAGGTATCTCTACGGCGCACAAAGGAGTACAGAAGGTATCTCTACAGCGCACAAAGGAGTACAGGAAATATCTCTAGAACGTTCAAAGGAGTACACGAGGTATCTCTACAGCGTACAAAGGAGTACAGAAGGTATCTCTACAGCGCACAAAGGAGTACAGGAAATATCTCTAGAACGTACAAAGGAGTACACGAGGTATCTCTACAGCATACAAAGGAGTACAGAAGGTATCTCTACAGCGCACAAAGGACTACAGAAGGTATCTCTACAGCGCACAAAGGAGTACACAAGGTATCTCTACAGCGCACAAAGGAGTACAGAAGGTATCTCTACAGCGCACAAAGGAGTACAGAAGGTATCTCTACAGCGCACAAAGGAGTACAGGAAATATCTCTAGAACGTACAAAGGAGTACACGAGGTATCTCTACAGCTTACAAAGGAGTACAGAAGGTATCTCTACAGCGCACAAAGGAGTACAGGAAATATCTCTAGAACGTACAAAGGAGTACACGAGGTATCTCTACAGCGTACAAAGGAGTACAGAAGGTATCTCTACAGCGCACAAAGGAGTACAGAAGGTATCTCTACAGCGCACAAAGGAGTACAGAAGTTATCTCTACAGCGCACAAAGGAGTACAGAAGGTATCTCTACAGCGCACAAAGGAGTACAGAAGGTATCTCTACAGCGCACAAAGGAGTACAGAAGGTATCTCTACAGCGCACAAAGGAGTACAGAAGGTATCTCTACAGCGCACAAAGGAGTACAGGAAATATCTCTAGAACGTACAAAGGAGTACACGAGGTTTCTCTACAGCGTACAAAGGAGTACAGAAGGTATCTCTACAGCGCACAAATGAGTACAGAAGGTATCTCTACAGCGCACAAAGGAGTACAGAAGGTATCTCTACAGCGCACAAAGGAGTACAAAAGGTATCTCTACAGCGCACAAAGGAGTACAGGAAATATCTCTAGAACGTACGAAGGAGTACACGAGGTATCTCTACAGCGTACAAAGGAGTACAGAATGTATCTCTACAGCGCACAAAGGAGTACAGAAGGTATCTCTACAGCGCACAAAGGAGTACAGAAGGTATCTCTACAGCGCACAAAGGAGTACAGAAGGAATCTCTACGGCGCACAAAGGAGTACAGAAGGTATCTCTACAGCGCACAAAGGAGTACAGAAGGTATCTCTACAGCGCACAAAGGAGTACAGGAAATATCTCTAGAACGTACAAAGGAGTACACGAGGTATCTCTACAGCGTACAAAGGAGAACAGAAGGTATCTCTAGAGCGCACAAAGGAGTACAGAAGGTATCTCTACAGCGCACAAAGGAGTACAGAAGGTATCTCTACAGCGCACAAAGGAGTACAGAAGGTATCTCTACAGCGCACAAAAGAGTACAGGAAATATCTCTAGAACGTACAAAGGAGTACACGAGGTATCTCTACAGCGTACAAAGGAGTACAGAAGGTATCTTTACAGCGCAAAAAGGAGTACAGAAGGTATCTCTACAGCGTACAAAGGAGTACAGAAGGTATCTCTACAGCGCACAAAGGAGTACAGAAGGTATCTCTACAGCGCAAAAAGGAGTACAGAAGGTATCTCTACAGCGCACAAAGGAGTACAGAAGGTATCTTTACAGCGCACAAAGGAGTACAGAAGGTATCTCTAGTGCGCACAAAGGAGTACAGAAGGTATCTCTACAGCGCACAAAGGAGTACAGAAGGTATCTCTACAGCGCACAAAGGAGTACAGGAAATATCTCTAGAACGTACAAAGGAGTACACGAGGTATCTCTACAGCGTACAAAGGAGTACAGAAGGTATCTCTACAGCGCACAAAGGAGTACAGAAGGTATCACTACAGCGCAAAAAGGAGTACAGAAGGTATCTCTACAGCGCACAAAGGAATACAGAAGGTATCTCTTCAGCGCACAAAGGAGTACAGGAAATATCTCTAGAACGTACAAAGGAGTACACGAGGTATCTCTACAGCGTACAAAGGAGTACAGAAGGTATCTTTACAGCGCACAAAGGAGTACAGAAGGTATCTCTACAGCGCACAAAGGAGTACAGAAGGTATCTCTACAGCGCACAAAGGAGTACAGAAGGTATCTCTAAAGCGCACAAAGGAGTACAGAAGGTATCTCTACAGCGCACAAAGGAGTACAGGAAATATCTCGAGAACGTACAAAGGAGTACACGAGGTATCTCTACAGCGTACAAAGGAGTACAGAAGGTATCTCTACAGCGCACAAAGGAGTACAGAAGGTATCTCTACAGCGCACAAAGGAGTACAGAAGGTATCTCTACGGCGCACAAAGGAGTACAGAAGGTATCTCTACAGCGCACAAAGGAGTACAGGAAATATCTCTAGAACGTACAAAGGAGTACACGAGGTATCTCTACAGCGTACAAAGGAGTACAGAAGGTATCTCTACAGCACACAAAGGAGTACAGGAAATATCTCTAGAACGCACAAAGGAGTACACGAGGTATCTCTACAGCGTACAAAGGAGTACAGAAGGTATCTCTACAGCGCACAAAGGACTACAGAAGGTATCTCTACAGCGCACAAAGGAGTACACGAGGTATCTCTACAGAGCACAAAGGAGTACAGAAGGTATCTCTACAGCGCACAAAGGAGTACAGAAGGTATCTCTACAGCGCACAAAGGAGTACAGGAAATATCTCTAGAACGTAAAAAGGAGTACACGAGGTATCTCTACAGCGTACAAAGGAGTACAGAAGGTATCTCTACAGCGCACAAAGGAGTACAGGAAATATCTCTAGAACGTACAAAGGAGTACACTAGGTATCTCTACAGCGTACAAAGGAGTACAGAAGGTATCTCTACAGCGCACAAAGGAGTACAGAAGGTATCTCTACAGCGCACAAAGGAGTACAGAAGTTATCTCTACAGCGCACAAAGGAGTACAGAAGGTCTCTCTACAGCGCACAAAGGAGTACAGAAGGTATCTCTACAGCGCACAAAGGAGTACAGAAGGTATCTCTACAGCGCACAAAGGAGTACAGAAGGTATCTCTACAGCGCACAAAGGAGTACAGGAAATATCTCTAGAACGTACAAAGGAGTACACGAGGTTTCTCTACAGCGTACAAAGGAGTACAGAAGGTATCTCTACAGCGCACAAATGAGTACAGAAGGTATCTCTACAGCGCACAAAGGAGTACAGAAGGTATCTCTACAGCGCACAAAGGAGTACAAAAGGTATCTCTACAGCGCACAAAGGAGTACAGGAAATATCTCTAGAACGTACAAAGGAGTACACGAGGTATCTCTACAGCGTACAAAGGAGTACAGAATGTATCTCTACAGCGCACAAAGGAGTACAGAAGGTATCTCTACAGCGCACAAAGGAGTACAGAAGGTATCTCTACAGCGCACAAAGGAGTACAGAAGGAATCTCTACAGCGCACAAAGGAGTACAGAAGGTATCTCTACAGCGCACAAAGGAGTACAGAAGGTATCTCTACAGCGCACAAAGGAGTACAGGAAATATCTCTAGAACGTACAAAGGAGTACACGAGGTATCTCTACAGCGTACAAAGGAGAACAGAAGGTATCTCTAGAGCGCACAAAGGAGTACAGAAGGTATCTCTACAGCGCACAAAGGAGTACAGAAGGTATCTCTACAGCGCACAAAGGAGTACAGAAGGTATCTCTACAGCGCACAAAGGAGTACAGGAAATATCTCTAGAACGTACAAAGGAGTACACGAGGTATCTCTACAGCGTACAAAGGAGTACAGAAGGTATCTTTACAGCGCACAAAGGAGTACAGAAGGTATCTCTACAGCGCACAAAGGAGTACAGAAGGTATCTCTACAGCGCACAAAGGAGTACAGAAGGTATCTCTACAGCGCACAAGGGAGTACAGAAGGTATCTCTACAGCGCACAAAGGAGTACAGAAGGTATCTCTACAGCGCACAAAGGAGTACAGAAGGTATCTCTACAGCGCACAAAGGAGTACAGAAGGTATCTCTACAGCGCACAAAGGAGTACAGAACGTATCTCTACAGCGCACAAAGGAGTACAGGAAATATCTCTAGAACGTACAAAGGAGTACACGAGGTATCTCTACAGCGTACAAAGGAGTACAGAAGGTATCTCTACAGCGCACAAAGGAGTACAGAAGGTATCACTACAGCGCAAAAAGGAGTACAGAAGGTATCTCTACAGCGCACAAAGGAGTACAGAAGGTATCTCTTCAGCGCACAAAGGAGTACAGGAAATATCTCTAGAACGTACAAAGGAGTACACGAGGTATCTCTACAGCGTACAAAGGAGTACAGAAGGTATCTCTACAGCGCACAAAGGAGTACAGAAGGTATCTCTACAGCGCACAAAGGAGTACAGAAGGTATCTCTACAGCGCACAATGGAGTACAGAAGGTATCTCTACAGCGCACAAAGGAGTACAGAAGGTATCTCTACAGCGCACAAAGGAGTACAAAAGGTATCTCTACAGCGCACAAAGGAGTACAGAAGGTATCTCTACAGTGCACAAAGGAGTACAGAAGGTATCTCTGCAGCGCACAAAGGAGTACAGAAGGTATCTCTACAGCGCACAAAGGAGTACAGGAAATATCTCTAGAACGTACAAAGGAGTACACGGGGTATCTCTACAGCGTACAAAGGAGTACGGAAGGTATCTTTACAGCGCACAAAGGAGTACAGAAGGTATCTCTACAGCGCACAAAGGAGTACAGGAGGTATCTCTACAGCGCACAAAGGAGTACAGAAGGTATCTCAACAGCGCACAAAGGAGTACAGAAGGTATCTCTACAGCGCACAAAGGAGTACAGAAGGTATCTCTACAGCGCACAAAGGAGTACAGAAGGTATCTCTACAGCGCACAAAGGAGTACAGAAGGTATCTCTACAGCGCACAAAGGAGTACAGAAGGTATCTCTACAGCGCACAAAGGAGTACAGGAAATATCTCTAAAACGTACAAAGGAGTACTCGAGGTATCTCTACAGCGTACAAAGGAGTACAGAAGGTATCTCTACAGCGCACAAAGGAGTACAGAAGGTATCTCTACAGCGCACAAAGGAGTACAGAAGGTATCTCTACAGCGCACAAAGGAGTACAGAAGGTATCTCTACAGCGCACAAAGGAGTACAGGAAATATCTCTAGAACGTACAAAGGAGTACACGAGGTATCTCTTCAGCGTACAAAGGAGTACAGAAGGTATCTCTACAGCGCACAAAGGAGTACAGAAGGTATTTTTACAGCGCACAAAGGAGTACAGAAGGTATCTCTACAGCGCACAAAGGAGTACAGAAGGTATCTCTATAGCGCACAAAGGAGTACACGAGGTATCTCTACAGCGCACAAAGGAGTACAGAAGGTATCTCTACAGCGCACAAAGGAGTACAGAAGGTATCTCTACAGCGCACAAAGGAGTACAGAAGGTATCTCTACAGCGCACAAAGGAGTACACGAGGTATCTCTACAGCGCACAAAGGAGTACAGAAGGTATCTCTACAGCGCACAAAGGAGTACAGGAAATATCTCTAGAACGTACAAAGGAGTACACGAGGTATCTCCACAGCGTACAAAGGAGTACAGAAGGTATCTCTACAGCGCACAAAGGAGTACAGAAGGTATCTCTACAGCGCACAAAGGAGTACAGAAGGTATCTCTACAGCGCACAAAGGAGTACAGAAGGTATCTCTACAGCGCACAAAGGAGTACAGGAAATATCTCTAGAACGTACAAAGGAGTACACGAGGTATCTCTACAGCGTACAAAGGAGTACAGAAGGTATCTCTACAGCGCACAAAGGAGTACAGAAGGTATCTCTACAGCGCACAAAGGAGTACACGAGGTATCTCTACAGCGCACAAAGGAGTACAGAAGGTATCTCTACAGCGCACAAAGGAGTACAGAAGGTATCTCTACAGCGCACAAAGGAGTACAGGCAATATCTCTAGAACGTACAAAGGAGTACATGAGGTATCTCTACAGCGTACAAAGGAGTACAGAAGGTATCTCTACAGCGCACAAAGGAGTACAGAAGGTATCTCTACAGCGCACAAAGGAGTACAGAAGGTATCTCTACAGCGCACAAAGGAGTACAGAAGGTATCTCTACAGCGCACAAAGGAGTACAGAAGGTATCTCTACAGCGCACAAAGGAGTACAGGAAATATCTCTAGAACGTACAAAGGAGTACACGAGGTATCTCTACAGCGTACAAAGGAGTACAGAAGGTATCTCTACAGCGCACAAAGGAGTACAGAAGGTATCTCTACAGCGCACAAAGGAGTACAGAAGGTATCTCTACAGCGCACAAAGGAGTACAGAAGGTATGACTACAGCGCACAAAGGAGTACAGAAGGTATCTCTACAGCGCACAAAGGAGTACAGGAAATATCTCTAGAACGTTCAAAGGAGTACACGAGGTGTCTCTACAGCGTACAAAGGAGAACAGAAGGTATCCCTACAGCGCACAAAGGAGTACAGAAGGTATCTCTACAGCGCACAAAGGAGTACAGGAAATATCTCTAGAACGTACAAAGGAGTACACGAGGTATCTCTACAGCGTACAAAGGAGTACAGAAGGTATCTCTACAGCGCACAAAGGAGTACAGAAGGTATCTCTACAGCGCACAAAGGAGTACAGAAGTTATCTCTACAGCGCACAAAGGAGTACAGAAGGTATCTCTACAGCGCACAAAGGAGTACAGAAGGTATCTCTACAGCGCACAAAGAAGTACAGAAGGTATCTCTACAGCGCACAAAGGAGTACAGAAGGTATCTCTACAGCGCACAAAGGAGTACAGGAAATATCTCTAGAACGTACAAAGGAGTACACGAGGTATCTCTACAGCGTACAAAGGAGTACAGAAGGTATCTCTACAGCGCACAAAGGAGTACAGGAAATATCTCTAGAACGTACAAAGGAGTACACGAGGTATCTCTACAGCGTACAAAGGAGTACAGAAGGTATCTCTACAGCGCACAAAGGAGTACAGAAGGTATCTCTACAGCGCACAAAGGAGTACACGAGGTATCTCTACAGCGCACAAAGGAGTACAGAAGGTATCTCTACAGCGCACAAAGGAGTACAGAAGGTATCTCTACAGCGCACAAAGGAGTACAGGAAATATCTCTAGAACGTACAAAGGAGTACACGAGGTATCTCTACAGCGTACAAAGGAGTACAGAAGGTATCTCTACAGCGCACAAAGGAGTACAGGAAATATCTCTAGAACGTACAAAGGAGTACACGAGGTATCTCTACAGCGTACAAAGGAGTACAGAAGGTATCTCTACAGCGCACAAAGGAGTACAGAAGGTATCTCTACAGCGCACAAAGGAGTACAGAAGGTATCTCTACAGCGCACAAAGGAGTACAGAAGGTATCTCTACAGCGCACAAAGGAGTACAGAAGGTATCTCTACAGCGCACAAAGGAGTACAGAAGGTATCTCTACAGCGCACAAAGGAGTACAGAAGGTATTTTTACAGCGCACAAAGGAGTACAGGAAATATCTCTAGAACGTACAAAGGAGTACACGAGGTATCTCTACAGCGTACAAAGGAGTACAGAAGGTATCTCTACAGCGCACAAAGGAGTACAGAAGGTATCTCTACAGCGCACAAAGGAGTACAGAAGGTATCTCTACAGCGCACAAAGGAGTACAGAAGGTATCTCTACAGTGCACGAAGGAGTACAGGAAATATCTCTAGAACGTACAAAGGAGTACACGAGGTATCTCTACAGCGTACAAAGGAGTACAGAAGGTATCTCTACAGCGCACAAAGGAGTACAGAAGGTATCTCTACAGCGCACAAAGGAGTACAGAAGGTATCTCTACAGCGCACAAAGGAGTACAGAAGGTATCTCTACAGCGCACAAAGGAGTACAGAAGGTATCTCTACAGCGCACAAAGGAGTACAGAAGGTATCTCTACAGCGCACAAAGGAGTACAGGAAATATGTCTAGAACGTACAAAGGAGTACACGAGGTATCTCTACAGCGTACAAAGGAGTACAGAAGGTATCTCTACAGCGCACAAAAGAGTACAGAAGGTATCTCTACAGCGCACAAAGGAGTACAGAAGGTATCTCTACAGCGCACAAAGGAGTACAGATGGTATCTCTACAGCGCACAAAGGAGTACAGGAAATATCTCTAGAACGTACAAAGGAGTACACGAGGTATCTCTACAGCGTACAAAGGAGTACAGAAGGTATCTCTACAGCGCACAAAGGAGTACAGAAGGTATCTGTACAGCACACAAAGGAGTACAGAAGGTATCTCTACAGCGCACAAAGGAGTACAGAAGGTATCTCTACAGCGCACAAAGGAGTACAGATGGTATCTCTACAGCGCACAAAGGAGTACAGAAGGTATCTCTACAGCGCACAAAGGAGTACAGAAGGTATCTCTACAGCGCACAAAGGAGTACAGAAGGTATCTCTATAGCGCACAAAGGAGTACAGAAGGTATCTCTACAGCGCACAAAGGTGTACAGAAGGTATCTCTACAGCGCACAAAGAAGAACAGAAGGTATCTCTACAGCGCACAAAGGAGTACAGAAGGTATCTCTACAGCGCACAAAGGAGTACAGAAGGTATCTCTACAGCGCACAAAGGAGTACAAGAAATATCTCTAGAACGTACAAAGGAGTACACGAGGTATCTCTACAGCGTACAAAGGAGTACAGAAGGTATCTCTACAGCGCACAAAGGAGTACAGAAGGTATCTCTACAGCGCACAAAGGAGTACAGGAAATATCTCTAGAACGTACAAAGGAGTACACGAGGTATCTCTACAGCGTACAAAGGAGTACAGAAGGTATCTCTACAGCGCACAAAGGAGTACAGAAGGTATCTCTACAGCGCACAAAGGAGTACAGAAGGTATCTCTACAGCGCACAAAGAAGTACACGAGGTATCTCTACAGCGCACAAAGGAGTACAGAAGGTATCTCTACAGCGCACAAAGGAGTACAGGAAATATCTCTAGAACGTACAAAGGAGTACACGAGGTATCTCTACAGCGTACAAAGGAGTACAGAAGGTATCTCTAGAGCGCACAAAGGAGTACACGAGGTATCTCTACAGCGCACAAAGGAGTACAGAAGGTATCTCTACAGCGCACAAAGGAGTACAGAAGGTATCTCTACAGCGCACAAAGGAGTACAGGAAATATCTCTAGAACGTACAAAGGAGTACACGAGGTATCTCTACATCGTACAAAGGAGTACAGAAGGTATCTCTACAGCGCACAAAGGAGTACAGAAGGTATCTCTACAGCGCACAAAGGAGTACAGAAGGTATCTCTACAGCGCACAAAGGAGTACAGAAGGTATCTCTACAGCGCCTAAAGGAGTACAGAAGGTATCTCTAAAGCGCACAAAGGAGTACAGGAAATATCTCTAGAACGTACAAAGGAGTACAGAAGGTATCTCTACAGCGCACAAAGGAGTACAGAAGGTATCTCTACAACGCACAAAGGAGTACACGAGGTATCTCTACAGCGTACAAAGGAGTACAGAAGGTATCTCTACAGCGCACAAAGGAGTACAGAAGGTATCTCTACAGCGCACAAAGGAGTACACGAGGTATCTCTACAGCGCACAAAGGAGTACAGAAGGTATCTCTACAGCGCACAAAGGAGTAAAGAAGGTATCTCTACAGCGCACAAAGGAGTACAGGAAATATCTCTAGAACGTACACAGGAGTACACGAGGTATCTCTACAGCGTACAAAGGAGTACAGAAGGTATCTCTACAGCGCACAAAGGAGTACAGAAGGTATCTCTACAGCGCACAAAGGAGTACAGAAGGTATCTCTACAGCGCACAAAGGAGTACAGAAGGTATCTCTACTGCGCACAAAGGAGTACAGAAGGTATCTCTACAGCGCACAAAGGAGTACAGGAAATATCTCTAGAACGGACAAAAGAGTACACGAGGTATCTCTACAGCGTACAAAGGAGTACAGAAGGTATCTCTACAGCGCACAAAGGAGTACAGAAGGTATCTCTACAGCGCACAAAGGAGTACAGAAGGTATCTCTACAGCGCACAAAGGAGTACAGAAGGTATCTCTACAGCGCACAAAGGAGTACAGAAGGTATCTCTACAGCGCACAAAGGAGTACAGGAAATATCTCTAGAACGTACAAAGAAGTACAGAAGGTATCTCTACAGCGCACAAAGGAGTACAGAAGGTATCTCTACAGCGCACAAAGGAGTACAGAAGGTATCTCTACAGCGCACAAAGGAGTACAGAAGGTATCTCTACAGCGCACAAAGGAGTACAGAAGGTATCTCTACAGCGCACAAAGGAGTACAGAAGGTATCTCTACAGCGCACAAAGGAGTACAGAAGGTATCTCTACAGCGCACAAAGGAGTACAGAAGGTATCTCTACAGCGCACAAAGGAGTACAGGAAATATGTCTAGAACGTACAAAGGAGTACACGAGGTATCTCTACAGCGTACAAAGGAGTACAGAAGGTATCTCTACAGCGCACAAAAGAGTACAGAAGGTATCTCTACAGCGCACAAAGGAGTACAGAAGGTATCTCTACAGCGCACAAAGGAGTACAGATGGTATCTCTACAGCGCACAAAGGAGTACAGGAAATATCTCTAGAACGTACAAAGGAGTACACGAGGTATCTCTACAGCGTACAAAGGAGTACAGAAGGTATCTCTACAGCGCACAAAGGAGTACAGAAGGTATCTGTACAGCACACAAAGGAGTACAGAAGGTATCTCTACAGCGCACAAAGGAGTACAGAAGGTATCTCTACAGCGCACAAAGGAGTACAGATGGTATCTCTACAGCGCACAAAGGAGTACAGAAGGTATCTCTACAGCGCACAAAGGAGTACAGAAGGTATCTCTACAGCGCACAAAGGAGTACAGAAGGTATCTCTATAGCGCACAAAGGAGTACAGAAGGTATCTCTACAGCGCACAAAGGTGTACAGAAGGTATCTCTACAGCGCACAAAGAAGAACAGAAGGTATCTCTACAGCGCACAAAGGAGTACAGAAGGTATCTCTACAGCGCACAAAGGAGTACAGAAGGTATCTCTACAGCGCACAAAGGAGTACAAGAAATATCTCTAGAACG
This sequence comes from Morinoia aosen, assembly GCA_030386875.1. NCBI lineage: Eukaryota > Metazoa > Arthropoda > Malacostraca > Amphipoda > Talitridae > Morinoia > Morinoia aosen. The sequence goes on along the minus strand of CM059576.1, from coordinate 55,235,833 downwards.
TACAAAGGAGTACACGAGGTATCTCTACAGCGTACAAAGGAGTACAGAAGGTATCTCTACAGCGCACAAAGGAGTACAGAAGGTATCTCTACAGCGCACAAAGGAGTACAGGAAATATCTCTAGAACGTACAAAGGAGTACACGAGGTATCTCTACAGCGTACAAAGGAGTACAGAAGGTATCTCTACAGCGCACAAAGGAGTACAGAAGGTATCTCTACAGCGCACAAAGGAGTACAGAAGGTATCTCTACAGCGCACAAAGAAGTACACGAGGTATCTCTACAGCGCACAAAGGAGTACAGAAGGTATCTCTACAGCGCACAAAGGAGTACAGGAAATATCTCTAGAACGTACAAAGGAGTACACGAGGTATCTCTACAGCGTACAAAGGAGTACAGAAGGTATCTCTAGAGCGCACAAAGGAGTACACGAGGTATCTCTACAGCGCACAAAGGAGTACAGAAGGTATCTCTACAGCGCACAAAGGAGTACAGAAGGTATCTCTACAGCGCACAAAGGAGTACAGGAAATATCTCTAGAACGTACAAAGGAGTACACGAGGTATCTCTACATCGTACAAAGGAGTACAGAAGGTATCTCTACAGCGCACAAAGGAGTACAGAAGGTATCTCTACAGCGCACAAAGGAGTACAGAAGGTATCTCTACAGCGCACAAAGGAGTACAGAAGGTATCTCTACAGCGCCTAAAGGAGTACAGAAGGTATCTCTAAAGCGCACAAAGGAGTACAGGAAATATCTCTAGAACGTACAAAGGAGTACAGAAGGTATCTCTACAGCGCACAAAGGAGTACAGAAGGTATCTCTACAACGCACAAAGGAGTACACGAGGTATCTCTACAGCGTACAAAGGAGTACAGAAGGTATCTCTACAGCGCACAAAGGAGTACAGAAGGTATCTCTACAGCGCACAAAGGAGTACACGAGGTATCTCTACAGCGCACAAAGGAGTACAGAAGGTATCTCTACAGCGCACAAAGGAGTAAAGAAGGTATCTCTACAGCGCACAAAGGAGTACAGGAAATATCTCTAGAACGTACACAGGAGTACACGAGGTATCTCTACAGCGTACAAAGGAGTACAGAAGGTATCTCTACAGCGCACAAAGGAGTACAGAAGGTATCTCTACAGCGCACAAAGGAGTACAGAAGGTATCTCTACAGCGCACAAAGGAGTACAGAAGGTATCTCTACTGCGCACAAAGGAGTACAGAAGGTATCTCTACAGCGCACAAAGGAGTACAGGAAATATCTCTAGAACGGACAAAAGAGTACACGAGGTATCTCTACAGCGTACAAAGGAGTACAGAAGGTATCTCTACAGCGCACAAAGGAGTACAGAAGGTATCTCTACAGCGCACAAAGGAGTACAGAAGGTATCTCTACAGCGCACAAAGGAGTACAGAAGGTATCTCTACAGCGCACAAAGGAGTACAGAAGGTATCTCTACAGCGCACAAAGGAGTACAGGAAATATCTCTAGAACGTACAAAGAAGTACAGAAGGTATCTCTACAGCGCACAAAGGAGTACAGAAGGTATCTCTACAGCGCACAAAGGAGTACAGAAGGTATCTCTACAGCGCACAAAGGAGTACAGAAGGTATCTCTACAGCGCACAAAGGAGTACAGGAAATATCTCTAGAACGTACAAAGGAGTACACGAGGTATCTCTACAGCGTACAAAGGAGTACAGAAGGTATCTCTACAGCGCACAAAGGAGTACAGGAAATATCTCTAGAACGTACAAAGGAGTACACGAGGTATCTCTACAGCGTACAAAGGAGTACAGAAGGTATCTCTAATGCGCACAAAGGAGTACAGAAGGTATCTCTACAGCGCACAAAGGAGTACAGAAGGTATCTCTACAGCGCACAAAGGAGTACAGAAGGTATCTCTAAAGCGCACAAAGGAGTACAGAAGGTATCTCTACAGCGCACAAAGGAGTACAGGAAATATCTCTAGAACGTACAGAGGAGTACACGAGGTATCTCTACAGCGTACAAAGGAGTACAGAAGGTATCTCTACAGCGCACAAAGGAGTACAGAAGGTATCTCTACAGCGCACAAAGGAGTACAGAAGGTATCTCTACGGCGCACAAAGGAGTACAGAAGGTATCTCTACAGCGCACAAAGGAGTACAGGAAATATCTCTAGAACGTTCAAAGGAGTACACGAGGTATCTCTACAGCGTACAAAGGAGTACAGAAGGTATCTCTACAGCGTACAAAGGAGTACAGAAGGTATCTTTACAGCGCACAAAGGAGTACAGAAGGTATCTCTACAGCGCACAAAGGAGTACAGAAGGTATCTCTACAGCGCACAAAGGAGTACAGAAGGTATCTCTAAAGCGCACAAAGGAGTACAGAAGGTATCTCTACAGCGCACAAAGGAGTACAGGAAATATCTCGAGAACGTACAAAGGAGTACACGAGGTATCTCTACAGCGTACAAAGGAGTACAGAAGGTATCTCTACAGCGCACAAAGGAGTACAGAAGGTATCTCTACAGCGCAAAAAGGAGTACAGAAGGTATCTCTACGGCGCACAAAGGAGTACAGAAGGTATCTCTACAGCGCACAAAGGAGTACAGGAAATATCTCTAGAACGTACAAAGGAGTACACGAGGTATCTCTACAGCGTACAAAGGAGTACAGAAGGTATCTCTACAGCACACAAAGGAGTACAGGAAATATCTCTAGAACGCACAAAGGAGTACACGAGGTATCTCTACAGCGTACAAAGGAGTACAGAAGGTATCTCTACAGCGCACAAAGGACTACAGAAGGTATCTCTACAGCGCACAAAGGAGTACACGAGGTATCTCTACAGAGCACAAAGGAGTACAGAAGGTATCTCTACAGCGCACAAAGGAGTACAGAAGGTATCTCTACAGCGCACAAAGGAGTACAGGAAATATCTCTAGAACGTAAAAAGGAGTACACGAGGTATCTCTACAGCGTACAAAGGAGTACAGAAGGTATCTCTACAGCGCACAAAGGAGTACAGGAAATATCTCTAGAACGTACAAAGGAGTACACTAGGTATCTCTACAGCGTACAAAGGAGTACAGAAGGTATCTCTACAGCGCACAAAGGAGTACAGAAGGTATCTCTACAGCGCACAAAGGAGTACAGAAGTTATCTCTACAGCGCACAAAGGAGTACAGAAGGTCTCTCTACAGCGCACAAAGGAGTACAGAAGGTATCTCTACAGCGCACAAAGGAGTACAGAAGGTATCTCTACAGCGCACAAAGGAGTACAGAAGGTATCTCTACAGCGCACAAAGGAGTACAGGAAATATCTCTAGAACGTACAAAGGAGTACACGAGGTTTCTCTACAGCGTACAAAGGAGTACAGAAGGTATCTCTACAGCGCACAAATGAGTACAGAAGGTATCTCTACAGCGCACAAAGGAGTACAGAAGGTATCTCTACAGCGCACAAAGGAGTACAAAAGGTATCTCTACAGCGCACAAAGGAGTACAGGAAATATCTCTAGAACGTACAAAGGAGTACACGAGGTATCTCTACAGCGTACAAAGGAGTACAGAATGTATCTCTACAGCGCACAAAGGAGTACAGAAGGTATCTCTACAGCGCACAAAGGAGTACAGAAGGTATCTCTACAGCGCACAAAGGAGTACAGAAGGAATCTCTACAGCGCACAAAGGAGTACAGAAGGTATCTCTACAGCGCACAAAGGAGTACAGAAGGTATCTCTACAGCGCACAAAGGAGTACAGGAAATATCTCTAGAACGTACAAAGGAGTACACGAGGTATCTCTACAGCGTACAAAGGAGAACAGAAGGTATCTCTAGAGCGCACAAAGGAGTACAGAAGGTATCTCTACAGCGCACAAAGGAGTACAGAAGGTATCTCTACAGCGCACAAAGGAGTACAGAAGGTATCTCTACAGCGCACAAAGGAGTACAGGAAATATCTCTAGAACGTACAAAGGAGTACACGAGGTATCTCTACAGCGTACAAAGGAGTACAGAAGGTATCTTTACAGCGCACAAAGGAGTACAGAAGGTATCTCTACAGCGCACAAAGGAGTACAGAAGGTATCTCTACAGCGCACAAAGGAGTACAGAAGGTATCTCTACAGCGCACAAGGGAGTACAGAAGGTATCTCTACAGCGCACAAAGGAGTACAGAAGGTATCTCTACAGCGCACAAAGGAGTACAGAAGGTATCTCTACAGCGCACAAAGGAGTACAGAAGGTATCTCTACAGCGCACAAAGGAGTACAGAAGGTATCTCTACAGCGCACAAAGGAGTACAGGAAATATCTCTAGAACGTACAAAGGAGTACACGAGGTATCTCTACAGCGTACAAAGGAGTACAGAAGGTATCTCTACAGCGCACAAAGGAGTACAGAAGGTATCACTACAGCGCAAAAAGGAGTACAGAAGGTATCTCTACAGCGCACAAAGGAGTACAGAAGGTATCTCTTCAGCGCACAAAGGAGTACAGGAAATATCTCTAGAACGTACAAAGGAGTACACGAGGTATCTCTACAGCGTACAAAGGAGTACAGAAGGTATCTCTACAGCGCACAAAGGAGTACAGAAGGTATCTCTACAGCGCACAAAGGAGTACAGAAGGTATCTCTACAGCGCACAATGGAGTACAGAAGGTATCTCTACAGCGCACAAAGGAGTACAGAAGGTATCTCTACAGCGCACAAAGGAGTACAAAAGGTATCTCTACAGCGCACAAAGGAGTACAGAAGGTATCTCTACAGTGCACAAAGGAGTACAGAAGGTATCTCTGCAGCGCACAAAGGAGTACAGAAGGTATCTCTACAGCGCACAAAGGAGTACAGGAAATATCTCTAGAACGTACAAAGGAGTACACGGGGTATCTCTACAGCGTACAAAGGAGTACGGAAGGTATCTTTACAGCGCACAAAGGAGTACAGAAGGTATCTCTACAGCGCACAAAGGAGTACAGGAGGTATCTCTACAGCGCACAAAGGAGTACAGAAGGTATCTCAACAGCGCACAAAGGAGTACAGAAGGTATCTCTACAGCGCACAAAGGAGTACAGAAGGTATCTCTACAGCGCACAAAGGAGTACAGAAGGTATCTCTACAGCGCACAAAGGAGTACAGAAGGTATCTCTACAGCGCACAAAGGAGTACAGAAGGTATCTCTACAGCGCACAAAGGAGTACAGGAAATATCTCTAAAACGTACAAAGGAGTACTCGAGGTATCTCTACAGCGTACAAAGGAGTACAGAAGGTATCTCTACAGCGCACAAAGGAGTACAGAAGGTATCTCTACAGCGCACAAAGGAGTACAGAAGGTATCTCTACAGCGCACAAAGGAGTACAGAAGGTATCTCTACAGCGCACAAAGGAGTACAGGAAATATCTCTAGAACGTACAAAGGAGTACACGAGGTATCTCTTCAGCGTACAAAGGAGTACAGAAGGTATCTCTACAGCGCACAAAGGAGTACAGAAGGTATTTTTACAGCGCACAAAGGAGTCCAGAAGGTATCTCTACAGCGCACAAAGGAGTACAGAAGGTATCTCTATAGCGCACAAAGGAGTACACGAGGTATCTCTACAGCGCACAAAGGAGTACAGAAGGTATCTCTACAGCGCACAAAGGAGTACAGAAGGTATCTCTACAGCGCACAAAGGAGTACAGAAGGTATCTCTACAGCGCACAAAGGAGTACACGAGGTATCTCTACAGCGCACAAAGGAGTACAGAAGGTATCTCTACAGCGCACAAAGGAGTACAGGAAATATCTCTAGAACGTACAAAGGAGTACACGAGGTATCTCCACAGCGTACAAAGGAGTACAGAAGGTATCTCTACAGCGCACAAAGGAGTACAGAAGGTATCTCTACAGCGCACAAAGGAGTACAGAAGGTATCTCTACAGCGCACAAAGGAGTACAGAAGGTATCTCTACAGCGCACAAAGGAGTACAGGAAATATCTCTAGAACGTACAAAGGAGTACACGAGGTATCTCTACAGCGTACAAAGGAGTACAGAAGGTATCTCTACAGCGCACAAAGGAGTACAGAAGGTATCTCTACAGCGCACAAAGGAGTACACGAGGTATCTCTACAGCGCACAAAGGAGTACAGAAGGTATCTCTACAGCGCACAAAGGAGTACAGAAGGTATCTCTACAGCGCACAAAGGAGTACAGGCAATATCTCTAGAACGTACAAAGGAGTACATGAGGTATCTCTACAGCGTACAAAGGAGTACAGAAGGTATCTCTACAGCGCACAAAGGAGTACAGAAGGTATCTCTACAGCGCACAAAGGAGTACAGAAGGTATCTCTACAGCGCACAAAGGAGTACAGAAGGTATCTCTACAGCGCACAAAGGAGTACAGAAGGTATCTCTACAGCGCACAAAGGAGTACAGGAAATATCTCTAGAACGTACAAAGGAGTACACGAGGTATCTCTACAGCGTACAAAGGAGTACAGAAGGTATCTCTACAGCGCACAAAGGAGTACAGAAGGTATCTCTACAGCGCACAAAGGAGTACAGAAGGTATCTCTACAGCGCACAAAGGAGTACAGAAGGTATGACTACAGCGCACAAAGGAGTACAGAAGGTATCTCTACAGCGCACAAAGGAGTACAGGAAATATCTCTAGAACGTTCAAAGGAGTACACGAGGTGTCTCTACAGCGTACAAAGGAGAACAGAAGGTATCCCTACAGCGCACAAAGGAGTACAGAAGGTATCTCTACAGCGCACAAAGGAGTACAGGAAATATCTCTAGAACGTACAAAGGAGTACACGAGGTATCTCTACAGCGTACAAAGGAGTACAGAAGGTATCTCTACAGCGCACAAAGGAGTACAGAAGGTATCTCTACAGCGCACAAAGGAGTACAGAAGTTATCTCTACAGCGCACAAAGGAGTACAGAAGGTATCTCTACAGCGCACAAAGGAGTACAGAAGGTATCTCTACAGCGCACAAAGAAGTACAGAAGGTATCTCTACAGCGCACAAAGGAGTACAGAAGGTATCTCTACAGCGCACAAAGGAGTACAGGAAATATCTCTAGAACGTACAAAGGAGTACACGAGGTATCTCTACAGCGTACAAAGGAGTACAGAAGGTATCTCTACAGCGCACAAAGGAGTACAGGAAATATCTCTAGAACGTACAAAGGAGTACACGAGGTATCTCTACAGCGTACAAAGGAGTACAGAAGGTATCTCTACAGCGCACAAAGGAGTACAGAAGGTATCTCTACAGCGCACAAAGGAGTACACGAGGTATCTCTACAGCGCACAAAGGAGTACAGAAGGTATCTCTACAGCGCACAAAGGAGTACAGAAGGTATCTCTACAGCGCACAAAGGAGTACAGGAAATATCTCTAGAACGTACAAAGGAGTACACGAGGTATCTCTACAGCGTACAAAGGAGTACAGAAGGTATCTCTACAGCGCACAAAGGAGTACAGGAAATATCTCTAGAACGTACAAAGGAGTACACGAGGTATCTCTACAGCGTACAAAGGAGTACAGAAGGTATCTCTACAGCGCACAAAGGAGTACAGAAGGTATCTCTACAGCGCACAAAGGAGTACAGAAGGTATCTCTACAGCGCACAAAGGAGTACAGAAGGTATCTCTACAGCGCACAAAGGAGTACAGAAGGTATCTCTACAGCGCACAAAGGAGTACAGAAGGTATCTCTACAGCGCACAAAGGAGTACAGAAGGTATTTTTACAGCGCACAAAGGAGTACAGGAAATATCTCTAGAACGTACAAAGGAGTACACGAGGTATCTCTACAGCGTACAAAGGAGTACAGAAGGTATCTCTACAGCGCACAAAGGAGTACAGAAGGTATCTCTACAGCGCACAAAGGAGTACAGAAGGTATCTCTACAGCGCACAAAGGAGTACAGAAGGTATCTCTACAGTGCACGAAGGAGTACAGGAAATATCTCTAGAACGTACAAAGGAGTACACGAGGTATCTCTACAGCGTACAAAGGAGTACAGAAGGTATCTCTACAGCGCACAAAGGAGTACAGAAGGTATCTCTACAGCGCACAAAGGAGTACAGAAGGTATCTCTACAGCGCACAAAGGAGTACAGAAGGTATCTCTACAGCGCACAAAGGAGTACAGAAGGTATCTCTACAGCGCACAAAGGAGTACAGAAGGTATCTCTACAGCGCACAAAGGAGTACAGGAAATATGTCTAGAACGTACAAAGGAGTACACGAGGTATCTCTACAGCGTACAAAGGAGTACAGAAGGTATCTCTACAGCGCACAAAAGAGTACAGAAGGTATCTCTACAGCGCACAAAGGAGTACAGAAGGTATCTCTACAGCGCACAAAGGAGTACAGATGGTATCTCTACAGCGCACAAAGGAGTACAGGAAATATCTCTAGAACGTACAAAGGAGTACACGAGGTATCTCTACAGCGTACAAAGGAGTACAGAAGGTATCTCTACAGCGCACAAAGGAGTACAGAAGGTATCTGTACAGCACACAAAGGAGTACAGAAGGTATCTCTACAGCGCACAAAGGAGTACAGAAGGTATCTCTACAGCGCACAAAGGAGTACAGATGGTATCTCTACAGCGCACAAAGGAGTACAGAAGGTATCTCTACAGCGCACAAAGGAGTACAGAAGGTATCTCTACAGCGCACAAAGGAGTACAGAAGGTATCTCTATAGCGCACAAAGGAGTACAGAAGGTATCTCTACAGCGCACAAAGGTGTACAGAAGGTATCTCTACAGCGCACAAAGAAGAACAGAAGGTATCTCTACAGCGCACAAAGGAGTACAGAAGGTATCTCTACAGCGCACAAAGGAGTACAGAAGGTATCTCTACAGCGCACAAAGGAGTACAAGAAATATCTCTAGAACGTACAAAGGAGTACACGAGGTATCTCTACAGCGTACAAAGGAGTACAGAAGGTATCTCTACAGCGCACAAAGGAGTACAGAAGGTATCTCTACAGCGCACAAAGGAGTACAGGAAATATCTCTAGAACGTACAAAGGAGTACACGAGGTATCTCTACAGCGTACAAAGGAGTACAGAAGGTATCTCTACAGCGCACAAAGGAGTACAGAAGGTATCTCTACAGCGCACAAAGGAGTACAGAAGGTATCTCTACAGCGCACAAAGAAGTACACGAGGTATCTCTACAGCGCACAAAGGAGTACAGAAGGTATCTCTACAGCGCACAAAGGAGTACAGGAAATATCTCTAGAACGTACAAAGGAGTACACGAGGTATCTCTACAGCGTACAAAGGAGTACAGAAGGTATCTCTAGAGCGCACAAAGGAGTACACGAGGTATCTCTACAGCGCACAAAGGAGTACAGAAGGTATCTCTACAGCGCACAAAGGAGTACAGAAGGTATCTCTACAGCGCACAAAGGAGTACAGGAAATATCTCTAGAACGTACAAAGGAGTACACGAGGTATCTCTACATCGTACAAAGGAGTACAGAAGGTATCTCTACAGCGCACAAAGGAGTACAGAAGGTATCTCTACAGCGCACAAAGGAGTACAGAAGGTATCTCTACAGCGCACAAAGGAGTACAGAAGGTATCTCTACAGCGCCTAAAGGAGTACAGAAGGTATCTCTAAAGCGCACAAAGGAGTACAGGAAATATCTCTAGAACGTACAAAGGAGTACAGAAGGTATCTCTACAGCGCACAAAGGAGTACAGAAGGTATCTCTACAACGCACAAAGGAGTACACGAGGTATCTCTACAGCGTACAAAGGAGTACAGAAGGTATCTCTACAGCGCACAAAGGAGTACAGAAGGTATCTCTACAGCGCACAAAGGAGTACACGAGGTATCTCTACAGCGCACAAAGGAGTACAGAAGGTATCTCTACAGCGCACAAAGGAGTAAAGAAGGTATCTCTACAGCGCACAAAGGAGTACAGGAAATATCTCTAGAACGTACACAGGAGTACACGAGGTATCTCTACAGCGTACAAAGGAGTACAGAAGGTATCTCTACAGCGCACAAAGGAGTACAGAAGGTATCTCTACAGCGCACAAAGGAGTACAGAAGGTATCTCTACAGCGCACAAAGGAGTACAGAAGGTATCTCTACTGCGCACAAAGGAGTACAGAAGGTATCTCTACAGCGCACAAAGGAGTACAGGAAATATCTCTAGAACGGACAAAAGAGTACACGAGGTATCTCTACAGCGTACAAAGGAGTACAGAAGGTATCTCTACAGCGCACAAAGGAGTACAGAAGGTATCTCTACAGCGCACAAAGGAGTACAGAAGGTATCTCTACAGCGCACAAAGGAGTACAGAAGGTATCTCTACAGCGCACAAAGGAGTACAGAAGGTATCTCTACAGCGCACAAAGGAGTACAGGAAATATCTCTAGAACGTACAAAGAAGTACAGAAGGTATCTCTACAGCGCACAAAGGAGTACAGAAGGTATCTCTACAGCGCACAAAGGAGTACAGAAGGTATCTCTACAGCGCACAAAGGAGTACAGAAGGTATCTCTACAGCGCACAAAGGAGTACAGGAAATATCTCTAGAACGTACAAAGGAGTACACGAGGTATCTCTACAGCGTACAAAGGAGTACAGAAGGTATCTCTACAGCGCACAAAGGAGTACAGGAAATATCTCTAGAACGTACAAAGGAGTACACGAGGTATCTCTACAGCGTACAAAGGAGTACAGAAGGTATCTCTAATGCGCACAAAGGAGTACAGAAGGTATCTCTACAGCGCACAAAGGAGTACAGAAGGTATCTCTACAGCGCACAAAGGAGTACAGAAGGTATCTCTAAAGCGCACAAAGGAGTACAGAAGGTATCTCTACAGCGCACAAAGGAGTACAGGAAATATCTCTAGAACGTACAGAGGAGTACACGAGGTATCTCTACAGCGTACAAAGGAGTACAGAAGGTATCTCTACAGCGCACAAAGGAGTACAGAAGGTATCTCTACAGCGCACAAAGGAGTACAGAAGGTATCTCTACGGCGCACAAAGGAGTACAGAAGGTATCTCTACAGCGCACAAAGGAGTACAGGAAATATCTCTAGAACGTTCAAAGGAGTACACGAGGTATCTCTACAGCGTACAAAGGAGTACAGAAGGTATCTCTACAGCGCACAAAGGAGTACAGGAAATATCTCTAGAACGTACAAAGGAGTACACGAGGTATCTCTACAGCGTACAAAGGAGTACAGAAGGTATCTCTACAGCGCACAAAGGACTACAGAAGGTATCTCTACAGCGCACAAAGGAGTACACAAGGTATCTCTACAGCGCACAAAGGAGTACAGAAGGTATCTCTACAGCGCACAAAGGAGTACAGAAGGTATCTCTACAGCGCACAAAGGAGTACAGGAAATATCTCTAGAACGTACAAAGGAGTACACGAGGTATCTCTACAGCTTACAAAGGAGTACAGAAGGTATCTCTACAGCGCACAAAGGAGTACAGGAAATATCTCTAGAACGTACAAAGGAGTACACGAGGTATCTCTACAGCGTACAAAGGAGTACAGAAGGTATCTCTACAGCGCACAAAGGAGTACAGAAGGTATCTCTACAGCGCACAAAGGAGTACAGAAGGTATCTCTACAGCGCACAAAGGAGTACAGAAGGTATCTCTACAGCGCACAAAGGAGTACAGGAAATATCTCTAGAACGTACAAAGGAGTACACGAGGTATCTCTACAGCGTACAAAGGAGTACAGAAGGTATCTCTACAGCGCACAAAGGAGTACAGAAGGTATCTCTACAGCGCACAAAGGAGTACACGAGGTATCTCTACAGCGCACAAAGGAGTACAGAAGGTATCTCTACAGCGCACAAAGGAGTACAGAAGGTATCTCTACAGCGCACAAAGGAGTACAGGCAATATCTCTAGAACGTACAAAGGAGTACATGAGGTATCTCTACAGCGTACAAAGGAGTACAGAAGGTATCTCTACAGCGCACAAAGGAGTACAGAAGGTATCTCTACAGCGCACAAAGGAGTACAGAAGGTATCTCTACAGCGCACAAAGGAGTACAGAAGGTATCTCTACAGCGCACAAAGGAGTACAGAAGGTATCTCTACAGCGCACAAAGGAGTACAGGAAATATCTCTAGAACGTACAAAGGAGTACACGAGGTATCTCTACAGCGTACAAAGGAGTACAGAAGGTATCTCTACAGCGCACAAAGGAGTACAGGAAATATCTCTAGAACGTACAAAGGAGTACACGAGGTATCTCTACAGCGTACAAAGGAGAACAGAAGGTATCTCTAGAGCGCACAAAGGAGTACAGAAGGTATCTCTACAGCGCACAAAGGAGTACAGAAGGTATCTCTACAGCGCACAAAGGAGTACAGAAGGTATCTCTACAGCGCACAAAAGAGTACAGGAAATATCTCTAGAACGTACAAAGGAGTACACGAGGTATCTCTACAGCGTACAAAGGAGTACAGAAGGTATCTTTACAGCGCAAAAAGGAGTACAGAAGGTATCTCTACAGCGTACAAAGGAGTACAGAAGGTATCTCTACAGCGCACAAAGGAGTACAGAAGGTATCTCTACAGCGCAAAAAGGAGTACAGAAGGTATCTCTACAGCGCACAAAGGAGTACAGAAGGTATCTTTACAGCGCACAAAGGAGTACAGAAGGTATCTCTAGTGCGCACAAAGGAGTACAGAAGGTATCTCTACAGCGCACAAAGGAGTACAGAAGGTATCTCTACAGCGCACAAAGGAGTACAGGAAATATCTCTAGAACGTACAAAGGAGTACACGAGGTATCTCTACAGCGTACAAAGGAGTACAGAAGGTATCTCTACAGCGCACAAAGGAGTACAGAAGGTATCACTACAGCGCAAAAAGGAGTACAGAAGGTATCTCTACAGCGCACAAAGGAATACAGAAGGTATCTCTTCAGCGCACAAAGGAGTACAGGAAATATCTCTAGAACGTACAAAGGAGTACACGAGGTACCTCTACAGCGTACAAAGGAGTACAGAAGGTATCTTTACAGCGCACAAAGGAGTACAGAAGGTATCTCTACAGCGCACAAAGGAGTACAGAAGGTATCTCTACAGCGCACAAAGGAGTACAGAAGGTATCTCTAAAGCGCACAAAGGAGTACAGAAGGTATCTCTACAGCGCACAAAGGAGTACAGGAAATATCTCGAGAACGTACAAAGGAGTACACGAGGTATCTCTACAGCGTACAAAGGAGTACAGAAGGTATCTCTACAGCGCACAAAGGAGTACAGAAGGTATCTCTACAGCGCACAAAGGAGTACAGAAAGTATCTCTACGGCGCACAAAGGAGTACAGAAGGTATCTCTACAGCGCACAAAGGAGTACAGGAAATATCTCTAGAACGTACAAAGGAGTACACGAGGTATCTCTACAGCGTACAAAGGAGTACAGAAGGTATCTCTACAGCACACAAAGGAGTACAGGAAATATCTCTAGAACGCACAAAGGAGTACACGAGGTATCTCTACAGCGTACAAAGGAGTACAGAAGGTATCTCTACAGCGCACAAAGGACTACAGAAGGTATCTCTACAGCGCACAAAGGAGTACACGAGGTATCTCTACAGAGCACAAAGGAGTACAGAAGGTATCTCTACAGCGCACAAAGGAGTACAGAAGGTATCTCTACAGCGCACAAAGGAGTACAGGAAATATCTCTAGAACGTAAAAAGGAGTACACGAGGTATCTCTACAGCGTACAAAGGAGTACAGAAAGTATCTCTACAGCGCACAAAGGAGTACAGGAAATATCTCTAGAACGTACAAAGGAGTACACTAGGTATCTCTACAGCGTACAAAGGAGTACATAAGGTATCTCTACAGCGCACAAAGGAGTACAGAAGGTATCTCTACAGTGCACAAAGGAGTACAGAAGTTATCTCTACAGCGCACAAAGGAGTACAGAAGGTATCTCTACAGCGCACAAAGGAGTACAGAAGGTATCTCTACAGCGCACAAAGGAGTACAGAAGGTATCTCTACAGCGCACAAAGGAGTACAGAAGGTATCTCTACAGCGCACAAAGGAGTACAGGAAATATCTCTAGAACGTACAAAGGAGTACACGAGGTTTCTCTACAGCGTACAAAGGAGTACAGAAGGTATCTCTACAGCGCACAAATGAGTACAGAAGGTATCTCTACAGCGCACAAAGGAGTACAGAAGGTATCTCTACAGCGCACAAAGGAGTACAAAAGGTATCTCTACAGCGCACAAAGGAGTACAGGAAATATCTCTAGAACGTACAAAGGAGTACACGAGGTATCTCTACAGCGTACAAAGGAGTACAGAATGTATCTCTACAGCGCACAAAGGAGTACAGAAGGTATCTCTACAGCGCACAAAGGAGTACAGAAGGTATCTCTACAGCGCACAAAGGAGTACAGAAGGAATCTCTACAGCGCACAAAGGAGTACAGAAGGTATCTCTACAGCGCACAAAGGAGTACAGAAGGTATCTCTACAGCGCACAAAGGAGTACAGGAAATATCTCTAGAACGTACAAAGGAGTACACGAGGTATCTCTACAGCGTACAAAGGAGAACAGAAGGTATCTCTAGAGCGCACAAAGGAGTACAGAAGGTATCTCTACAGTGCACAAAGGAGTACAGAAGGTATCTCTGCAGCGCACAAAGGAGTACAGAAGGTATCTCTACAGCGCACAAAGGAGTACAGGAAATATCTCTAGAACGTACAAAGGAGTACACGAGGTATCTCTACAGCGTACAAAGGAGTACGGAAGGTATCTCTACAGCGCACAAAGGAGTACAGAAGGTATCTCTACAGCGCACAAAGGAGTACAGGAGGTATCTCTACAGCGCACAAAGGAGTACAGAAGGTATCTCAACAGCGCACAAAGGAGTACAGGAAATATCTCTAGAACGTACAAAGGAGTACACGAGGTATCTCTACAGCGTACAAAGGAGTACAGAAGGTATCTCTACAGCGCACAAAGGAGTACAGGAAATATCTCTAGAACGTACAAAGGAGTACACGAGGTATCTCTACAGCGTACAAAGGAGTACAGAAGGTATCTCTACAGCGCACAAAGGAGTACAGAAGGTATCTCTACAGCGCACAAAGGAGTACACGAGGTATCTCTACAGCGCACAAAGGAGTACAGAAGGTATCTCTACAGCGCACAAAGGAGTACAGAAGGCATCTCTACAGCGCACAAAGGAGTACAGGAAATATCTCTAGAACGTACAAAGGAGTACACGAGGTATCTCTACAGCGTACAAAGGAGTACATAAGGTATCTCTACAGCGCACAAAGGAGTACAGAAGGTATCTCTACAGCGCACAAAGGAGTACAGAAGGTATCTCTACAGCGCACAAAGGAGTACAGAAGGTATCTCTACAGCGCACAAAGGAGTACAGGGAATATCTCTAGCACGTACAAAGGAGTACACGAGGTATCTCTACAGCGTACGAAGGAGTACAGAAGGTATCTCTACAGCGCACATAGGAGTACAGAAGGTATCTCTACAGCGCACAAGGGAGTACAGAAGGTATCTCTACAGCGCACAAAGGAGTACAGAAGGTATCTTTACAGCGCACAAAGGAGTACACGAGGTATCTCTACAGCGCACAAAGGAGTACAGAAGGTATCTCTACAGCGCACAAAGGAGTACAGAAGGTATCTCTACAGCGCACAAAGGAGTACAGAAGGTATCTCTACATCGCACAAAAAAGTACAGGAAATATCTCTAGAACGTACAAAGGAGTACACGAGGTATCTCTACAGCGTACAAAGGAGTACAGAAGGTATCTCTACAGCGCACAAAGGAGTACAGAAGGTATCTCTACAGCGCACAAAGGAGTACAGAAGGTATCTCTACAGCGCACAAAGGAGTACAGAAGGTATATCTACAGCGCACAAAGGAGTACAGGAAATATCTCTAGAACGTACAAAGGAGTACAGAAGGTATCTCTACAGCGCACAAAGGAGTACAGAAGGTATCTCTACAGCGCACAAAGGAGTACAGAAGGTATCTCTACAGCGCACAAAGGAGTACAGGAAATATCTCTAGAACGTACAAAGGAGTACAGAAGGTATCTCTACAGCGCACGAAAGAGTACAGAAGGTATCTCTACAGCGCACAAAGGAGTACAGAAGGTATCTCTACAGCGCACAAAGGAGTACAGAAGGTATCTCTACAGCGCACAAAGGAGTACAGGAAATATCTCTAGAACGTACAAAGGAGTACACGAGGTATCTCTACAGCGTACAAAGGAGTACAGAAGGTATCTCTACAGCGCACAAAGGAGTACAGAAGGTATCTCTACAGCGCACAAAGGAGTACAGAAGGTATCTCTACAGCGCACAAAGGAGTACAGAAGGTATCTCTACAGCGCACATAGGAGTACAGGAAATATCTCTAGAACGTACGAAGGAGTACACGAGGTATCTCTACAGCGTACAAAGGAGTACAGAAGGTATCTCTACAGCGCACAAAGGAGTACAGAAGGTATCTCTACAGCGCACAAAGGAGTACAGAAGGTATCTCTACAGCGCACAAAGGAGTACAGAAGGTATCTCTACAGCGCACAAAGGAGTACAGGAAATATCTCTAGAACGTACAAAGGAGTACACGAGGTATCTCTACAGCGTACAAAGGAGTACAGAAGGTATCTCTACAGCGCACAAAGGAGTACAGGAAATATCTCTAGAACGTACAAAGGAGTACACGAGGTATCTCTACAGCGTACAAAGGAGTACAGAAGGTATCTCTGCAGCGCACAAAGGAGTACAGAAGGTATCTCTACAGCGCACAAAGGAGTACAGGAAATATCTCTAGAACGTACAAAGGAGTACACGAGGTATCTCTACAGCGTACAAAGGAGTACGGAAGGTATCTTTACAGCGCGCAAAGGAGTACAGAAGGTATCTCTACAGCGCACAAAGGAGTACAGGAGGTATCTCTACAGCGCACAAAGGAGTACAGAAGGTATCTCAACAGCGCACAAAGGAGTACAGGAAATATCTCTAGAACGTACAAAGGAGTACACGAGGTATCTCTACAGCGTACAAAGGAGTACAGAAGGTATCTCTACAGCGCACAAAGGAGTACAGGAAATATCTCTAGAACGTACAAAGGAGTACACGAGGTATCTCTACAGCGTACAAAGGAGTACAGAAGGTATCTCTACAGCGCACAAAGGAGTACAGAAGGTATCTCTACAGCGCACAAAGGAGTACACGAGGTATCTCTACAGCGCACAAAGGAGTACAGAATGTATCTCTACAGCGCACAAAGGAGTACAGAAGGCATCTCTACAGCGCACAAAGGAGTACAGGAAATATCTCTAGAACGTACAAAGGAGTACACGAGGTATCTCTACAGCGTACAAAGGAGTACATAAGGTATCTCTACAGCGCACAAAGGAGTACAGAAGGTATCTCTACAGCGCACAAAGGAGTACAGAAGGTATCTCTACAGCGCACAAAGGAGTACAGAAGGTATCTCTACAGCGCACAAAGGAGTACAGGAAATATCTCTAGCACGTACAAAGGAGTACACGAGGTATCTCTACAGCGTACGAAGGAGTACAGAAGGTATCTCTACAGCGCACATAGGAGTACAGAAGGTATCTCTACAGCGCACAAGGGAGTACAGAAGGTATCTCTACAGCGCACAAAGGAGTACAGAAGGTATCTTTACAGCGCACAAAGGAGTACACGAGGTATCTCTACAGCGCACAAAGGAGTACAGAAGGTATTTCTACAGCGCACAAAGGAGTACAGAAGGTATCTCTACAGCGCACAAAGGAGTACAGAAGGTATCTCTACAGCGCACAAAGGAGTACAGGAAATATCTCTAGAACGTACAAAGGAGTAAACGAGGTATCTCTACAGCGTACAAAGGTGTACAGAAGGTATCTCTACAGCGCACAAAGGAGTACAGAAGGTATCTCTACAGCGCACAAAGGAGTACAGAAGGTATCTCTACAGCGCACAAAGGAGTACAGAAGGTATCTCTACAGCGCACAAAGGAGTACAGGAAATATCTCTAGAACGTACAAAGGAGTACAGAAGGTATCTCTACAGCGCACAAAGGAGTACAGAAGGTATCTCTACAGCGCACAAAGGTGTACAGAAGGTATCTCTACAGCGCACAAAGGAGTACACGAGGTATCTCTACAGCGTACAAAGGAGTACAGAAGGTATCTCTACAGCGCACAAAGGAGTACAGAAGGTATCTCTACAGCGCACAAAGGAGTACAGAAGGTACCTCTACAGCGCACAAAGGAGTACAGGAAATATCTCTAGAACGTACAAAGGAGTACAGAAGGTATCTCTACAGCGCACAAAGGAGTACAGAAGGTATCTCTACAGCGCACAAAGGAGTACAGAAGGTATCTCTACAGCGCACAAAGGAGTACAGAAGGTATATCTACAGCGCACAAAGGAGTACAGGAAATATCTCTAGAACGTACAAAGGAGTACACGAGGTATCTCTACAGCGTACAAAGGAGTACAGAAGGTATCTCTACAGCGCACAAAGGAGTACAGAAGGTATCTCTACAGCGCACAAAGGAGTACAGAAGGTATCTCTACAGCGCACAAAGGAGTACAGAAGGTATCTATACAGCGCACAAAGGAGTACAGAAGGTATCTCTACAGCGCACAAAGGAGTACAGAAGGTATCTCTACAGCGCACAAAGGAGTACAGAAGGTATCTCTACAGCGCACAAAGGAGTACAGAAGGTATCTCTACAGCGCACAAAGGAGTACAGGAAATATCTCTAGAACGTACATAGGAGTACACGAGGTATCTCTACAGCGTACAAAGGAGTACAGAAGGTATCTCTACAACGCACAAAGAAGTACAGAAGGTATCTCTACAGCGCACAAAGGAGTACAGGAAATATCTCTAGAACGTACAAAGGAGTACACGAGGTATCTCTACAGCGTACAAAGGAGTACAGAAGGTATCTCTACAGCGCACAAAGGAGTACAGAAGGTATCTCTACAGCGCACAAAGGAGTACAGAAAGTATCTCTACAGCGCACAAAGGAGTACAGGAAATATCTCTAGAACGTACAAAGGAGTACACGAGGTATCTCTACAGCGTACAAAGGAGTACAGAAGGTATCTCTACAGCGCACAAAGGAGTACAGAAGGTATCTCTACAGCGCACAAAGGAGTACAGAAGGTATCTCTACAGCGCACAGAGGAGTACAGAAGGTATCTCTACAGCGCACAAAGGAGTACAGGAAATATCTCTAGAACGTACAAAGGAGTACACGAGGTATCTCTACAGCGTACAAAGGAGTATAGAAGGTATCTCTACAGCGCACAAAGGAGTACAGAAGGTATCTCTACAGCGCACAAAGGAGTACACGAGGTATCTCGACAGCGCACAAAGGAGTACAGAAGGTATCTCTACAGCGCACAAAGGAGTACAGAAGGTATCTCTACATCGCACAAAAAAGTACAGGAAATATCTCTAGAACGTACAAAGGAGTACACGAGGTATATCTACAGCGTACAAAGGAGTACAGAAGGTATCTCTACAGCGCACAAAGGAGTACAGAAGGTATCTATACAGCGCACAAAGGAGTACAGAAGGTATATCTACAGCGCACAAAGGAGTACAGGAAATATCTCTAGAACGTACAAAGGAGTACAGAAGGTATCTCTACAGCGCACAAAGGAGTACAGAAGGTATCTCTACAGCGCACAAAGGAGTACACGAGGTATCTCTACAGCGTACAAAGGAGTACAGAAGGTATCTCTACAATGCACAAAGGAGTACAGAAGGTATCTCTACAGCGCACAAAGGAGTACAGAAGGTATCTCTACAGCGCACAAAGGAGTACAGGAAATATCTCTAGAACGTACAAAGGAGTACAGAAGGTATCTCTACAGCGCACGAAAGAGTACAGAAGGTATCTCTACAGCGCACAAAGGAGTACAGAAGGTATCTCTACAGCGCACAAAGGAGTACAGAAGGTATCTCTACAGCGCACAAAGGAGTACAGGAAATATCTCTAGAACGTACAAAGGAGTACACGAGGTATCTCTACAGCGTACAAAGGAGTACAGAAGGTATCTCTACAGCGCACAAAGGAGTACAGAAGGTATCTCTACAGCGCACAAAGGAGTACAGAAGGTATCTCTACAGCGCACAAAGGAGTACAGAAGGTATCTCTACAGCGCACAAAGGAGTACAGAAGGTATCTCTACAGCGCACAAAGGAGTACAGGAAATATCTCTAGAACGTACAAAGGAGTACACGAGTTATCTCTACAGCGTACAAAGGAGTACAGAAGGTATCTCTACAGCGCACAAAGAAGTACAGAAGGTATCTCTACAGCGCAAAAAGGAGTACAGGAAATATCTCTAGAACGTACAAAGGAGTACACGAGGTATCTCTACAGCGTACAAAGGAGTACAGGAGGTATCTCTACAGCGCACAAAGGAGTACAGAAGGTATCTCTACAGCGCACAAAGGAGTACAGAAGGTATCTCTACAGCGCACAAAGGAGTACACGAGGTATCTCTACAGCGCACAAAGGAGTACAGAAGGTATCTCTACAGCGCACAAAGGAGTACAGGAAATATCTCTAGAACGTACAAAGGAGTACACGAGGTATCTCTACAGCGTTCAAAGGAGTACAGAAGGTATCTCTACAGCGCAGAAAGGAGTACAGAAGGTCTCTCTACAGCGCACAAAGGAGTACAGAAGGTATCTCTACAGCGCACAGAGGAGTACAGAAGGTATCTCTACAGCGCACAAAGGAGTACAGGAAATATCTCTAGAACGTACAAAGGAGTACACGAGGTATCTCTACAGCGTACAAAGGAGTATAGAAGGTATCTCTACAGCGCACAAAGGAGTACAGAAGGTATCTCTACAGCGCACAAAGGAGTACACGAGGTATCTCGACAGCGCACAAAGGAGTACAGAAGGTATCTCTACAGCGCACAAAGGAGTACAGAAGGTATCTCTACAGCGCACAAAGGAGTACAGAAGGTATCACTACAGCGCACAAAGGAGTACAGGAAATATCTCTAGAACGTACAAAGGAGTACACGAGTTATCTCTACAGCGTACAAAGGAGTACAGAAGGTATCTCTACAGCGCACAAAGGAGTACAGAAGGTATCTCTACAGCGCACAAAGGAGTACAGAAGTTATCTCTACAGCGCACAAAGGAGTACAGAAGGTATCTCTACAGCGCACAAAGGAGTACAGAAGGTATCTCTACAGCGCACAAAGGAGTACAGGAAATATCTCTAGAACGTACAAAGGAGTACACGAGGTGTCTCTACAGCGTACAAAGGAGTACAGAAGGTATCTCTACAGCGCACAAAGGAGTACAGAAGGTATCTCTACAGCGCACAAAGGAGTACAGAAGGTATCTCTACAGCGCACAAAGGAGTACAGAAGGTATCTCTACAGCGCACAAAGGAGTACAGGAAATATCTCTAGAACGTACAAAGGAGTACACGAGGTATCTCTACAGCGTACAAAGAAGTACAGAAGGTATCTCTACAGCGCACAAAGGAGTACAGGAAATATCTCTAGAACGTACAAAGGAGTACACGAGGTATCTCTACAGCGTACAAAGGAGAACAGAAGGTATCTCTACAGCGCACAAAGGACTACAGAAGGTATCTCTACAGCGCACAAAGGAGTACACGAGGTATCTCTACAGCGCACAAAGGAGTACAGAAGGTATCTCTACAGCGCACAAAATAGTACAAAAGGTATCTCTACAGCGCACAAAGGAGTACAGGAAATATCTCTAGAACGTACAAAGGAGTACACGAGGTATCTCTACAGCGTACAAAGGAGTACAGAAGGTATCTCTACAGCGCACAAAGGAGTACAGGAAATATCTCTAGAACGTACAAAGGAGTACACGAGGTATCTCTACAGCGTACAAAGGAGTACAGAAGGTATCTCTACAGCGCACAAAGGAGTACAGAAGGTATCTCTACAGCGAACAAAGGAGTACAGGAAATATCTCTAGAACGTACAAAGGAGTACAGAAGGTATCTCTACAGCGCACAAAGGAGTACAGAAGGTATCTCTACAGCGCACAAAGGAGTACAGAAGGTATCTCTACAGCGCACAAAGGAGTACAGAAGGTATCTCTACAGCGCACAAAGGAGTACATAAGGTATCTCTACAGCGCACAAAGGAGTACAGAAGGTATCTCTACAGCGCACAAAGGAGTACAGAAGGTATCTCTACAGCGCACAAAGGAGTACAGGAAATATCTCTAGAACGTACAAAGGAGTACACGAGGTTTCTCTACAGCGTACAAAGGAGTACAGAAGGTATCTCTACAGCGCACAAAGGAGTACAGAAGGTATCTCTACAGCGCACAAAGGAGTACAGAAGGTATCTCTACAGCGCACAAAGGAGTACAAAAGGTATCTCTACAGCGCACAAAGGAGTACAGGAAATATCTCTAGAACGTACAAAGGAGTACACGAGGTATCTCTACAGCGTACAAAGGAGTACAGAAGGTATCTCTACAGCGCACAAAGGAGTACAGAAGGTATCTCTACAGCGCACAAAGGAGTACAGAAGGTATCTCTAAAGCGCACAAAGGAGTACAGAAGGTATCTCTACAGCGCACAAAGGAGTACAGGAAATATCTCGAGAACGTACAAAGGAGTACACGAGGTATCTCTACAGCGTACAAAGGAGTACAGAAGGTATCTCTACAGCGCACAAAGGAGTACAGAAGGTATCTCTACAGCGCACAAAGGAGTACAGAAGGTATCTCTACGGCGCACAAAGGAGTACAGAAGGTATCTCTACAGCGCACAAAGGAGTACAGGAAATATCTCTAGAACGTACAAAGGAGTACACGAGGTATCTCTACAGCGTACAAAGGAGTACAGAAGGTATCTCTACAGCACACAAAGGAGTACAGGAAATATCTCTAGAACGCACAAAGGAGTACACGAGGTATCTCTACAGCGTACAAAGGAGTACAGAAGGTATCTCTACAGCGCACAGAGGAGTACAGGAAATATCTCTAGAACGTACAAAGGAGTACACGAGGTGTCTCTACAGCGTACAAAGGAGAACAGAAGGTATCCCTACAGCGCACAAAGGAGTACAGAAGGTATCTCTACAGCGCACAAAGGAGTACAGGAAATATCTCTAGAACGTACAAAGGAGTACACGAGGTATCTCTACAGCGTACAAAGGAGTACAGAAGGTATCTCTACAGCGCACAAAGGAGTACAGAAGGTATCTCTACAGCGCACAAAGGAGTACAGAAGTTATCTCTACAGCGCACAAAGGAGTACAGAAGGTATCTCTACAGCGCACAAAGGAGTACAGAAGGTATCTCTACAGCGCACAAAGAAGTACAGAAGGTATCTCTACAGCGCACAAAGGAGTACAGAAGGTATCTCTACAGCGCACAAAGGAGTACAGGAAATATCTCTAGAACGTACAAAGGAGTACACGAGGTATCTCTACAGCGTACAAAGGAGTACAGAAGGTATCTCTACAGCGCACAAAGGAGTACAGGAAATATCTCTAGAACGTACAAAGGAGTACACGAGGTATCTCTACAGCGTACAAAGGAGTACAGAAGGTATCTCTACAGCGCACAAAGGAGTACAGAAGGTATCTCTACAGCGCACAAAGGAGTACACGAGGTATCTCTACAGCGCACAAAGGAGTACAGAAGGTATCTCTACAGCGCACAAAGGAGTACAGAAGGTATCTCTACAGCGCACAAAGGAGTACAGGAAATATCTCTAGAACGTACAAAGGAGTACACGAGGTATCTCTACAGCGTACAAAGGAGTACAGAAGGTATCTCTACAGCGCACAAAGGAGTACAGGAAATATCTCTAGAACGTACAAAGGAGTACACGAGGTATCTCTACAGCGTACAAAGGAGTACAGAAGGTATCTCTACAGCGCACAAAGGAGTACAGAAGGTATCTCTACAGCGCACAAAGGAGTACAGAAGGTATCTCTACAGCGCACAAAGGAGTACAGAAGGTATCTCTACAGCGCACAAAGGAGTACAGAAGGTATCTCTACAGCGCACAAAGGAGTACAGAAGGTATCTCTACAGCGCACAAAGGAGTACAGAAGGTATTTTTACAGCGCACAAAGGAGTACAGGAAATATCTCTAGAACGTACAAAGGAGTACACGAGGTATCTCTACAGCGTACAAAGGAGTACAGAAGGTATCTCTACAGCGCACAAAGGAGTACAGAAGGTATCTCTACAGCGCACAAAGGAGTACAGAAGGTATCTCTACAGCGCACAAAGGAGTACAGAAGGTATCTCTACAGCGCACGAAGGAGTACAGGAAATATCTCTAGAACGTACAAAGGAGTACACGAGGTATCTCTACAGCGTACAAAGGAGTACAGAAGGTATCTCTACAGCGCACAAAGGAGTACAGAAGGTATCTCTACAGCGCACAAAGGAGTACAGAAGGTATCTCTACAGCGCACAAAGGAGTACAGAAGGTATCTCTACAGCGCACAAAGGAGTACAGAAGGTATCTCTACAGCGCACAAAGGAGTACAGAAGGTATCTCTACAGCGCACAAAGGAGTACAGGAAATATGTCTAGAACGTACAAAGGAGTACACGAGGTATCTCTACAGCGTACAAAGGAGTACAGAAGGTATCTCTACAGCGCACAAAAGAGTACAGAAGGTATCTCTACAGCGCACAAAGGAGTACAGAAGGTATCTCTACAGCGCACAAAGGAGTACAGATGGTATCTCTACAGCGCACAAAGGAGTACAGGAAATATCTCTAGAACGTACAAAGGAGTACACGAGGTATCTCTACAGCGTACAAAGGAGTACAGAAGGTATCTCTACAGCGCACAAAGGAGTACAGAAGGTATCTGTACAGCACACAAAGGAGTACAGAAGGTATCTCTACAGCGCACAAAGGAGTACAGAAGGTATCTCTACAGCGCACAAAGGAGTACAGATGGTATCTCTACAGCGCACAAAGGAGTACAGAAGGTATCTCTACAGCGCACAAAGGAGTACAGAAGGTATCTCTACAGCGCACAAAGGAGTACAGAAGGTATCTCTATAGCGCACAAAGGAGTACAGAAGGTATCTCTACAGCGCACAAAGGAGTACAGAAGGTATCTCTACAGCGCACAAAGAAGAACAGAAGGTATCTCTACAGCGCACAAAGGAGTACAGAAGGTATCTCTACACCGCACAAAGGAGTACAGAAGGTATCTCTACAGCGCACAAAGGAGTACAAGAAATATCTCTAGAACGTACAAAGGAGTACACGAGGTATCTCTACAGCGTACAAAGGAGTACAGAAGGTATCTCTACAGCGCACAAAGGAGTACAGAAGGTATCTCTACAGCGCACAAAGGAGTACAGGAAATATCTCTAGAACGTACAAAGGAGTACACGAGGTATCTCTACAGCGTACAAAGGAGTACAGAAGGTATCTCTACAGCGCACAAAGGGGTACAGAAGGTATCTCTACAGCGCACAAAGGAGTACAGAAG
Organism: Morinoia aosen; assembly: GCA_030386875.1. NCBI lineage: Eukaryota > Metazoa > Arthropoda > Malacostraca > Amphipoda > Talitridae > Morinoia > Morinoia aosen. The sequence continues at coordinate 55,210,311 of CM059576.1, read as the reverse complement.
GTATCTCTACAGCGCACAAAGAAGTACACGAGGTATCTCTACAGCGCACAAAGGAGTACAGAAGGTATCTACAGCGCACAAAGGAGTACAGGAAATATCTCTAGAACGTACAAAGGAGTACACGAGGTATCTCTACAGCGTACAAAGGAGTACAGAAGGTATCTCTACAGCGCACAAAGGAGTACAGAAGGTATCTCTACAGCGCACAAAGGAGTACAGAAGGTATTTCTACAGCGCACAAAGGAGTACAGAAGGTATCTCTACAGCGCACAAAGGAGTACAGGAAATATCTCTAGAACGTACAAAGGAGTACACGAGGTATCTCTACAGCGTACAAAGGAGTACAGAAGGTATCTCTAAAGCGCACGAAGGAGTACAGAAGGTATCTCTAGAGCGCACAAAGGAGTACACGAGGTATCTCTACAGCGCACAAAGGAGTACAGAAGGTATCTCTACAGCGCACAAAGGAGTACAGAAGGTATCTCTACAGCGCACAAAGGAGTACAGGAAATATCTCTAGAACGTACAAAGGAGTACACGAGGTATCTCTACATCGTACAAAGGAGTACAGAAGGTATCTCTACAGCGCACAAAGGAGTACAGAAGGTCTCTCTACAGCGCACAAAGGAGTACAGAAGGTATCTCTACAGCGCACAAAGGAGTACAGAAGGTATCTCTACAGCGCCTAAAGGAGTACAGAAGGTATCTCTAAAGCGCACAAAGGAGTACAGGAAATATCTCTAGAACGTACAAAGGAGTACAGAAGGTATCTCTACAGCGCACAAAGGAGTACAGAAGGTATCTCTACAGCGCACAAAGGAGTACACGAGGTATCTCTACAGCGTACAAAGGAGTACAGAAGGTATCTCTACAGCGCACAAAGGAGTACAGAAGGTATCTCTACAGCGCACAAAGGAGTACACGAGGTATCTCTACAGCGCACAAAGGAGTACAGAAGGTATCTCTACAGCGCACAAAGGAGTAAAGAAGGTATCTCTACAGCGCACAAAGGAGTACAGGAAATATCTCTAGAACGTACACAGGAGTACACGAGGTATCTCTACAGCGTACAAAGGAGTACAGAAGGTATCTCTACAGCGCACAAAGGAGTACAGAAGGTATCTCTACAGCGCACAAAGGAGTACAGAAGGTATCTCTACAGCGCACAAAGGAGTACAGAAGGTATCTCTACTGCGCACAAAGGAGTACAGAAGGTATCTCTACAGCGCACAAAGGAGTACAGGAAATATCTCTAGAACGGACAAAAGAGTACACGAGGTATCTCTACAGCGTACAAAGGAGTACAGAAGGTATCTCTACAGCGCACAAAGGAGTACAGAAGGTATCTCTACAGCGCACAAAGGAGTACAGAAGGTATCTCTACAGCGCACAAAGGAGTACAGAAGGTATCTCTACAGCGCACAAAGGAGTACAGAAGGTATCTCTACAGCGCACAAAGGAGTACAGGAAATATCTCTAGAACGTACAAAGAAGTACAGAAGGTATCTCTACAGCGCACAAAGGAGTACAGAAGGTATCTCTACAGCGCACAAAGGAGTACAGAAGGTATCTCTACAGCGCACAAAGGAGTACAGAAGGTATCTCTACAGCGCACAAAGGAGTACAGGAAATATCTCTAGAACGTACAAAGGAGTACACGAGGTATCTCTACAGCGTACAAAGGAGTACAGAAGGTATCTCTACAGCGCACAAAGGAGTACAGGAATTATCTCTAGAACGTACAAAGGAGTACACGAGGTATCTCTACAGCGTACAAAGGAGTACAGAAGGTATCTCTAATGCGCACAAAGGAGTACAGAAGGTATCTCTACAGCGCACAAAGGAGTACAGAAGGTATCTCTACAGCGCACAAAGGAGTACAGAAGGTATCTCTAAAGCGCACAAAGGAGTACAGAAGGTATCTCTACAGCGCACAAAGGAGTACAGGAAATATCTCTAGAACGTACAGAGGAGTACACGAGGTATCTCTACAGCGTACAAAGGAGTACAGAAGGTATCTCTACAGCGCACAAAGGAGTACAGAAGGTATCTCTACAGCGCACAAAGGAGTACAGAAGGTATCTCTACGGCGCACAAAGGAGTACAGAAGGTATCTCTACAGCGCACAAAGGAGTACAGGAAATATCTCTAGAACGTTCAAAGGAGTACACGAGGTATCTCTACAGCGTACAAAGGAGTACAGAAGGTATCTCTACAGCGCACAAAGGAGTACAGGAAATATCTCTAGAACGTACAAAGGAGTACACGAGGTATCTCTACAGCATACAAAGGAGTACAGAAGGTATCTCTACAGCGCACAAAGGACTACAGAAGGTATCTCTACAGCGCACAAAGGAGTACACAAGGTATCTCTACAGCGCACAAAGGAGTACAGAAGGTATCTCTACAGCGCACAAAGGAGTACAGAAGGTATCTCTACAGCGCACAAAGGAGTACAGGAAATATCTCTAGAACGTACAAAGGAGTACACGAGGTATCTCTACAGCTTACAAAGGAGTACAGAAGGTATCTCTACAGCGCACAAAGGAGTACAGGAAATATCTCTAGAACGTACAAAGGAGTACACGAGGTATCTCTACAGCGTACAAAGGAGTACAGAAGGTATCTCTACAGCGCACAAAGGAGTACAGAAGGTATCTCTACAGCGCACAAAGGAGTACAGAAGTTATCTCTACAGCGCACAAAGGAGTACAGAAGGTATCTCTACAGCGCACAAAGGAGTACAGAAGGTATCTCTACAGCGCACAAAGGAGTACAGAAGGTATCTCTACAGCGCACAAAGGAGTACAGAAGGTATCTCTACAGCGCACAAAGGAGTACAGGAAATATCTCTAGAACGTACAAAGGAGTACACGAGGTTTCTCTACAGCGTACAAAGGAGTACAGAAGGTATCTCTACAGCGCACAAATGAGTACAGAAGGTATCTCTACAGCGCACAAAGGAGTACAGAAGGTATCTCTACAGCGCACAAAGGAGTACAAAAGGTATCTCTACAGCGCACAAAGGAGTACAGGAAATATCTCTAGAACGTACGAAGGAGTACACGAGGTATCTCTACAGCGTACAAAGGAGTACAGAATGTATCTCTACAGCGCACAAAGGAGTACAGAAGGTATCTCTACAGCGCACAAAGGAGTACAGAAGGTATCTCTACAGCGCACAAAGGAGTACAGAAGGAATCTCTACGGCGCACAAAGGAGTACAGAAGGTATCTCTACAGCGCACAAAGGAGTACAGAAGGTATCTCTACAGCGCACAAAGGAGTACAGGAAATATCTCTAGAACGTACAAAGGAGTACACGAGGTATCTCTACAGCGTACAAAGGAGAACAGAAGGTATCTCTAGAGCGCACAAAGGAGTACAGAAGGTATCTCTACAGCGCACAAAGGAGTACAGAAGGTATCTCTACAGCGCACAAAGGAGTACAGAAGGTATCTCTACAGCGCACAAAAGAGTACAGGAAATATCTCTAGAACGTACAAAGGAGTACACGAGGTATCTCTACAGCGTACAAAGGAGTACAGAAGGTATCTTTACAGCGCAAAAAGGAGTACAGAAGGTATCTCTACAGCGTACAAAGGAGTACAGAAGGTATCTCTACAGCGCACAAAGGAGTACAGAAGGTATCTCTACAGCGCAAAAAGGAGTACAGAAGGTATCTCTACAGCGCACAAAGGAGTACAGAAGGTATCTTTACAGCGCACAAAGGAGTACAGAAGGTATCTCTAGTGCGCACAAAGGAGTACAGAAGGTATCTCTACAGCGCACAAAGGAGTACAGAAGGTATCTCTACAGCGCACAAAGGAGTACAGGAAATATCTCTAGAACGTACAAAGGAGTACACGAGGTATCTCTACAGCGTACAAAGGAGTACAGAAGGTATCTCTACAGCGCACAAAGGAGTACAGAAGGTATCACTACAGCGCAAAAAGGAGTACAGAAGGTATCTCTACAGCGCACAAAGGAATACAGAAGGTATCTCTTCAGCGCACAAAGGAGTACAGGAAATATCTCTAGAACGTACAAAGGAGTACACGAGGTATCTCTACAGCGTACAAAGGAGTACAGAAGGTATCTTTACAGCGCACAAAGGAGTACAGAAGGTATCTCTACAGCGCACAAAGGAGTACAGAAGGTATCTCTACAGCGCACAAAGGAGTACAGAAGGTATCTCTAAAGCGCACAAAGGAGTACAGAAGGTATCTCTACAGCGCACAAAGGAGTACAGGAAATATCTCGAGAACGTACAAAGGAGTACACGAGGTATCTCTACAGCGTACAAAGGAGTACAGAAGGTATCTCTACAGCGCACAAAGGAGTACAGAAGGTATCTCTACAGCGCACAAAGGAGTACAGAAGGTATCTCTACGGCGCACAAAGGAGTACAGAAGGTATCTCTACAGCGCACAAAGGAGTACAGGAAATATCTCTAGAACGTACAAAGGAGTACACGAGGTATCTCTACAGCGTACAAAGGAGTACAGAAGGTATCTCTACAGCACACAAAGGAGTACAGGAAATATCTCTAGAACGCACAAAGGAGTACACGAGGTATCTCTACAGCGTACAAAGGAGTACAGAAGGTATCTCTACAGCGCACAAAGGACTACAGAAGGTATCTCTACAGCGCACAAAGGAGTACACGAGGTATCTCTACAGAGCACAAAGGAGTACAGAAGGTATCTCTACAGCGCACAAAGGAGTACAGAAGGTATCTCTACAGCGCACAAAGGAGTACAGGAAATATCTCTAGAACGTAAAAAGGAGTACACGAGGTATCTCTACAGCGTACAAAGGAGTACAGAAGGTATCTCTACAGCGCACAAAGGAGTACAGGAAATATCTCTAGAACGTACAAAGGAGTACACTAGGTATCTCTACAGCGTACAAAGGAGTACAGAAGGTATCTCTACAGCGCACAAAGGAGTACAGAAGGTATCTCTACAGCGCACAAAGGAGTACAGAAGTTATCTCTACAGCGCACAAAGGAGTACAGAAGGTCTCTCTACAGCGCACAAAGGAGTACAGAAGGTATCTCTACAGCGCACAAAGGAGTACAGAAGGTATCTCTACAGCGCACAAAGGAGTACAGAAGGTATCTCTACAGCGCACAAAGGAGTACAGGAAATATCTCTAGAACGTACAAAGGAGTACACGAGGTTTCTCTACAGCGTACAAAGGAGTACAGAAGGTATCTCTACAGCGCACAAATGAGTACAGAAGGTATCTCTACAGCGCACAAAGGAGTACAGAAGGTATCTCTACAGCGCACAAAGGAGTACAAAAGGTATCTCTACAGCGCACAAAGGAGTACAGGAAATATCTCTAGAACGTACAAAGGAGTACACGAGGTATCTCTACAGCGTACAAAGGAGTACAGAATGTATCTCTACAGCGCACAAAGGAGTACAGAAGGTATCTCTACAGCGCACAAAGGAGTACAGAAGGTATCTCTACAGCGCACAAAGGAGTACAGAAGGAATCTCTACAGCGCACAAAGGAGTACAGAAGGTATCTCTACAGCGCACAAAGGAGTACAGAAGGTATCTCTACAGCGCACAAAGGAGTACAGGAAATATCTCTAGAACGTACAAAGGAGTACACGAGGTATCTCTACAGCGTACAAAGGAGAACAGAAGGTATCTCTAGAGCGCACAAAGGAGTACAGAAGGTATCTCTACAGCGCACAAAGGAGTACAGAAGGTATCTCTACAGCGCACAAAGGAGTACAGAAGGTATCTCTACAGCGCACAAAGGAGTACAGGAAATATCTCTAGAACGTACAAAGGAGTACACGAGGTATCTCTACAGCGTACAAAGGAGTACAGAAGGTATCTTTACAGCGCACAAAGGAGTACAGAAGGTATCTCTACAGCGCACAAAGGAGTACAGAAGGTATCTCTACAGCGCACAAAGGAGTACAGAAGGTATCTCTACAGCGCACAAGGGAGTACAGAAGGTATCTCTACAGCGCACAAAGGAGTACAGAAGGTATCTCTACAGCGCACAAAGGAGTACAGAAGGTATCTCTACAGCGCACAAAGGAGTACAGAAGGTATCTCTACAGCGCACAAAGGAGTACAGAAGGTATCTCTACAGCGCACAAAGGAGTACAGGAAATATCTCTAGAACGTACAAAGGAGTACACGAGGTATCTCTACAGCGTACAAAGGAGTACAGAAGGTATCTCTACAGCGCACAAAGGAGTACAGAAGGTATCACTACAGCGCAAAAAGGAGTACAGAAGGTATCTCTACAGCGCACAAAGGAGTACAGAAGGTATCTCTTCAGCGCACAAAGGAGTACAGGAAATATCTCTAGAACGTACAAAGGAGTACACGAGGTATCTCTACAGCGTACAAAGGAGTACAGAAGGTATCTCTACAGCGCACAAAGGAGTACAGAAGGTATCTCTACAGCGCACAAAGGAGTACAGAAGGTATCTCTACAGCGCACAATGGAGTACAGAAGGTATCTCTACAGCGCACAAAGGAGTACAGAAGGTATCTCTACAGCGCACAAAGGAGTACAAAAGGTATCTCTACAGCGCACAAAGGAGTACAGAAGGTATCTCTACAGTGCACAAAGGAGTACAGAAGGTATCTCTGCAGCGCACAAAGGAGTACAGAAGGTATCTCTACAGCGCACAAAGGAGTACAGGAAATATCTCTAGAACGTACAAAGGAGTACACGGGGTATCTCTACAGCGTACAAAGGAGTACGGAAGGTATCTTTACAGCGCACAAAGGAGTACAGAAGGTATCTCTACAGCGCACAAAGGAGTACAGGAGGTATCTCTACAGCGCACAAAGGAGTACAGAAGGTATCTCAACAGCGCACAAAGGAGTACAGAAGGTATCTCTACAGCGCACAAAGGAGTACAGAAGGTATCTCTACAGCGCACAAAGGAGTACAGAAGGTATCTCTACAGCGCACAAAGGAGTACAGAAGGTATCTCTACAGCGCACAAAGGAGTACAGAAGGTATCTCTACAGCGCACAAAGGAGTACAGGAAATATCTCTAAAACGTACAAAGGAGTACTCGAGGTATCTCTACAGCGTACAAAGGAGTACAGAAGGTATCTCTACAGCGCACAAAGGAGTACAGAAGGTATCTCTACAGCGCACAAAGGAGTACAGAAGGTATCTCTACAGCGCACAAAGGAGTACAGAAGGTATCTCTACAGCGCACAAAGGAGTACAGGAAATATCTCTAGAACGTACAAAGGAGTACACGAGGTATCTCTTCAGCGTACAAAGGAGTACAGAAGGTATCTCTACAGCGCACAAAGGAGTACAGAAGGTATTTTTACAGCGCACAAAGGAGTACAGAAGGTATCTCTACAGCGCACAAAGGAGTACAGAAGGTATCTCTATAGCGCACAAAGGAGTACACGAGGTATCTCTACAGCGCACAAAGGAGTACAGAAGGTATCTCTACAGCGCACAAAGGAGTACAGAAGGTATCTCTACAGCGCACAAAGGAGTACAGAAGGTATCTCTACAGCGCACAAAGGAGTACACGAGGTATCTCTACAGCGCACAAAGGAGTACAGAAGGTATCTCTACAGCGCACAAAGGAGTACAGGAAATATCTCTAGAACGTACAAAGGAGTACACGAGGTATCTCCACAGCGTACAAAGGAGTACAGAAGGTATCTCTACAGCGCACAAAGGAGTACAGAAGGTATCTCTACAGCGCACAAAGGAGTACAGAAGGTATCTCTACAGCGCACAAAGGAGTACAGAAGGTATCTCTACAGCGCACAAAGGAGTACAGGAAATATCTCTAGAACGTACAAAGGAGTACACGAGGTATCTCTACAGCGTACAAAGGAGTACAGAAGGTATCTCTACAGCGCACAAAGGAGTACAGAAGGTATCTCTACAGCGCACAAAGGAGTACACGAGGTATCTCTACAGCGCACAAAGGAGTACAGAAGGTATCTCTACAGCGCACAAAGGAGTACAGAAGGTATCTCTACAGCGCACAAAGGAGTACAGGCAATATCTCTAGAACGTACAAAGGAGTACATGAGGTATCTCTACAGCGTACAAAGGAGTACAGAAGGTATCTCTACAGCGCACAAAGGAGTACAGAAGGTATCTCTACAGCGCACAAAGGAGTACAGAAGGTATCTCTACAGCGCACAAAGGAGTACAGAAGGTATCTCTACAGCGCACAAAGGAGTACAGAAGGTATCTCTACAGCGCACAAAGGAGTACAGGAAATATCTCTAGAACGTACAAAGGAGTACACGAGGTATCTCTACAGCGTACAAAGGAGTACAGAAGGTATCTCTACAGCGCACAAAGGAGTACAGAAGGTATCTCTACAGCGCACAAAGGAGTACAGAAGGTATCTCTACAGCGCACAAAGGAGTACAGAAGGTATGACTACAGCGCACAAAGGAGTACAGAAGGTATCTCTACAGCGCACAAAGGAGTACAGGAAATATCTCTAGAACGTTCAAAGGAGTACACGAGGTGTCTCTACAGCGTACAAAGGAGAACAGAAGGTATCCCTACAGCGCACAAAGGAGTACAGAAGGTATCTCTACAGCGCACAAAGGAGTACAGGAAATATCTCTAGAACGTACAAAGGAGTACACGAGGTATCTCTACAGCGTACAAAGGAGTACAGAAGGTATCTCTACAGCGCACAAAGGAGTACAGAAGGTATCTCTACAGCGCACAAAGGAGTACAGAAGTTATCTCTACAGCGCACAAAGGAGTACAGAAGGTATCTCTACAGCGCACAAAGGAGTACAGAAGGTATCTCTACAGCGCACAAAGAAGTACAGAAGGTATCTCTACAGCGCACAAAGGAGTACAGAAGGTATCTCTACAGCGCACAAAGGAGTACAGGAAATATCTCTAGAACGTACAAAGGAGTACACGAGGTATCTCTACAGCGTACAAAGGAGTACAGAAGGTATCTCTACAGCGCACAAAGGAGTACAGGAAATATCTCTAGAACGTACAAAGGAGTACACGAGGTATCTCTACAGCGTACAAAGGAGTACAGAAGGTATCTCTACAGCGCACAAAGGAGTACAGAAGGTATCTCTACAGCGCACAAAGGAGTACACGAGGTATCTCTACAGCGCACAAAGGAGTACAGAAGGTATCTCTACAGCGCACAAAGGAGTACAGAAGGTATCTCTACAGCGCACAAAGGAGTACAGGAAATATCTCTAGAACGTACAAAGGAGTACACAAGGTATCTCTACAGCGTACAAAGGAGTACAGAAGGTATCTCTACAGCGCACAAAGGAGTACAGGAAATATCTCTAGAACGTACAAAGGAGTACACGAGGTATCTCTACAGCGTACAAAGGAGTACAGAAGGTATCTCTACAGCGCACAAAGGAGTACAGAAGGTATCTCTACAGCGCACAAAGGAGTACAGAAGGTATCTCTACAGCGCACAAAGGAGTACAGAAGGTATCTCTACAGCGCACAAAGGAGTACAGAAGGTATCTCTACAGCGCACAAAGGAGTACAGAAGGTATCTCTACAGCGCACAAAGGAGTACAGAAGGTATTTTTACAGCGCACAAAGGAGTACAGGAAATATCTCTAGAACGTACAAAGGAGTACACGAGGTATCTCTACAGCGTACAAAGGAGTACAGAAGGTATCTCTACAGCGCACAAAGGAGTACAGAAGGTATCTCTACAGCGCACAAAGGAGTACAGAAGGTATCTCTACAGCGCACAAAGGAGTACAGAAGGTATCTCTACAGTGCACGAAGGAGTACAGGAAATATCTCTAGAACGTACAAAGGAGTACACGAGGTATCTCTACAGCGTACAAAGGAGTACAGAAGGTATCTCTACAGCGCACAAAGGAGTACAGAAGGTATCTCTACAGCGCACAAAGGAGTACAGAAGGTATCTCTACAGCGCACAAAGGAGTACAGAAGGTATCTCTACAGCGCACAAAGGAGTACAGAAGGTATCTCTACAGCGCACAAAGGAGTACAGAAGGTATCTCTACAGCGCACAAAGGAGTACAGGAAATATGTCTAGAACGTACAAAGGAGTACACGAGGTATCTCTACAGCGTACAAAGGAGTACAGAAGGTATCTCTACAGCGCACAAAAGAGTACAGAAGGTATCTCTACAGCGCACAAAGGAGTACAGAAGGTATCTCTACAGCGCACAAAGGAGTACAGATGGTATCTCTACAGCGCACAAAGGAGTACAGGAAATATCTCTAGAACGTACAAAGGAGTACACGAGGTATCTCTACAGCGTACAAAGGAGTACAGAAGGTATCTCTACAGCGCACAAAGGAGTACAGAAGGTATCTGTACAGCACACAAAGGAGTACAGAAGGTATCTCTACAGCGCACAAAGGAGTACAGAAGGTATCTCTACAGCGCACAAAGGAGTACAGATGGTATCTCTACAGCGCACAAAGGAGTACAGAAGGTATCTCTACAGCGCACAAAGGAGTACAGAAGGTATCTCTACAGCGCACAAAGGAGTACAGAAGGTATCTCTATAGCGCACAAAGGAGTACAGAAGGTATCTCTACAGCGCACAAAGGTGTACAGAAGGTATCTCTACAGCGCACAAAGAAGAACAGAAGGTATCTCTACAGCGCACAAAGGAGTACAGAAGGTATCTCTACAGCGCACAAAGGAGTACAGAAGGTATCTCTACAGCGCACAAAGGAGTACAAGAAATATCTCTAGAACGTACAAAGGAGTACACGAGGTATCTCTACAGCGTACAAAGGAGTACAGAAGGTATCTCTACAGCGCACAAAGGAGTACAGAAGGTATCTCTACAGCGCACAAAGGAGTACAGGAAATATCTCTAGAACGTACAAAGGAGTACACGAGGTATCTCTACAGCGTACAAAGGAGTACAGAAGGTATCTCTACAGCGCACAAAGGAGTACAGAAGGTATCTCTACAGCGCACAAAGGAGTACAGAAGGTATCTCTACAGCGCACAAAGAAGTACACGAGGTATCTCTACAGCGCACAAAGGAGTACAGAAGGTATCTCTACAGCGCACAAAGGAGTACAGGAAATATCTCTAGAACGTACAAAGGAGTACACGAGGTATCTCTACAGCGTACAAAGGAGTACAGAAGGTATCTCTAGAGCGCACAAAGGAGTACACGAGGTATCTCTACAGCGCACAAAGGAGTACAGAAGGTATCTCTACAGCGCACAAAGGAGTACAGAAGGTATCTCTACAGCGCACAAAGGAGTACAGGAAATATCTCTAGAACGTACAAAGGAGTACACGAGGTATCTCTACATCGTACAAAGGAGTACAGAAGGTATCTCTACAGCGCACAAAGGAGTACAGAAGGTATCTCTACAGCGCACAAAGGAGTACAGAAGGTATCTCTACAGCGCACAAAGGAGTACAGAAGGTATCTCTACAGCGCCTAAAGGAGTACAGAAGGTATCTCTAAAGCGCACAAAGGAGTACAGGAAATATCTCTAGAACGTACAAAGGAGTACAGAAGGTATCTCTACAGCGCACAAAGGAGTACAGAAGGTATCTCTACAACGCACAAAGGAGTACACGAGGTATCTCTACAGCGTACAAAGGAGTACAGAAGGTATCTCTACAGCGCACAAAGGAGTACAGAAGGTATCTCTACAGCGCACAAAGGAGTACACGAGGTATCTCTACAGCGCACAAAGGAGTACAGAAGGTATCTCTACAGCGCACAAAGGAGTAAAGAAGGTATCTCTACAGCGCACAAAGGAGTACAGGAAATATCTCTAGAACGTACACAGGAGTACACGAGGTATCTCTACAGCGTACAAAGGAGTACAGAAGGTATCTCTACAGCGCACAAAGGAGTACAGAAGGTATCTCTACAGCGCACAAAGGAGTACAGAAGGTATCTCTACAGCGCACAAAGGAGTACAGAAGGTATCTCTACTGCGCACAAAGGAGTACAGAAGGTATCTCTACAGCGCACAAAGGAGTACAGGAAATATCTCTAGAACGGACAAAAGAGTACACGAGGTATCTCTACAGCGTACAAAGGAGTACAGAAGGTATCTCTACAGCGCACAAAGGAGTACAGAAGGTATCTCTACAGCGCACAAAGGAGTACAGAAGGTATCTCTACAGCGCACAAAGGAGTACAGAAGGTATCTCTACAGCGCACAAAGGAGTACAGAAGGTATCTCTACAGCGCACAAAGGAGTACAGGAAATATCTCTAGAACGTACAAAGAAGTACAGAAGGTATCTCTACAGCGCACAAAGGAGTACAGAAGGTATCTCTACAGCGCACAAAGGAGTACAGAAGGTATCTCTACAGCGCACAAAGGAGTACAGAAGGTATCTCTACAGCGCACAAAGGAGTACAGGAAATATCTCTAGAACGTACAAAGGAGTACACGAGGTATCTCTACAGCGTACAAAGGAGTACAGAAGGTATCTCTACAGCGCACAAAGGAGTACAGGAAATATCTCTAGAACGTACAAAGGAGTACACGAGGTATCTCTACAGCGTACAAAGGAGTACAGAAGGTATCTCTAATGCGCACAAAGGAGTACAGAAGGTATCTCTACAGCGCACAAAGGAGTACAGAAGGTATCTCTACAGCGCACAAAGGAGTACAGAAGGTATCTCTAAAGCGCACAAAGGAGTACAGAAGGTATCTCTACAGCGCACAAAGGAGTACAGGAAATATCTCTAGAACGTACAGAGGAGTACACGAGGTATCTCTACAGCGTACAAAGGAGTACAGAAGGTATCTCTACAGCGCACAAAGGAGTACAGAAGGTATCTCTACAGCGCACAAAGGAGTACAGAAGGTATCTCTACGGCGCACAAAGGAGTACAGAAGGTATCTCTACAGCGCACAAAGGAGTACAGGAAATATCTCTAGAACGTTCAAAGGAGTACACGAGGTATCTCTACAGCGTACAAAGGAGTACAGAAGGTATCTCTACAGCGCACAAAGGAGTACAGGAAATATCTCTAGAACGTACAAAGGAGTACACGAGGTATCTCTACAGCGTACAAAGGAGTACAGAAGGTATCTCTACAGCGCACAAAGGACTACAGAAGGTATCTCTACAGCGCACAAAGGAGTACACAAGGTATCTCTACAGCGCACAAAGGAGTACAGAAGGTATCTCTACAGCGCACAAAGGAGTACAGAAGGTATCTCTACAGCGCACAAAGGAGTACAGGAAATATCTCTAGAACGTACAAAGGAGTACACGAGGTATCTCTACAGCTTACAAAGGAGTACAGAAGGTATCTCTACAGCGCACAAAGGAGTACAGGAAATATCTCTAGAACGTACAAAGGAGTACACGAGGTATCTCTACAGCGTACAAAGGAGTACAGAAGGTATCTCTACAGCGCACAAAGGAGTACAGAAGGTATCTCTACAGCGCACAAAGGAGTACAGAAGGTATCTCTACAGCGCACAAAGGAGTACAGAAGGTATCTCTACAGCGCACAAAGGAGTACAGGAAATATCTCTAGAACGTACAAAGGAGTACACGAGGTATCTCTACAGCGTACAAAGGAGTACAGAAGGTATCTCTACAGCGCACAAAGGAGTACAGAAGGTATCTCTACAGCGCACAAAGGAGTACACGAGGTATCTCTACAGCGCACAAAGGAGTACAGAAGGTATCTCTACAGCGCACAAAGGAGTACAGAAGGTATCTCTACAGCGCACAAAGGAGTACAGGCAATATCTCTAGAACGTACAAAGGAGTACATGAGGTATCTCTACAGCGTACAAAGGAGTACAGAAGGTATCTCTACAGCGCACAAAGGAGTACAGAAGGTATCTCTACAGCGCACAAAGGAGTACAGAAGGTATCTCTACAGCGCACAAAGGAGTACAGAAGGTATCTCTACAGCGCACAAAGGAGTACAGAAGGTATCTCTACAGCGCACAAAGGAGTACAGGAAATATCTCTAGAACGTACAAAGGAGTACACGAGGTATCTCTACAGCGTACAAAGGAGTACAGAAGGTATCTCTACAGCGCACAAAGGAGTACAGGAAATATCTCTAGAACGTACAAAGGAGTACACGAGGTATCTCTACAGCGTACAAAGGAGAACAGAAGGTATCTCTAGAGCGCACAAAGGAGTACAGAAGGTATCTCTACAGCGCACAAAGGAGTACAGAAGGTATCTCTACAGCGCACAAAGGAGTACAGAAGGTATCTCTACAGCGCACAAAAGAGTACAGGAAATATCTCTAGAACGTACAAAGGAGTACACGAGGTATCTCTACAGCGTACAAAGGAGTACAGAAGGTATCTTTACAGCGCAAAAAGGAGTACAGAAGGTATCTCTACAGCGTACAAAGGAGTACAGAAGGTATCTCTACAGCGCACAAAGGAGTACAGAAGGTATCTCTACAGCGCAAAAAGGAGTACAGAAGGTATCTCTACAGCGCACAAAGGAGTACAGAAGGTATCTTTACAGCGCACAAAGGAGTACAGAAGGTATCTCTAGTGCGCACAAAGGAGTACAGAAGGTATCTCTACAGCGCACAAAGGAGTACAGAAGGTATCTCTACAGCGCACAAAGGAGTACAGGAAATATCTCTAGAACGTACAAAGGAGTACACGAGGTATCTCTACAGCGTACAAAGGAGTACAGAAGGTATCTCTACAGCGCACAAAGGAGTACAGAAGGTATCACTACAGCGCAAAAAGGAGTACAGAAGGTATCTCTACAGCGCACAAAGGAATACAGAAGGTATCTCTTCAGCGCACAAAGGAGTACAGGAAATATCTCTAGAACGTACAAAGGAGTACACGAGGTACCTCTACAGCGTACAAAGGAGTACAGAAGGTATCTTTACAGCGCACAAAGGAGTACAGAAGGTATCTCTACAGCGCACAAAGGAGTACAGAAGGTATCTCTACAGCGCACAAAGGAGTACAGAAGGTATCTCTAAAGCGCACAAAGGAGTACAGAAGGTATCTCTACAGCGCACAAAGGAGTACAGGAAATATCTCGAGAACGTACAAAGGAGTACACGAGGTATCTCTACAGCGTACAAAGGAGTACAGAAGGTATCTCTACAGCGCACAAAGGAGTACAGAAGGTATCTCTACAGCGCACAAAGGAGTACAGAAAGTATCTCTACGGCGCACAAAGGAGTACAGAAGGTATCTCTACAGCGCACAAAGGAGTACAGGAAATATCTCTAGAACGTACAAAGGAGTACACGAGGTATCTCTACAGCGTACAAAGGAGTACAGAAGGTATCTCTACAGCACACAAAGGAGTACAGGAAATATCTCTAGAACGCACAAAGGAGTACACGAGGTATCTCTACAGCGTACAAAGGAGTACAGAAGGTATCTCTACAGCGCACAAAGGACTACAGAAGGTATCTCTACAGCGCACAAAGGAGTACACGAGGTATCTCTACAGAGCACAAAGGAGTACAGAAGGTATCTCTACAGCGCACAAAGGAGTACAGAAGGTATCTCTACAGCGCACAAAGGAGTACAGGAAATATCTCTAGAACGTAAAAAGGAGTACACGAGGTATCTCTACAGCGTACAAAGGAGTACAGAAAGTATCTCTACAGCGCACAAAGGAGTACAGGAAATATCTCTAGAACGTACAAAGGAGTACACTAGGTATCTCTACAGCGTACAAAGGAGTACATAAGGTATCTCTACAGCGCACAAAGGAGTACAGAAGGTATCTCTACAGCGCACAAAGGAGTACAGAAGTTATCTCTACAGCGCACAAAGGAGTACAGAAGGTATCTCTACAGCGCACAAAGGAGTACAGAAGGTATCTCTACAGCGCACAAAGGAGTACAGAAGGTATCTCTACAGCGCACAAAGGAGTACAGAAGGTATCTCTACAGCGCACAAAGGAGTACAGGAAATATCTCTAGAACGTACAAAGGAGTACACGAGGTTTCTCTACAGCGTACAAAGGAGTACAGAAGGTATCTCTACAGCGCACAAATGAGTACAGAAGGTATCTCTACAGCGCACAAAGGAGTACAGAAGGTATCTCTACAGCGCACAAAGGAGTACAAAAGGTATCTCTACAGCGCACAAAGGAGTACAGGAAATATCTCTAGAACGTACAAAGGAGTACACGAGGTATCTCTACAGCGTACAAAGGAGTACAGAATGTATCTCTACAGCGCACAAAGGAGTACAGAAGGTATCTCTACAGCGCACAAAGGAGTACAGAAGGTATCTCTACAGCGCACAAAGGAGTACAGAAGGAATCTCTACAGCGCACAAAGGAGTACAGAAGGTATCTCTACAGCGCACAAAGGAGTACAGAAGGTATCTCTACAGCGCACAAAGGAGTACAGGAAATATCTCTAGAACGTACAAAGGAGTACACGAGGTATCTCTACAGCGTACAAAGGAGAACAGAAGGTATCTCTAGAGCGCACAAAGGAGTACAGAAGGTATCTCTACAGTGCACAAAGGAGTACAGAAGGTATCTCTGCAGCGCACAAAGGAGTACAGAAGGTATCTCTACAGCGCACAAAGGAGTACAGGAAATATCTCTAGAACGTACAAAGGAGTACACGAGGTATCTCTACAGCGTACAAAGGAGTACGGAAGGTATCTCTACAGCGCACAAAGGAGTACAGAAGGTATCTCTACAGCGCACAAAGGAGTACAGGAGGTATCTCTACAGCGCACAAAGGAGTACAGAAGGTATCTCAACAGCGCACAAAGGAGTACAGGAAATATCTCTAGAACGTACAAAGGAGTACACGAGGTATCTCTACAGCGTACAAAGGAGTACAGAAGGTATCTCTACAGCGCACAAAGGAGTACAGGAAATATCTCTAGAACGTACAAAGGAGTACACGAGGTATCTCTACAGCGTACAAAGGAGTACAGAAGGTATCTCTACAGCGCACAAAGGAGTACAGAAGGTATCTCTACAGCGCACAAAGGAGTACACGAGGTATCTCTACAGCGCACAAAGGAGTACAGAAGGTATCTCTACAGCGCACAAAGGAGTACAGAAGGCATCTCTACAGCGCACAAAGGAGTACAGGAAATATCTCTAGAACGTACAAAGGAGTACACGAGGTATCTCTACAGCGTACAAAGGAGTACATAAGGTATCTCTACAGCGCACAAAGGAGTACAGAAGGTATCTCTACAGCGCACAAAGGAGTACAGAAGGTATCTCTACAGCGCACAAAGGAGTACAGAAGGTATCTCTACAGCGCACAAAGGAGTACAGGGAATATCTCTAGCACGTACAAAGGAGTACACGAGGTATCTCTACAGCGTACGAAGGAGTACAGAAGGTATCTCTACAGCGCACATAGGAGTACAGAAGGTATCTCTACAGCGCACAAGGGAGTACAGAAGGTATCTCTACAGCGCACAAAGGAGTACAGAAGGTATCTTTACAGCGCACAAAGGAGTACACGAGGTATCTCTACAGCGCACAAAGGAGTACAGAAGGTATCTCTACAGCGCACAAAGGAGTACAGAAGGTATCTCTACAGCGCACAAAGGAGTACAGAAGGTATCTCTACATCGCACAAAAAAGTACAGGAAATATCTCTAGAACGTACAAAGGAGTACACGAGGTATCTCTACAGCGTACAAAGGAGTACAGAAGGTATCTCTACAGCGCACAAAGGAGTACAGAAGGTATCTCTACAGCGCACAAAGGAGTACAGAAGGTATCTCTACAGCGCACAAAGGAGTACAGAAGGTATATCTACAGCGCACAAAGGAGTACAGGAAATATCTCTAGAACGTACAAAGGAGTACAGAAGGTATCTCTACAGCGCACAAAGGAGTACAGAAGGTATCTCTACAGCGCACAAAGGAGTACAGAAGGTATCTCTACAGCGCACAAAGGAGTACAGGAAATATCTCTAGAACGTACAAAGGAGTACAGAAGGTATCTCTACAGCGCACGAAAGAGTACAGAAGGTATCTCTACAGCGCACAAAGGAGTACAGAAGGTATCTCTACAGCGCACAAAGGAGTACAGAAGGTATCTCTACAGCGCACAAAGGAGTACAGGAAATATCTCTAGAACGTACAAAGGAGTACACGAGGTATCTCTACAGCGTACAAAGGAGTACAGAAGGTATCTCTACAGCGCACAAAGGAGTACAGAAGGTATCTCTACAGCGCACAAAGGAGTACAGAAGGTATCTCTACAGCGCACAAAGGAGTACAGAAGGTATCTCTACAGCGCACATAGGAGTACAGGAAATATCTCTAGAACGTACGAAGGAGTACACGAGGTATCTCTACAGCGTACAAAGGAGTACAGAAGGTATCTCTACAGCGCACAAAGGAGTACAGAAGGTATCTCTACAGCGCACAAAGGAGTACAGAAGGTATCTCTACAGCGCACAAAGGAGTACAGAAGGTATCTCTACAGCGCACAAAGGAGTACAGGAAATATCTCTAGAACGTACAAAGGAGTACACGAGGTATCTCTACAGCGTACAAAGGAGTACAGAAGGTATCTCTACAGCGCACAAAGGAGTACAGGAAATATCTCTAGAACGTACAAAGGAGTACACGAGGTATCTCTACAGCGTACAAAGGAGTACAGAAGGTATCTCTGCAGCGCACAAAGGAGTACAGAAGGTATCTCTACAGCGCACAAAGGAGTACAGGAAATATCTCTAGAACGTACAAAGGAGTACACGAGGTATCTCTACAGCGTACAAAGGAGTACGGAAGGTATCTTTACAGCGCGCAAAGGAGTACAGAAGGTATCTCTACAGCGCACAAAGGAGTACAGGAGGTATCTCTACAGCGCACAAAGGAGTACAGAAGGTATCTCAACAGCGCACAAAGGAGTACAGGAAATATCTCTAGAACGTACAAAGGAGTACACGAGGTATCTCTACAGCGTACAAAGGAGTACAGAAGGTATCTCTACAGCGCACAAAGGAGTACAGGAAATATCTCTAGAACGTACAAAGGAGTACACGAGGTATCTCTACAGCGTACAAAGGAGTACAGAAGGTATCTCTACAGCGCACAAAGGAGTACAGAAGGTATCTCTACAGCGCACAAAGGAGTACACGAGGTATCTCTACAGCGCACAAAGGAGTACAGAATGTATCTCTACAGCGCACAAAGGAGTACAGAAGGCATCTCTACAGCGCACAAAGGAGTACAGGAAATATCTCTAGAACGTACAAAGGAGTACACGAGGTATCTCTACAGCGTACAAAGGAGTACATAAGGTATCTCTACAGCGCACAAAGGAGTACAGAAGGTATCTCTACAGCGCACAAAGGAGTACAGAAGGTATCTCTACAGCGCACAAAGGAGTACAGAAGGTATCTCTACAGCGCACAAAGGAGTACAGGAAATATCTCTAGCACGTACAAAGGAGTACACGAGGTATCTCTACAGCGTACGAAGGAGTACAGAAGGTATCTCTACAGCGCACATAGGAGTACAGAAGGTATCTCTACAGCGCACAAGGGAGTACAGAAGGTATCTCTACAGCGCACAAAGGAGTACAGAAGGTATCTTTACAGCGCACAAAGGAGTACACGAGGTATCTCTACAGCGCACAAAGGAGTACAGAAGGTATTTCTACAGCGCACAAAGGAGTACAGAAGGTATCTCTACAGCGCACAAAGGAGTACAGAAGGTATCTCTACAGCGCACAAAGGAGTACAGGAAATATCTCTAGAACGTACAAAGGAGTAAACGAGGTATCTCTACAGCGTACAAAGGTGTACAGAAGGT
The DNA here is from genome assembly GCA_030386875.1 of Morinoia aosen. NCBI lineage: Eukaryota > Metazoa > Arthropoda > Malacostraca > Amphipoda > Talitridae > Morinoia > Morinoia aosen. The sequence goes on along the minus strand of CM059576.1, from coordinate 55,190,567 downwards.
ATCTCTACAGCGCACAAAGGAGTACAGAAGGTATCTCTACAGCGCACAAAGGAGTACAGAAGGTATCTCTACAGCGCACAAAGGAGTACAGAAGGTATCTCTACAGCGCACAAAGGAGTACAGGAAATATCTCTAGAACGTACAAAGGAGTACAGAAGGTATCTCTACAGCGCACAAAGGAGTACAGAAGGTATCTCTACAGCGCACAAAGGTGTACAGAAGGTATCTCTACAGCGCACAAAGGAGTACACGAGGTATCTCTACAGCGTACAAAGGAGTACAGAAGGTATCTCTACAGCGCACAAAGGAGTACAGAAGGTATCTCTACAGCGCACAAAGGAGTACAGAAGGTACCTCTACAGCGCACAAAGGAGTACAGGAAATATCTCTAGAACGTACAAAGGAGTACAGAAGGTATCTCTACAGCGCACAAAGGAGTACAGAAGGTATCTCTACAGCGCACAAAGGAGTACAGAAGGTATCTCTACAGCGCACAAAGGAGTACAGAAGGTATATCTACAGCGCACAAAGGAGTACAGGAAATATCTCTAGAACGTACAAAGGAGTACACGAGGTATCTCTACAGCGTACAAAGGAGTACAGAAGGTATCTCTACAGCGCACAAAGGAGTACAGAAGGTATCTCTACAGCGCACAAAGGAGTACAGAAGGTATCTCTACAGCGCACAAAGGAGTACAGAAGGTATCTATACAGCGCACAAAGGAGTACAGAAGGTATCTCTACAGCGCACAAAGGAGTACAGAAGGTATCTCTACAGCGCACAAAGGAGTACAGAAGGTATCTCTACAGCGCACAAAGGAGTACAGAAGGTATCTCTACAGCGCACAAAGGAGTACAGGAAATATCTCTAGAACGTACATAGGAGTACACGAGGTATCTCTACAGCGTACAAAGGAGTACAGAAGGTATCTCTACAACGCACAAAGAAGTACAGAAGGTATCTCTACAGCGCACAAAGGAGTACAGGAAATATCTCTAGAACGTACAAAGGAGTACACGAGGTATCTCTACAGCGTACAAAGGAGTACAGAAGGTATCTCTACAGCGCACAAAGGAGTACAGAAGGTATCTCTACAGCGCACAAAGGAGTACAGAAAGTATCTCTACAGCGCACAAAGGAGTACAGGAAATATCTCTAGAACGTACAAAGGAGTACACGAGGTATCTCTACAGCGTACAAAGGAGTACAGAAGGTATCTCTACAGCGCACAAAGGAGTACAGAAGGTATCTCTACAGCGCACAAAGGAGTACAGAAGGTATCTCTACAGCGCACAGAGGAGTACAGAAGGTATCTCTACAGCGCACAAAGGAGTACAGGAAATATCTCTAGAACGTACAAAGGAGTACACGAGGTATCTCTACAGCGTACAAAGGAGTATAGAAGGTATCTCTACAGCGCACAAAGGAGTACAGAAGGTATCTCTACAGCGCACAAAGGAGTACACGAGGTATCTCGACAGCGCACAAAGGAGTACAGAAGGTATCTCTACAGCGCACAAAGGAGTACAGAAGGTATCTCTACATCGCACATAAAAGTACAGGAAATATCTCTAGAACGTACAAAGGAGTACACGAGGTATATCTACAGCGTACAAAGGAGTACAGAAGGTATCTCTACAGCGCACAAAGGAGTACAGAAGGTATCTATACAGCGCACAAAGGAGTACAGAAGGTATATCTACAGCGCACAAAGGAGTACAGGAAATATCTCTAGAACGTACAAAGGAGTACAGAAGGTATCTCTACAGCGCACAAAGGAGTACAGAAGGTATCTCTACAGCGCACAAAGGAGTACACGAGGTATCTCTACAGCGTACAAAGGAGTACAGAAGGTATCTCTACAATGCACAAAGGAGTACAGAAGGTATCTCTACAGCGCACAAAGGAGTACAGAAGGTATCTCTACAGCGCACAAAGGAGTACAGGAAATATCTCTAGAACGTACAAAGGAGTACAGAAGGTATCTCTACAGCGCACGAAAGAGTACAGAAGGTATCTCTACAGCGCACAAAGGAGTACAGAAGGTATCTCTACAGCGCACAAAGGAGTACAGAAGGTATCTCTACAGCGCACAAAGGAGTACAGGAAATATCTCTAGAACGTACAAAGGAGTACACGAGGTATCTCTACAGCGTACAAAGGAGTACAGAAGGTATCTCTACAGCGCACAAAGGAGTACAGAAGGTATCTCTACAGCGCACAAAGGAGTACAGAAGGTATCTCTACAGCGCACAAAGGAGTACAGAAGGTATCTCTACAGCGCACAAAGGAGTACAGAAGGTATCTCTACAGCGCACAAAGGAGTACAGGAAATATCTCTAGAACGTACAAAGGAGTACACGAGTTATCTCTACAGCGTACAAAGGAGTACAGAAGGTATCTCTACAGCGCACAAAGAAGTACAGAAGGTATCTCTACAGCGCAAAAAGGAGTACAGGAAATATCTCTAGAACGTACAAAGGAGTACACGAGGTATCTCTACAGCGTACAAAGGAGTACAGGAGGTATCTCTACAGCGCACAAAGGAGTACAGAAGGTATCTCTACAGCGCACAAAGGAGTACAGAAGGTATCTCTACAGCGCACAAAGGAGTACACGAGGTATCTCTACAGCGCACAAAGGAGTACAGAAGGTATCTCTACAGCGCACAAAGGAGTACAGGAAATATCTCTAGAACGTACAAAGGAGTACACGAGGTATCTCTACAGCGTTCAAAGGAGTACAGAAGGTATCTCTACAGCGCAGAAAGGAGTACAGAAGGTCTCTCTACAGCGCACAAAGGAGTACAGAAGGTATCTCTACAGCGCACAGAGGAGTACAGAAGGTATCTCTACAGCGCACAAAGGAGTACAGGAAATATCTCTAGAACGTACAAAGGAGTACACGAGGTATCTCTACAGCGTACAAAGGAGTATAGAAGGTATCTCTACAGCGCACAAAGGAGTACAGAAGGTATCTCTACAGCGCACAAAGGAGTACACGAGGTATCTCGACAGCGCACAAAGGAGTACAGAAGGTATCTCTACAGCGCACAAAGGAGTACAGAAGGTATCTCTACAGCGCACAAAGGAGTACAGAAGGTATCACTACAGCGCACAAAGGAGTACAGGAAATATCTCTAGAACGTACAAAGGAGTACACGAGTTATCTCTACAGCGTACAAAGGAGTACAGAAGGTATCTCTACAGCGCACAAAGGAGTACAGAAGGTATCTCTACAGCGCACAAAGGAGTACAGAAGTTATCTCTACAGCGCACAAAGGAGTACAGAAGGTATCTCTACAGCGCACAAAGGAGTACAGAAGGTATCTCTACAGCGCACAAAGGAGTACAGGAAATATCTCTAGAACGTACAAAGGAGTACACGAGGTGTCTCTACAGCGTACAAAGGAGTACAGAAGGTATCTCTACAGCGCACAAAGGAGTACAGAAGGTATCTCTACAGCGCACAAAGGAGTACAGAAGGTATCTCTACAGCGCACAAAGGAGTACAGAAGGTATCTCTACAGCGCACAAAGGAGTACAGGAAATATCTCTAGAACGTACAAAGGAGTACACGAGGTATCTCTACAGCGTACAAAGAAGTACAGAAGGTATCTCTACAGCGCACAAAGGAGTACAGGAAATATCTCTAGAACGTACAAAGGAGTACACGAGGTATCTCTACAGCGTACAAAGGAGAACAGAAGGTATCTCTACAGCGCACAAAGGACTACAGAAGGTATCTCTACAGCGCACAAAGGAGTACACGAGGTATCTCTACAGCGCACAAAGGAGTACAGAAGGTATCTCTACAGCGCACAAAATAGTACAAAAGGTATCTCTACAGCGCACAAAGGAGTACAGGAAATATCTCTAGAACGTACAAAGGAGTACACGAGGTATCTCTACAGCGTACAAAGGAGTACAGAAGGTATCTCTACAGCGCACAAAGGAGTACAGGAAATATCTCTAGAACGTACAAAGGAGTACACGAGGTATCTCTACAGCGTACAAAGGAGTACAGAAGGTATCTCTACAGCGCACAAAGGAGTACAGAAGGTATCTCTACAGCGCACAAAGGAGTACAGGAAATATCTCTAGAACGTACAAAGGAGTACAGAAGGTATCTCTACAGCGCACAAAGGAGTACAGAAGGTATCTCTACAGCGCACAAAGGAGTACAGAAGGTATCTCTACAGCGCACAAAGGAGTACAGAAGGTATCTCTACAGCGCACAAAGGAGTACATAAGGTATCTCTACAGCGCACAAAGGAGTACAGAAGGTATCTCTACAGCGCACAAAGGAGTACAGAAGGTATCTCTACAGCGCACAAAGGAGTACAGGAAATATCTCTAGAACGTACAAAGGAGTACACGAGGTTTCTCTACAGCGTACAAAGGAGTACAGAAGGTATCTCTACAGCGCACAAAGGAGTACAGAAGGTATCTCTACAGCGCACAAAGGAGTACAGAAGGTATCTCTACAGCGCACAAAGGAGTACAAAAGGTATCTCTACAGCGCACAAAGGAGTACAGGAAATATCTCTAGAACGTACAAAGGAGTACACGAGGTATCTCTACAGCGTACAAAGGAGTACAGAAGGTATCTCTACAGCGCACAAAGGAGTACAGAAGGTATCTCTACAGCGCACAAAGGAGTACAGAAGGTATCTCTACAGCGCACAAAGGAGTACAGAAGGTATTTCTACAGCGCACAAAGGAGTACAGAAGGTATCTCTACAGCGCACAAAGGAGTACAGGAAAAATCTCTAGAACGTACAAAGGAGTACACGAGGTATCTCTACAGCGTACAAAGGAGAACAGAAGGTATCTCTACAGCGCACAAAGGAGTACAGAAGGTATCTCTACAGCGCACAAAAAAGTAAAGAAGGTATCTCTACAGCGCACAAAGGAGTACAGAAGGTATCTCTACAGCGCACAAAGGAGTACAGGAAATATCTCTAGAACGTACAAAGGAGTACACGAGGTATCTCTACAGCGTACAAAGGAGTACAGAAGGTATCTCTACAGCGCACAAAGGAGTACAGAAGGTATCTCTACAGCGCACAAAGGAGTACAGAAGGTATCTCTACAGCGCACAAAGGAGTACAGAAGGTATCTCTACAGCGCACATAGGAGTACAGAAGGTATCTCTACAGCGCACAAAGGAGTACAGAAGGTATCTCTACAGCGCACAAAGGAGTACAGAAGGTATCGCTACAGCGCACAAAGGAGTACAGAAGGTATCTCTACAGCGCACAGAGGAGTACAGAAGGTATCTCTACAGCGCACAAAGGAGTACAGGAAATATCTCTAGAACGTACAAAGGAGTACACGAGGTATCTCTACAGCGTACAAAGGAGTACAGAAGGTATCTCTACAGCGCACAAAGGAGTACAGAAGGTATCTCTACAGCGCACAAAGGAGTACAGAAGGTATCTCTACAGCGCATAAAGGAGTACAGAAGGAATCTCTTCAGCGCACAAAGGAGTACAGGAAATATCTATAGAACGTACAAAGGAGTACACGAGGTATCTCTTCAGCGTACAAAGGAGTACAGAATGTATCTCTACAGCGCACAAAGGAGTACAGAAGGTATCTCTACAGCGCACAAAGGAGTACAGAAGGTATCTCTACAGCGCACAATGGAGTACAGAAGGTATCTCTACAGCGCACAAAGGAGTACAGAAGGTATCTCTACAGCGCACAAAGGAGTACAGAAGGTATCTCTACAGCGCACAAAGGAGTACAGAAGGTATCTCTACAGTGCACAAAGGAGTACAGAAGGTATCTCTGCAGCGCACAAAGGAGAACAGAAGGTATCTCTACAGCGCACAAAGGAGTACAGGAAATATCTCTAGAACGTACAAAGGAGTACACGAGGTATCTCTACAGCGTACAAAGGAGTACAGAAGGTATCTCTACAGCGCACAAAGGAGTACAGAAGGTATCTCTACAGCGCACAAAGGATTACAGGAGGTATCTCTACAGCGCACAAAGGTGTACAGAAGGTATCTCTACAGCGCACAAAGGAGTACAGGAAATATCTCTAGAACGTACAAAGGAGTACACGAGGTATCTCTACAGCGTACAAAGGAGTACAGAAGGTATCTCTACAGCGCAAAAAGGAGTACAGGAAATATCTCTAAAACGTACAAAGGAGTACACGAGGTATCTCTACAGCGTACAAAGGAGTACAGAAGGTATCTCTACAGCGCACAAAGGAGTACAGAAGGTATCTCTACAGCGCACAAAGGAGTACACGAGGTATCTCTACAGTGCACAAAGGAGTACAGAAGGTATCTCTACAGCGCACAAAGGAGTACAGAAGGTATCTCTACAGCGCACAAAGGAGTACAGGAAATATCTCTAGAACGTACAAAGGAGTACACGAGGTATCTCTACAGCGTACAAAGGAGTACAGAAGGTATCTCTACAGCGCACAAAGGAGTACAGAAGGTATCTCTACAGCGCACAAAGGAGTACAGAAGGTATCTCTACAGCGCACAAAGGAGTACAGAAGGTATCTCTACAGCGCACAAAGGAGTACAGAAGGTATCTCTACAGCGCACAAAGGAGTACAGAAGGTATCTCTATAGCGCACAAAGGAGTACAGAAGGTATCTCTACAGCGCACAAAGGAGTACAGAAGGTATCTCTACAGCGCACAAAGGAGTACAGAAAGTATCTCTACAGCGCACAAAGGAGTACAGAAGGTATCTCTACAGCGCACAAAGGAGTACAGAAGGTATCTCTACAGCGCACAAAGGAGTACAGAAGGTATCTCTACAGCGCACAAAGGAGTACAGAAGGTATCTCTACAGCGCACAAAGGAGTACAGAAGGTATCTCTACAGCGCACGAAGGAGTACAGGAAATATCTCTAGAACGTACAAAGGAGTACACGAGGTATCTCTACAGCGTACAAAGGAGTACAGAAGGTATCTCTACAGCGCACAAAGGAGTACAGAAGGTATCTCTACTGCGCACAAAGGAGTACAGGAAATATCTCTAGAACGTACAAAGGAGTACACGAGGTATCTCTACAGCGTACAAAGGAGTACAGAAGGTATCTCTACAGCGCACAAAGGAGTGTAGAAGGTATCTCTACAGCGCACAAAGGAGTACAGAAGGTATCGCTACAGCGCCTAAAGGAGTACACGAGGTATCTCTACAGCGCACAAAGGAGTACAGAAGGTATCTCTACAGCGCACAAAGGAGTACAGAAGGTATCTCTACAGCGCACAAAGGAGTACAGAAGGTATCTCTACAGCGCACAAAGGAGTACAGAAGGTATCTCTACAGCGCACAAAGGAGTACAGAAGGTATCTCTACAGCGCACAAAGGAGTACAGAAGGTATCTCTACAGCGCACAAAGGAGTACAGTAAATATTTCTAGAACGTACAAAGGAGTACACGAGGTATCTCTACAGCGTACAAAGGAGTACAGAAGGTATCTCTACAGCGCACAAAGGAGTACAGAAGGTATCTCTACAGCGCACAAAGGAGTACAGAAGGTATCTCTACAGCGCACAAAGGAGTACAGAAGGTATCTCTACAGCGCACAAAGGAGTACAGAAGGTATCTCTACAGCGCACAAAGGAGTACAGGAAATATCTCTAGAACGTACAAAGGAGTACAGAAGGTATCTCTACAGCGCACAAAGGAGTACAGAAGGTATCTCTACAGCGCACAAAGGAGTACAGAAGGTATCTCTACAGCGCACAAAGGAGTACAGGAGGTATCTCTACAGCGCACAAAGGAGTACAGGAAATATCTCTAGAACGCACAAAGGAGTACACGAGGTATCTCTACAGCGTACAAAGGAGTACAGAAGGTATCTCTACAGCGCACAAAGGAGTACAGGGAATATCTCTAGAACGTACAAAGGAGTACACGAGGTATCTCTACAGCGTACAAAGGAGTACAGAAGGTATCTCTACAGCGCACAAAGGAGTACAGAAGGTATCTCTACAGCGCATAAAAAAGTACAGAAGGTATCTCTACAGCGCACAAAGGAGTACAGAAGGTATCTCTACAGCTCACAAAGGAGTACAGAAGGTATCTCTACAGCGCACAAAGGAGTACAGGAAATATCTCTAGAACGTACAGAGGAGTACACGAGGTATCTCTACAGCGTACAAAGGAGTACAGAAGGTATCTCTACAGCGCACAAAGGTGTACAGAAGGTATCTCTACAGCGCACAAAGGAGTACAGGAAATTTTTCTAGAACGTACAAAGGAGTACACGAGGTATCTCTACAGCGTACAAAGGAGTACAGAAGGTATCTCTACAGCGCACAAAGGAGTACAGAAGGTATCTCTACAGCGCACAAAGGAGTACAGAAGGTATCTCTACAGCGCACAAGAGAGTACAGAAGGTATCTCTACTGCGCACAAAGGAGTACAGAAGGTATCTCTACAGCGCACAAAGGAGTACAGGAAATATCTCTAGAACGTACAAAGGAGTACACGAGGTATCTCTACAGCGTACAAAGGAGTTCAGAAGGTATCTCTACAGCGCACAAAGGAGTACAGAAGGTATCTCTACAGCGCACAAAGGAGTACAGAAGGTATCTCTACAGCGCACAAAGGAGTACAGAAGGTATCTCTACAGCGCACAAAGGAGTACAGAAGGTATCTCTACAGCGCACAAAGGAGTACAGAAGGTATCTCTATAGCGCACAAAGGAGTACAGGAAATATCTCTAGAACGTACAAAGGAGTACTCGAGGTATCTCTACAGCGTACAAAGGAGTACAGAAGGTATCTCTACAGCGCACAAAGGAGTACAGAAGGTATCTCTACAGCGCACAAAGGAGTACAGAAGGTATCTCTACAGCGCACAAAGGAGTACAGAAGGTATCTCTACAGCGCACAAAGGAGTACAGAAGGTATCTCTACAGCGCACAAAGGAGTACAGAAGGTATCTCTACAACGCACAAAGGAGTACAGAAGGTATCTCTACAGCGCACAAAGGAGTACAGAAGGTATCTCTACAGCGCACAAAGGAGTACAGAAGGTATCTCTACAGCGCACAAAGGAGTACAGAAGGTATCTCTACAGCGCACAAAGGAGTACAGGAAATATCTCTAGAACGTACAAAGGAGTACACGAGGTATCTCTACAGCGTACAAAGGAGTATAGAAGGTATCTCTACAGCGCACAAAGGAGTACAGAAGATATCTCTACAGCGCACAAAGGAGTACACGAGGTATCTCTACAGCGCACGAAGGAGTACAGAAGGTATCTCTACAGCGCACAAAGGAGTACAGAAGGTATCTCTACAGCGCACAAAGGAGTACAGAAGGTATCTCTACAGCGCACAAAGGAGTACAGGAAATATCTCTAGAACGTACAAAGGAGTACACGAGGTATCTCTACAGCGTACAAAGGAGTACAGAAGGTATCTCTACAGCGCACAAAGGAGTACAGAAGGTATCTCTACAGCGCACAAAGGAGTACAGAAGGTATCTCTACAGCGCACAAAGGAGTACAGAAGGTATTTCTACAGCGCACAAAGGAGTACAGGAAATATCTCTAGAACGTACAGAGGAGTACACGAGGTATCTCTACAGCGTACAAAGGAGTACAGAAGGTATCTCTACAGCGCACAAAGGAGTACAGAAGGTATCTCTACAGCGCACAAAGGAGTACAGAAGGTATCTCTACAGCGCACAAAGGAGTACAGAAGGTATCTCTACAGCGCACAAAGGAGTACAGGAAATATCTCTAGAACGTACAAAGAAGTACACGAGGTATCTCTACAGCGTACAAAGGAGTACAGAAGGTATCTCTACAGCGCACAAAGGAGTACAGAAGGTATCTCTACAGCGCACAAAGGAGTACAGAAGGTATCTCTACAGCGCACAAAAGAGTACAGGAAATATCTCTAGAACGTACTAAGGAGTACACGAGGTATCTCTACAGCGTACAGAGGAGTACAGAAGGTATCTCTACAGCGCACAAAGGAGTACAGAAGGTATCTCTACAGCGCACAAAGGAGTACAGAAGGTATCTCTACAGCGCACAAAGGAGTACAGAAGGTATCTCTACAGCGCACAAAGGAGTACAGGAAATATCTCTAGAACGTACAAAGGAGTACAGAAGGTATCTCTACAGCGCACAAAGGAGTACAGAAGGTATCTCTACAGCGCACAAAGGAGTACAGAAGGTATCTCTACAGCGCACAAAGGAGTACAAGAAATATCTCTAGAACGTACAAAGGAGTACACGAGGTATCTCTACAGCGTACAAAGGAGTACAGAAGGTATCTCTACAGCGCACAAAGGAGTACAGAAGGTATCTCTACAGCGCACAAAGGAGTACAGAAGGTATCTCTACAGCGCACAAAGGAGTACAGAAGGTATCTCTACAGCGCACAAAGGAGTACAGAAGGTATCTCTACAGCGCACAAAGGAGTACAGAAGGTATCTCTACAGCGCACAAAGGAGTACAGAAGGTATCTCTACAGCGCACAAAGGAGTACAGAAGGTATCTCTACAGCGCACAAAGGAGTACAGAAGGTATCTCTACAGCGCACAAAGGAGTACAGAAGGTATCTCTACAGCGCACAAAGGAGTACAGAAGGTATCTCTACAGCGCACAAAGGATTACAGAAGGTATCTCTACAGCGCACAAAGGAGTACAGAAGGTATCTCGACAGCGCACAAAGGAGTACAGGAAATATCTCTAGAACGTACAAAGGAGTACACGAGGTATCTCTACAGCGTACATAGGAGTACAGAAGGTATCTCTACAGCGCACAAAGGAGTACAGAAGGTATCTCTACAGCGCACAAAGGAGTACAGAAGGTATCTCTACAGCGCACAAAGGAGTACAAAAGGTATCTCTACAGCGCACAAAGGAGTACAGGAAATATCTCTAGAACGTACAAAGGAGTACACGAGGTATCTCTACAGCGTACAAAGGAGTACAGAGGGTATCTCTACAGCGCACAAAGGAGTACAGAAGGTATCTCTACAGCGCACAAAGGAGTACAGAAGGTATCTCTACAGCGCACAAAGGAGTACAGAAGGTATCTCTACAGCGCACAAAGGAGTACAGAAGGTATCTCTACAGCGCACAAAGGAGTACAGAAGGTATCTCTACAGCGCACAAAGGAGTACAGAAAATATCTCAAGAACGTACAAAGGAGTACACGAGGTATCTCTACAGCGTACAAAGGAGTACAGAAGGTATCTCTACAGCGCACAAAGGAGTACAGAAGGTATCTCTACAGCGCACAAAGGAGTACAGAAGGTATCTCTACAGCGCACAAAGGAGTACAGAAGGTATCTCTACAGCGCACAACGGAGTACAGGAAATATCTCTAGAACGTACAAAGGAGTACACGAGGTATCTCTACAGCGTACAAAGGAGTACAGAAGGTATCTCTACAGCGCACAAAGGAGTACAGAAGGTATCTCTACAGCGCACAAAGGAGTACAGAAGGTATATCTACAGCGCACAAAGGAGTACAGAAGGTATCTCTACAGCGCACAAAGGAGTACAGAAGGTATCTCTACAGCGCACAAAGCAGTACAGAAGGTATCTCTTCAGCGCACAAAGGAGTACAGAAGGTATCTCTACAGCGCACAAAGAAGTACAGAAGGTATCTCTACAGCGCACAAAGGAGTACAGAAGGTATCTCTACAGCGCACAAAGGAGTACAGGAAATATCTCTAGAACGTACAAAGGAGTACACGAGGTATCTCTACAGCGTACAAAGGAGTACAGAAGGTATCTCTACAGCGCACAAAGGAGTACAGAAGGTATCTCAACAGCGCACAAAGGAGTACAGAAGGTATCTCTACAGCGCACAAAGGAGTACAGAAGGTATCTCTACAGCACACAAAGGAGTACAGAAGGTATCTCTACAGCGCACAAAGGAGTACAGAAGGTATCTCTACAGCGCACAAAGGAGTACAGAAGGTATCTCTACAGCGCACAAAGGAGTACAGGAAATATCTCTAGAACGTACGAAGGAGTACACGAGGTATCTCTACAGCGTACAAAGGAGTACAGAAGGTATCTCTACAGCGCACAAAGGAGTACAGAAGGTATCTCTACAGCGCACAAAGGAGTACAGAAGGTATCTCTACAGCGCACAAAGGAGTACAGAAGGTATCTCTACAGCGCACAAAGGAGTACAGGAAATATCTCTAGAACGTACAAAGGAGTACACGAGGTATCTCTACAGCGTACAAAGGAGTACAGAAGGTATCTCTACAGCGCACAAAGGAGTACAGGAAATATCTCTAGAACGTACAAAGGAATACACGAGGTATCTCTACAGCGTACAAAGGAGTACAGAAGGTATCTCTACAGCGCACAAAGGAGTACAGAAGGTATCTCTACAGCGCACAAAGGAGTACAGAAGGTATCTCTACAGCGCACAAAGGAGTACAGAAGGTATGTCTACAGCGCACAAAGGAGTACAGAAGGTATCTCTACAGCGCACAAAGGAGTACAGAAGGTATCTCTACAGCGCACAAAGGAGTACAGAAGGTATCTCTACAGCGCACAAAGGAGTACAGGAAATTTCTCTAAAACGTACAAAGGAGTACACGAGGTACCTCTACAGCGTACAAAGGAGTACAGAAGGTATCTCTACAGCGCACAAAGGAGTACAGAAGGTATCTCAACAGCGCACAAAGGAGTACAGGAAATATCTCTAGAACGTACAAAGGAGTACGGAAGGTATCTCTACAGCGCACAAAGGAGTACAGAAGGTATCTCTACAGCGCACAAAGGAGTACAGAAGGTATCTCTACAGCGCACAAAGGAGTACACGAGGTATCTCTACAGCGTACAAAGGCGTACAGAAGGTATCTCTACAGCGCACAAAGGAGTACAGGAAATATCTCTAGAACGTACAAAGGAGTACACGAGGTATCTCTACAGCGTACAAAGGAGTACAGAAGGTATCTCTACAGCGCACAAAGGAGTACAGAAGGTATCTCTACAGCGCACAAAGGAGTACAGAAGGTATCTCTACAGCGCACAAAGGAGTACAGAAGGTATCTCTACAGCGCACAAAGGAGTACAGAAGGTATCTCTACAGCGCACAAAGGAGTACAGGAAATATCTCTAGAACGTACAAAGGAGTACACGAGGTATCTCTACAGCGTACAAAGGAGTACAGAAGGTATCTCTACAGCGCACAAAGGAGTACAGAAGGTATCTCTACAGCGCACAAAGGAGTACAGAAGGTATCTCTACAGCGCACAAAGGAGTACAGAAGGTATCTCTACAGCGCCCAAAGGAGTACAGAAGGTATCTCTACAGCGCACAAAGGAGTACAGAAGGTATCTCTACAGCGCACAACGGAGTACAGGAAATATCTCTAGAACGTACAAAGGAGTACACGAGGTATCTCTACAGCGTACAAAGGAGTACAGAAGGTATCTCTACAGCGCACAAAGGAGTACAGAAGGTATCTCTACAGCGCACAAAGGAGTACAGAAGGTATATCTACAGCGCACAAAGGAGTACAGAAGGTATCTCTACAGCGCACAAAGGAGTACAGAAGGTATCTCTACAGCGCACAGAGCAGTACAGAAGGTATCTCTACAGCGCACAAAGGAGTACAGAAGGTATCTCTACAGCGCACAAAGAAGTACAGAAGGTATCTCTACAGCGCACAAAGGAGTACAGAAGGTGTCTCTACAGCGCACAAAGGAGTACAGGAAATATCTCTAGAACGTACAAAGGAGTACACGAGGTATCTCTACAGCGTACAAAGGAGTACAGAAGGTATCTCTACAGCGCACAAAGGAGTACAGAAGGTATCTCAACAGCGCACAAAGGAGTACAGAAGGTATCTCTACAGCGCACAAAGGAGTACAGAAGGTATCTCTACAGCACACAAAGGAGTACAGAAGGTATCTCTACAGCGCACAAAGGAGTACAGAAGGTATCTCTACAGCGCACAAAGGAGTACAGAAGGTATCTCTACAGCGCACAAAGGAGTACAGGAAATATCTCTAGAACGTACGAAGGAGTACACGAGGTATCTCTACAGCGTACAAAGGAGTACAGAAGGTATCTCTACAGCGCACAAAGGAGTACAGAAGGTATCTCTACAGCGCACAAAGGAGTACAGAAGGTATCTCTACAGCGCACAAAGGAGTACAGAAGGTATCTCTACAGCGCACAAAGGAGTACAGGAAATATCTCTAGAACGTACAAAGGAGTACACGAGGTATCTCTACAGCGTACAAAGGAGTACAGAAGGTATCTCTACAGCGCACAAAGGAGTACAGGAAATATCTCTAGAACGTACAAAGGAATACACGAGGTATCTCTACAGCGTACAAAGGAGTACAGAAGGTATCTCTACAGCGCACAAAGGAGTACAGAAGGTATCTCTACAGCGCACAAAGGAGTACAGAAGGTATCTCTACAGCGCACAAAGGAGTACAGAAGGTATGTCTACAGCGCACAAAGGAGTACAGAAGGTATCTCTACAGCGCACAAAGGAGTACAGAAGGTATCTCTACAGCGCACAAAGGAGTACAGAAGGTATCTCTACAGCGCACAAAGGAGTACAGGAAATATCTCTAAAACGTACAAAGGAGTACACGAGGTACCTCTACAGCGTACAAAGGAGTACAGAAGGTATCTCTACAGCGCACAAAGGAGTACAGAAGGTATCTCAACAGCGCACAAAGGAGTACAGGAAATATCTCAAGAACGTACAAAGGAGTACGGAAGGTATCTCTACAGCGCACAAAGGAGTACAGAAGGTATCTCTACAGCGCACAAAGGAGTACAGAAGGTATCTCTACAGCGCACAAAGGAGTACACGAGGTATCTCTACAGCGTACAAAGGCGTACAGAAGGTATCTCTACAGCGCACAAAGGAGTACAGGAAATATCTCTAGAACGTACAAAGGAGTACACGAGGTATCTCTACAGCGTACAAAGGAGTACAGAAGGTATCTCTACAGCGCACAAAGGAGTACAGAAGGTATCTCTACAGCGCACAAAGGAGTACAGAAGGTATCTCTACAGCGCACAAAGGAGTACAGAAGGTATCTCTACAGCGCACAAAGGAGTACAGAAGGTATCTCTACAGCGCACAAAGGAGTACAGGAAATATCTCTAGAACGTACAAAGGAGTACACGAGGTATCTCTACAGCGTACAAAGGAGTACAGAAGGTATCTCTACAGCGCACAAAGGAGTACAGAAGGTATCTCTACAGCGCACAAAGGAGTACAGAAGGTATCTCTACAGCGCACAAAGGAGTACAGAAGGTATCTCTACAGCGCACAAAGGAGTACAGAAGGTATCTCTACAGCGCACAAAGGAGTACAGGAAATATCTCTAGAACGTACAAAGGAGTACAGAAGGTATCTCTACAGCGCACAAAGGAGTACAGAAGGTATCTCTACAGCGCACAAAGGAGTACAGAAGGTATCTCTACAGCGCACAAAGGAGTACAGAAGGTATCTCTACAGCGCACAAAGGAGTAGAGGAAATATCTCTAGAACGTACAAAGGAGTACACGAGGTATCTCTACAGCGTACAAAGGAGTACAGAAGGTATATCTACAGCGCACAAAGGAGTACAGGAAATATCTCTAGAACGTACAAAGGAGTACACGAGGTATCTCTACAGCGTACAAAGGAGTACAGAAGGTATCTCTACAGCGCACAAAGGAGTACAGAAGGTATCTCTACAGCGCACAAAGGAGTACAGAAGGTATCTCTACAGCGCACAAAGGAGTACAGAAGGTATCTCTACAGCGCACGAAGGAGTACAGAAGGTATCTCTACAGCGCACAAAGGAGTACAGGAAATATCTCTAGAACGTACAAAGGAGTACACGAGGTATCTCTACAGCGTACAAAGGAGTACAGAAGGTATCTCTACAGCGCACAAAGGAGTACAGAAGGTATCTCTACAGCGAACAAAGGAGTACAAGAAATGTCTCTAGAACGTACAAAGAAGTACACGAGGTATCTCTACAGCGTACAAAAAAGTACAGAAGGTATCTCTACAGCGCACAAAGGAGTACAGGAAATATCTCTAGAACGTACAAAGGAGTACACGAGGTATCTCTACAGCGTACAAAGGAGTACAGAAGGTATCTCTACAGCGCACAAAGGAGTACAGAAGGTATCTCTACAGCGCACAGAGGAGTACACGAGGTATCTCTACAGCGCACAAAGGAGTACAGAAGGTATCTCTACAGCGCACAAAGGAGTACAGAAGGTGTCTCTACAGCGCACAAAGGAGTACAGGAAATATCTCTAGAACGTACAAAGGAGTACACGAGGTATCTCTACAGCGTACGAAGGAGTACAGAAGGTATCTCTACAGCGCACAAAGGAGTACAGGAAATATCTCTAGAACGTACAAAGGAGTACACGAGGTATCTCTACAGCGTACAAAGGAGTACAGAAGGTATCTCTACAGCGCACAAAGGAGTACAGAAGGTATCTCTACAGCGCACAAAGGAGTACAGAAGGTATCTCTACAGCGCACAAAGGAGTACAGAAGGTATCTCTACAGCGCACGAAGGAGTACAGAAGGTATCTCTACAGCGCACAAAGAAGTACAGAAGGTATCTCTACAGTGCACAAAGGAGTACAGAAGGTATCTCGACAGCGCACAAAGGAGTACAGGAAATATCTCTAGAACGTACAAAGGAGTACACGAGGTATCTCTACAGCGTACATAGGAGTACAGAAGGTATCTCTACAGCGCACAAAGGAGTACAGAAGGTATCTCTACAGCGCACAAAGGAGTACAGAAGGTATCTCTACAGCGCACAAAGGAGTACAAAATGTATCTCTACAGCGCACAAAGGAGTACAGGAAATATCTCTAGAACGTACAAAGGAGTACACGAGGTATCTCTACAGCGTACAAAGGAGTACAGAGGGTATCTCTACAGCGCACAAAGGAGTACAGAAGGTATCTCTACAGCGCACAAAGGAGTACAGAAGGTATCTCTACAGCGCACAAAGGAGTACAGAAGGTATCTCTACAGCGCACAAAGGAGTACAGAAGGTATCTCTACAGCGCACAAAGGAGTACAGAAGGTATCTCTACAGCGCACAAAGGAGTACAGGAAATATCTCAAGAACGTACAAAGGAGTACACGAGGTATCTCTACAGCGTACAAAGGAGTACAGAAGGTATCTCTACAGCGCACAAAGGAGTACAGAAGGTATCTCTACAGCGCACAAAGGAGTACAGAAGGTATCTCTACAGCGCACAAAGGAGTACAGAAGGTATCTCTACAGCGCACAACGGAGTACAGGAAATATCTCTAGAACGTACAAAGGAGTACACGAGGTATCTCTACAGCGTACAAAGGAGTACAGAAGGTATCTCTACAGCGCACAAAGGAGTACAGAAGGTATCTCTACAGCGCACAAAGGAGTACAGAAGGTATATCTACAGCGCACAAAGGAGTACAGAAGGTATCTCTACAGCGCACAAAGGAGTACAGAAGGTATCTCTACAGCGCACAAAGCAGTACAGAAGGTATCTCTACAGCGCACAAAGGAGTACAGAAGGTATCTCTACAGCGCACAAAGGAGTACAGGAGGTATCTCTACAGCGCACAAAGGAGTACAGAAGGTATCTCTACAGCGCACAAAGGAGTACAGGAAATATCTCTAGAACGTACAAAGGAGTACACGAGGTATCTCTACAGCGTACAAAGGAGTACAGAAGGTATCTCTACAGCGCACAAAGGAGTACAGAAGGTATCTCTACAGCGCACAAAGGAGTACAGAAGGTATCTCTACAGCGCACAAAGGAGTACAGAAGGTATCTCTACAGCGCACAAAGGAGTACAGAAGGTATCTCTACAGCGCACAAAGGAGTACAGAAGGTATCTCTACAGCGCACAAAGGAGTACAGAAGGTATCTCTACAGCGCACAAAGGAGTACAGGAAATATCTCTAGAACGTACGAAGGAGTACACGAGGTATCTCTACAGCGTACAAAGGAGTACAGAAGGTATCTCTACAGCGCACAAAGGAGTACAGAAGGTATCTCTACAGCGCACAAAGGAGTACAGAAGGTATCTCTACAGCGCACAAAGGAGTACAGAAGGTATCTCTACAGCGCACAAAGGAGTACAGGAAATATCTCTAGAACGTACAAAGGAGTACACGAGGTATCTCTACAGCGTACAAAGGAGTACAGAAGGTATCTCTACAGCGCACAAAGGAGTACAGGAAATATCTCTAGAACGTACAAAGGAGTACACGAGGTATCTCTACAGCGTACAAAGGAGTACAGAAGGTATCTCTACAGCGCACAAAGGAGTACAGAAGGTATCTCTACAGCGCACAAAGGAGTACAGAAGGTATCTCTACAGCGCACAAAGGAGTACAGAAGGTATGTCTACAGCGCACAAAGGAGTACAGAAGGTATCTCTACAGCGCACAAAGGAGTACAGAAGGTATCTCTACAGCGCACAAAGGAGTACAGAAGGTATCTCTACAGCGCACAAAGGAGTACAGGAAATATCTCTAAAACGTACAAAGGAGTACACGAGGTACCTCTACAGCGTACAAAGGAGTACAGAAGGTATCTCTACAGCGCACAAAGGAGTACAGAAGGTATCTCTACAGCGCACAATGGAGTACATAAGTTATCTTTACAGCGCACAAAGGAGTACAGAAGGTATCTCTACAGCGCACAAAGGAGTACAAGAAATATCTCTAGAACGTACAAAGGAGTACACGAGGTATCTCTACAGCGTACAAAGGAGTACAGAAGGTATCTCTACAGCGCACAAAGGAGTACAGAAGGTATCTCTACAGCGCACAAAGGAGTTTAGAAGGTATCTCTACAGCGCACAAAGGATTACACGAGGTATCTCTACAGCGTACAAAGGAGTACAGAAGGTATCTCTACAGCGCACAAAGGAGTACAGAAGGTATCTCTACAGCGCACAAAGGAGTACAGAAGGTATCTCTACAGCGCACAAAGGAGTACAGGAAATATCTCTAGAACGTACAAAGGAGTACAGAAGGTATCTCTACAGCGCACAAAGGAGTACAGAAGGTATCTCTACAGCGCACAAAGGAGTACAGAAGGTATCTCTACAGCGCACAAAGGAGTACAGAAGGTATCTCTACAGCGCACAAAGGAGTACAGGAAATATCTCTAGAACGTACAAAGGAGTACACGAGGTATCTCTACAGCGTACAAAGGAGTACAGAAGGTATCTCTACAGCGCTCAAAGAAGTACAGAAGGTATCTCTACAGCGCACAAAGGAGTACAGAAGGTATCTCTACAGCGCACAAAGAAGTACAGAAGGTATCTCTACAGCGCACAAAGGAGTACAGGAAATATCTCTAGAACGTACAAAGGAGTACACGAGGTATCTCTACAGCGTACAAAGGAGTACAGAAGGTATCTCTACAGCGCACAAAGGAGTACAGAAGGTATCTCTACAGCGCACAAAGGAGTACAGAAGGTATCTCTACAGCGCACAAAGGAGTACACGAGGTATCTCTACAGCGCACAAAGGAGTACAGAAGGTATCTCTACAGCGCACAAAGGAGTACAGGAAATATCTCTAGAACGTACAAAGGAGTACACGAGGTATCTCTACAGCGTACAAAGGAGTACAGAAGGTATCTCTACAGCGCACAAAGGAGTACAGAAGGTATCTCTACAGCGCACAAAGGAGTACAGAAGGTATTTCTACAGCGCACAAAGGAGTACAGAAGGTATCTCTACAGCGCACAAAGGAGTACAGGAAATATCTCTAGAACGTACAAAGAATACACGAGGTATCTCTACAGCGTACAAAGGAGTACAGAAGGTATCTCTAAAGCACACAAAGGAGTACAGAAGGTATCTCTACAGCGCACAAAGGAGTACACGAGGTATCTCTACAGCGCACAAAGGAGTACAGAAGGTATCTCTACAGCGCACAAAGGAGTACAGAAGGTATCTCTACAGCGCACAAAGGAGTACAGGAAATATCTCTAGAACGTACAAAGGAGTACACGAGGTATCTCTACAGCGTACAAAGGAGTACAGAAGGTATCTCTACAGCGCACAAAGGAGTACAGAAGGTATCTCTACAGCGCACAAAGGAGTTTAGAAGGTATCTCTACAGCGCACAAAGGATTACACGAGGTATCTCTACAGCGTACAAAGGAGTACAGAAGGTATCTCTACAGCGCACAAAGGAGTACAGAAGGTATCTCTACAGCGCACAAAGGAGTACAGAAGGTATCTCTACAGCGCACAAAGGAGTACAGGAAATATCTCTAGAACGTACAAAGGAGTACAGAAGGTATCTCTACAGCGCACAAAGGAGTACAGAAGGTATCTCTACAGCGCACAAAGGAGTACAGAAGGTATCTCTACAGCGCACAAAGGAGTACAGAAGGTATCTCTACAGCGCACAAAGGAGTACAGGAAATATCTCTAGAACGTACAAAGGAGTACACGAGGTATCTCTACAGCGTACAAAGGAGTACAGAAGGTATCTCTACAGCGCTCAAAGAAGTACAGAAGGTATCTCTACAGCGCACAAAGGAGTACAGAAGGTATCTCTACAGCGCACAAAGAAGTACAGAAGGTATCTCTACAGCGCACAAAGGAGTACAGGAAATATCTCTAGAACGTACAAAGGAGTACACGAGGTATCTCTACAGCGTACAAAGGAGTACAGAAGGTATCTCTACAGCGCACAAAGGAGTACAGAAGGTATCTCTACAGCGCACAAAGGAGTACAGAAGGTATCTCTACAGCGCACAAAGGAGTACACGAGGTATCTCTACAGCGCACAAAGGAGTACAGAAGGTATCTCTACAGCGCACAAAGGAGTACAGGAAATATCTCTAGAACGTACAAAGGAGTACACGAGGTATCTCTACAGCGTACAAAGGAGTACAGAAGGTATCTCTACAGCGCACAAAGGAGTACAGAAGGTATCTCTACAGCGCACAAAGGAGTACAGAAGGTATTTCTACAGCGCACAAAGGAGTACAGAAGGTATCTCTACAGCGCACAAAGGAGTACAGGAAATATCTCTAGAACGTACAAAGAATACACGAGGTATCTCTACAGCGTACAAAGGAGTACAGAAGGTATCTCTAAAGCACACAAAGGAGTACAGAAGGTATCTCTACAGCGCACAAAGGAGTACACGAGGTATCTCTACAGCGCACAAAGGAGTACAGAAGGTATCTCTACAGCGCACAAAGGAGTACAGAAGGTATCTCTACAGCGCACAAAGGAGTACAGGAAATATCTCTAGAACGTACAAAGGAGTACACGAGGTATCTCTACAGCGTACAAAGGAGTACAGAAGGTCTCTCTACAGCGCACAAAGGAGTACAGAAGGTATCTCTACAGCGCACAAAGGAGTACAGAAGGTATCTCTACAGCGCACAAAGGAGTACAGAAGGTATCTCTACAGCGCCTAAAGGAGTACAGAAGGTATCTCTACAGCGCACAAAGGAGTACAGGAAATATCTCTAGAACGTACAAAGGAGTACAGAAGGTATCTCTACAGCGCACAAAGGAGTACAGAAGGTATCTCTACAGCGCACAAAGGAGTACACGAGGTATCTCTACAGCGTACAAAGGAGTACAGAAGGTATCTCTACAGCGCACAAAGGAGTACAGAAGGTATCTCTACAGCGCACAAAGGAGTACAGAAGGTATCTCAACAGCGCACAAAGGAGTACAGAAGGTATCTCTACAGCGCACAAAGGAGTACAGAAGGTATCTCTACAGCGCACAAAGGAGTACAGGAAATATCTCTAGAACGGACAAAGGAGTACACGAGGTATCTCTACAGCGTACAAAGGAGTACAGAAGGTATCTCTACAGCGCACAAAGGAGTACAGAAGGTATCTCTACAGCGCACAAAGGAGTACAGAAGGTATCTCTACAGCGCACAAAGGAGTACAGAAGGTATCTCTACAGCGCACAAAGGAGTACAGAAGGTATCTCTACAGCGCACAAAGGAGTACAGGAAATATCTCTAGAACGTACAAAGAAGTACAGAAGGTATCTCTACAGCGCACAAAGGAGTACAGAAGGTATCTCTACAGCGCACAAAGGAGTACAGAAGGTATCTCTACAGCGCACAAAGGAGTACAGAAGGTATCTCTACAGCGCACAAAGGAGTACAGGAAATATCTCTAGAACGTACAAAGGAGTACACGAGGTATCTCTACAGCGTACAAAGGAGTACAGAAGGTATCTCTACAGCGCACAAAGGAGTACAGGAAATATCTCTAGTACGTACAAAGGAGTACACGAGGTATCTCTACAGCGTACAAAGGAGTACAGAAGGTATCTCTAATGCGCACAAAGGAGTACAGATGGTATCTCTACAGCGCACAAAGGAGTACAGAAGGTATCTCTACAGCGCACAAAGGAGTACAGAAGGTATCTCTAAAGCGCACAAAGGAGTACAGAAGGTATCTCTACAGCGCACAAAGGAGTACAGGAAATATCTCTAGAACGTACAAAGGAGTACACGAGGTATCTCTACAGCGTACAAAGGAGTACAGAAGGTATCTCTACAGCGCACAAAGGAGTACAGAAGGTATCTCTACAGCGCACAAAGGAGTACAGAAGGTATCTCTACGGCGCACAAAGGAGTACAGAAGGTATCTCTACAGCGCACAAAGGAGTACAGGAAATATCTCTAGAACGTACAAAGGAGTACACGAGGTATCTCTACAGAGTACAAAGGAGTACAGAAGGTATCTCTACAGCGCACAAAGGAGTACAGGAAATATCTCTAGAACGTACAAAGGAGTACACGAGGTATCTCTACAGCGTACAAAGGAGTACAGAAGGTATCTCTACAGCGCACAAAGGACTACAGAAGGTATCTCTACAGTGCACAAAGGAGTACACGAGGTATCTCTACAGCGCACAAAGGAGTACAGAAGGTATCTCTACAGCGCACAAAGGAGTACAGAAGGTATCTCTACAGCGCACAAAGGAGTACAGGAAATATCTCTAGAACGTACATAGGAGTACACGAGGTATCTCTACAGCGTACAAAGGAGTACAGAAGGTATCTCTTCAGCGCACAAAGGAGTACAGGAAATATCTCTAGAACGTACAAAGGAGTACACGAGGTATCTCTCCAGCGTACAAAGGAGTACAGAAGGTATCTCTACAGCGCACAAAGGAGTACAGAAGGTATCTCTACAGCGCACAAAGGAGTACAGAAGGTATCTCTACAGCGCACAAAGGAGTACAGAAGGTATCTCTACAGCGCACAAAGGAGTACAGAAGGTATCTCTACAGCGCACAAAGGAGTACAGAAGGTATCTCTACAGCGAACAAAGGAGTACAGAAGGTATCTCTACAGCGCACAAAGGAGTACAGGAAATATCTCTAGAACGTACAAAGAAGTACACGAGGTTTCTCTACAGCGTACAAAGGAGTACAGAAGGTATCTCTACAGCGCACAAAGGAGTACAGAAGGTATCTCTACAGCGCACAAAGGAGTACAGAAGGTATCTCTACAGCGCACAAAGGAGTACAAAAGGTATCTCTACAGCGCACAAAGGAGTACAGGAAATATCTCTAGAACGTACAAAGGAGTACACGAGGTATCTCTACAGCGTACAAAGGAGTTCAGAAGGTATCTCTACAGCGCACAAAGGAGTACAGAAGGTATCTCTACAGCGCACAAAGGAGTACAGAAGGTATCTCTACAGCGCACAAAGGAGTACAGAAGGTATCTCTACAGCGCACAAAGGAGTACAGAAGGTATCTCTACAGCGCACAAAGGACTACAGAAGGTATCTCTACAGCGCACAAAGGAGTACAGGAAATATCTCTAGAACGTACAAAGGAGTACACGAGGTATCTCTACAGCGTACAAAGGAGAACAGAAGGTATCTCTACAGCGCACAAAGGAGTACAGAAGGTATCTCTACAGCGCACAAAGGAGTACAGAAGGTATCTCTACAGCGCACAAAGGAGTACAGAAGGTATCTCTACAGCGCACAAAGGAGTACAGGAAATATCTCTAGAACGTACAAAGGAGTACACGAGGTATCTCTACAGCGCACAAAGGAGTACAGAAGGTATCTCTACAGCGCACAAAGGAGTACACGAGGTATCTCTACAGCGTACAAAGGAGTACAGAAGGTATCTCTACAGCGCACAAAGGAGTACAGAAGGTATCTCTACAGCGCACAAAGGAGTACACGAGGTATCTCTACAGCGCACAAAGGAGTACAGAAGGTATCTCTACAGCGCACAAAGGAGTACAGAAGGTATCTCTACAGCGCACAAAGGAGTACAGGAAATATCTCTAGAACGTACACAGGAGTACACGAGGTATCTCTACAGCGTACAAAGGAGTACAGAAGGTATCTCTACAGCGCACAAAGGAGTACAGAAGGTATCTCTACAGCGCACAAAGGAGTACAGAAGGTATCTCTACAGCGCACAAAGGAGTACAGAAGGTATCTCTACCGCGCACAAAGGAGAACAGAAGGTATCTCTACAGCGCACAAAGGAGTACAGGAAATATCTCTAGAACGGACAAAGGAGCACACGAGGTATCTCTGCAGCGTACAAAGGAGTACAGAAGGTATCTCTACAGCGCACAAAGGAGTACAGAAGGTATCTCTACAGCGCACAAAGGAGTACAGAAGGTATCTCTACAGCGCACAAAGGAGTACAGAAGGTATCTCTACAGCGCACAAAGGAGTACAGAAGGTATCTCTACAGCGCACAAAGGAGTACAGGAAATATCTCTAGAACGTACAAAGAAGTACAGAAGGTATCTCTACAGCGCACAAAGGAGTACAGAAGGTATCTCTACAGCGCACAAAGGAGTACAGAAGGTATCTCTACAGCGCACAAAGGAGTACAGAAGGTATCTCTACAGCGCACAAAGGAGTACAGAAGGTATCTCTACAGCGCACAAAGGAGTACAGGAAATATCTCTAGAACGTACAAAGAAGTACAGAAGGTATCTCTACAGCGCACAAAGGAGTACAGAAGGTATCTCTACAGCGCACAAAGGAGTACAGAAGGTATCTCTACAGCGTACAAAGGAGTACAGAAGGTATCTCTAATGCGCACAAAGGAGTACAGAAGGTATCTCTACAGCGCACAAAGGAGTACAGAAGGTATCTCTACAGCGCACAAAGGATTACAGAAGGTATCTCTAAAGCGCACAAAGGAGTACAGAAGGTATCTCTACAGCGCACAAAGGAGTACAGGAAATATCTCTAGAACGTACAAAGGAGTACACGAGGTATCTCTACAGCGTACAAAGGAGTACAGAAGGTATCTCTACAGCGCACAAAGGAGTACAGAAGGTATCTCTACAGCGCACAAAGGAGTACAGAAGGTATCTCTACGGCGCACAAAGGAGTACAGAAGGTATCTCTACAGCGCACAAAGGAGTACAGGAAATATCTCTAGATTGTACAAAGGAGTACACGAGGTATCTCTACAGCGTACAAAGGAGTACAGAAGGTATCTCTACAGCGCACAAAGGAGTACAGGAAATATCTCTAGAACGTACAAAGGAGTACACGAGGTATCTCTACAGCGTACAAAGGAGTACAGAAGGTATCTCTACAACGCACAAAGGACTACAGAAGGTATCTCTACAGCGCACAAAGGAGTACACGAGGTATCTCTACAGCGCACAAAGGAGTACAGAAGGTATCTCTACAGCGCACAAAGGAGTACAGAAGGTATCTCTACAGCGCACAAAGGAGTACAGAAGGTATCTCTACAGCGCACAAAGGAGTACACGAGGTATCTCTACAGCGCACAAAGGAGTACAGAAGGTATCTCTACAGCGCATAAAGAAGTACAGAAGGTATCTCTACAGCGCACAAAGGAGTACAGGAAATATCTCTAGAACGTACACAGGAGTACACGAGGTATCTCTACAGCGTACAAAGGAGTACAGAAGGTATCTCTACAGCGCACAAAGGAGTACAGAAGGTATCTCTACAGCGCACAAAGGAGTACAGAAGGTATCTCTACAGCGCACAAAGGAGTACAGAAGGTATCTCTACAGCGCACAAAGGAGTACAGAAGGTATCTCTACATCGCACAAAGGAGTACAGGAAATATCTCTAGAACGGACAAAGGAGTACACGAGGTATCTCTACAGCGTACAAAGGAGTACAGAAGGTATCTCTACAGCGCACAAAGGAGTACAGAAGGTATCTCTACAGCGCACAAAGGAGTACAGAAGGTATCTCTACAGCGCACAAAGGAGTACAGAAGGTATCTCTACAGCGCACAAAGGAGTACAGAAGGTATCTCTACAGCGCACAAAGGAGTACAGGAAATATCTCTAGAACGTACAAAGAAGTACAGAAGGTATCTCTACAGCGCACAAAGGAGTACAGAAGGTATCTCTACAGCGCACAAAGGAGTACAGAAGGTATCTCTACAGCGCACAAAGGAGTACAGAAGGTATCTCTACAGCGCACAAAGGAGTACAGGAAATATCTCTAGAACGTACATAGGAGTACACGAGGTATCTCTACAGCGTACAAAGGAGTACAGAAGGTATCTCTACAGCGCACAAAGGAGTACAGGAAATGTCTCTAGTACGTACAAAGGAGTACACGAGGTATCTCTACAGCGTACAAAGGAGTACAGAAGGTATCTCTAATGCGCACAAAGGAGTACAGAAGGTATCTCTACAGCGCACAAAGGAGTACAGAAGGTATCTCTACAGCGCACAAAGGAGTACAGAAGGTATCTCTAAAGCGCACAAAGGAGTACAGAAGGTATCTCTACAGCGCACAAAGGAGTACAGGAAATATCTCTAGAACGTACAAAGGAGTACACGAGGTATCTCTACAGCGTACAAAGGAGTACAGAAGGTATCTCTACAGCGCACAAAGGAGTACAGAAGGTATCTCTACAGCGCACAAAGGAGTACAGAAGGTATCTCTACGGCGCACAAAGGAGTACAGAAGGTATCTCTACAGCGCACAAAGGAGTACAGGAAATATCTCTAGAACGTACAAAGGAGTACACGAGGTATCTCTACAGCGTACAAAGGAGTACAGAAGGTATCTCTACAGCGCACAAAGGAGTACAGGAAATATCTCTAGAACGTACAAAGGAGTACACGAGGTTTCTCTACAGCGTACAA
The DNA here is from genome assembly GCA_030386875.1 of Morinoia aosen. Taxonomy (NCBI): domain Eukaryota; kingdom Metazoa; phylum Arthropoda; class Malacostraca; order Amphipoda; family Talitridae; genus Morinoia; species Morinoia aosen. Next base: position 55,163,448 of record CM059576.1, on the reverse strand, counting down.
AGGAGTACAGAAGGTATCTCTACAGCGCACAAAGGAGTACAGAAGGTATCTCTACAGCGCACAAAGGAGTACAGAAGGTATCTCTACAGCGCACAAAGGAGTACAAAAGGTATCTCTACAGCGCACAAAGGAGTACAGGAAATATCTCTAGAACGTACAAAGGAGTACACGAGGTATCTCTACAGCGTACAAAGGAATACAGAAGGTATCTCTACAGCGCACAAAGGAGTACAGAAGGTATCTCTACAGCGCACAAAGGAGTACAGAAGGTATCTCTACAGCGCACAAAGGAGTACAGAAGGTATCTCTACAGCGCACAAAGGAGTACAGAAGGTATATCTACAGCGCACAAAGGAGTACAGAAGGTATCTCTACAGCGCACAAAGGAGTACAGTAAATATCTCTAGAACGTACAAAGGAGTACACGAGGTATCTCTACAGCGTACAAAGGAGAACAGAAGGTATCTCTACAGCGCACAAAGGAGTACAGAAGGTATCTCTACAGCGCACAAAGGAGTACAGAAGGTATCTCTACAGCGCACAAAGGAGTACAGAAGGTATCTCTACAGCGCACAAAGGAGTACAGGAAATATCTCTAGAACGTACAAAGGAGTACACGAGGTATCTCTACAGCGTACAAAGGAGTACAGAAGGTATCTCTACAGCGCACAAAGGAGTACAGAAGGTATCTCTACAGCGCACAAAGGAGTACAGAAGGTATCTCTACAGCGCACAAAGGAGTACAGAAGGTATCTCTACAGCGCACAAAGGAGTACAGAAGGTATCTCTACAGCGCACAAAGGAGTACAGAAGGTATCTCTACAGCGCACAAAGGAGTACAGAAGGTATCTCTACAGCGCACAAAGGAGTACAGAAGGTATCTCTACAGCGCACAAAGGAGTACAGAAGGTATCTCTACAGCGCACAAAGGAGTACAGGAAATATCTCTAGAACGTACAAAGGAGTACACGAGGTATCTCTACAGCGTACAAAGGAGTACAGAAGGTATCTCTACAGCGCACAAAGGAGTACAGAAGGTATCACTACAGCGCAAAAAGGAGTACAGAAGGTATCTCTACAGCGCACAAAGGTGTACAGAAGGTATCTCTTCAGCGCACAAAGGAGTACAGGAAATATCTCTAGAACGTACAAAGGAGTACACGAGGTATCTCTACAGCGTACAAAGGAGTACAGAAGGTATCTCTACAGCGCACAAAGGAGTACAGAAGGTATCTCTACAGCGCACAAAGGAGTACAGAAGGTGTCTCTACAGCGCACAATGGAGTACAGAAGGTATCTCTACAGCGCACAAAGGAGTACAGAAGGTATCTCTACAGCGCACAAAGGAGTACAGAAGGTATCTCTACAGCGCACAAAGGAGTACAGAAGGTATCTCTACAGTGCACAAAGGTGTACAGAAGGTATCTCTGCAGCGCACAAAGGAGTACAGAAGGTATATCTACAGCGCACAAAGGAGTACAGGAAATATCTCTAGAACGTACAAAGGAGTACACGAGGTATCTCTACAGCGTACAAAGGAGTACAGAAGGTATCTCTACAGCGCACAAAGGAGTACAGAAGGTATCTCTACAGCGCACAAATGAGTACAGGAGGTATCTCTACAGCGCACAAAGGAGTACAGAAGGTATCTCTACAGCGCACAAAGGAGTACAGAAGGTATCTCTACAGCGCACAAAGGAGTACACGAGGTATCTCTACAGCGCACAAAGGAGTACAGAAGGTATCTCTACAGCGCACAAAGGAGTACAGAAGGTATCTCTACAGCGCACAAAGGAGTACAGGAAATATCTCTAGAACGTACAAAGGAGTACACGAGGTATCTCTACAGCGTACAAAGGAGGACAGAAGGTATCTCTACAGCGCACAAAGGAGTACAGAAGGTATCTCTACAGCGCACAAAGGAGTACAGAAGGTATCTCTACAGCGCACAAAGGAGTACAGAAGGTATCTCTACAGCGCACAAAGGAGTACAGGAAATATCTCTAGCACGTACAAAGGAGTACACGAGGTATCTCTACAGCGTACAAAGGAGTACAGAAGGTATCTCTACAGCGCACATAGGAGTACAGAAGGTATCTCTACAGCGCACAAGGGAGTACAGAAGGTATCTCTACAGCGCACAAAGGAGTACATAAGGTATCTTTACAGCGCACAAAGGAGTACACGAGGTATCTCTACAGCGCACAAAGGAGTACAGAAGGTATCTCTACAGCGCACAAAGGAGTACAGAAGGTATCTCTACAGCGCACAAAGGAGTACAGAAGGTATCTCTACAGCGCACAAAGGAGTACAGGAAATATCTCTAGAACGTACAAAGGAGTACACGAGGTATCTCTACAGCGTACATAGGAGTACAGAAGGTATCTCTACAGCGCACAAAGGAGTACAGAAGGTATCTCTACAGCGCACAAAGGAGTACAGAAGGTATCTCTACAGCGCACAAAGGAGTACAGAAGGTATCTCTACAGCGCACAAAGGAGTACAGGAAATATCTCTAGAACGTACAAAGGAGTACAGAAGGTATCTCTACAGCGCACAAAGGAGTACAGAAGGTATCTCTACAGCGCACAAAGGAGTACAGAAGGTATCTCTACAGCGCACAAAGGAGTACAGAAGGTATCTCTACAGCGCACAAAGGAGTACAGAAGGTACCTCTACAGCGCACAAAGGAGTACAGGAAATTTCTCTACAACGTACAGAGGAGTACAGAAGGTATCTCTACAGCGCACAAAGTAGTACAGAAGGTATCTCTACAGCGCACAAAGGAGTACAGAAGGTATCTCTACAGCGCACAAAGGAGTACAGAAGGTATATCTACAGCGCACAAAGGAGTACAGGAAATATCTCTAGAACGTACAAAGGAGTACACGAGGTATCTCTACAGCGTACAAAGGAGTACAGAAGGTATCTCTACAGCGCACAAAGGAGTACAGAAGGTATCTCTACAGCGCACAAAGGAGTACAGAAGGTATCTCTACAGCGCACAAAGAAGTACAGAAGGTATCTCTACAGCGCACAAAGGAGTACAGAAGGTATCTCTACAGCGCACAAAGGAGTACAGAAGGTATCTCTACAGCGCACAAAGGAGTACAGAAGGTATCTCTACAGCGCAAAAAGGAGTACAGAAGGTATCTCTACAGCGCACAAAGGAGTACAGAAGGTATCTCTACAGCGCACAAAGGAGTACAGAAGGTATCTCAACAGCGCACAAAGGAGTACAGAAGGTATCTCTACAGCGCACAAAGGAGTACAGAAGGTATCTCTACAGCGCACAAAGGAGTACAGAAGGTATCTCTACAGCGCTCAAAGGAGTACAGAAGGTATCTCTACAGCGCACAAAGGAGTACAGGAAATATCTCTAGAACGTACAAAGGAGTACACGAGGTATCTCTACAGCGTACAAAGGAGTACAGAAGGTATCTCTACAGCGCACAAAGAAGTACAGAAGGTATCTCTACAGCGCACAAAGGAGTACAGGAAATATCTCTAGAACGTACAAAGGAGTACACGAGGTATCTCTACAGCGTACAAAGGAGTACAGAAGGTATCTCTACAGCGCACAAAGGAGTACAGAAGGTATCTCTACAGCGCACAAAGGAGTACAGAAGGTATCTCTACAGCGCACAAAGGAGTAAACGAGGTATCTCTACAGCGCACAAAGGAGTACAGAAGGTATCTCTACAGCGCACAAAGGAGTACAGGAAATATCTCTAGAACGTACAAAGGAGTACACGAGGTATCTCTACAGCGTACAAAGGAGTACAGAAGGTATCTCTACAGCGCACAAAGGAGTACAGAAGGTATCTCTACAGCGCACAAAGGAGTACAGAAGGTATCTCTACAGCGCACAAAGGAGTACAGAAGGTATCTCTACAGCGCACAAAGGAGTACAGAAGGTATCTCTACAGCGCACAAAGGAGTACAGAAGGTATCTCTACAGCGCACAAAGGAGTACAGAAGGTATCTCTACAGCGCACAAAGGAGTACAGAAGGTATCTCTACAGCGCACAAAGGAGTACAGAAGGTATCTCTACAGCGCACAAAGGAGTACAGGAAATATCTCTAGAACGTACAAAGGAGTACACGAGGTATCTCTACAGCGTACAAAGGAGTACAGAAGGTATCTCTACAGCGCACAAAGGAGTACAGAAGGTATCACTACAGCACAAAAAGGAGTACAGAAGGTATCTCTACAGCGCACAAAGGTGTACAGAAGGTATCTCTTCAGCGCACAAAGGAGTACAGGAAATATCTCTAGAACGTACAAAGGAGTACACGAGGTATCTCTACAGCGTACAAAGGAGTACAGAAGGTATCTCTACAGCGCACAAAGGAGTACAGAAGGTATCTCTACAGCGCACAAAGGAGTACAGAAGGTGTCTCTACAGCGCACAATGGAGTACAGAAGGTATCTCTACAGCGCACAAAGGAGTACAGAAGGTATCTCTACAGCGCACAAAGGAGTACAGAAGGTATCTCTACAGCGCACAAAGGAGTACAGAAGGTATCTCTACAGTGCACAAAGGAGTACAGAAGGTATCTCTGCAGCGCACAAAGGAGTACAGAAGGTATATCTACAGCGCACAAAGGAGTACAGGAAATATCTCTAGAACGTACAAAGGAGTACACGAGGTATCTCTACAGCGTACAAAGGAGTACAGAAGGTATCTCTACAGCGCACAAAGGAGTACAGAAGGTATCTCTACAGCGCACAAAGGAGTACAGGAGGTATCTCTACAGCGCACAAAGGAGTACAGAAGGTATCTCTACAGCGCACAAAGGAGTACAGAAGGTATCTCTACAGCGCACAAAGGAGTACACGAGGTATCTCTACAGCGCACAAAGGAGTACAGAAGGTATCTCTACAGCGCACAAAGGAGTACAGAAGGTATCTCTACAGCGCACAAAGGAGTACAGGAAATATCTCTAGAACGTACAAAGGAGTACACGAGGTATCTCTACAGCGTACAAAGGAGGACAGAAGGTATCTCTACAGCGCACAAAGGAGTACAGAAGGTATCTCTACAGCGCACAAAGGAGTACAGAAGGTATCTCTACAGCGCACAAAGGAGTACAGAAGGTATCTCTACAGCGCACAAAGGAGTACAGGAAATATCTCTAGCACGTACAAAGGAGTACACGAGGTATCTCTACAGCGTACAAAGGAGTACAGAAGGTATCTCTACAGCGCACATAGGAGTACAGAAGGTATCTCTACAGCGCACAAGGGAGTACAGAAGGTATCTCTACAGCGCACAAAGGAGTACATAAGGTATCTTTACAGCGCACAAAGGAGTACACGAGGTATCTCTACAGCGCACAAAGGAGTACAGAAGGTATCTCTACAGCGCACAAAGGAGTACAGAAGGTATCTCTACAGCGCACAAAGGAGTACAGAAGGTATCTCTACAGCGCACAAAGGAGTACAGGAAATATCTCTAGAACGTACAAAGGAGTACACGAGGTATCTCTACAGCGTACATAGGAGTACAGAAGGTATCTTTACAGCGCACAAAGGAGTACAGAAAGTATCTCTACAGCGCACAAAGGAGTACAGAAGGTATCTCTACAGCGCACAAAGGAGTACAGAAGGTATCTCTACAGCGCACAAAGGAGTACAGGAAATATCTCTAGAACGTACAAAGGAGTACAGAAGGTATCTCTACAGCGCACAAAGGAGTACAGAAGGTATCTCTACAGCGCACAAAGGAGTACAGAAGGTATCTCTACAGCGCACAAAGGAGTACACGAGGTATCTCTACAGCGTACAAAGGAGTACAGAAGGTATCTCTACAGCGCACAAAGGAGTACAGAAGGTATCTCTACAGCGCACAAAGGAGTACAGAAGGTACCTCTACAGCGCACAAAGGAGTACAGGAAATTTCTCTACAACGTACAGAGGAGTACAGAAGGTATCTCTACAGCGCACAAAGTAGTACAGAAGGTATCTCTACAGCGCACAAAGGAGTACAGAAGGTATCTCTACAGCGCACAAAGGAGTACAGAAGGTATATCTACAGCGCACAAAGGAGTACAGGAAATATCTCTAGAACGTACAAAGGAGTACACGAGGTATCTCTACAGCGTACAAAGGAGTACAGAAGGTATCTCTACAGCGCACAAAGGAGTACAGAAGGTATCTCTACAGCGCACAAAGGAGTACAGAAGGTATCTCTACAGCGCACAAAGAAGTACAGAAGGTATCTCTACAGCGCACAAAGGAGTACAGAAGGTATCTCTACAGCGCACAAAGGAGTACAGAAGGTATCTCTACAGCGCACAAAGGAGTACAGAAGGTATCTCTACAGCGCAAAAAGGAGTACAGAAGGTATCTCTACAGCGCACAAAGGAGTACAGAAGGTATCTCTACAGCGCACAAAGGAGTACAGAAGGTATCTCTACAGCGCACAAAGGAGTACAGAAGGTATCTCTACAGCGCACAAAGGAGTACAGAAGGTATCTCTACAGCGCACAAAGGAGTACAGAAGGTATCTCTACAGCGCTCAAAGGAGTACAGAAGGTATCTCTACAGCGCACAAAGGAGTACAGGAAATATCTCTAGAACGTACAAAGGAGTACACGAGGTATCTCTACAGCGTACAAAGGAGTACAGAAGGTATCTCTACAGCGCACAAAGAAGTACAGAAGGTATCTCTACAGCGCACAAAGGAGTACAGGAAATATCTCTAGAACGTACAAAGGAGTACACGAGGTATCTCTACAGCGTACAAAGGAGTACAGAAGGTATCTCTACAGCGCACAAAGGAGTACAGAAGGTATCTCTACAGCGCACAAAGGAGTACAGAAGGTATCTCTACAGCGCACAAAGGAGTAAACGAGGTATCTCTACAGCGCACAAAGGAGTACAGAAGGTATCTCTACAGCGCACAAAGGAGTACAGGAAATATCTCTAGAACGTACAAAGGAGTACACGAGGTATCTCTACAGCGTAAAAAGGAGTACAGAAGGTATCTCTACAGCGCACAAAGGAGTACAGGAGGTATCTCTACAGCGCACAAAGGAGTACAGAAGGTATCTCTACAGCGCACAGAGGAGTACAGAAGGTATCTCTACAGCGCACAAAGGAGTACAGGAAATATCTCTAGAACGTACAAAGGAGTACACGAGGTATCTCTACAGCGTACAAAGGAGTATAGAAGGTATCTCTACAGCGCACAAAGGAGTCCAGAAGGTATCTCTACAGCGCACAAAGGAGTACACGAGGTATCTCGACAGCGCACAAAGGAGTACAGAAGGTATCTCTACAGCGCACAAAGGAGTACAGAAGGTATCTCTACATCGCACAAAAAAGTACAGGAAATATCTCTAGAACGTACAAAGGAGTACACGAGGTATCTCTACAGCGTACAAAGGAGTACAGAAGGAATCTCTACAGCGCACAAAGGAGTACAGAAGGTATCTCTACAGCGCACAAAGGAGTACAGAAGGTATCTCTACAGCGCACAAAGGAGTACAGAAGGTATCTCTACAGCGCACAAAGGAGTACAGAAGGTATCTCTACAGCGCACAAAGGAGTACCGGAAATATCTCTAGAACGTACAAAGGAGTACAGAAGGTATCTCTACAGCGCACAAAGGAGTACAGAAGGTATCTCTACAGCGCACAAAGGAGTACACGAGGCATCTCTACAGCGTACAAAGGAGTACAGAAGGTATCTCTACAATGCACAAAGGAGTACAGAAGGTATCTCTAGAGCGCACAAAGGAGTACAGAAGGTATCTCTACAGCGCAAAAAGGAGTACAGGAAATATCTCTAGAACGTACAAAGGAGTACAGAAGGTATCTCTACAGCGCACGAAGGAGTACAGAAGGTATCTCTACAGCGCACAAAGAAGTACAGAAGGTATCTCTACAGCGCACAAAGGAGTACAGAAGGTATCTCTACAGCGCACAAAGGAGTACAGGAAATATCTCTAGAACGTACAAAGGAGTACACGAGGTATCTCTACAGCGTACAAAGGAGTACAGAAGGTATCTCTACAGCGCACAAAGGAGTACAGAAGGTATCTCTACAGCGCACAAAGGAGTACAGAAGGTATCTCTACAGCGCACAAAGGAGTACAGAAGGTATCTCTACAGCGCACAAAGGAGTACAGAAGGTATCTCTACAGCGCACAAAGGAGTACAGAAGGTATCTCTACAGCGCACAAAGGAGTACAGAAGGTATCTCTACAGCGCACAAAGGAGTACAGAAGGTATCTCTACAGCGCACAAAGGAGTACAGAAGGTATCTCTACAGCGCACAAAGGAGTACAGAAGGTATCTCTACAGCGCACAAAGGAGTACAGAAGGTATCTCTACAGCGCACAAAGGAGTACAGGAAATATCTCTAGAACGTACAAAGGAGTACACGAGGTATCTCTACAGCGTACAAAGGAGTACAGAAGGTATCTCTACAGCGCACAAAGAAGTACAGAAGGTATCTCTACAGCGCACAAAGGAGTACAGGAAATATCTCTAGAACGTACAAAGGAGTACACGAGGTATCTCTACAGCGTACAAAGGAGTACAGAAGGTATCTCTACAGCGCACAAAGGAGTACAGAAGGTATCTCTACAGCGCACAAAGGAGTACAGAAGGTATCTCTACAGCGCACAAAGAAGTACACGAGGTATCTCTACAGCGCAAAAAGGAGTACAGAAGGTATCTCTACAGCGCACAAAGGAGTACAGGAAATATCTCTAGAACGTACAAAGGAGTACACGAGGTATCTCTACAGCGTTCAAAGGAGTACAGAAGGTATCTCTACAGCGCACAAAGGAGTACAGAAGGTATCTCTACAGCGCACAAAGGAGTACAGAAGGTATCTCTACAGCGCACAGAGGAGTACAGAAGGTATCTCTACAGCGCACAAAGGAGTACAGGAAATATCTCTAGAACGTACAAAGGAGTACACCAGGTATCTCTACAGCGTACAAAGGAGTATAGAAGGTATCTCTACAGCGCACAATGGAGTACAGAAGGTATCTCTACAGCGCACAAAGGAGTACACGAGGTATCTCGACAGCGCACAAAGGAGTACAGAAGGTATCTCTACAGCGCACAAAGGAGTACAGAAGGTATCTCTACAGCGCACAAAGGAGTACAGAAGGTATCTCTACAGCGCACAAAGGAGTACAGGAAATATCTCTAGAACGTACAAAGGAGTACACGAGGTATCACTACAGCGTACAAAGGAGTACAGAAGGTATCTCTACAGCGCACAAAGGAGTACAGAAGGTATCTCTACAGCGCACAAAGGAGTACAGAAGTTATCTCTACAGCGCACAAAGGAGTACAGAAGGTATCTCTACAGCGCACAAAGGAGTACAGAAGGTATCTCTACAGCGCACAAAGGAGTACAGGAAATATCTCTAGAACGTACAAAGGAGTACACGAGGTATCTCTACAGCGTACAAAGGAGTACAGAAGGTATCTCTACACCGCACAAAGGAGTACAGAAGGTATCTCTACAGCGCACAAAGGAGTACAGAAGGTATCTCTACAGCGCACAAAGGAGTACAGAAGGTATCTCTACAGCGCACAAAGGAGTACAGGAAATATCTCTAGAACGTACAAAGGAGTACACGAGGTATCTCTACAGCGTACAAAGGAGTACAGAAGGTATCTCTACAGCGCACAAAGGAGTACCGGAAATATCTCTAGAACGTACAAAGGAGTACACGAGGTATCTCTACAGCGTACAAAGGAGTACAGAAGGTATCTCTACAGCGCACAAAGGACTACAGAAGGTATCTCTACAGCGCACAAAGGAGTACACGAGGTATCTCTACAGCGCACAAAGGAGTACAGAAGGTATCTCTACAGCGCACAAAGGAGTACAGGAAATATCTCTAGAACGTACAAAGGAGTACACGAGGTATCTCTACAGCGTACAAAGGAGTACAGAAGGTATCTCTACAGCGCACAAAGGAGTACAGAAGGTATCTCTACAGCGCACAAAGGAGTACAGGAGGTATCTCTACAGCGCACAAAGGAGTACAGAAGGTATCTCTACAGCGCACAAAGGAGTACAGAAGGTATCTCTACAGCGCACAAAGGAGTACAGAAGGTATCTCTACAGCGCACAAAGGAGTACAGAAGGTATCTCTACAGCGCACAAAGGAGTACAGGAAATATCTCTAGAACGTACAAAGGAGTACACGAGGTTTCTCTACAGCGTACAAAGGAGTACAGAAGGTATCTCTACAGCGCACAAAGGAGTACAGAAGGTATCTCTACAGCGCACAAAGGAGTACAAAAGGTATCTCTACAGCGCACAAAGGAGTACAGGAAATATCTCTAGAACGTACAAAGGAGTACACGAGGTATCTCTACAGCGTACAAAGGAGTACAGAAGGTATCTCTACAGTGCACAAAGGAGTACAGAAGGTATCTCTACAGCGCACAAAGGAGTACAGAAGGTATCTCTACAGCGCACAAAGGAGTACAGAAGGTATCTCTACAGCGCACAGAGGAGTACAGAAGGTATCTCTACAGCGCACAAAGGAGTACAGAAGGTATCTCTACAGCGCACAAAGGAGTACAGGAAATATCTCTAGAACGTACAAAGGAGTACACGAGGTATCTCTACAGCGTACAAAGGAGAACAAAAGGTATCTCTACAGCGCACAAAGGAGTACAGAAGGTATCTCTACAGCGCACAAAAAAGTACAGAAGGTATCTCTACAGCGCACAAAGGAGTACAGAAGGTATCTCTACAGCGCACTAAGGAGTACAGGAAATATCTCTAGAACGTACATAGGAGTACACGAGGTATCTCTACAGCGTACAAAGGAGTACAGAAGGTATCTCTACAGCGCTCAAAGGTGTACAGAAGGTATCTCTACAGCGCACAAAGGAGTACAGAAGGTATCTCTACAGCGCACAAAAGAGTACAGAAGGTATCTCTACAGCGCACAAAGGAGTACAGAAGGTATCTCTACAGCGCACAAAGGAGTACAGAAGGTATCTCTACAGCGCACAAAGGAGTACAGAAGGTATCTCTACAGCGCACAAAGGAGTACAGAAGGTATCTCTACAGCGCACAAAGGAGTACAGAAGGTATCTCTACAGCGCACAAAGAAGTACAGGAAATATCTCTAGAACGTACAAAGGAGTACACGAGGTATCTCTACAGCGTACAAAGGAGTACAGAAGGTATCTCTACAGCGCACAGAGGAGTACAGAAGGTATTTCTACAGCGCACAAAGGAGTACAGAAGGTATCTCTACAGCGCACAAAGGAGTACAGAAGGTATCTCTTCAGCGCACAAAGGAGTACAGGAAATATCTCTAGAACGTACAAAGGAGTACACGAGGTATCTCTACAGCGTACAAAGGAGTACAGAATGTATCTCTACAGCGCACAAAGGAGTACAGAAGGTATCTCTACAGCGCACAAAGGAGTACAGAAGGTATCTCTACAGCGCACAATGGAGTACAGAATGTATCTCTACAGCGCACAAAAGAGTACAGAAGGTATCTCTACAGCGCACAAAGGAGTACAGAAGGTATCTCTACAGCGCACAAAGGAGTACAGAAGGTATCTCTACAGTGCACAAAGGAGTACAGAAGGTATCTCTGCAGCGCACAAAGGAGTACAGAAGGTATCTCTACAGCGCACAAAGGAGTACAGGAAATATCTCTAGAACGTACAAAGGAGTACACGAGGTATCTCTACAGCGTACAAAGGAGTACAGAAACTATCTCTACAGCGCACAAAGGAGTACAGAAGGTATCTCTACAGCGCACAAAGGAGTACAGGAGGTATCTCTACAGCGCACAAAGGAGTACAGAAGGTATCTCCACAGCGCACAAAGGAGTACAGGAAATATCTCTAGAACGTACAAAGGAGTACACGAGGTATCTCTACAGCGTACAAAAGAGTACAGAAGGTATCTCTACAGCGCACAAAGGAGTACAGGAAATATCTCTAGAACGTACAAAGGAGTACACGAGGTATCTCTACAGCGTACAAAGGAGTACAGAAGGTATCTCTACAGCGCACAAAGGAGTACAGAAGGTATCTCTACAGCGCACAAAGGAGTACACGAGGTATCTCTACAGCGCACAAAGGAGTACAGAAGGTATCTCTACAGCGCACAAAGGAGTACAGAAGGTATCTCTACGGCGCACAAAGGAGTACAGGAAATATCTCTAGAACGTACAAAGGAGTACACGAGGTATCTCTACAGCGTACAAAGGAGTACAGAAGGTATCTCTACAGCGCACAAAGGAGTACAGAAGGTATCTCTACAGCGCACAAAGGAGTACAGAAGGTATCTCTACAGCGCACAAAGGAGTACAGAAGGTATCTCTACAGCGCACAAAGGAGTACAGGAAATATCTCTAGAACGTACAAAGGAGTACACGAGGTATCTCTACAGCGCACAAAGGAGAACAGAAGGTATCTCTACAGCGCACAAAGGAGTACAGAAGGTATCTCTACAGCGCACAAAAAAGTACAGAAGGTATCTCTACAGCGCACAAAGGAGTACAGAAGGTATCTCTACAGCGCACAAAGGAGTATAGGAAATATCTCTAGAACGTACAAAGGAGTACACGAGGTGTCTCTACAGCGTACAAAGGAGTACAGAAGGTATCTCTACAGCGCACAAAGGTGTACAGAAGGTATCTCTACAGCGCACAAAGGAGTACAGAAGGTATCTCTACAGCGCACAAAGGAGTACAGAAGGTATCTCTACAGCGCACAAAGGAGTACAGAAGGGATCTCTACAGCGCACAAAGGAGTACAGAAGGTATCTCTACAGCGCACAAAGGAGTACAGGAAATATCTCTAGAACGTACAAAGGAGTACACGAGGTATCTCTACAGCGTACAAAGGAGAACAGAAGGTATCTCTACAGCGCACAAAGGAGTACAGAAGGTATCTCTACAGCGCACAAAAAAGTACAGAAGGTATCTCTGCAGCGCACAAAGAAGTACAGAAGGTATCTCTACAGCGCACAAAGGAGTACAGGAAATATCTCTAGAACGTACAAAGGAGTACACGAGGTATCTCTACAGCATACAAAGGAGTACAGAAGGTGTCTCTACAGCGCACAAAGGAGTACAGGAAATATCTCTAGAACGTACAAAGGAGTACACGAGGTATCTCTACAGCGTATAAAGGAGTACAGAAGGTATCTCTACAGCGCACAAAGGAGTACAGAAGGTATCTCTACAGCGCACAAAGGAGTACAGAAGGTATCTCTACAGCGCACAAAGGAGTACAGAAGGTATCTCTACAGCGCACAAAGGAGTACAGGAAATATCTCTAGAACGTACAAAGGAGTACACGAGGTATCTCTACAGCGTACAAAGGAGTAAAGAAGGTATCTCTACAGCGCACAAAGGAGTACAGAAGGTATCTCTACAGCGCACAAAGGAGTACAAAAGGTATCTCTACAGCGCACAAAGGAGTACAGAAGGTATCTCTACAGCGCACAAAGGAGTACAGAAGGTATCTCTACAGCGCACAAAGGAGTACAGAAGGTATCTCTACAGCGCACAAAGGAGTACAGAAGGTATCTCTGCAGCGCACAAAGGAGTACAGAAGGTATCTCTACAGCGCACAAAGGAGTACAGAAGGTATCTCTACAGCGCACAAAGGAGTACAGAAGGTATCTCTACAGCGCACAAAGGAGTACAGAAGGTATCTCTACAGCGCACAAAGGAGTACAGGAAATATCTCTAGAACGTACAAAGAAGTACACGAGGTATCTCTACAGCGTACAAAGGAGTACAGAAGGTATCTCTACAGCGCACAAAGAAGTACAGAAGGTATCTCTACAGCGCACAAAGGAGTACAGGAAATATCTCTAGAACGTACAAAGGAGTACACGAGGTATCTCTACAGCGTACAAAGGAGTACAGAAGGTATCTCTACAGTGCACAAATGAGTACAGAAGGTATCTCTACAGCGCACAAAGGAGTACAGAAGGTATCTCTACAGCGCACAAAGGAGTACACGAGGTATCTCTACAGCGCACAAAGGAGTACAGAAGGTATCTCTACAGCGCACAAAGGAGTACAGGAAATATCTCTAGAACGTACAAAGGAATACACGAGGTATCTCTACAGCGTACAAAGGAGTACAGAAGGTATCTCTACAGCGCACAAAGGAGTACAGAAGGTATCTCTACAGCGCACAAAGGAGTACAGAAGGTATCTCTACAGCGCACAGAGGAGTACAGAAGGTATCTCTACAGCGCACAAAGGAGTACAGGAAATATCTCTAGAACGTACAAAGGAGTACACGAGGTATCTCTACAGCGTACAAAGGAGTATAGAAGGTATCTCTACAGCGCACAAAGGAGTACAGAAGGTATCTATACAGCGCACAAAGGAGTACACGAGGTATCTCGACAGCGCACAAAGGAGTACAGAAGGTATCTCTACAGCGCACAAAGGAGTACAGAAGGTATCTCTACATCGCACAAAGGAGTACAGGAAATATCTCTAGAACGTACAAAGGAGTACACGAGGTATCTCTACAGCGTACAAAGGAGTACAGAAGGTATCTCTACGGCGCACAAAGGAGTACAGAAGGTATCTCTACGGCGCACGAAGGAGTACAGAAGGTATCTCAACAGCGCACAAAGGAGTACAGAAGGTATCTCTACAGCGCACAAAGGAGTACAGAAGGTATCTCTACAGCGCACAAAGGAGTACAGGAAATATCTCTAGAACGTACAAAGGAGGACAGAAGGTATCTCTACAGCGCACAAAGGAGTACAGAAGGTATCTCTACAGCGCACAAAGGAGTACACGAGGTATCTCTACAGCGTACAAAGGAGTACAGAAGGTATCTCTACAATGCACAAAGGAGTACAGAAGGTATCTCTACAGCGCACAAAGGAGTACAGAAGGTATCTCTACAGCGCACAAAGGAGTACAGGAAATATCTCTAGAACGTACAAAGGAGTACAGAAGGTGTCTCTACAGCGCACGAAGGAGTACAGAAGGTATCTCTACAGCGCACAAAAGAGTACAGAAGGTATCTCTACAGCGCACAAAGGAGTACAGAAGGTATCTCTACAGCGCACAAAGGAGTACAGGAAATATCTCTAGAACGCACAAAGGAGTACACGAGGTATCTCTACAGCGTACAAAGGAGTACAGAAGGTATCTCTACAGCGCACAAAGGAGTACAGAAGGTATCTCTACAGCGCACAAAGGAGTACAGAAGGTATCTCTACAGCGCACAAAGGACTACAGAAGGTATCTCTACAGCGCACAAAGGAGTACAGGAAATATCTCTAGAACGTACAAAGGAGTACACGAGGTATCTCTACAGCGTACAAAGGAGTACAGAAGGTATCTCTACAGCGCACAAAGGAGTACAGAAGGTATCTCTACAGCGCACAAAGGAGTACAGAAGGTATCTCTACAGCGCACAAAGGAGTACAGAAGGTATCTCTTCAGCGCACAAAGGAGTACAGGAAATATCTCTAGAACGTACAAAGGAGTACACGAGGTATCTCTACAGCGTACAAAGGAGTACAGAATGTATCTCTACAGCGCACAAAGGAGTACAGAAGGTATCTCTACAGCGCACAAAGGAGTACAGAAGGTATCTCTACAGCGCACAATGGAGTACAGAATGTATCTCTACAGCGCACAAAAGAGTACAGAAGGTATCTCTACAGCGCACAAAGGAGTACAGAAGGTATCTCTACAGCGCACAAAGGAGTACAGAAGGTATCTCTACAGTGCACAAAGGAGTACAGAAGGTATCTCTGCAGCGCACAAAGGAGTACAGAAGGTATCTCTACAGCGCACAAAGGAGTATAGGAAATATCTCTAGAACGTACAAAGGAGTACACGAGGTATCTCTACAGCGTACAAAGGAGTACAGAAACTATCTCTACAGCGCACAAAGGAGTACAGAAGGTATCTCTACAGCGCACAAAGGAGTACAGGAGGTATCTCTACAGCGCACAAAGGAGTACAGAAGGTATCTCCACAGCGCACAAAGGAGTACAGGAAATATCTCTAGAACGTACAAAGGAGTACACGAGGTATCTCTACAGCGTACAAAAGAGTACAGAAGGTATCTCTACAGCGCACAAAGGAGTACAGGAAATATCTCTAGAACGTACAAAGGAGTACACGAGGTATCTCTACAGCGTACAAAGGAGTACAGAAGGTATCTCTACAGCGCACAAAGGAGTACAGAAGGTATCTCTACAGCGCACAAAGGAGTACACGAGGTATCTCTACAGCGCACAAAGGAGTACAGAAGGTATCTCTACAGCGCACAAAGGAGTACAGAAGGTATCTCTACGGCGCACAAAGGAGTACAGGAAATATCTCTAGAACGTACAAAGGAGTACACGAGGTATCTCTACAGCGTACAAAGGAGTACAGAAGGTATCTCTACAGCGCACAAAGGAGTACAGAAGGTATCTCTACAGCGCACAAAGGAGTACAGAAGGTATCTCTACAGCGCACAAAGGAGTACAGAAGGTATCTCTACAGCGCACAAAGGAGTACAGGAAATATCTCTAGAACGTACAAAGGAGTACACGAGGTATCTCTACAGCGCACAAAGGAGAACAGAAGGTATCTCTACAGCGCACAAAGGAGTACAGAAGGTATCTCTACAGCGCACAAAAAAGTACAGAAGGTATCTCTACAGCGCACAAAGGAGTACAGAAGGTATCTCTACAGCGCACAAAGGAGTATAGGAAATATCTCTAGAACGTACAAAGGAGTACACGAGGTATCTCTACAGCGTACAAAGGAGTACAGAAGGTATCTCTACAGCGCACAAAGGTGTACAGAAGGTATCTCTACAGCGCACAAAGGAGTACAGAAGGTATCTCTACAGCGCACAAAGGAGTACAGAAGGTATCTCTACAGCGCACAAAGGAGTACAGAAGGGATCTCTACAGCGCACAAAGGAGTACAGAAGGTATCTCTACAGCGCACAAAGGAGTACAGGAAATATCTCTAGAACGTACAAAGGAGTACACGAGGTATCTCTACAGCGTACAAAGGAGAACAGAAGGTATCTCTACAGCGCACAAAGGAGTACAGAAGGTATCTCTACAGCGCACAAAAAAGTACAGAAGGTATCTCTGCAGCGCACAAAGAAGTACAGAAGGTATCTCTACAGCGCACAAAGGAGTACAGGAAATATCTCTAGAACGTACAAAGGAGTACACGAGGTATCTCTACAGCGTACAAAGGAGTACAGAAGGTGTCTCTACAGCGCACAAAGGAGTACAGGAAATATCTCTAGAACGTACAAAGGAGTACACGAGGTATCTCTACAGCGTATAAAGGAGTACAGAAGGTATCTCTACAGCGCACAAAGGAGTACAGAAGGTATCTCTACAGCGCACAAAGGAGTACAGAAGGTATCTCTACAGCGCACAAAGGAGTACAGAAGGTATCTCTACAGCGCACAAAGGAGTACAGGAAATATCTCTAGAACGTACAAAGGAGTACACGAGGTATCTCTACAGCGTACAAAGGAGTAAAGAAGGTATCTCTACAGCGCACAAAGGAGTACAGAAGGTATCTCTACAGCGCACAAAGGAGTACAAAAGGTATCTCTACAGCGCACAAAGGAGTACAGAAGGTATCTCTACAGCGCACAAAGGAGTACAGAAGGTATCTCTACAGCGCACAAAGGAGTACAGAAGGTATCTCTACAGCGCACAAAGGAGTACAGAAGGTATCTCTGCAGCGCACAAAGGAGTACAGAAGGTATCTCTACAGCGCACAAAGGAGTACAGAAGGTATCTCTACAGCGCACAAAGGAGTACAGAAGGTATCTCTACAGCGCACAAAGGAGTACAGAAGGTATCTCTACAGCGCACAAAGGAGTACAGGAAATATCTCTAGAACGTACAAAGAAGTACACGAGGTATCTCTACAGCGTACAAAGGAGTACAGAAGGTATCTCTACAGCGCACAAAGAAGTACAGAAGGTATCTCTACAGCGCACAAAGGAGTACAGGAAATATCTCTAGAACGTACAAAGGAGTACACGAGGTATCTCTACAGCGTACAAAGGAGTACAGAAGGTATCTCTACAGTGCACAAATGAGTACAGAAGGTATCTCTACAGCGCACAAAGGAGTACAGAAGGTATCTCTACAGCGCACAAAGGAGTACACGAGGTATCTCTACAGCGCACAAAGGAGTACAGAAGGTATCTCTACAGCGCACAAAGGAGTACAGGAAATATCTCTAGAACGTACAAAGGAATACACGAGGTATCTCTACAGCGTACAAAGGAGTACAGAAGGTATCTCTACAGCGCACAAAGGAGTACAGAAGGTATCTCTACAGCGCACAAAGGAGTACAGAAGGTATCTCTACAGCGCACAGAGGAGTACAGAAGGTATCTCTACAGCGCACAAAGGAGTACAGGAAATATCTCTAGAACGTACAAAGGAGTACACGAGGTATCTCTACAGCGTACAAAGGAGTATAGAAGGTATCTCTACAGCGCACAAAGGAGTACAGAAGGTATCTATACAGCGCACAAAGGAGTACACGAGGTATCTCGACAGCGCACAAAGGAGTACAGAAGGTATCTCTACAGCGCACAAAGGAGTACAGAAGGTATCTCTACATCGCACAAAGGAGTACAGGAAATATCTCTAGAACGTACAAAGGAGTACACGAGGTATCTCTACAGCGTACAAAGGAGTACAGAAGGTATCTCTACGGCGCACAAAGGAGTACAGAAGGTATCTCTACAGCGCACGAAGGAGTACAGAAGGTATCTCAACAGCGCACAAAGGAGTACAGAAGGTATCTCTACAGCGCACAAAGGAGTACAGAAGGTATCTCTACAGCGCACAAAGGAGTACAGGAAATATCTCTAGAACGTACAAAGGAGTACAGAAGGTATCTCTACAGCGCACAAAGGAGTACAGAAGGTATCTCTACAGCGCACAAAGGAGTACACGAGGTATCTCTACAGCGTACAAAGGAGTACAGAAGGTATCTCTACAATGCACAAAGGAGTACAGAAGGTATCTCTACAGCGCACAAAGGAGTACAGAAGGTATCTCTACAGCGCACAAAGGAGTACAGGAAATATCTCTAGAACGTACAAAGGAGTACAGAAGGTGTCTCTACAGCGCACGAAGGAGTACAGAAGGTATCTCTACAGCGCACAAAAGAGTACAGAAGGTATCTCTACAGCGCACAAAGGAGTACAGAAGGTATCTCTACAGCGCACAAAGGAGTACAGGAAATATCTCTAGAACGTACAAAGGAGTACACGAGGTATCTCTACAGCGTACAAAGGAGTACAGAAGGTATCTCTACAGCGCACAAAGGAGTACAGAAGGTATCTCTACAGCGCACAAAGGAGTACAAAAGGTATCTCTACAGCGCACAAAGGACTACAGAAGGTATCTCTACAGCGCACAAAGGAGTACAGGAAATATCTCTAGAACGTACAAAGGAGTACACGAGGTATCTCTACAGCGTACAAAGGAGTACAGAAGGTATCTCTACAGCGCACAAAGGAGTACAGAAGGTATCTCTACAGCGCACAAAGGAGTACAGAAGGTATCTCTACAGCGCACAAAGGAGTACAGAAGGTATCTCTACAGCGCACAAAGGAGTACAGGAAATATCTCTAGAACGTACAAAGGAGTACACGAGGTATCTCTACAGCGTACGAAGGAGTACAGAAGGTATCTCTACAGCGCACAAAGGAGTACAGAAGGTATCTCTACAGCGCACAAAGGAGTACAGAAGGTATCTCTACAGCGCACAAAGGAGTACAGGAAATATCTCTAGAACGTACAAAGGATTACACGAGGTATCTCTACAGCGTACAGAGGAGTACAGAAGGTATCTCTACAGCGCACAAAGAAGTACAGAAGGTATCTCTACAGCGCACAAAGGAGTACAGATGGTATCTCTACAGCGCACAAAGGAGTACAGAAGGTATCTCTACAGCGCACAAAGGAGTACAGAAGGTATCTCTAGAGCGCACAAAGGAGTACAGAAGGTATCTCAACAGCGCACAAAGGAGTACAGAAGGTATCTCTACAGCGCACAAAGGAGTACACGAGGTATCTCTACAGCGCACAAAGGAGTACAGAAGGTATCTCTACAGCGCACAAAGGAGTACAGAAAGTATCTCTACAGCGCACAAAGGAGTACAGAAGGTATCTCTACAGCGCACAAAGGAGTACAGGAAATATCTCTAGAACGTACAAAGGAGTACACGAGGTATCTCTACAGCGTACAAAGGAGTACAGAAGGTATCTCTACAGCGCACAAAGGAGTACAGAAGGTTTCTCTACAGCGCACAAAGGAGTACAGAAGGTATCTCTACAGCGCACAAAGGAGTACACGAGGTGTCTCTACAGCGTACAAAGGAGTACAGAAGGTATCTCTACAGCGCACAAAGGAGTACAGAAGGTATCTCTACAGCGCACAAAGGAGTTCAGAAGGTATCTCTACAGCGCACAAAGGAGTACAGAAGGTATCTCTACAGCGCACAAAGGAGTACAGGAAATATCTCTGGAACGTACAAAGGAGTACACGAGGTATCTCTACAGCGTACAAAGGAGTACAGAAGGTATCTCTACAGCGCAAAAAGGAGTACAGAAGGTATCTCTACAGCGCACAAAGGAGTACACGAGGTATCTCTACAGCGCACCAAGGAGTACAGAAGGTATCTCTACAGCGCACAAAGGAGTACAGAAGGTATCTCTACAGCGCACAAAGGAGTACACGAGGTATCTCCACAGCGCACAAAGGAGTACAGAAGGTATCTCTACAGCGCACAAAGGAGTACAGGAAATATCTCTAGAACGTACAAAGGAGTACACGAGGTGTCTCTACAGCGTACAAAGGAGTACAGAAGGTATCTCTACAGCGCACAAAGGAGTACAGAAGGTATCTCTACAGCGCACAAAGGAGTTCAGAAGGTATCTCTACAGCGCACAAAGGAGTACAGAAGGTATCTCTACAGCGCACAAAGGAGTACAGGAAATATCTCTGGAACGTACAAAGGAGTACACGAGGTATCTCTACAGCGTACAAAGGAGTACAGAATGTATCTCTACAGCGCAAAAAGGAGTACAGAAGGTATCTCTACAGCGCACAAAGGATTACACGAGGTATCTCTACAGCGCACAAAGGAGTACAGAAGGTATTTCTACAGCGCACAAAGGAGTACAGAAGGTATCTCTACAGCGCACAAAGGAGTACAGGAAATATCTCTAGAACGTACAAAGGAGTACAGAAGGTATCTCTACAGCGCACAAAGGAGTACAGAAGGTATCTCTACAGCGCACAAAGGAGTACAGAAGGTATCTCTACAGCACACAAAGGAGTACAGAAGGTATCTCTACAGCGCACAAAGGAGTACAGGAAATATCTCTAGAACGCACAAAGGAGTACACGAGGTATCTCTACAGCGTACAAAGGAGTACAGAAGGTATCTCTACAGCGCACAAAGGAGTACAGGAAATATCTCTAGAACGTACAAAGGAGTACACGAGGTATCTCTACAGCGTACAAAGGAGTACAGAAGGTATCTCTACAGCGCACAAAGGAGTACAGAAGGTATCTCTACAGCGCATAAAAAGTACAGAAGGTATCTCTACAGCGCACAAAGGAGTACAGAAGGTATCTCTACAGCGCACAAAGGAGTACAGAAGGTATCTCTACAGCGCACAAAGGAGTACAGGAAATATCTCTAGAACGTACAGAGGAGTACACGAGGTATCTCTACAGCGTACAAAGGAGTACAGAAGGTATCTCTACAGCGCACAAAGGTGTACAGAAGGTATCTCTACAGCGCACAAAAGAGTACAGGAAATTTCTCTAGAACGTACAATGGAGTACACGAGGTATCTCTACAGCGTACAAAGGAGTACAGAAGGTATCTCTACAGCGCACAAAGGAGTACAGAAGGTTTCTCTACAGCGCACAAAGGAGTACAGAAGGTATCTCTACAGCGCACAAAAGAGTACAGAAGGTATCTCTACTGCGCACAAAGGAGTACAGAAGGTATCTCTACAGCGCACAAAGGAGTACAGGAAATATCTCTAGAACGTACAAAGGAGTACACGAGGTATCTCTACAGCGTACAAAGGAGTTCAGAAGGTATCTCTACAGCGCACAAAGGAGTACAGAAGGTATCTCTACAGCGCACAGAGGAGTACAGAAGGTATCTCTACAGCGCACAAAGGAGTACAGAAGGTATCTCTACAGCGCACAAAGGAGTACAGAAGGTATCTCTACAGCGCACAAAGGAGTACAGAAGGTATCTCTACAGCGCACAAAGGAGTACAGAAGGTATCTCTACAGCGCACAAAGGAGTACAGGAAATATCTCTAGAACGTACAAAGGAGTACTCGAGGTATCTCTACAGCGTACAAAGGAGTACAGAAGGTCTCTCTACAGCGCACAAAGGAGTACAGAAGGTATCTCTACAGCGCACAAAGGAGTACAGAAGGTATCTCTACAGCGCACAAAGGAGTACAGAAGGTATCTCTACAGCGCACAAAGGAGTACAGGAAATATCTCTAGAACGTACAAAGGAGTACACGAGGTATCTCTTCAGCGTACAAAGGAGTACAGAAGGTATCTCTACAGCGCACAAAGGAGTACAGAAGGTATTTTTACAGCGCACAAAGGAGCACAGAAGGTATCTCTACAGCGCACAAACGAGTACAGAAGGTATCTCTATAGCGCACAAAGGAGTACACGAGGTATCTCTACAGCGCACAAAGGAGTACAGAAGGTATCTCTACAGCGCACAAAGGAGTACAGAAGGTATCTCTACAGCGCACAAAGGAGTACAGAAGGTATCTCTACAGCGCACGAAGGAGTACACGAGGTATCTCTACAGCGCACAAAGGAGTACAGAAGGTATCTCTACAGCGCACAAAGGAGTACAGGAAATATCTCTAGAACGTACAAAGGAGTACACGAGGTATCTCTACAGCGTACAAAGGAGTACAGAAGGTATCTCTACAGCGCACAAAGGAGTACAGAAGGTATCTCTACAGCGCACAAAGGAGTACAGAAGGTATCTCTACAGCGCACAAAGGAGTACAGAAGGTATCTCTACAGCGCACAAAGGAGTACAGGAAATATCTCTAGAACGTACAAAGGAGTACACGAGGTATCTCTACAGCGTACAAAGGAGTACAGAAGGTATCTCTACAGCATACAAAGGAGTACAGAAGGTATCTCTACAGCGCACAAAGGAGTACACGAGGTATCTCTACAGCGCACAAAGGAGTACAGAAGGTATCTCTACAGCGCACAAAGGAGTACAGAAGGTATCTCTATAGCGCACAAAGGAGTACAGGCAATATCTCTAGAACGTACAAAGGAGTACACGAGGTATCTCTACAGCGTACAAAGGAGTACAGAAGGTATCTCTACAGCGCACAAAGGAGTACAGAAGGTATCTCTACAGCGCACAAAGGAGTACAGAAGGTATCTCTACAGCGCACAAAGGAGTACAGAAGGTATCTCTACAGCGCACAAAGGAGTACAGAAGGTATCTCTACAGCGCACAAAGGAGTACAGGAAATATCTCTAGAACGTACAAAGGAGTACACGAGGTATCTCTACAGCGTACAAAGGAGTACAGAAGGTATCTCTACAGCGCACAAAGGAGTACAGAAGGTATCTCTACAGCGCACAAAGGAGTACAGAACGTATCTCTACAGCGCACAAAGGAGTACAGAAGGTATCTCTACAGCGCACAAAGGAGTACAGAAGGTATCTCTAGAGCGCACAAAGGAGTACAGAAGGTATCTCTACAGCGCACAAAGGAGTACAGAAGGTATCTCTACAGCGCACAAAGGAGTACACGAGGTATCTCTACAGCGCACAAAGGAGTACAGAAGGTATCTCTACAGCGCACAAAGGAGTACAGAAGGTATCTCTACAGCGCACAAAGGAGTACAGAAGGTATCTCTACAGCGCACAAAGGAGTACAGGAAATATCTCTAGAACGTACAAAGGAGTACACGAGGTATCTCTACAGCCTACAAAGGAGTACAGAAGGTATCTCTACAGCGCACAAAGGAGTACAGAAGGTATCTCTACAGCGCACAAAGGAGTACACGAGGTATCTCTACAGCGCACAAAGGAGTACAGAAGGTATCTCTACAGCGCACAAAGGAGTACAGGAAATATCTCTAGAACGTACAAAGAAGTACACGAGGTATCTCTACAGCGTACAAAGGAGTACAGAAGGTATCTCTACAGCGCACAAAGGAGTACAGAAGGTATCTCTACAGCGCACAAAGGAGTACAGAAGGTATCTCTACAGCGCACAAAGGAGTACAGAAGGTATCTCTACAGCGCACAAAGGAGTACAGGAAATATCTCTGGAACGTACAAAGGAGTACACGAGGTATCTCTACAGCGTACAAAGGAGTACAGAAGGTATCTCTACAGCGCAAAAAGGAGTACAGAAGGTATCTCTACAGCGCACAAAGGAGTACACGAGGTATCTCTACAGCGCACAAAGGAGTACAGAAGGTATCTCTACAGCGCACAAAAGAGTACAGAAGGTATCTCTACAGCGCACAAAGGAGTACAGGAAATATCTCTAGAACGTACAAAGGAGTACAGAAGGTATCTCTACAGCGCACAGAGGAGTACAGAAGGTATCTCTACAGCGCACAAAGGAGTACAGAAGGTATCTCTACAGCGCACAAAGGAGTACAGAAGGTATCTCTACAGCGCACAAAGGAGTACAGGAAATATCTCTAGAACGCACAAAGGAGTACACGAGGTATCTCTACAGCGTACAAAGGAGTACAGAAGGTATCTCTACAGCGCACAAAGGAGTACAGGAAATATCTCTAGAACGTACAAAGGAGTACACGAGGTATCTCTACAGCGTACAAAGGAGTACAGAAGGTATCTCTACAGCGCACAGAGGAGTACAGAAGGTATCTCTACAGCGCATAAAAAAGTACAGAAGGTATCTCTACAGCGCACAAAGGAGTACAGAAGGTATCCCTACAGCGCACAAAGGAGTACAGAAGGTATCTCTACAGCGCACAAAGGAGTACAGGAAATATCTCCAGAACGTACAGAGGAGTACACGAGGTATCTCTACAGCGTACAAAGGAGTACAGAAGGTATCTCTACAGCGCACAAAGGTGTACAGAAGGTATCTCTACAGCGCACAAAAGAGTACAGGAAATTTCTCTAGAACGTACAAAGGAGTACACGAGGTATCTCTACAGCGTACAAAGGAGTACAGAAGGTATCTCTACAGCGCACAAAGGAGTACAGAAGGTATCTCTACAGCGCACAAAGGAGTACAGAAGGTATCTCTACAGCGCACAAAAGAGTACAGAAGGTATCTCTACTGCGCACAAAGGAGTACAGAAGGTATCTCTACAGCGCACAAAGGAGTACAGGAAATATCTCTAGAACGTACAAAGGAGTACACGAGGTATCTCTACAGCGTACAAAGGAGTTCAGAAGGTATCTCTACAGCGCACAAAGGAGTACAGAAGGTATCTCTACAGCGCACAAAGGAGTACAGAAGGTATCTCTACAGCGCACAAAGGAGTACAGAAGGTATCTCTACAGCGCACAAAGGAGTACAGAAGGCATCTCTACAGCGCACAAAGGAGTACAGAAGGTATCTCTACAGCGCACAAAGGAGTACAGAAGGTATCTCTACAGCGCACAAAGGAGTACAGGAAATATCTCTAGAACGTACAAAGGAGTACTCGAGGTATCTCTACAGCGTACAAAGGAGTACAGAAGGTATCTCTACAGCGCACAAAGGAGTACAGAAGGTATCTCTACAGCGCACAAAGGAGTACAGAAGGTATCTCTACAGCGCACAAAGGAGTACAGAAGGTATCTCTACAGCGCACAAAGGAGTACAGGAAATATCTCTAGAACGTACAAAGGAGTACACGAGGTACCTCTTCAGCGTACAAAGGAGTACAGAAGGTATCTCTACAGCGCACAAAGGAGTACAGAAGGTATTTTTACAGCGCACAAAGGAGTACAGAAGGTATCTCTAAAGCGCACAAAGGAGTACAGAAGGTATCTCTATAGCGCACAAAGGAGTACACGAGGTATCTCTACAGCGCACAAAGGAGTACAGAAGGTATCTCTACAGCGCACAAAGGAGTACAGAAGGTATCTCTACAGCGCACAAAGGAGTACAGAAGGTATCTCTACAGCGCACGAAGGAGTACACGAGGTATCTCTACAGCGCACAAAGGAGTACAGAAGGTATCTCTACAGCGCACAAAGGAGTACAGGAAATATCTCTAGAACGTACAAAGGAGTACACGAGGTATCTCTACAGCGTACAAAGGAGTACAGAAGGTATCTCTACAGCGCACAAAGGAGTACAGAAGGTCTCTCTACAGCGCACAAAGGAGTACAGAAGGTATCTCTACAGCGCACAAAGGAGTACAGGAAATATCTCTAGAACGTACAAAGGAGTACACGAGGTATCTCTACAGCGTACAAAGGAGTACAGAAGGTATCTCTACAGCGCGCAAAGGAGTACAGAAGGTATCTCTACAGCGCACAAAGGAGTACACGAGGTATCTCTACAGCGCACAAAGGAGTACAGAAGGTATCTCTACAGCGCACAAAGGAGTACAGAAGGTATCTCTACAGCGCACAAAGGAGTACAGAAGGTATCTCTACAGCGCACAAAGGAGTACAGGCAATATCTCTAGAACGTACAAAGGAGTACACGAGGTATCTCTACAGCGTACAAAGGAGTACAGAAGGTATCTCTACAGCGCACAAAGGAGTACAGAAGGTATCTCTACAGCGCACAAAGGAGTACAGAAGGTATCTCTACAGCGCACAAAGGAGTACAGAAGGTATCTCTACAGCGCACAAAGGAGTACAGGAAATATCTCTAGAACGTACAAAGGAGTACACGAGGTATCTCTACAGCGTACAAAGGAGTACAGAAGGTATCTCTACAGCGCACAAAGGAGTACAGAAGGTATCTCTACAGCGCACAAAGGAGTACAGAAGGTATCTCTACAGCGCACAAAGGAGTACAGAAGGTATCTCTACAGCGCACAAAGGAGTACAGAAGGTATCTCTACAGCGCACAAAGGAGTACAGGAAATATTTCTAGAATGTACAAAGGAGTACACGAGGTATCTCTACAGCGTACAAAGGAGAACAGAAGGTATCCCTACAGCGCACAAAGGAGTACAGAAGGTATCTCTACAGCGCACAAAGGAGTACAGGAAATATCTCTAGAACGTACAAAGGAGTACACGAGGTATCTCTACAGCGTACAAAGGAGTACAGAAGGTATCTCTACAGCGCACAAAGGAGTACAGAAGGTATCTCTACAGCGCACAAAGGAGTACAGAAGTTATCTTTACAGCGCACAAAGGAGTACAGAAGGTATCTCTACAGCGCACAAAGGAGTACAGAAGGTTTCTCTACAGCGCACAAAGGAGTACAGGAAATATCTCTAGAACGTACAAAGGAGTACACGAGGTATCTCTACAGCGTACAAAGGAGTACAGAAGGTATCTCTACAGCGCACAAAGGAGTACAGAAGGTATCTCTACAGCGCACAAAGAAGTACAGAAGGTATCTCTACAGCGCACAAAGGAGTACAGAAGGTATCTCTACAGCGCACAAAGGAGTACAGGAAATATCTCTAGAACGTACAAAGGAGTACACGAGGTATCTCTACAGCGTACAAAGGAGTACAGAAGGTATCTCTACAGCGCACAAAGGAGTACAGGAAATATCTCTAGAACGTACAAAGGAGTACACGAGGTATCTCTACAGCTTACAAAGGAGTACAGAAGGTATCTCTACAGCGCACAAAGGAGTACAGAAGGTATCTCTACAGCGCACAAAGGAGTACACGAGGTATCTCTACAGCGCACAAAGGAGTACAGAAGGTATCTCTACAGCGCACAAAGGAGTACAGAAGGTATCTCTACAGCGCACAAAGGAGTACAGGAAATATCTCTAGAACGTACAAAGGAGTACACGAGGTATCTCTACAGCGTACAAAGGAGTACAGAAGGTATCTCTACAGCGCACAAAGGAGTACAGGACATATCTCTAGAACGTACAAAGGAGTACACGAGGTATCTCTACAGCGTACAAAGGAGTACAGAAGGTATCTCTACAGCGCACAAAGGAGTACAGAAGGTATCTCTACAGCGCACAAAGGAGTACAGAAGGTATCTCTACAGCGCACAAAGGAGTACAGAAGGTATCTCTACAGCGCACAAAGGAGTTCAGAAGGTATCTCTACAGCGCACAAAGGAGTACAGAAGGTATCTCTACAGCGCACAAAGGAGTACAGAAGGTATCTCTACAGCGCACAAAGGAGTACAGAAGGTATCTCTACAGCGCACAAAGAAGTACATGAAATATCTCTAGAACGTACAAAGGAGTACACGAGGTATCTCTACAGCGTACAAAGGAGTACAGAAGGTATCTCTACAGCGCACAAAGGAGTACAGAAGGTATCTCTACAGCGCACAAAGGAGTACAGAAGGTATCTCTACAGCGCACAAAGGAGTACAGAAGGTATCTCTACAGCGCACAAAGGAGTACAGGAAATATCTCTAGAACGTACATAGGAGTACACGAGGTATCTCTACATCGTACAAAGGAGTACAGAAGGTATCTCTACAGCGCACAAAGGAGTACAGAAGGTATCTCTACAGCGCACAAAGGAGTACAGAAGGTATCTGTACAGCGCACAAAGGAGTACAGAAGGTATCTCTACAGCGCACAAAGGAGTACAGAAGGTATCTCTACAGCGCACAAAGGAGTACAGAAGGTATCTCTACAGCGCACAAAGGAGTACAGAAGGTATCTCTACAGCGCACAAAGGAGTACAGAAGGTATCTCTACAGCGCACAAAGGAGTACAGAAGGTATCTCTATAGCGCACAAAGGAGTACAGAAGGTATCTCTACAGCGCACAAAGGAGTACAGAAGGTATCTCTACAGCGCACAGAGGAGTACAGAAGGTATCTCTACAGCGCACAAAGGAGTACAGAAGGTATCTCTACAGCGCACAAAGGAGTACAGAAGGTATCTCTACAGCGCACAAAGGAGTACAAGAAATATCTCTAGAACGTACAAAGGAGTACACGAGGTATCTCTACAGCGTACAAAGGAGTACAGAAGGTATCTCTACAGCGCACAAAGGAGTACAGAAGGTATCTCTACAGCGCACAAAGGAGTACATGAAATATCTCTAGAACGTACAAAGGAGTACACGAGGTATCTCTACAGCGTACAAAGGAGTACAGAAGGTATCTCTACAGCGCACAAAGGAGTACAGAAGGTATCTCTACAGCGCACAAAGGAGTACAGAAGGTATCTCTACAGCGCACAAAGGAGTACACGAGGTATCTCTACAGCGCACAAAGGAGTACAGAAGGTATCTCTACAGCGCACAAAGGAGTACAGGAAATATCTCTAAAACGTACAAAGGAGTACACGAGGTATCTCTACAGCGTACAAAGGAGTACAGAAGGTATCTCTACAGCGCACAAAGGAGTACAGAAGGTATCTCTACAGCGCACAAAGGAGTACAGAAGGTATTTCTACAGCGCACAAAGGAGTACAGAAGGTATCTCTACAGCGCACAAAGGAGTACAGGAAATATCTCTAGAACGTACAAAGGAGTACACGAGGTATCTCTACAGCGTACAAAGGAGTACAGAAGGTATCTCTAAAGCGCACAAAGGAGTACAGAAGGTATCTCTACAGCGCACAAAGGAGTACACGAGGTATCTCTACAGCGCTCAAAGGAGTACAGAAGGTATCTCTACAGCGCACAAAGGAGTACAGAAGGTATCTCTACAGCGCACAAAGGAGTACAGGAAATATCTCTAGAACGTACAAAGGAGTACACGAGGTATCTCTACAGCGTACAAAGGAGTACAGAAGGTATCTCTACAGCGCACAAAGGAGTACAGAAGGTATCTCTACAGCGCACAAAGGAGTACAGAAGGTATCTCTACAGCGCACAAAGGAGTACAGAAGGTATCTCAACAGCGCCTAAAGGAGTACAGAAGGTATCTCTACAGCGCACAAAGGAGTACAGGAAATATCTCTAGAACGTACAAAGGAGTACAGAAGGTATCTCTACAGCGCACAAAGGAGTACAGAAGGTATCTCTACAGCGCACAAAGGAGTACACGAGGTATCTCTACAGCGTACAAAGGAGTACAGAAGGTATCTCTACAGCGCACAAAGGAGTACAGAAGGTATCTCTACAGCGCACAAAGGAGTACACGAGGTATCTCTACAGCGCACAAAGGAGTACAGAAGGTATCTCTACAGCGCACAAAGGAGTACAGAAGGTATCTCTACAGCGCACAAAGGAGTACAGGAAATATCTCTAGAACGTACACAGGAGTACACGAGGTATCTCTACAGCGTACAAAGGAGTACAGAAGGTATCTCTACAGCGCACAAAGGAGTACAGAAGGTATCTCTACAGCGCACAAAGGAGTACAGAAGGTATCTCTACAGCGCACAAAGGAGTACAGAAGGTATCTCTACAGCGCACAAAGGAGTACAGAAGGTATCTCTACAGCGCACAAAGGAGTACAGGAAATATCTCTAGAACGGACAAAGGAGTACACGAGGTATCTCTACAGCGTACAAAGGAGTACAGAAGGTATCTCTACAGCGCACAAAGGAGTACAGAAGGTATCTCTACAGCGCACAATGGAGTACAGAAGGTATCTCTACAGCGCACAAAGGAGTACAGAAGGTATCTCTACAGCGCACAAAGGAGTACAGAAGGTATCTCTACAGCGCACAAAGGAGTACAGGAAATATCTCTAGAACGTACAAAGAAGTACAGAAGGTATCTCTACAGCGCACAAAGGAGTACAGAAGGTATCTCTACAGCGCACAAAGGAGTACAGAAGGTATCTCTACAGCGCACAAAGGAGTACAGAAGGTATCTCTACAGCGCACAAAGGAGTACAGAAGGTATCTCTACAGCGCACAAAGGAGTACAGAAGGTATCTCTACAGCGCACAAAGGAGTACAGAAGGTATCTCTACAGCGCACAAAGGAGTACAGGAAATATCTCTAGAACGTACAAAGGAGTACACGAGGTATCTCTACAGCGTACAAAGGAGTACAGAAGGTATCTCTAATGCGCACAAAGGAGTACAGAAGGTATCTCTACAGCGCACAAAGGAGTACAGAAGGTATCTCTACAGCGCACAATGGAGTACAGAAGGTATCTCTACAGCGCACAAAGGAGTACAGAAGGTATCTCTACAGCGCACAAAGGAGTACAGAAGGTATCTCTACAGCGCACAAAGGAGTACAGGAAATATCTCTAGAACGTACAAAGAAGTACAGAAGGTATCTCTACAGCGCACAAAGGAGTACAGAAGGTATCTCTACAGCGCACAAAGGAGTACAGAAGGTATCTCTACAGCGCACAAAGGAGTACAGAAGGTATCTCTACAGCGCACAAAGGAGTACAGAAGGTATCTCTACAGCGCACAAATGAGTACAGAAGGTATCTCTACAGCGCACAAAGGAGTACAGAAGGTATCTCTACAGCGCACAAAGGAGTACAGGAAATATCTCTAGAACGTACAAAGGAGTACACGAGGTATCTCTACAGCGTACAAAGGAGTACAGAAGGTATCTCTAATGCGCACAAAGGAGTACAGAAGGTATCTCTACAGCGCACAAAGGAGTACAGAAGGTATCTCTAAAGCGCACAAAGGAGTACAGCAGGTATCTCTACAGCGCACAAAGGAGTACAGGAAATATCTCTAGAACGTACAAAGGAGTACACGAGGTATCTCTACAGCGTACAAAGGAGTACAGAAGGTATCTTTACAGCGCACAAAGGAGTACAGAAGGTATCTCTACAGCGCACAAAGGAGTACAGAAGGTATCTCTACGGCGCACAAAGGAGTACAGAAGGTATCTCTACAGCGCACAAAGGAGTAAAGGAAATATCTCTAGAACGTACAAAGGAGTACACGAGGTATCTCTACAGCGTACAAAGGAGTACAGGAGGTATCTCTACAGCGCACAAAGGAGTACAGGAAATATCTCTAAAACGTACAAAGGAGTACACGAGGTATCTCTACAGCGTACAAAGGAGTACAGAAGGTATCACTACAGCGCACAAAGGACTACAGAAGGTATCTCTACAGCGCACAAAGGAGTACACGAGGTATCTCTACAGCGCACAAAGGAGTACAGAAGGTATCTCTACAGCGCACAAAGGAGTACAGAAGGTATCTCTACAGCGCATAAAAAAGTACAGAAGGTATCTCTACAGCGCACAAAGGAGTACAGAAGGTATCTCTAAAGCGCACAAAGGAGTACAGAAGGTATCTCTACAGCGCACAAAGGCGTACAGGAAATATCTCTAGAACGTACAGAGGAGTACACGAGGTATCTCTACCGCGTACAAAGGAGTACAGAAGGTATCTCTACAGCGCACAAAGGTGTACAGAAGGTATCTCTACAGCGCACAAAGGAGTACAGGAAATTTCTCTAGAACGTACAAAGGAGTACACGAGGTATCTCTACAGCGTACAAAGGAGTACAGAAGGTATCTCTACAGCGCACAAAGGAGTACAGAAGGTATCTCTACAGCGCACAAAGGAGTACAGAAGGTATCTCTACAGCGCACAAAAGAGTACAGAAGGTATCTCTACTGCGCACAAAGGAGTACAGAAGGTATCTCTACAGCGCACAAACAAGTACAGGAAATATCTCTAGAACGTACAAAGGAGTACACGAGGTATCTCTACAGCGTACAAAGGAGTTCAGAAGGTATCTCTACAGCGCACAAAGGAGTACAGAAGGTATCTCTACAGCGCACAAAGGAGTACAGAAGGTATCTCTACAGCGCACAAAGGAGTACAGAAGGTATCTCTACAGCGCACAAAGGAGTACAGAAGGTATCTCTACAGCGCACAAAGGAGTACAGAAGGTATCTCTACAGCGCACAAAGGAGTACAGGAAATATCTCTACAGCGCACAAAGGAGTACAGGAAATATCTCTAGAACGTACAAAGAAGTACAGAAGGTATCTCTACAGCGCACAAAGGAGTACAGAAGGTATCTCTACAGCGCACAAAGGAGTACAGAAGGTATCTCTACAGCGCACAAAGGAGTACAGAAGGTATTTCTACAGCGCACAAAGGAGTACAGGAAATATCTCTAGAACGTACAAAGGAGTACACGAGGTATCTCTACAGCGTACAAAGGAGTACAGAAGGTATCTCTACAGCGCACATAGGAGTACAGGAAATATCTCTAGAACGTACAAAGGAGTACACGAGGTATCTCTACAGCGTACAAAGGAGTACAGAAGGTATCTCTAATGCGCACAAAGGAGTACAGAAGGTATCTCTACAGCGCACAAAGGAGTACAGAAGGTATCTCTACAGCGCACAAAGGAGTACAGAAGGTATCTCTAAAGCGCACAAAGGAGTACAGAAGGTATCTCTACAGCGCACAAAGGAGTACAGGAAATATCTCTAGAACGTACAAAGGAGTACACGAGGTATCTCTACAGCGTACAAAGGAGTACAGAAGGTATCTCTACAGCGCACAAAGGAGTACAGAAGGTATCTCTACAGCGCACAAAGGAGTACAGAAGGTATCTCTACGGCGTACAAAGGAGTACAGAAGGTATCTCTACAGCGCACATAGGAGTACAGAAGGTATCTCTACAGCGCACAAAGGAGTACACGAGGTATCTCTACAGCGCACAAAGGAGTACAGAAGGTATCTCTACAGCGCACAAAGGAGTACAGAAGGTATCTCTACAGCGCACATAGGAGTACAGGCAATATCTCTAGAACGTACAAAGGAGGACATGAGGTATGAAGGCTCCGTTTGCTTATTTCGCCTTCATGATTATTATTCAATAATTTGATGCTTTGGCGCATGGCAAGGAACTAGAAAAACACGCGTCAAAGAATTTGGTGCATTCGTTTTCAGTGCCAGAGCAACACACACTGGTAGACAGTACATGAACAAGCGTGTGCGGCAGCGCCGACTCATACTAATGCGTACGAGCACAATACGTATGGATATTAATAGTTTCAAATTATTGACTGACTGATCTGAAATAAAAAAAAGACAATTGAATACAAAATAAGAACGTACGAGAGCTAAATATTTACAACTTATGAAAACAAGAAACAATGTTCATTTTCGGCAAAATTCTATTCTATAGAACAATACAAAGCAGCAAGATCACAAGATGTGGCTATCCTTCGGGTAGACTACACGAATGCCAAGAGGGCACGTAAGGCTTGACCTAAACTTATTCTTAGTATATGACAACGGTTATAAGTATGGCGGAGCGCGGCAACACCGGCCCCTAAATTTGCATATTATGCAAAGCTTATATCAAATTTACCTTCTAAATACTTAAATTAGTGGAACATTCTACAGCAGTTCCTGCGCCGTTTGCAAAGGGATCAATTTATTTATAGGGCGCTTCAATACGCTAGTACCTAACTTATACAATGGATTCTTAAAATTAGAAATTCGGACTTCGGCAACGTGGACAAGACCGTGTTTATTTTTAAATACATTGATGATTTGGCCAAGAGGCCAGAGATTGCGGGGCGTATTTTGGTCTAAAATTAAAACCAAATCCCCGATGCCGTGGGATTTCCTTTTCGTAGTCCATTTATGCCTTTCGTGAAGAAGAGTCAGGTACCGGGACTTCCATCTTGTCCAGAAAAGATTTGCCAGATATTGAACCTGTTTCCACCTGCGTTTGGCATAAATTTCGCTCTTGTCAAATAAGCCTGGTGGAAATGTCACACCCGAGTTGAGTAGAAGTAAATCGCTGGGAGTCAGGACCTTACTATCTTCGCTGTCACTGGTAACAACAGTGAGTGGCCTGTTATTCAGGATAGCTTCCACCTCGCACATTAGCGTGCACAATTCTTCGTTGTTCAATTTCACTGGCTGCTCATTCATTAATGCAGACAAGACATTCCTAACCGAGCGAATTATTCTTTCCCAAGTTCCACCGAAGTGAGAAGCGCCAGGTGGGTTGAAGTGCCATGATATCGCCCTCTGCTTGAGGTATTCTTCTATTTTAGAGCGATTCCACTCTGCAATTGCAGACTTTAGTTCCTTATAAGATGCAACGAAGTTTGTGCCGTTGTCGCTGTACATAGCAGTCACATTGCCTCTTCTGCTGATGAATCTTCGTAAGGCATTTATGAAGGAGTCCGTATTCAAGGATTCGGCAATTTCCAAGTGCACTGCCCTACTAGCCATGCAAGTGAAAATGACGCCGTAGCGTTTCATAGTCTTGCGACCTTGACTGACTGTAAATGGGCCGAAATAGTCTACGCCAACATTGTCGAACGCTGGCGCATCTCCAGTAACTCTGCTAGCAGGCAGTTCAGACATCAATTGAGTGCTTGGTTTGGCTTGTCTTTTCCTACAGAAGAAGCAACTGCGACAGATTTTCCGGCACAGGGAATTTGCGCTGACTATCCAGAACCTTTTTCGAAGTGAAGTCAACATTGCTTCTCGGCCGAGGTGACCGATTTTCCGATGCTGATCCGTCGCCATTATCTCCACAATAGGAGAATTTCCTGGCAAAATTACTGGATGTTTGAAGTCGTAATCATACGGTGAATTTCCAAGGCGACCACCGACGCGTAGGAGGCCGTTTTCATCGATGAAAGGAACAAGTTTTCGAAGATGAGAACTTTTCGGTAAGTTTTTAGTTTCCTCTAAAAGTTTAAATATTTCTCGATAGTTTACTTTCTGAATATACTTCATTATAGCCATTTCTGCTTTTGAAAGATCTTCGACTTCTATTTTTGTTTTGACGTTGGGAGATTTTTTCATAACCTTTATTAATTTCAGGATTCCCGCTACTCTGACTTTCAGGCGATGCCAGTTTGACGAGGAAGTCAGAAGTACGTCGGTCGGATTTTTCTCACGTGCCACTGAGGTGAGTAGTCTAGCTTCCCTTTTTACTTCGTCGTCGTTGCATTTCAGCTCTAGGTTAAAATTCTGACACGGTGTTTTAGAAATTGGATCGACTAGAAAGCTGGGTCCGTTGTTCCATAAAGTTGAAGCAATCATTTTAGTCGCTGTTAAACCGCGGCTTAACAAATCAGCGGGGTTTTGCTCGGAAGGAACATAGTTCCATTGAGAAGAGCTAGAGAAGTTGCGTATGAACGCTACTTTGTTAGCGACAAATCGTTGAAATCTCTTTGTTTCGTTTTTGATGTAGCGCAATACTGTCACGCTGTCTGACCAGAATTTAACTTCAGTAGTTGGCAATTGAATTTCCTTCTGAAGAACTTGTGCCAATTCCACAGCCAACTTAGCGCTGCACAGTTCTATGCGAGGAGTAGTTTTAAGAGTAGAATTGTTCAGCGGAGTCAACCGTGATTTTGCCAAAATTAGGGTGTTGATGAATTTTTTCGAAGACATTTCTGGGCTTTGTGCGTAGGCCACGGCGCCGTATGCGATTTCGCTGCCATCGCAGAAAATATTTATTTTTATTGGACAGTCTGAGCATGGTTTTATACAACGGGGTAGCTCATAGTCCGTGACTGAAGTGACCTCCTCTAGCCACGAGTTCCAACGAGCTTGGAGGAATTGAGGCAGACATTCGTCCCAGCCCAGGCGCAGACGGCAAGTTTCTTGAAATATTCTTTTCGCTTCTACGAGCGCTGGAGATGCTAATCCCATGGGGTCGTAAATTGAAGCTAGAGTTTTTAGAACTTCTCTTCTGGTCGAACAACTGTTCTTGATTCTCAGATGATAACCCAGGGTATCTCTTTCTGTATTCCATGTTACTCCGAGTGCCTTGCTTGCTGGGAGAGGATTCGCAATTTTGACACTTTTGACATGTCCTGATAAGTTTTCGTTGGGCATGGCAGAAAACAATTCCGCAGAATTGCTGCTGAAATCCTTCAAAATGAAGCCTCCTTTCTTAACGGTCTTTATGGTTTCTTCTGCAACAAACTTTGCATGGCAGTTGGTGACCACCGATTTTAATAGGTCATCCACATAAAAGTTGAGGAAAACTGTTTTCTGAACGTCAAGATCGGGTAGTGGATGTTCTCTGGCTGTTTGTTGCAGAGCAAAATTTGCCACGCTTGGCGAGCTTTTCGCTCCAAAGACATGAACAGTCAATCTATATTCCTTGATTTTGTCATTTTTCTTCCAAAAGAGTCTCATGAAGTCAGAGTGTTTTTTCGGAACCTTTACTTGGTAATACATCTTTTCGATATCAGCGGTAAAGGTTATCGGTTGCTGCCTGAAGCGCAGCAATACTCCAACTAAGTTGTTTGTTATGTCGGGGCCTTGGAGAAGTTCGTCATTCAGAGAGGTTCCACCGAAGCGCAGGGAACAGTCGAACACGACTCTTAGCTTACCCTTCTGTTTGTGTCTTACTGCGTGATGGGCAAGATACCAGGTTGTGCCCCTATGGCGTTGTAGCTCGTCCTCGGGAACTTCCTCAATAAATTTTTGCTTTATCATTGTCTCCATGAAGTTAGTATATTCCGAGGATAAGTTTTCATCTGTTTTCATCCTTTTCATTACGCTGTTGAAGCGATTAAGTACTTGTTGTCTATTGTCTGGGAATATCGGGTCCTCGCGTTTGAAAGGCATTTCTATTTCGTAGCGATCGCCCAAATTCTTCAAGCTTGAGCTCACGATGCGCAGCCATTTTTTGTCGTTCACTGAGGATGCGTAATCATTTGAGGTGTCGACATAGTCTTGCTTGAAGAAATTTTGGATATGAGTTTCAATTTCTTCTGAAGAATTTACTTTCATCTTGAAATTATAGTGTGAGCCCTTTCTTTGCACGGGTCCATTTATGGCCCATCCCAGGAGGTGTTTAGACGCATATGGGTCGTCGAAGTCTCCATTAACGATTTCGAGCGGCTTCAGCAAAGACGGGACATTCATACCAACCAGGATGCTCACCTCCGACTCCACGAAGTTGAAAGGTAAGTTTTTAAAATTAACATAATTTTTCACATCCTTTTCGTTGGGTATGTCATCTTTTAAAAACGGCCATTGATGGTTGGGTTTGGTGTAAACGACTGGGATGTTAATAGAGTTGTTTCTGTCAAGATCCATCAGCTGCACGTTGTTCACGACCTTAGTCTTAGTTTCGTTGTTGCGACCCTCCATTGTTGTAAGGTTTATCATTTGGTCTTCCGTTTTTATTCCAAGTTTCGTCAACAGGTCTTCGTTCATCCAGCAATCCGATGAGCAATTATCCAGGGCAACATTTACTAAAATTTCCTTTTCGCCACCTTGCACCTTTACGAGTGCCGGAACTATAGGGCAGAGAATTTTTGCCGATGCTGCTCCGTGGCTGCGCCCGCAAGACTTCAAAGAAAGACTAGACTGGCCTGCAGACAAAGATGTTTCTTGCGAAGGGCTTGGAACAGAATGTTGGACAGATTTAGTGCGAAAGGTAGGAGACACTAAAGGAGAATTGAAGGATTCACTCTTGGAATTATCGGGAGCAGGTTTCTGAACGTAATTTGGTTTCGCCTGGAAACTTCGAGTGGAGATGTGTAAAACTGTTGGGTGTCTTTTCTTACAAATCCCACAGGTAGAACGATTAGTGCAATTTTTTGAAACATGATCCGGTTTCAAACACCCGAAGCATAATCCATTCTTCTTCACAAAATCAGATTTTTCTTGTCTATTTTTTTTCCTAAAAAAGATGCAGTCGTCAAGCTGGTGGTTAGTTTTTTTGCAGCAGCTGCACGATTTCTGCTCTTCGTTCTTGCAAACAGAATTTGTCACTAGCGAGCGTTTCTGTTTGTCGTTCGGTTTTCTCTGATGATCGTCAGAAATGTCGCCAAAAAGCGGTTGTCTCACGATGGCTGTCTCGTGCTGCACGAAATCGACGAGGTCTTTGAATTCTATTTTCCCGTACTGTTCGATGGCTGAGTAGGACTTTCGTCGCCATCGTTCCCGTAGTTTGTAAGGGAGTTTTCTTACAATTTTGACGATTTCGTTAGGGCTTTGAAGATGGTTGCGGGCTGACATGTTCTCGAAGTAGTGAAGGCAATCTAGCAAAAATATGGATAAATTTTGCAGGGAGTCATGATCGTCATTTTTCACTACTGGCCACCTTTCCAGTTTATTCACATATGCATTAGCCGTTTCAAATTCGTTTCCAAATTCTCTTTTTAGCAATTCTTTGGCCTTTAGGAATCCATCAGTCGCATTGTAATGACTACAAGTTCGTACGAGCTGGTTAGCCTTTCCAGTTGTAAATTGCTCGAGATAGATGATCTTGTCTTCGTCGTTGCCACAGTTTGACTCTATAGCACGTTCGAAATTCAACATGAAGGGTTTGAATTTAGTTATGTCTTCTCCACTAAACGGTTCGAGATTTTTCTTAGGAAGAAGTACATTTCTCTGGGCCGCAATTAATGTTTCTGTCATGTCATTTTGACGTTCAAGGATGCGTACGACCGTAGGGACTTTGTTGTCCGTTTCTGATGTGAACTGAATTTTCTCTTTTTCCTGTGCAGACTGGGAGAGCTGAACTACACTAGGAGTTCTTTCAACCGATGCGCCTTTCTCCGAAATTAACGATGAAACAACTGAAGCTTCGTCGATCTTCCGTAATTCTTCTTCGAGGAGAAGAGCCTCAAGTTCGGCTTCTTGTTGTTTTACTTCTTTTTTACGTCTTTCATGTTCTTGTTGAAGTTTTCTTATCCTTATTTCTTCATCGTCAATTTCCTTTGAATTGGCAAGGGCTAATCTTTGTGCAGCGGCCCGTGCTTTCTGCTCTGCTAGCCTAACTCTAGCAGATATCGCGACAGATGATGTAGTCTTGCCTGAAGATCTTCGTGAGGCCCCAGTGAGGGAAACAGGCGGGTGTATAATGGCCTCTATTTTAGACCTAAACTCTTCGATGTGCTGCTGATGAGGCTCTAGCCATGTCGTCGATTCTTCGTCGTCACACGCAGCATACAGATTTTCAACACGTTTCAAGTATTCATTGTAGAGCCCTTTAACCTTTACGGCGTCGAACTTGGGTTGCTCCAAGAGGGTCTCAATTTCATTTTGTTTGCGTGTAACAGAGCCAAGTTTTCCAGAGGGTTTCGTAGAGGCTGCAGTCTTGTCAATTGAATCTTCGAATTCGGACATTTTCACAACAATAACTGATCACTAATTTGAAACTGAATGAAGGCTCCGTTTGCTTATTTCGCCTTCATGATTATTATTCAATAATTTGATGCTTTGGCGCATGGCAAGGAACTAGAAAAACACGCGTCAAAGAATTTGGTGCATTCGTTTTCAGTGCCAGAGCAACACACACTGGTAGACAGTACATGAACAAGCGTGTGCGGCAGCGCCGACTCATACTAATGCGTACGAGCACAATACGTATGGATATTAATAGTTTCAAATTATTGACTGACTGATCTGAAATAAAAAAAAGACAATTGAATACAAAATAAGAACGTACGAGAGCTAAATATTTACAACTTATGAAAACAAGAAACAATGTTCATTTTCGGCAAAATTCTATTCTATAGAACAATACAAAGCAGCAAGATCACAAGATGTGGCTATCCTTCGGGTAGACTACACGAATGCCAAGAGGGCACGTAAGGCTTGACCTAAACTTATTCTTAGTATATGACAACGGTTATAAGTATGGCGGAGCGCGGCAACAAGGTATCTCTACAGCGTACAAAGGAGTACAGAAGGTATCTCTACAGCGCACAAAGGAGTACAGAAGGTATCTCTACAGCGCACAAAGGAGTACAGAAGGTATCTCTACAGCGCACAAAGGAGTACAGAAGGTATCTCTACAGCGCACAAAGGAGTACAGAAGGTATCTCTACAGCCCACAAAGGAGTACAGGAAATATCTCTAGAACGTACAAAGGAGTACACGAGGTATCTCTACAGCGTACAAAGGAGTACAGAAGGTATCTCTACAGCGCACAAAGGAGTACAGAAGGTATCTCTACAGCGCACAAAGGAGTACAGAAGGTATCTCTACAGCGCACAAAGGAGTACAGAAGGTATGACTACAGCGCACAAAGGAGTACAGAAGGTATCTCTACAGCGCACAAAGGAGTACAGGAAATATCTCTAGAACGTACAAAGGAGTACACGAGGTGTCTCTACAGCGTACAAAGGAGAACAGAAGGTATCCCTACAGCGCACAAAGGAGTACAGAAGGTATCTCTACAGCGCACAAAGGAGTACAGGAAATATCTCTAGAA
This sequence comes from Morinoia aosen, assembly GCA_030386875.1. NCBI lineage: Eukaryota > Metazoa > Arthropoda > Malacostraca > Amphipoda > Talitridae > Morinoia > Morinoia aosen. The sequence goes on along the minus strand of CM059576.1, from coordinate 55,122,190 downwards.
CGTACAATGGAGTACACGAGGTATCTCTACAGCGTACAAAGGAGTACATAAGGTATCTCTACAGCGCACAAAGGAGTACAGAAGGTATCTCTACAGCGCACAAAGGAGTACAGAAGTTATCTCTACAGCGCACAAAGGAGTACAGAAGGTATCTCTACAGCGCACAAAGGAGTACAGAAGGTATCTCTACAGCGCACAAAGAAGTACAGAAGGTATCTCTACAGCGCACAAAGGAGTACAGAAGGTATCTCTACAGCGCACAAAGGAGTACAGGAAATATCTCTAGAACGTACAAAGGAGTACACGAGGTATCTCTACAGCGTACAAAGGAGTACAGAAGGTATCTCTACAGCGCACAAAGGAGTACAGGAAATATCTCTAGAACGTACAAAGGAGTACACGAGGTATTTCTACAGCGTACAAAGGAGTACAGAAGGTATCTCTACAGCGCACAAAGGAGTACAGAAGGTATCTCTACAGCGCACAAAGGAGTACACGAGGTATCTCTACAGCGCACAAAGGAGTACAGAAGGTATCTCTACAGCGCACAAAGGAGTACAGAAGGTATCTCTACAGCGCACAAAGGAGTACAGGAAATATCTCTAGAACGTACAAAGGAGTACACGAGGTATCTCTACAGCGTACAAAGGAGTACAGAAGGTATCTCTACAGCGCACAAAGGAGTACAGGAAATATCTCTAGAACGTACAAAGGAGTACACGAGGTATCTCTACAACGTACAAAGGAGTACAGAAGGTATCTCTACAGCGCACAAAGGAGTACAGAAGGTATCTCTACAGCGCACAAAGGAGTACAGAAGGTATCTCTACAGCGCACAAAGGAGTACAGAAGGTATCTCTACAGCGCACAAAGGAGTACAGAAGGTATCTCTACAGCGCACAAAGGAGTACAGAAGGTATCTCTACAGCGCACAAAGGAGTACAGAAGGTATTTTTACAGCGCACAAAGGAGTACAGGAAATATCTCTAGAACGTACAAAGGAGTACACGAGGTATCTCTACAGCGTACAAAGGAGTACAGAAGGTATCTCTACAGCGCACAAAGGAGTACAGAAGGTATCTCTACAGCGCACAAAGGAGTACAGAAGGTATCTCTACAGCGCACAAAGGAGTACAGAAGGTATCTCTACAGCGCACAAAGGAGTACAGGAAATATCTCTAGAACGTACAAAGGAGTACACGAGGTATCTCTACAGCGTACAAAGGAGTACAGACGGTATCTCTACAGCGCACAAAGGAGTACAGAAGGTATCTCTACAGCGCACAAAGGAGTACAGAAGGTATCTCTACAGCGCACAAAGGAGTACAGAAGGTATCTCTACAGCGCACAAAGGAGTACAGAAGGTATCTCTACAGCGCACAAAGGAGTACAGATGGTATCTCTACAGCGCACAAAGGAGTACAGGAAATATCTCTAGAACGTACAAAGGAGTACACGAGGTATCTCTACAGCGTACAAAGGAGTACAGAAGGTATCTCTACAGCGCACAAAGGAGTACAGAAGGTATCTGTACAGCACACAAAGGAGTACAGAAGGTATCTCTACAGCGCACAAAGGAGTACAGAAGGTATCTCTACAGCGCACAAAGGAGTACAGATGGTATCTCTACAGCGCACAAAGGAGTACAGAAGGTATCTCTACAGCGCACAAAGGAGTACAGAAGGTATCTCTACAGCGCACAAAGGAGTACAGAAGGTATCTCTATAGCGCACAAAGGAGTACAGAAGGTATCTCTACAGCGCACAAAGGAGTACAGAAGGTATCTCTACAGCGCACAAAGAAGTACAGAAGGTATCTCTACAGCGCACAAAGGAGTACAGAAGGTATCTCTACAGCGCACAAAGGAGTACAGAAGGTATCTCTACAGCGCACAAAGGAGTACAAGAAATATCTCTAGAACGTACAAAGGAGTACACGAGGTATCTCTACAGCGTACAAAGGAGTACAGAAGGTATCTCTACAGCGCACAAAGGAGTACAGAAGGTATCTCTACAGCGCACAAAGGAGTACAGGAAATATCTCTAGAACGTACAAAGGAGTACACGAGGTATCTCTACAGCGTACAAAGGAGTACAGAAGGTATCTCTACAGCGCACAAAGGAGTACAGAAGGTATCTCTACAGCGCACAAAGGAGTACAGAAGGTATCTCTACAGCGCACAAAGGAGTACACGAGGTATCTCTACAGCGCACAAAGGAGTACAGAAGGTATCTCTACAGCGCACAAAGGAGTACAGGAAATATCTCTAGAACGTACAAAGGAGTACACGAGGTATCTCTACAGCGTACAAAGGAGTACAGACGGTATCTCTACAGCGCACAAAGGAGTACAGAAGGTATCTCTACAGCGCACAAAGGAGTACAGAAGGTATTTCTACAGCGCACAAAGGAGTACAGAAGGTATCTCTACAGCGCACAAAGGAGTACAGGAAATATCTCTAGAACGTACAAAGGAGTACACGAGGTATCTCTACAGCGTACAAAGGAGTACAGAAGGTATCTCTAAAGCGCACGAAGGAGTACAGAAGGTATCTCTAGAGCGCACAAAGGAGTACACGAGGTATCTCTACAGCGCACAAAGGAGTACAGAAGGTATCTCTACAGCGCACAAAGGAGTACAGAAGGTATCTCTACAGCGCACAAAGGAGTACAGGAAATATCTCTAGAACGTACAAAGGAGTACACGAGGTATCTCTACAGCGTACAAAGGAGTACAGAAGGTATCTCTACAGCGCACAAAGGAGTACAGAAGGTATCTCTACAGCGCACAAAGGAGTACAGAAGGTATCTCTACAGCGCACAAAGGAGTACAGAAGGTATCTCTACAGCGCCTAAAGGAGTACAGAAGGTATCTCTACAGCGCACAAAGGAGTACAGGAAATATCTCTAGAACGTACAAAGGAGTACAGAAGGTATCTCTACAGCGCACAAAGGAGTACAGAAGGTATCTCTACAGCGCACAAAGGAGTACACGAGGTATCTCTACAGCGTACAAAGGAGTACAGAAGGTATCTCTACAGCGCACAAAGGAGTACAGAAGGTATCTCTACAGCGCACAAAGGAGTACACGAGGTATCTCTACAGCGCACATAGGAGTACAGAAGGTATCTCTACAGCGCACAAAGGAGTACAGAAGGTATCTCTACAGCGCACAAAGGAGTACAGGAAATATCTCTAGAACGTACACAGGAGTACACGAGGTATCTCTACAGCGTACAAAGGAGTACAGAAGGTATCTCTACAGCGCACAAAGGAGTACAGAAGGTATCTCTACAGCGCACAAAGGAGTACAGAAGGTATCTCTACAGCGCACAAAGGAGTACAGAAGGTATCTCTACAGCGCACAAAGGAGTACAGAAGGTATCTCTACAGCGCACAAAGGAGTACAGGAAATATCTCTAGAACGGACAAAAGAGTACACGAGGTATCTCTACAGCGTACAAAGGAGTACAGAAGGTATCTCTACAGCGCACAAAGGAGTACAGAAGGTATCTCTACAGCGCACAAAGGAGTACAGAAGGTATCTCTACAGCGCACAAAGGAGTACAGAAGGTATCTCTACAGCACACAAAGGAGTACAGAAGGTATCTCTACAGCGCACAAAGGAGTACAGGAAATATCTCTAGAACGTACAAAGAAGTACAGAAGGTATCTCTACAGCGCACAAAGGAGTACAGAAGGTATCTCTACAGCGCACAAAGGAGTACAGAAGGTATCTCTACAGCGCACAAAGGAGTACAGAAGGTCTCTACAGCGCACAAAGGAGTACAGGAAATATCTCTAGAACGTACAAAGGAGTACACGAGGTATCTCTACAGCGTACAAAGGAGTACAGAAGGTATCTCTACAGCGCACAAAGGAGTACAGGAAATATCTCTAGAACGTACAAAGGAGTACACGAGGTATCTCTACAGCGTACAAAGGAGTACAGAAGGTATCTCTAATGCGCACAAAGAAGTACAGAAGGTATCTCTACAGCGCACAAAGGAGCACAGAAGGTATCTCTACAGCGCACAAAGGAGTACAGAAGGTATCTCTAAAGCGCACAAAGGAGTACAGAAGGTATCTCTACAGCGCACAAAGGAGTACAGGAAATATCTCTAGAACGTACAAAGGAGTACACGAGGTATCTCTACAGCGTACAAAGGAGTACAGAAGGTATCTCTACAGCGCACAAAGGAGTACAGAAGGTATCTCTACAGCGCACAAAGGAGTACAGAAGGTATCTCTACGGCGCACAAAGGAGTACAGAAGGTATCTCTACAGCGCACAAAGGAGTACAGGAAATATCTCTAGAACGTTCAAAGGAGTACACGAGGTATCTCTACAGCGTACAAAGGAGTACAGAAGGTATCTCTACAGCGCACAAAGGAGTACAGGAAATATCTCTAGAACGTACAAAGGAGTACACGAGGTATCTCTACAGCGTACAAAGGAGTACAGAAGGTATCTCTACAGCGCACAAAGGACTACAGAAGGTATCTCTACAGTGCACAAAGGAGTACACAAGGTATCTCTACAGCGCACAAAGGAGTACAGAAGGTATCTCTACAGCGCAAAAAGGAGTACAGAAGGTATCTCTACAGCGCACAAAGGAGTACAGGAAATATCTCTAGAACGTACAAAGGAGTACACGAGGTATCTCTACAGCGTACAAAGGAGTACAGAAGGTATCTCTACAGCGCACAAAGGAGTACAGGAAATATCTCTAGAACGTACAAAGGAGTACACGAGGTAACTCTACAGCGTACAAAGGAGTACAGAAGGTATCTCTACAGCGCACAAAGGAGTACAGAAGGTATCTCTACAGCGCACAAAGGAGTACAGAAGTTATCTCTACAGCGCACAAAGGAGTACAGAAGGTATCTCTACAGCGCACAAAGGAGTACAGAAGGTATCTCTACAGCGCACAAAGGAGTACAGAAGGTATCTCTACAGCGCACAAAGGAGTACAGAAGGTATCTCTACAGCGCACAAAGGAGTACAGGAAATATCTCTAGAACGTACAAAGGAGTACACGAGGTTTCTCTACAGCGTACAAAGGAGTACAGAAGGTATCTCTACAGCGCACAAATGAGTACAGAAAGTATCTCTACAGCGCACAAAGGAGTACAGAAGGTATCTCTACAGCGCACAAAGGAGTACAAAAGGTATCTCTACAGCGCACAAAGGAGTACAGGAAATATCTCTAGAACGTACAAAGGAGTACACGAGGTATCTCTACAGCGTACAAAGGAGTACAGAATGTATCTCTACAGCGCACAAAGGAGTACAGAAGGTATCTCTACAGCGCACAAAGGAGTACAGGAAATATCTCTAGAACGTACAAAGGAGTACACGAGGTATCTCTACAGCGCACAAAGGAGTACAGAAGGTATCTCTACAGCGCACAAAGGAGTACAGGAAATATCTCTAGAACGTACAAAGGAGTACACGAGGTTTCTCTACAGCGTACAAAGGAGTACAGAAGGTATCTCTACAGCGCACAAAGGAGTACAGAAGGTATCTCTAGTGCGCACAAAGGAGTACAGAAGGTATCTCTACAGCGCACAAAGGAGTACAGAAGGTATCTCTACAGCGCACAAAGGAGTACAGGAAATATCTCTAGAACGTACAAAGGAGTACACGAGGTATCTCTACAGCGTACAAAGGAGTACAGAAGGTATCTCTACAGCGCACAAAGGAGTACAGAAGGTATCACTACAGCGCAAAAAGGAGTACAGAAGGTATCTCTACAGCGCACAAAGGAGTACAGAAGGTATCTCTTCAGCGCACAAAGGAGTACAGGAAATATCTCTAGAACGTACAAAGGAGTACACGAGGTATCTCTACAGCGTACAAAGGAGTACAGAAAGTATCTTTACAGCGCACAAAGGAGTACAGAAGGTATCTCTACAGCGCACAAAGGAGTACAGAAGGTATCTCTACAGCGCACAAAGGAGTACAGAAGGTATCTCTAAAGCGCACAAAGGAGTACAGAAGGTATCTCTACAGCGCACAAAGGAGTACAGGAAATATCTCTAGAACGTACAAAGGAGTACACGAGGTATCTCTACAGCGTACAAAGGAGTACAGAAGGTATCTCTACAGCGCACAAAGGAGTACAGAAGGTATCTCTACAGCGCACAAAGGAGTACAGAAGGTATCTCTACGGCGCACAAAGGAGTACAGAAGGTATCTCTACAGCGCACAAAGGAGTACAGGAAATATCTCTAGAACGTACAAAGGAGTACACGAGGTATCTCTACAGCGTACAAAGGAGTACAGAAGGTATCTCTACAGCACACAAAGGAGTACAGGAAATATCTCTAGAACGCACAAAGGAGTACACGAGGTATCTCTACAGCGTACAAAGGAGTACAGAAGGTATCTCTACAGCGCACAAAGGACTACAGAAGGTATCTCTACAGCGCACAAAGGAGTACACGAGGTATCTCTACAGCGCACAAAGGAGTACAGAAGGTATCTCTACAGCGCACAAAGGAGTACAGAAGGTATCTCTACAGCGCACAAAGGAGTACAGGAAATATCTCTAGAACGTACAAAGGAGTACACGAGGTATCTCTACAGCGTACAAAGGAGTACAGAAGGTATCTCTACAGCGCACAAAGGAGTACAGGAAATATCTCTAGAACGTACAAAGGAGTACACGAGGTATCTCTACAACGTACAAAGGAGTACAGAAGGTATCTCTACAGCGCACAAAGGAGTACAGAAGGTATCTCTACAGCGCACAAAGGAGTACAGAAGGTATCTCTACAGCGCACAAAGGAGTACAGAAGGTATCTCTACAGCGCACAAAGGAGTACAGAAGGTATCTCTACAGCGCACAAAGGAGTACAGAAGGTATCTCTACAGCGCACAAAGGAGTACAGAAGGTATTTTTACAGCGCACAAAGGAGTACAGGAAATATCTCTAGAACGTACAAAGGAGTACACGAGGTATCTCTACAGCGTACAAAGGAGTACAGAAGGTATCTCTACAGCGCACAAAGGAGTACAGAAGGTATCTCTACAGCGCACAAAGGAGTACAGAAGGTATCTCTACAGCGCACAAAGGAGTACAGAAGGTATCTCTACAGCGCACAAAGGAGTACAGGAAATATCTCTAGAACGTACAAAGGAGTACACGAGGTATCTCTACAGCGTACAAAGGAGTACAGAAAGTATCTCTACAGCGCACAAAGGAGTACAGAAGGTATCTCTACAGCGCACAAAGGAGTACAGAAGGTATCTCTACAGCGCACAAAGGAGTACAGAAGGTATCTCTACAGCGCACAAAGGAGTACAGAAGGTATCTCTACAGCGCACAAAGGAGTACAGATGGTATCTCTACAGCGCACAAAGGAGTACAGGAAATATCTCTAGAACGTACAAAGGAGTACACGAGGTATCTCTACAGCGTACATAGGAGTACAGAAGGTATCTCTACAGCGCACAAAGGAGTACAGAAGGTATCTGTACAGCACACAAAGGAGTACAGAAGGTATCTCTACAGCGCACAAAGGAGTACAGAAGGTATCTCTACAGCGCACAAAGGAGTACAGATGGTATCTCTACAGCGCACAAAGGAGTACAGAAGGTATCTCTACAGCGCACAAAGGAGTACAGAAGGTATCTCTACAGCGCACAAAGGAGTACAGAAGGTATCTCTATAGCGCACAAAGGAGTACAGAAGGTATCTCTACAGCGCACAAAGGAGTACAGAAGGTATCTCTACAGCGCACAAAGAAGTACAGAAGGTATCTCTACAGCGCACAAAGGAGTACAGAAGGTATCTCTACAGCGCACAAAGGAGTACAGAAGGTATCTCTACAGCGCACAAAGGAGTACAAGAAATATCTCTAGAACGTACAAAGGAGTACACGAGGTATCTCTACAGCGTACAAAGGAGTACAGAAGGTATCTCTACAGCGCACAAAGGAGTACAGAAGGTATCTCTACAGCGCACAAAGGAGTACAGGAAATATCTCTAGAACGTACAAAGGAGTACACGAGGTAATTCTACAGCGTACAAAGGAGTACAGAAGGTATCTCTACAGCGCACAAAGGAGTACAGAAGGTATCTCTACAGCGCACAAAGGAGTACAGAAGGTATCTCTACAGCGCACAAAGGAGTACACGAGGTATCTCTACAGCGCACAAAGGAGTACAGAAGGTATCTCTACAGCGCACAAAGGAGTACAGGAAATATCTCTAGAACGTACAAAGGAGTACACGAGGTATCTCTACAGCGTACAAAGGAGTACAGAAGGTATCTCTACAGCGCACAAAGGAGTACAGAAGGTATCTCTACAGCGCACAAAGGAGTACAGAAGGTATTTCTACAGCGCACAAAGGAGTACAGAAGGTATCTCTACAGCGCACAAAGGAGTACAGGAAATATCTCTAGAACGTACAAAGGAGTACACGAGGTATCTCTACAGCGTACAAAGGAGTACAGAAGGTATCTCTAAAGCGCACGAAGGAGTACAGAAGGTATCTCTAGAGCGCACAAAGGAGTACACGAGGTATCTCTACAGCGCACAAAGGAGTACAGAAGGTATCTCTACAGCGCACAAAGGAGTACAGAAGGTATCTCTACAGCGCACAAAGGAGTACAGGAAATATCTCTAGAACGTACAAAGGAGTACACGAGGTATCTCTACAGCGTACAAAGGAGTACAGAAGGTATCTCTACAGCGCACAAAGGAGTACAGAAGGTATCTCTACAGCGCACAAAGGAGTACAGAAGGTATCTCTACAGCGCACAAAGGAGTACAGAAGGTATCTCTACAGCGCCTAAAGGAGTACAGAAGGTATCTCTACAGCGCACAAAGGAGTACAGGAAATATCTCTAGAACGTACAAAGGAGTACAGAAGGTATCTCTACAGCGCACAAAGGAGTACAGAAGGTATCTCGACAGCGCACAAAGGAGTACACGAGGTATCTCTACAGCGTACAAAGGAGTACAGAAGGTATCTCTACAGCGCACAAAGGAGTACAGAAGGTATCTCTACAGCGCACAAAGGAGTACACGAGGTATCTCTACAGCGCACATAGGAGTACAGAAGGTATCTCTACAGCGCACAAAGGAGTACAGAAGGTATCTCTACAGCGCACAAAGGAGTACAGGAAATATCTCTAGAACGTACACAGGAGTACACGAGGTATCTCTACAGCGTACAAAGGAGTACAGAAGGTATCTCTACAGCGCACAAAGGAGTACAGAAGGTATCTCTACAGCGCACAAAGGAGTACAGAAGGTATCTCTACAGCGCACAAAGGAGTACAGAAGGTATCTCTACAGCGCACAAAGGAGTACAGAAGGTATCTCTACAGCGCACAAAGGAGTACAGGAAATATCTCTAGAACGGACAAAAGAGTACACGAGGTATCTCTACAGCGTACAAAGGAGTACAGAAGGTATCTCTACAGCGCACAAAGGAGTACAGCTGGTATCTCTACAGCGCACAAAGGAGTACAGAAGGTATCTCTACAGCGCACAAAGGAGTACAGAAGGTATCTCTACAGCGCACAAAGGAGTACAGAAGGTATCTCTACAGCGCACAAAGGAGTACAGGAAATATCTCTAGAACGTACAAAGAAGTACAGAAGGTATCTCTACAGCGCACAAAGGAGTACAGAAGGTATCTCTACAGCGCACAAAGGAGTACAGAAGGTATCTCTACAGCGCACAAAGGAGTACAGAAGGTATCTCTACAGCGCACAAAGGAGTACAGGAAATATCTCTAGAACGTACAAAGGAGTACACGAGGTATCTCTACAGCGTACAAAGGAGTACAGAAGGTATCTCTACAGCGCACAAAGGAGTACAGGAAATATCTCTAGAACGTACAAAGGAGTACACGAGGTATCTCTACAGCGTACAAAGGAGTACAGAAGGTATCTCTAATGCGCACAAAGAAGTACAGAAGGTATCTCTACAGCGCACAAAGGAGTACAGAAGGTATCTCTACAGCGCACAAAGGAGTACAGAAGGTATCTCTAAAGCGCACAAAGGAGTACAGAAGGTATCTCTACAGCGCACAAAGGAGTACAGGAAATATCTCTAGAACTTACAAAGGAGTACACGAGGTATCTCTACAGCGTACAAAGGAGTACAGAAGGTATCTCTACAGCGCACAAAGGAGTACAGAAGGTATCTCTACGGCGCACAAAGGAGTACAGAAGGTATCTCTACAGCGCACAAAGGAGTACAGGAAATATCTCTAGAACGTTCAAAGGAGTACACGAGGTATCTCTACAGCGTACAAAGGAGTACAGAAGGTATCTCTACAGCGCACAAAGGAGTACAGGAAATATCTCTAGAACGTACAAAGGAGTACACGAGGTATCTCTACAGCGTACAAAGGAGTACAGAAGGTATCTCTACAGCGCACAAAGGACTACAGAAGGTATCTCTACAGTGCACAAAGGAGTACACAAGGTATCTCTACAGCGCACAAAGGAGTACAGAAGGTATCTCTACAGCGCACAAAGGAGTACAGAAGGTATCTCTACAGCGCACAAAGGAGTACAGGAAATATCTCTAGAACGTACAAAGGAGTACACGAGGTATCTCTACAGCGTACAAAGGAGTACAGAAGGTATCTCTACAGCGCACAAAGGAGTACAGGAAATATCTCTAGAACGTACAAAGGAGTACACGAGGTATCTCTACAGCGTACAAAGGAGTACAGAAGGTATCTCTACAGCGCACAAAGGAGTACAGAAGGTATCTCTACAGCGCACAAAGGAGTACAGAAGTTATCTCTACAGCGCACAAAGGAGTACAGAAGGTATCTCTACAGCGCACAAAGGAGTACAGAAGGTATCTCTACATCGCACAAAGGAGTACAGAAGGTATCTCTACAGCGCACAAAGGAGTACAGAAGGTATCTCTACAGCGCACAAAGGAGTACAGGAAATATCTCTAGAACGTACAAAGGAGTACACGAGGTTTCTCTACAGCGTACAAAGGAGTACAGAAGGTATCTCTACAGCGCACAAATGAGTACAGAAGGTATCTCTACAGCGCACAAAGGAGTACAGAAGGTATCTCTACAGCGCACAAAGGAGTACAAAAGGTATCTCTACAGCGCACAAAGGAGTACAGGAAATATCTCTAGAACGTACAAAGGAGTACACGAGGTATCTCTACAGCGTACAAAGGAGTACAGAATGTATCTCTACAGCGCACAAAGGAGTACAGAAGGTATCTCTACAGCGCACAAAGGAGTACAGAAGGTATCTCTACAGCGCACAAAGGAGTACAGAAGGAATCTCTACGGCGCACAAAGGAGTACAGAAGGTATCTCTACAGCGCACAAAGGAGTACAGAAGGTATCTCTACAGCGCACAAAGGAGTACAGGAAATATCTCTAGAACGTACAAAGGAGTACACGAGGTATCTCTACAGCGTACAAAGGAGAACAGAAGGTATCTCTAGAGCGCACAAAGGAGTACAGAAGGTATCTCTACAGCGCACAAAGGAGTACAGAAGGTATCTCTACAGCGCACAAAGGAGTACAGAAGGTATCTCTACAGCGCACAAAGGAGTACAGGAAATATCTCTAGAACGTACAAAGGAGTACACGAGGTATCTCTACAGCGTACAAAGGAGTACAGAAGGTATCTTTACAGCGCACAAAGGAGTACAGAAGGTATCTCTACAGCGTACAAAGGAGTACAGAAGGTATCTCTACAGCGCACATAGGAGTACAGAAGGTATCTCTACAGCGCAAAAAGGAGTACAGAAGGTATCTCTACAGCGCACAAAGGAGTACAGAAGGTATCTCTACAGCGCACAAAGGAGTACAGAAGGTATCTCTAGTGCGCACAAAGGAGTACAGAAGGTATCTCTACAGCGCACAAAGGAGTACAGAAGGTATCTCTACAGCGCACAAAGGAGTACAGGAAATATCTCTAGAACGTACAAAGGAGTACACGAGGTATCTCTACAGCGTACAAAGGAGTACAGAAGGTATCTCTACAGCGCACAAAGGAGTACAGAAGGTATCACTACAGCGCAAAAAGGAGTACAGAAGGTATCTCTACAGCGCACAAAGGAGTACAGAAGGTATCTCTTCAGCGCACAAAGGAGTACAGGAAATATCTCTAGAACGTACAAAGGAGTACACGAGGTATCTCTACAGCGTACAATGGAGCACAGAAGGTATCTTTACAGCGCACAAAGGAGTACAGAAGGTATCTCTACAGCGCACAAAGGAGTACAGAAGGTATCTCTACAGCGCACAAAGGAGTACAGAAGGTATCTCTAAAGCGCACAAAGGAGTACAGAAGGTATCTCTACAGCGCACAAAGGAGTACAGGAAATATCTCTAGAACGTACAAAGGAGTACACGAGGAATCTCTACAGCGTACAAAGGAGTACAGAAGGTATCTCTACAGCGCACAAAGGAGTACAGAAGGTATCTCTACAGCGCACAAAGGAGTACAGAAGGTATCTCTACGGCGCACAAAGGAGTACAGAAGGTATCTCTACAGCGCACAAAGGAGTACAGGAAATATCTCTAGAACGTACAAAGGAGTACACGAGGTATCTCTACAGCGTACAAAGGAGTACAGAAGGTATCTCTACAGCACACAAAGGAGTACAGGAAATATCTCTAGAACGCACAAAGGAGTACACGAGGTATCTCTACAGCGTACAAAGGAGTACAGAAGGTATCTCTACAGCGCACAAAGGACTACAGAAGGTATCTCTACAGCGCACAAAGGAGTACACGAGGTATCTCTACAGCGCACAAAGGAGTACAGAAGGTATCTCTACAGCGCACAAAGGAGTACAGAAGGTATCTCTACAGCGCACAAAAGAGTACAGGAAATATCTCTAGAACGTACAAAGGAGTACACGAGGTATCTCTACAGCGTACAAAGGAGTACAGAAGGTATCTCTACAGCGCACAAAGGAGTACAGGAAATATCTCTAGAACGTACAAAGGAGTACACGAGGTATCTCTACAGCGTACAAAGGAGTACAGAAGGTATCTCTACAGCGCACAAAGGAGTACAGAAGGTATCTCTACAGCGCACAAAGGAGTACAGAAGTTATCTCTACAGCGCACAAAGGAGTACAGAAGGTATCTCTACAGCGCACAAAGGAGTACAGAAGGTATCTCTACAGCGCACAAAGGAGTACAGAAGGTATCTCTACAGCGCACAAAGGAGTACAGAAGGTATCTCTACAGCGCACAAAGGAGTACAGGAAATATCTCTAGAACGTACAAAGGAGTACACGAGGTATCTCTACAGCGTACAAAGGAGTACAGAAGGTATCTCTACAGCGCACAAATGAGTACAGAAGGTATCTCTACAGCGCACAAAGGAGTACAGAAGGTATCTCTACAGCGCACAAAGGAGTACAAAAGGTATCTCTACAGCGCACAAAGGAGTACAGGAAATATCTCTAGAACGTACAAAGGAGTACACGAGGTATCTCTACAGCGTACAAAGGAGTACAGAATGTATCTCTACAGCGCACAAAGGAGTACAGAAGGTATCTCTACAGCGCACAAAGGAGTACAGAAGGTATCTCTACAGCGCACAAAGGAGTACAGAAGGAATCTCTACAGCGCACAAAGGAGTACAGAAGGTATCTCTACAGCGCACAAAGGAGTACAGAAGGTATCTCTACAGCGCACAAAGGAGTACAGGAAATATCTCTAGAACGTACAAAGGAGTACACGAGGTATCTCTACAGCGTACAATGGAGCACAGAAGGTATCTTTACAGCGCACAAAGGAGTACAGAAGGTATCTCTACAGCGCACAAAGGAGTACAGAAGGTATCTCTACAGCGCACAAAGGAGTACAGAAGGTATCTCTAAAGCGCACAAAGGAGTACAGAAGGTATCTCTACAGCGCACAAAGGAGTACAGGAAATATCTCTAGAACGTACAAAGGAGTACACGAGGAATCTCTACAGCGTACAAAGGAGTACAGAAGGTATCTCTACAGCGCACAAAGGAGTACAGAAGGTATCTCTACAGCGCACAAAGGAGTACAGAAGGTATCTCTACGGCGCACAAAGGAGTACAGAAGGTATCTCTACAGCGCACAAAGGAGTACAGGAAATATCTCTAGAACGTACAAAGGAGTACACGAGGTATCTCTACAGCGTACAAAGGAGTACAGAAGGTATCTCTACAGCACACAAAGGAGTACAGGAAATATCTCTAGAACGCACAAAGGAGTACACGAGGTATCTCTACAGCGTACAAAGGAGTACAGAAGGTATCTCTACAGCGCACAAAGGACTACAGAAGGTATCTCTACAGCGCACAAAGGAGTACACGAGGTATCTCTACAGCGCACAAAGGAGTACAGAAGGTATCTCTACAGCGCACAAAGGAGTACAGAAGGTATCTCTACAGCGCACAAAAGAGTACAGGAAATATCTCTAGAACGTACAAAGGAGTACACGAGGTATCTCTACAGCGTACAAAGGAGTACAGAAGGTATCTCTACAGCGCACAAAGGAGTACAGGAAATATCTCTAGAACGTACAAAGGAGTACACGAGGTATCTCTACAGCGTACAAAGGAGTACAGAAGGTATCTCTACAGCGCACAAAGGAGTACAGAAGGTATCTCTACAGCGCACAAAGGAGTACAGAAGTTATCTCTACAGCGCACAAAGGAGTACAGAAGGTATCTCTACAGCGCACAAAGGAGTACAGAAGGTATCTCTACAGCGCACAAAGGAGTACAGAAGGTATCTCTACAGCGCACAAAGGAGTACAGAAGGTATCTCTACAGCGCACAAAGGAGTACAGGAAATATCTCTAGAACGTACAAAGGAGTACACGAGGTATCTCTACAGCGTACAAAGGAGTACAGAAGGTATCTCTACAGCGCACAAATGAGTACAGAAGGTATCTCTACAGCGCACAAAGGAGTACAGAAGGTATCTCTACAGCGCACAAAGGAGTACAAAAGGTATCTCTACAGCGCACAAAGGAGTACAGGAAATATCTCTAGAACGTACAAAGGAGTACACGAGGTATCTCTACAGCGTACAAAGGAGTACAGAATGTATCTCTACAGCGCACAAAGGAGTACAGAAGGTATCTCTACAGCGCACAAAGGAGTACAGAAGGTATCTCTACAGCGCACAAAGGAGTACAGAAGGAATCTCTACAGCGCACAAAGGAGTACAGAAGGTATCTCTACAGCGCACAAAGGAGTACAGAAGGTATCTCTACAGCGCACAAAGGAGTACAGGAAATATCTCTAGAACGTACAAAGGAGTACACGAGGTATCTCTACAGCGTACAAAGGAGAACAGAAGGTATCTCTAGAGCGCACAAAGGAGTACAGAAGGTATCTCTACAGCGCACAAAGGAGTACAGAAGGTATCTCTACAGCGCACAAAGGAGTACAGAAGGTATCTCTACAGCGCACAAAGGAGTACAGGAAATATCTCTAGAACGTACAAAGGAGTACACGAGGTATCTCTACAGCGTACAAAGGAGTACAGAAGGTATCTTTACAGCGCACAAAGGAGTACAGAAGGTATCTCTACAGCGCACAAAGGAGTACAGAAGGTATCTCTACAGCGCACAAAGGAGTACAGAAGGTATCTCTACAGCGCACAAGGGAGTACAGAAGGTATCTCTACAGCGCACAAAGGAGTACAGAAGGTATCTCTACAGCGCACAAAGGAGTACAGAAGGTATCTCTACAGCGCACAAAGGAGTACAGAAGGTATCTCTACAGCGCACAAAGGAGTACAGAAGGTATCTCTACAGCGCACAAAAGAGTACAGGAAATATCTCTAGAACGTACAAAGGAGTACACGAGGTATCTCTACAGCGTACAAAGGAGTACAGAAGGTATCTCTACAGCGCACAAAGGAGTACAGAAGGTATCACTACAGCGCAAAAAGGAGTACAGAAGGTATCTCTACAGCGCACAAAGGAGTACAGAAGGTATCTCTTCAGCGCACAAAGGAGTACAGGAAATATCTCTAGAACGTACAAAGGAGTACACGAGGTATCTCTACAGCGTACAAAGGAGTACAGAAGGTATCTCTACAGCGCACAAAGGAGTACAGAAGGTATCTCTACAGCGCACAAAGGAGTACAGAAGGTATCTCTACAGCGCACAATGGAGTACAGAAGGTATCTCTACAGCGCACAAAGGAGTACAGAAGGTATCTCTACAGCGCACAAAGGAGTACAAAAGGTATCTCTACAGCGCACAAAGGAGTACAGAAGGTATCTCTACAGTGCACAAAGGAGTACAGAAGGTATCTCTGCAGCGCACAAAGGAGTACAGAAGGTATCTCTACAGCGCACAAAGGAGTACAGGAAATATCTCTAGAACGTACAAAGGAGTACACGAGGTATCTCTACAGCGTACAAAGGAGTACGGAAGGTATCTCTACAGCGCACAAAGGAGTACAGAAGGTATCTCTACAGCGCACAAAGGAGTACAGGAGGTATCTCTACAGCGCACAAAGGAGTACAGAAGGTATCTCAACAGCGCACAAAGGAGTACAGGAAATATCTCTAGAACGTACAAAGGAGTACACGAGGTATCTCTACAGCGTACAAAGGAGTACAGAAGGTATCTCTACAGCGCACAAAGGAGTACAGGAAATATCTCTAGAACGTACAAAGGAGTACACGCGGTTTCTCTACAGCGTACAAAGGAGTACAGAAGGTATCTCTACAGCGCACAAAGGAGTACAGAAGGTATCTCTACAGCGCACAAAGGAGTACACGAGGTATCTCTACAGCGCACAAAGGAGTACAGAAGGTATCTCTACAGCGCACAAAGGAGTACAGAAGGCATCTCTACAGCGCACAAAGGAGTACAGGAAATATCTCTAGAACGTACAAAGGAGTACACGAGGTATCTCTACAGCGTACAAAGGAGTACATAAGGTATCTCTACAGCGCACAAAGGAGTACAGAAGGTATCTCTACAGCGCACAAAGGAGTACAGAAGGTATCTCTACAGCGCACAAAGGAGTACAGAAGGTATCTCTACAGCGCACAAAGGAGTACAGGAAATATCTCTAGCACGTACAAAGGAGTACACGAGGTATCTCTACAGCGTACGAAGGAGTACAGAAGGTATCTCTACAGCGCACATAGGAGTACAGAAGGTATCTCTACAGCGCACAAGGGAGTACAGAAGGTATCTCTACAGCGCACAAAGGAGTACAGAAGGTATCTTTACAGCGCACAGAGGAGTACACGAGGTATCTCTACAGCGCACAAAGGAGTACAGAAGGTATCTCTACAGCGCACAAAGGAGTACAGAAGGTATCTCTACAGCGCACAAAGGAGTACAGAAGGTATCTCTACAGCGCACAAAGGAGTACAGGAAATATCTCTAGAACGTACAAAGGAGTACACGAGGTATCTCTACAGCGTACAAAGGAGTACAGAAGGTATCTCTACAGCGCACAAAGGAGTACAGAAGGTATCTCTACAGCGCACAAAGGAGTACAGAAGGTATCTCTACAGCGCACAAAGGAGTACAGAAGGTATCTCTACAGCGCACAAAGGAGTACAGGAAATATCTCTAGAACGTACAAAGAAGTACAGAAGGTATCTCTACAGCGCACAAAGGAGTACAGAAGGTATCTCTACAGCGCACAAAGGTGTACAGAAGGTATCTCTACAGCGCACAAAGGAGTACACGAGGTATCTCTACAGCGTACAAAGGAGTACAGAAGGTATCTCTACAGCGCACAAAGGAGTACAGAAGGTATCTCTACAGCGCACAAAGGAGTACAGAAGGTACCTCTACAGCGCACAAAGGAGTACAGGAAATATCTCTAGAACGTACAAAGGAGTACAGAAGGTATCTCTACAGCGCACAAAGGAGTACAGAAGGTATCTCTACAGCGCACAAAGGAGTACAGAAGGTATCTCTACAGCGCACAAAGGAGTACAGAAGGTATATCTACAGCGCACAAAGGAGTACAGGAAATATCTCTAGAACGTACAAAGGAGTACACGAGGTATCTCTACAGCGTACAAAGGAGTACAGAAGGTATCTCTACAGCGCACAAAGGAGTACAGAAGGTATCTCTACAGCGCACAAAGGAGTACAGAAGGTATCTCTACAGCGCACAAAGAAGTACAGAAGGTATCTCTACAGCGCACAAAGGAGTACAGAAGGTATCTCTACAGCGCACAAAGGAGTACAGAAGGTATCTCTACAGCGCACAAAGGAGTACAGAAGGTATCTCTACAGCGCACAAAGGAGTACAGAAGGTATCTCTACAGCGCACAAAGGAGTACAGAAGGTATCTCTACAGCGCACAAAGGGGTACAGAAGGTATCTCTACAGCGCACAAAGGAGTACAGAAGGTATCTCTACAGCGCACAAAGGAGTACAGAAGGTATCTCTACAGCGCACAAAGGAGTACAGAAGGTATCTCTACAGCGCACAAAGGAGTACAGAAGGTATCTCTACAGCGCACAAAGGAGTACAGGAAATATCTCTAGAACGTACAAAGGAGTACACGAGGTATCTCTACAGCGTACAAAGGAGTACAGAAGGTATCTCTACAGCGCACAAAGAAGTACAGAAGGTATCTCTACAGCGCACAAAGGAGTACAGGAAATATCTCTAGAACGTACAAAGGAGTACACGAGGTATCTCTACAGCGTACAAAGGAGTACAGAAGGTATCTCTACAGCGCACAAAGGAGTACAGAAGGTATCTCTACAGCGCACAAAGGAGTACAGAAGGTATCTCTACAGCGCACAAATAAGTACACGAGGTATCTCTACAGCGCACAAAGGAGTACAGAAGGTATCTCTACAGCGCACAAAGGAGTACAGGAAATATCTCTAGAACGTACAAAGGAGTACACGAGGTATCTCTACAGCGTACAAAGGAGTACAGAAGGTATCTCTACAGCGCACAAAGGAGTACAGAAGGTATCTCTACAGCGCACAAAGGAGTACAGAAGGTATCTCTACAGCGCACAGAGGAGTACAGAAGGTATCTCTACAGCGCACAAAGGAGTACAGGAAATATCTCTAGAACGTACAAAGGAGTACACGAGGTATCTCTACAGCGTACAAAGGAGGATAGAAGGTATCTCTACAGCGCACAAAGGAGTACAGAAGGTATCTCTACAGCGCACAAAGGAGTACACGAGGTATCTCGACAGCGCACAAAGGAGTACAGAAGGTATCTCTACAGCGCACAAAGGAGTACAGAAGGTATCTCTACAGCGCACAAAGGAGTACAGGAAATATCTCTAGAACGTACAAAGGAGTACAGAAGGTATCTCTACAGCGCACGAAAGAGTACAGAAGGTATCTCTACAGCGCACAAAGGAGTACAGAAGGTATCTCTACAGCGCACAAAGGAGTACAGAAGGTATCTCTACAGCGCACAAAGGAGTACAGGAAATATCTCTAGAACGTACAAAGGAGTACACGAGGTATCTCTACAGCGTTCAAAGGAGTACAGAAGGTATCTCTACAGCGCACAAAGGAGTACAGAAGGTATCTCTACAGCGCACAAAGGAGTACAGAAGGTATCTCTACAGCGCACAAAGGAGTACAGAAGGTATCTCTACAGCGCACAAAGGAGTACAGAAGGTATCTCTACAGCGCACAAAGGAGTATAGAAGGTATCTCTACAGCGCACAAAGGAGTACAGAAGGTATCTCTACAGCGCACAAAGGAGTACAGAAGGTATCTCTACAGCGCACAAAGGAGTACAGAAGGTATCTCTACAGCGCACAAAGGAGTACAGAAGGTATCTCTACAGCGCACAAAGGAGTACAGAAGGTATCTCTACAGCGCACAAAGGAGTACAGGAAATATCTCTAGAACGTACAAAGGAGTACACGAGTTATCTCTACAGCGTACAAAGGAGTACAGAAGGTATCTCTACAGCGCACAAAGAAGTACAGAAGGTATCTCTACAGCGCAAAAAGGAGTACAGGAAATATCTCTAGAACGTACAAAGGAGTACACGAGGTATCTCTGCAGCGTACAAAGGAGTACAGGAGGTATCTCTACAGCGCACAAAGGAGTACAGAAGGTATCTCTACAGCGCACAAAGGAGTACAGAAGGTATCTCTACAGCGCACAAAGGAGTACACGAGGTATCTCTACAGCGCACAAAGGAGTACAGAAGGTATCTCTACAGCGCACAAAGGAGTACAGGAAATATCTCTAGAACGTACAAAGGAGTACACGAGGTATCTCTACAGCGTTCAAAGGAGTACAGAAGGTATCTCTACAGCGCAGAAAGGAGTACAGAAGGTCTCTCTACAGCGCACAAAGGAGTACAGAAGGTATCTCTACAGCGCACAGAGGAGTACAGAAGGTATCTCTACAGCGCACAAAGGAGTACAGGAAATATCTCTAGAACGTACAAAGGAGTACACGAGGTATCTCTACAGCGTACAAAGGAGTATAGAAGGTATCTCTACAGCGCACAAAGGAGTACAGAAGGTATCTCTACAGCGCACAAAGGAGTACACGAGGTATCTCGACAGCGCACAAAGGAGTACAGAAGGTATCTCTACAGCGCACAAAGGAGTACAGAAGGTATCTCTACAGCGCACAAAGGAGTACAGAAGGTATCTCTACAGCGCACAAAGGAGTACAGGAAATATCTCTAGAACGTACAAAGGAGTACACGAGTTATCTCTACAGCGTACAAAGGAGTACAGAAGGTATCTCTACAGCGCACAAAGGAGTACAGAAGGTATCTCTACAGCGCCCAAAGGAGTACAGAAGTTATCTCTACAGCGCACAAAGGAGTACAGAAGGTATCTCTACAGCGCACAAAGGAGTACAGAAGGTATCTCTACAGCGCACAAAGGAGTACAGGAAATATCTCTAGAACGTACAAAGGAGTACACGAGGTATCTCTACAGCGTACAAAAGAGTACAGAAGGTATCTCTACAGCGCACAAAGGAGTACAGAAGGTATCTCTACAGCGGACAAAGGAGTACAGAAGGTATCTCTACAGCGCACAAAGGAGTACAGAAGGTATCTCTACAGCGCACAAAGGAGTACAGGAAATATCTCTAGAACGTACAAAGGAGTACACGAGGTATCTCTACAGCGTACAAAGAAGTACAGAAGGTATCTCTACAGCGCACAAAGGAGTACAGGAAATATCTCTAGAACGTACAAAGGAGTACACGAGGTATCTCTACAGCGTACAAAGGAGTACAGAAGGTATCTCTACAGCGCACAAAGGACTACAGAAGGTATCTCTACAGCGCACAAAGGAGTACACCAGGTATCTCTACAGCGCACAAAGGAGTACAGAAGGTATCTCTACAGCGCACAAAATAGTACAAAAGGTATCTCTACAGCGCACAAAGGAGTACAGGAAATATCTCTAGAACGTACAAAGGAGTACACGAGGTATCTCTACAGCGTACAAAGGAGTACAGAAGGTATCTCTACAGCGCACAAAGGAGTACAGGAAATATCTCTAGAACGTACAAAGGAGTACACGAGGTATCTCTACAGCGTACAAAGGAGTACAGAAGGTATCTCTACAGCGCACAAAGGAGTACAGAAGGTATCTCTACAGCGCACAAAGGAGTACAGAAGGTATCTCTACAGCGCACAAAGGAGTACAGAAGGTATCTCTACAGCGCACAAAGGAGTACATAAGGTATCTCTACAGCGCACAAAGGAGTACAGAAGGTATCTCTACAGCGGCCAAAGGAGTACAGAAGGTATCTCTACAGCGCACAAAGGAGTACAGGAAATATCTCTAGAACGTACAAAGGAGTACACGAGGTTTCTCTACAGCGTACAAAGGAGTACAGAAGGTATCTCTACAGCGCACAAAGGAGTACAGAAGGTATCTCTACAGCGCACAAAGGAGTACAGAAGGTATCTCTACAGCGCACAAAGGAGTACAGAAGGTATCTCTACAGCGCACAAAGGAGTACAGAAGGTATCTCTACAGCGCACAAAGGAGTACAGGAAATATCTCTAGAACGTACAAAGGAGTACACGAGGTATCTCTACAGCGTACAAAGGAGTACAGAAGGTATCTCTACAGCGCACAAATGAGTACAGAAGGTATCTCTACAGCGCACAAAGGAGTACAGAAGGTATCTCTACAGCGCACAAAGGAGTACAAAAGGTATCTCTACAGCGCACAAAGGAGTACAGGAAATATCTCTAGAACGTACAAAGGAGTACACGAGGTATCTCTACAGCGTACAAAGGAGTACAGAATGTATCTCTACAGCGCACAAAGGAGTACAGAAGGTATCTCTACAGCGCACAAAGGAGTACAGAAGGTATCTCTACAGCGCACAAAGGAGTACAGAAGGAATCTCTACAGCGCACAAAGGAGTACAGAAGGTATCTCTACAGCGCACAAAGGAGTACAGAAGGTATCTCTACAGCGCACAAAGGAGTACAGGAAATATCTCTAGAACGTACAAAGGAGTACACGAGGTATCTCTACAGCGTACAAAGGAGAACAGAAGGTATCTCTAGAGCGCACAAAGGAGTACAGAAGGTATCTCTACAGCGCACAAAGGAGTACAGAAGGTATCTCTACAGCGCACAAAGGAGTACAGAAGGTATCTCTACAGCGCACAAAGGAGTACAGGAAATATCTCTAGAACGTACAAAGGAGTACACGAGGTATCTCTACAGCGTACAAAGGAGTACAGAAGGTATCTTTACAGCGCACAAAGGAGTACAGAAGGTATCTCAACAGCGCACAAAGGAGTACAGAAGGTATCTCTACAGCGCACAAAGGAGTACAGAAGGTATCTCTACAGCGCACAAGGGAGTACAGAAGGTATCTCTACAGCGCACAAAGGAGTACAGAAGGTATCTCTACAGCGCACAAAGGAGTACAGAAGGTATCTCTACAGCGCACAAAGGAGTACAGAAGGTATCTCTACAGCGCACAAAGGAGTACAGAAGGTATCTCTACAGCGCACAAAAGAGTACAGGAAATATCTCTAGAACGTACAAAGGAGTACACGAGGTATCTCTACAGCGAACAAAGGAGTACAGAAGGTATCTCTACAGCGCACAAAGGAGTACAGAAGGTATCACTACAGCGCAAAAAGGAGTACAGAAGGTATCTCTACAGCGCACAAAGGAGTACAGAAGGTATCTCTTCAGCGCACAAAGGAGTACAGGAAATATCTCTAGAACGTACAAAGGAGTACACGAGGTATCTCTACAGCGTACAAAGGAGTACAGAAGGTATCTCTACAGCGCACAAAGGAGTACAGAAGGTATCTCTACAGCGCACAAAGGAGTACAGAAGGTATCTCTACAGCGCACAATGGAGTACAGAAGGTATCTCTACAGCGCACAAAGGAGTACAGAAGGTATCTCTACAGCGCACAAAGGAGTACAAAAGGTATCTCTACAGCGCACAAAGGAGTACAGAAGGTATCTCTACAGTGCACAAAGGAGTACAGAAGGTATCTCTGCAGCGCACAAAGGAGTACAGAAGGTATCTCTACAGCGCACAAAGGAGTACAGGAAATATCTCTAGAACGTACAAAGGAGTACACGAGGTATCTCTACAGCGTACAAAGGAGTACGGAAGGTATCTCTACAGCGCACAAAGGAGTACAGAAGGTATCTCTACAGCGCACAAAGGAGTACAGGAGGTATCTCTACAGCGCACAAAGGAGTACAGAAGGTATCTCAACAGCGCACAAAGGAGTACAGGAAATATCTCTAGAACGTACAAAGGAGTACACGAGGTATCTCTACAGCGTACAAAGGAGTACAGAAGGTATCTCTACAGCGCACAAAGGAGTACAGGAAATATCTCTAGAACGTACAAAGGAGTACACGCGGTTTCTCTACAGCGTACAAAGGAGTACAGAAGGTATCTCTACAGCGCACAAAGGAGTACAGAAGGTATCTCTACAGCGCACAAAGGAGTACACGAGGTATCTCTACAGCGCACAAAGGAGTACAGAAGGTATCTCTACAGCGCACAAAGGAGTACAGAAGGCATCTCTACAGCGCACAAAGGAGTACAGGAAATATCTCTAGAACGTACAAAGGAGTACACGAGGTATCTCTACAGCGTACAAAGGAGTACATAAGGTATCTCTACAGCGCACAAAGGAGTACAGAAGGTATCTCTACAGCGCACAAAGGAGTACAGAAGGTATCTCTACAGCGCACAAAGGAGTACAGAAGGTATCTCTACAGCGCACAAAGGAGTACAGGAAATATCTCTAGCACGTACAAAGGAGTACACGAGGTATCTCTACAGCGTACGAAGGAGTACAGAAGGTATCTCTACAGCGCACATAGGAGTACAGAAGGTATCTCTACAGCGCACAAGGGAGTACAGAAGGTATCTCTACAGCGCACAAAGGAGTACAGAAGGTATCTTTACAGCGCACGAAGGAGTACACGAGGTATCTCTACAGCGCACAAAGGAGTACAGAAGGTATCTCTACAGCGCACAAAGGAGTACAGAAGGTATCTCTACAGCGCACAAAGGAGTACAGAAGGTATCTCTACAGCGCACAAAGGAGTACAGGAAATATCTCTAGAACGTACAAAGGAGTACACGAGGTATCTCTACAGCGTACAAAGGAGTACAGAAGGTATCTCTACAGCGCACAAAGGAGTACAGAAGGTATCTCTACAGCGCACAAAGGAGTACAGAAGGTAACTCTACAGCGCACAAAGGAGTACAGAAGGTATCTCTACAGCGCACAAAGGAGTACAGGAAATATCTCTAGAACGTACAAAGAAGTACAGAAGGTATCTCTACAGCGCACAAAGGAGTACAGAAGGTATCTCTACAGCGCACAAAGGTGTACAGAAGGTATCTCTACAGCGCACAAAGGAGTACACGAGGTATCTCTACAGCGTACAAAGGAGTACAGAAGGTATCTCTACAGCGCACAAAGGAGTACAGAAGGTATCTCTACAGCGCACAAAGGAGTACAGAAGGTACCTCTACAGCGCACAAAGGAGTACAGGAAATATCTCTAGAACGTACAAAGGAGTACAGAAGGTATCTCTACAGCGCACAAAGGAGTACAGAAGGTATCTCTACAGCGCACAAAGGAGTACAGAAGGTATCTCTACAGCGCACAAAGGAGTACAGAAGGTATATCTACAGCGCACAAAGGAGTACAGGAAATATCTCTAGAACGTACAAAGGAGTACACGAGGTATCTCTACAGCGTACAAAGGAGTACAGAAGGTATCTCTACAGCGCACAAAGGAGTACAGAAGGTATCTCTACAGCGCACAAAGGAGTACAGAAGGTATCTCTACAGCGCAAAAAGAAGTACAGAAGGTATCTCTACAGCGCACAAAGGAGTACAGAAGGTATCTCTACAGCGCACAAAGGAGTACAGAAGGTATCTCTACAGCGCACAAAGGAGTACAGAAGGTATCTCTACAGCGCACAAAGGAGTACAGAAGGTATCTCTACAGCGCACAAAGGAGTACAGAAGGTATCTCTACAGCGCACAAAGGGGTACAGAAGGTATCTCTACAGCGCACAAAGGAGTACAGAAGGTATCTCTACAGCGCACAAAGGAGTACAGAAGGTATCTCTACAGCGCACAAAGGAGTACAGAAGGTATCTCTACAGCGCACAAAGGAGTACAGAAGGTATCTCTACAGCGCACAAAGGAGTACAGGAAATATCTCTAGAACGTACAAAGGAGTACACGAGGTATCTCTACAGCGTACAAAGGAGTACAGAAGGTATCTCTACAGCGCACAAAGAAGTACAGAAGGTATCTCTACAGCGCACAAAGGAGTACAGGAAATATCTCTAGAACGTACAAAGGAGTACACGAGGTATCTCTACAGCGTACAAAGGAGTACAGAAGGTATCTCTACAGCGCACAAAGGAGTACAGAAGGTATCTCTACAGCGCACAAAGGAGTACAGAAGGTATCTCTACAGCGCACAAATAAGTACACGAGGTATCTCTACAGCGCACAAAGGAGTACAGAAGGTATCTCTACAGCGCACAAAGGAGTACAGGAAATATCTCTAGAACGTACAAAGGAGTACACGAGGTATCTCTACAGCGTACAAAGGAGTACAGAAGGTATCTCTACAGCGCACAAAGGAGTACAGAAGGTATCTCTACAGCGCACAAAGGAGTACAGAAGGTATCTCTACAGCGCACAGAGGAGTACAGAAGGTATCTCTACAGCGCACAAAGGAGTACAGGAAATATCTCTAGAACGTACAAAGGAGTACACGAGGTATCTCTACAGCGTACAAAGGAGTATAGAAGGTATCTCTACAGCGCACAAAGGAGTACAGAAGGTATCTCTACAGCGCACAAAGGAGTACACGAGGTATCTCGACAGCGCACAAAGGAGTACAGAAGGTATCTCTACAGCGCACAAAGGAGTACAGAAGGTATCTCTACAGCGCACAAAGGAGTACAGGAAATATCTCTAGAACGTACAAAGGAGTACAGAAGGTATCTCTACAGCGCACGAAAGAGTACAGAAGGTATCTCTACAGCGCACAAAGGAGTACAGAAGGTATCTCTACAGCGCACAAAGGAGTACAGAAGGTATCTCTACAGCGCACAAAGGAGTACAGGAAATATCTCTAGAACGTACAAAGGAGTACACGAGGTATCTCTACAGCGTTCAAAGGAGTACAGAAGGTATCTCTACAGCGCACAAAGGAGTACAGAAGGTATCTCTACAGCGCACAAAGGAGTACAGAAGGTATCTCTACAGCGCACAAAGGAGTACAGAAGGTATCTCTACAGCGCACAAAGGAGTACAGAAGGTATCTCTACAGCGCACAAAGGAGTATAGAAGGTATCTCTACAGCGCACAAAGGAGTACAGAAGGTATCTCTACAGCGCACAAAGGAGTACAGAAGGTATCTCTACAGCGCACAAAGGAGTACAGAAGGTATCTCTACAGCGCACAAAGGAGTACAGAAGGTATCTCTACAGCGCACAAAGGAGTACAGAAGGTATCTCTACAGCGCACAAAGGAGTACAGGAAATATCTCTAGAACGTACAAAGGAGTACACGAGTTATCTCTACAGCGTACAAAGGAGTACAGAAGGTATCTCTACAGCGCACAAAGAAGTACAGAAGGTATCTCTACAGCGCAAAAAGGAGTACAGGAAATATCTCTAGAACGTACAAAGGAGTACACGAGGTATCTCTACAGCGTACAAAGGAGTACAGGAGGTATCTCTACAGTGCACAAAGGAGTACAGAAGGTATCTCTACAGCGCACAAAGGAGTACAGAAGGTATCTCTACAGCGCACAAAGGAGTACACGAGGTATCTCTATAGCGCACAAAGGAGTACAGAAGGTATCTCTACAGCGCACAAAGGAGTACAGGAAATATCTCTAGAACGTACAAAGGAGTACACGAGGTATCTCTACAGCGTTCAAAGGAGTACAGAAGGTATCTCTACAGCGCAGAAAGGAGTACAGAAGGTCTCTCTACAGCGCACAAAGGAGTACAGAAGGTATCTCTACAGCGCACAGAGGAGTACAGAAGGTATCTCTACAGCGCACAAAGGAGTACAGGAAATATCTCTAGAACGTACAAAGGAGTACACGAGGTATCTCTACAGCGTACAAAGGAGTATAGAAGGTATCTCTACAGCGCACAAAGGAGTACAGAAGGTATCTCTACAGCGCACAAAGGAGTACACGAGGTATCTCGACAGCGCACAAAGGAGTACAGAAGGTATCTCTACAGCGCACAAAGGAGTACAGAAGGTATCTCTACAGCGCACAAAGGAGTACAGAAGGTATCTCTACAGCGCACAAAGGAGTACAGGAAATATCTCTAGAACGTACAAAGGAGTACACGAGTTATCTCTACAGCGTACAAAGGAGTACAGAAGGTATCTCTACAGCGCACAAAGGAGTACAGAAGGTATCTCTACAGCGCCCAAAGGAGTACAGAAGTTATCTCTACAGCGCACAAAGGAGTACAGAAGGTATCTCTACAGCGCACAAAGGAGTACAGAAGGTATCTCTACAGCGCACAAAGGAGTACAGGAAATATCTCTAGAACGTACAAAGGAGTACACGAGGTATCTCTACAGCGTACAAAAGAGTACAGAAGGTATCTCTACAGCGCACAAAGGAGTACAGAAGGTATCTCTACAGCGGACAAAGGAGTACAGAAGGTATCTCTACAGCGCACAAAGGAGTACAGAAGGTATCTCTACAGCGCACAAAGGAGTACAGGAAATATCTCTAGAACGTACAAAGGAGTACACGAGGTATCTCTACAGCGTACAAAGAAGTACAGAAGGTATCTCTACAGCGCACAAAGGAGTACAGGAAATATCTCTAGAACGTACAAAGGAGTACACGAGGTATCTCTACAGCGTACAAAGGAGTACAGAAGGTATCTCTACAGCGCACAAAGGACTACAGAAGGTATCTCTACAGCGCACAAAGGAGTACACGAGGTATCTCTACAGCGCACAAAGGAGTACAGAAGGTATCTCTACAGCGCACAAAATAGTACAAAAGGTATCTCTACAGCGCACAAAGGAGTACAGGAAATATCTCTAGAACGTACAAAGGAGTACACGAGGTATCTCTACAGCGTACAAAGGAGTACAGAAGGTATCTCTACAGCGCACAAAGGAGTACAGGAAATATCTCTAGAACGTACAAAGGAGTACACGAGGTATCTCTACAGCGTACAAAGGAGTACAGAAGGTATCTCTACAGCGCACAAAGGAGTACAGAAGGTATCTCTACAGCGCACAAAGGAGTACAGAAGGTATCTCTACAGCGCACAAAGGAGTACAGAAGGTATCTCTACAGCGCACAAAGGAGTACATAAGGTATCTCTACAGCGCACAAAGGAGTACAGAAGGTATCTCTACAGCGCACAAAGGAGTACAGAAGGTATCTCTACAGCGCACAAAGGAGTACAGGAAATATCTCTAGAACGTACAAAGGAGTACACGAGGTTTCTCTACAGCGTACAAAGGAGTACAGAAGGTATCTCTACAGCGCACAAAGGAGTACAGAAGGTATCTCTACAGCGCACAAAGGAGTACAGAAGGTATCTCTACAGCGCACAAAGGAGTACAAAAGGTATCTCTACAGCGCACAAAGGAGTACAGGAAATATCTCTAGAACGTACAAAGGAGTACACGAGGTATCTCTACAGCGTACAAAGGAGTACAGAAGGTATCTCTACAGCGCACAAAGGAGTACAGAAGGTATCTCTACAGCGCACAAAGGAGTACAGAAGGTATCTCTACAGCGCACAAAGGAGTACAGAAGGTATCTCTACAGCGCACAAAGGAGTACAGAAGGTATCTCTACAGCGCACAAAGGAGTACAGAAGGTATCTCTACAGCGCACAAAGGAGTACAGGAAACATCTCTAGAACGTACAAAGGAGTACACGAGGTATCTCTACAGCGTACAAAGGAGAACAGAAGGTATCTCTACAGCGCTCAAAGGAGTACAGAAGGTATCTCTACAGCGCACAAAAAAGTAAAGAAGGTATCTCTACAGCGCACAAAGGAGTACAGAAGGTATCTCTACAGCGCACAAAGGAGTACAGGAAATATCTCTAGAACGTACAAAGGAGTACACGAGGTATCTTTACAGCGTACAAAGGAGTACAGAAGGTATCTCTACAGCGCACAAAGGAGTACAGAAGGTATCTCTACAGCGCACAAAGGAGTACAGAAGGTATCTCTACAGCGCACAAGGGAGTACAGAAGGTATCTCTACAGCGCACATAGGAGTACAGAAGGTATCTCTACAGCGCACAAAGGAGTACAGAAGGTATCTCTACAGCGCACAAAGGAGTACAGAAGGTATCGCTACAGCGCACAAAGGAGTACAGAAGGTATCTCTACAGCGCACAGAGGAGTACAGAAGGTATCTCTACAGCGCACAAAGGAGTACAGGAAATATCTCTAGAACGTACAAAGGAGTACACGAGGTATCTCTACAGCGTACAAAGGAGTACAGAAGGTATCTCTACAGCGCACAAAGGAGTACAGAAGGTATCTCTACAGCGCACATAGGAGTACAGAAGGTATCTCTACAGCGCACAAAGGAGTACAGAAGGAATCTCTTCAGCGCACAAAGGAGTACAGGAAATATCTCTAGAACGTACAAAGGAGTACACGAGGTATCTCTTCAGCGTACAAAGGAGTACAGAATGTATCTCTACAGCGCACAAAGGAGTACAGAAGGTATCTCTACAGCGCACAAAGGAGTACAGAAGGTATCTCTACAGCGCACAATGGAGTACAGAAGGTATCTCTACAGCGCACAAAGGAGTACAGAAGGTATCTCTACAGCGCACAAAGGAGTACAGAAGGTATCTCTACAGCGCACAAAGGAGTACAGAAGGTATCTCTACAGTGCACAAAGGAGTACAGAAGGTATCTCTGCAGCGCACAAAGGAGTACAGAAGGTATCTCTACAGCGCACAAAGGAGTACAGGAAATATCTCTAGAACGTACAAAGGAGTACACGAGGTATCTCTACAGCGTACAAAGGAGTACAGAAGGTATCTCTACAGCGCACAAAGGAGTACAGAAGGTATCTCTACAGCGCACAAAGGATTACAGGAGGTATCTCTACAGCGCACAAAGGTGTACAGAAGGTATCTCTACAGCGCACAAAGGAGTACAGGAAATATCTCTAGAACGTACAAAGGAGTACACGAGGTATCTCTACAGCGTACAAAGGAGTACAGAAGGTATCTCTACAGCGCAAAAAGGAGTACAGGAAATATCTCTAGAACGTACAAAGGAGTACACGAGGTATCTCTACAGCGTACAAAGGAGTACAGAAGGTATCTCTACAGCGCACAAAGGAGTACAGAAGGTATCTCTACAGCGCACAAAGGAGTACACGAGGTATCTCTACAGTGCACAAAGGAGTACAGAAGGTATCTCTACAGCGCACAAAGGAGTACAGAAGGTATCTCTACAGCGCACAAAGGAGTACAGGAAATATCTCTAGAACGTACAAAGGAGTACACGAGGTATCTCTACAGCGTACAAAGGAGTACAGAAGGTATCTCTACAGCGCACAAAGAAGTACAGAAGGTATCTCTACAGCGCACAAAGGAGTACAGAAGGTATCTCTACAGCGCACAAAGGAGTACAGAAGGTATCTCTACAGCGCACAAAGGAGTACAGAAGGTATCTCTACAGCGCACAAAGGAGTACAGAAGGTATCTCTACAGCGCACAAAGGAGTACAGAAGGTATCTCTACAGCGCACAAAGGAGTACAGAAGGTATCTCTACAGCGCACAAAGGAGTACAGAAAGTATCTCTACAGCGCACAAAGGAGTACAGAAGGTATCTCTACAGCGCACAAAGGAGTACAGAAGGTATCTCTACAGCGCACAAAGGAGTACAGAAGGTATCTCTACAGCGCACAAAGGAGTACAGAAGGTATCTCTACAGCGCACAAAGGAGTACAGAAGGTATCTCTACAGCGCACGAAGGAGTACAGGAAATATCTCTAGAACGTACAAAGGAGTACACGAGGTATCTCTACAGCGTACAAAGGAGTACAGAAGGTATCTCTACAGCGCACAAAGGAGTACAGAAGGTATCTCTACAGCGCACAAAGGAGTACAGGAAATATCTCTAGAACGTACAAAGGAGTACACGAGGTATCTCTACAGCGTACAAAGGAGTACAGAAGGTATCTCTACAGCGCACAAAGGAGTGTAGAAGGTATCTCTACGGCGCACAAAGGAGTACAGAAGGTATCTCTACAGCGCACAAAGGAGTACACGAGGAATCTCTACAGCGCACAAAGGAGTACAGAAGGTATCTCTACAGCGCACAAAGGAGTACAGAAGGTATCTCTACAGCGCACAAAGGAGTACAGAAGGTATCTCTACAGCGCACAAAGGAGTACAGAAGGTATCTCTACAGCGCACAAAGGAGTACAGAAGGTATCTCTACAGCGCACAAAGGAGTACAGTAAATATCTCTAGAACGTACAAAGGAGTACACGAGGTATCTCTACAGCGTACAAAGGAGTACAGAAGGTATCTCTACAGCGCACAAAGGAGTACAGAAGGTATCTCTACAGCGCACAAAGGAGTACAGAAGGTATCTCTACAGCGCACAAAGGAGTACAGAAGGTATCTCTACAGCGCACAAAGGAGTACAGAAGGTATCTCTACAGCGCACAAAGGAGTACAGGAAATATCTCTAGAACGTACAAAGGAGTACAGAAGGTATCTCTACAGCGCACAAAGGAGTACAGAAGGTATCTCTACAGCGCACAAAGGAGTACAGAAGGTATCTCTACAGCGCACAAAGGAGTACAGGAGGTATCTCTACAGCGCACAAAGGAGTACAGGAAATATCTCTAGAACGCACAAAGGAGTACACGAGGTATCTCTACAGCGTACAAAGGAGTACAGAAGGTATCTCTACAGCGCACAAAGGAGTACAGGGAATATCTCTAGAACGTACAAAGGAGTACACGAGGTATCTCTACAGCGTACAAAGGAGTACAGAAGGTATCTCTACAGCGCACAAAGGAGTACAGAAGGTATCTCTACAGCGCATAAAAAAGTACAGAAGGTATCTCTACAGCGCACAAAGGAGTACAGAAGGTATCTCTACAGCGCACAAAGGAGTACAGAAGGTATCTCTACAGCGCACAAAGGAGTACAGGAAATATCTCTAGAACGTACAGAGGAGTACACGAGGTATCTCTACAGCGTACAAAGGAGTACAGAAGGTATCTCTACAGCGCACAAAGGTGTACAGAAGGTATCTCTACAGCGCACAAAGGAGTACAGGAAATATCTCTAGAACGTACAAAGGAGTACACGAGGTATCTCTACAGCGTACAAAGGAGAACAGAAGGTATCCCTACAGCGCACAAAGGAGTACAGAAGGTATCTCTACAGCGCACAAAGAAGTACAGGAAATATCTCTAGAACGTACAAAGGAGTACACGAGGTATCTCTACAGCGTACAAAGGAGTACAGAAGGTATCTCTACAGCGCACAAAGGAGTACAGAAGGTATCTCTACAGCACACAAAGGAGTACAGAAGTTATCTCTATAGCGCACAAAGGAGTACAGAAGGTATCTCTACAGCGCACAAAGGAGTACAGAAGGTTTCTCTACAGCGCACAAAGGAGTACAGGAAATATCTCTAGAACGTACAAAGGAGTACACGAGGTATCTCTACAGCGTTCAAAGGAGTACAGAAGGTATCTCCACAGTGCACAAAGGAGTACAGAAGGTATCTCTACAGCGCACAAAGAAGTACAGAAGGTATCTCTACAGCGCACAAAGGAGTACAGAAGGTATCTCTACAGCGCACAAAGGAGTACAGGAAATATCTCTAGAACGTACAAAGGAGTACACGAGGTATCTCTACAGCGTACAAAGGAGTACAGAAGGTATCTCTACAGCGCACAAAGGAGTACAGGAAATATCTCTAGAACGTACAAAGGAGTACACGAGGTATCTCTACAGCGTACAAAGGAGTACAGAAGGTATCTCTACAGCGCACAAAGGAGTACAGAAGGTATCTCTACAGCGCACAAAGGAGTACACGAGGTATCTCTACAGCGCACAAAGGAGTACAGAAGGTATCTCTACAGCGCACAAAGGAGTACAGAAGGTATCTCTACAGCGCACAAAGGAGTACAGGAAATATCTCTAGAACGTACAAAGGAGTACATGAGGTATCTCTACAGCGTACAAAGGAGTACAGAAGGTATCTCTACAGCGCACAAAGGAGTACAGGAAATATCTCTAGAACGTACAAAGGAGTACACGAGGTATCTCTACAGCGTACAAAGGAGTACAGAAGGTATCTCTACAGCGCACAAAGGAGTACAGAAGGTATCTCTACAGCGCACAAAGGAGTACAGAAGGTATCTCTACAGCGCACAAAGGAGTACAGAAGGTATCTCTACAGCGCACAAAGGAGTACAGAAGGTATCTCTACAGCGCACAAAGGAGTACAGAAGGTATCTCTACAGCGCACAAAGGAGTACAGAAGGTATCTCTACAGCGCACAAAGGAGTACAGAAGGTATCTCTACAGCGCACAAAGGAGTACAGAAGGTATCTCTACAGCGCACAAAGGAGTACAGAAGGTATCTCTACAGCGCACAAAGGAGTACAGGAAATATCTCTAGAACGTACAAAGGAGTACACGAGGTATCTCTACAGCGCACAAAGGAGTACAGAAGGTATCTCTACAGCGCACAAAGGAGTACAGAAGGTATCTCTACAGCGCACAAAGGAGTACAGAAGGTATCTCTACAGCGCACAAAGGAGTACAGAAGGTATCTCTACAGCGCACAAAGGAGTACAGAAGGTATCTCTACAGCGCACAAAGGAGTACAGAAGGTATCTCTACAGCGCACAAAGGAGTACAGGAAATATCTCTAGAACGTACAAAGGAGTACACGAGGTATCTCTACAGCGCACAAAGGAGTACAGAAGGTATCTCTACAGCGCACAAAGGAGTACAGAAGGTATCTCTACAGCGCACAAAGGAGTACAGAAGGTATCTCTACAGCGCACAAAGGAGTACAGAAGGTATCTCTACAGCGCACAAAGGAGTACAGAAGGTATCTCTACAGCGCACAAAGGAGTACAGAAGGTATCTCTACAGCGCACAAAGGAGTACAGGAAATATCTCTAGAACGTACAAAGGAGTACACGAGGTATCTCTACAGCGTACAAAGGAGTACAGAAGGTATCTCTACAGCGCACAAAGGAGTACAGAAGGTATCTCTACAGCGCACAAAGGAGTACAGAAGGTATCTCTACAGCGCACAAAGGAGTACAGAAGGTAACTCTACAGCGCACAAAGGAGTACAGAAGGTATCTCTACCGCGCACAAAGGAGTACAGAAGGTATCTCTACAGCGCACAAAGGAGTACAGAAGGTATCTCTACAGCGCACAAAGGAGTACAGAAGGTATCTCTACAGCGCACAAAGGAGTACAGAAGGTATCTCTACAGCGCACAAAGGAGTACAGAAGGTATCTCTACAGCGCACAAAGGAGTACAGGAAATATCTCTAGAACGTACAAAGGAGTACACGAGGTATCTCTACAGCGTACAAAGGAGTATAGAAGGTATCTCTACAGCGCACAAAGGAGTACAGAAGATATCTCTACAGCGCACAAAGGAGTACACGAGGTATCTCTACAGCGCACGAAGGAGTACAGAAGGTATCTCTACAGCGCACAAAGGAGTACAGAAGGTATCTCTACAGCGCACAAAGGAGTACAGAAGGTATCTCTACAGCGCACAAAGGAGTACAGGAAATATCTCTAGAACGTACAAAGGAGTACACGAGGTATCTCTACAGCGTACAAAGGAGTACAGAAGGTATCTCTACAGCGCACAAAGGAGTACAGAAGGTATCTCTACAGCGCACAAAGGAGTACAGAAGGTATCTCTACAGCGCACAAAGGAGTACAGAAGGTATCTCTACAGCGCACAAAGGAGTACAGGAAATATCTCTAGAACGTACAAAGGAGTACACGAGGTATCTCTACAGCGTACAAAGGAGTACAGAAGGTATCTCTACAGCGCACAAAGAAGTACAGAAGGTATCTCTACAGCGCACAAAGGAGTACAGAAGGTATCTCTACAGCGCACAAAGGAGTACAGAAGGTATCTCTACAGCGCACAAAGGAGTACAGGAAATATCTCTAGAACGTACAAAGAAGTACACGAGGTATCTCTACAGCGTACAAAGGAGTACAGAAGGTATCTCTACAGCGCACAAAGGAGTACAGAAGGTATCTCTACAGCGCACAAAGGAGTACAGAAGGTATCTCTACAGCGCACAAAGGAGTACAGGAAATATCTCTAGAACGTACAAAGGAGTACACGAGGTATCTCTACAGCGTACAGAGGAGTACAGAAGGTATCTCTACAGCGCACAAAGGAGTACAGAAGGTATCTCTACAGCGCACAAAGGAGTACAGAAGGTATCTCTACAGCGCACAAAGGAGTACAGAAGGTATCTCTACAGCGAACAAAGGAGTACAGGAAATATCTCTAGAACGTACAAAGGAGTACAGAAGGTATCTCTACAGCGCACAAAGGAGTACAGAAGGTATCTCTACAGCGCACAAAGGAGTACAGAAGGTATCTCTACAGCGCACAAAGGAGTACAGGAAATATCTCTAGAACGTACAAAGGAGTACACGAGGTATCTCTACAGCGTACAAAGGAGTACAGAAGGTATCTCTACAGCGCACAAAGGAGTACAGAAGGTATCTCTACAGCGCACAAAGGAGTACAGAAGGTATCTCTACAGCGCACAAAGGAGTACAGAAGGTATCTCTACAGCGCACAAAGAAGTACAGAAGGTATCTCTACAGCGCACAAAGGAGTACAGAAGGTATCTCTACAGCGCACAAAGGAGTACAGAAGGTATCTCTACAGCGCACAAAGGAGTACAGAAGGTATCTCTACAGCGCACAAAGGAGTACAGAAAGTATCTCTACAGCGCACAAAGGAGTACAGAAGGTATCTCTACAGCGCACAAAGGAGTACAGAAGGCATCTCTACAGCGCACAAAGGAGTACAGAAGGTATCTCTACAGCGCACAAAGGAGTACAGAAGTACAGAAGGTATCTCTACAGCGCACAAAGGAGTACAGAAGGTATCTCTACAGCGCACAAAGGAGTACAGAAGGTATCTCTACAGCGCACAAAGGAGTACAGGAAATATCTCTAGAACGTACAAAGGAGTACACGAGGTATCTCTACAGCGTACAAAGGAGTACAGAAGGTATCTCTACAGCGCACAAAGGAGTACAGAAGGTATCTCTACAGCGCACAAAGGAGTACAGAAGGTATCTCTACAGCGCGCAAAGGAGTACAGAAGGTATCTCTACAGCGCACAAAGGAGTACAGGAAATATCTCTAGAACGTACAAAGGAGTACACGAGGTATCTCTACAGCGCACAAAGGAGTACAGAAGGTATCTCTACAGCGCACAAAGGAGTACAGGAAATATCTCTAGAACGTACAAAGGAGTACACGAGGTATCTCTACAGCGTACAAAGGAGAACAGAAGGTATCCCTACAGCGCACAAAGGAGTACAGAAGGTATCTCTACAGCGCACAAAGGAGTACAGGAAATATCTCTAGAACGTACAAAGGAGTACACGAGGTATCTCTACAGCGTACAAAGGAGTACAGAAGGTATCTCTACAGCGCACAAAGGAGTACAGAAGGTATCTCTACAGCACACAAAGGAGTACAGAAGTTATCTCTACAGCGCACAAAGGAGTACAGAAGGTATCTCTACAGCGCACAAAGGAGTACAGAAGGTTTCTCTACAGCGCACAAAGGAGTACAGGAAATATCTCTAGAACGTACAAAGGAGTACACGAGGTATCTCTACAGCGTTCAAAGGAGTACAGAAGGTATCTCCACAGTGCACAAAGGAGTACAGAAGGTATCTCTACAGCGCACAAAGAAGTACAGAAGGTATCTCTACAGCGCACAAAGGAGTACAGAAGGTATCTCTACAGCGCACAAAGGAGTACAGGAAATATCTCTAGAACGTACAAAGGAGTACACGAGGTATCTCTACAGCGTACAAAGGAGTACAGAAGGTATCTCTACAGCGCACAAAGGAGTACAGGAAATATCTCTAGAACGTACAAAGGAGTACACGAGGTATCTCTACAGCGTACAAAGGAGTACAGAAGGTATCTCTACAGCGCACAAAGGAGTACAGAAGGTATCTCTACAGCGCACAAAGGAGTACACGAGGTATCTCTACAGCGCACAAAGGAGTACAGAAGGTATCTCTACAGCGCACAAAGGAGTACAGAAGGTATCTCTACAGCGCACAAAGGAGTACAGGAAATATCTCTAGAACGTACAAAGGAGTACACGAGGTATCTCTACAGCGTACAAAGGAGTACAGAAGGTATCTCTACAGCGCACAAAGGAGTACAGGAAATATCTCTAGAACGTACAAAGGAGTACACGAGGTATCTCTACAGCGTACAAAGGAGTACAGAAGGTATCTCTACAGCGCACAAAGGAGTACATAAGGTATCTCTACAGCGCACAAAGGAGTACAGAAGGTATCTCTACAGCGCACAAAGGAGTACAGAAGGTATCTCTACAGCGCACAAAGGAGTACAGAAGGTATCTCTACAGCGCACAAAGGAGTACAGAAGGTATCTCTACAGCGCACAAAGGAGTACAGAAGGTATCTCTACAGCGCACAAAGGAGTACAGGAAATATCTCTAGAACGTACAAAGGAGTACACGAGGTATCTCTACAGCGTACAAAGGAGTACAAAAGGTATCTCTACAGCGCACAAAGGAGTACAGAAGGTATCTCTACAGCGCACAAAGGAGTACAGAAGGTATCTCTACAGCGCACAAAGGAGTACAGAAGGTATCTCTACAGCGCACAAAGGAGTACAGAAGGTATCTCTACAGCGCACAAAGGAGTACAGAAGGTATCTCTACAGCGCACAAAGGAGTACAGAAGGTATCTCTACAGCGCACAAAGGAGTACAGAAGGTATCTCTACAGCGCACAAAGGAGTACAGGAAATATCTCTAGAACGTACAAAGGAGTACACGAGGTATCTCTACAGCGTACAAAGGAGTACAGAAGGTATCTCTACAGCGCACAAAGGTGTACAGAAGGTATCTCTACAGCGCACAAAGGAGTACAGAAGGTATCTCTACAGCGCACAAAGGAGTACAGATGGTATCTCTACAGCGCACAAAGGAGTACAGGAAATATCTCTAGAACGTACAAAGGAGTACACGAGGTATCTCTACAGCGTACAAAGGAGTACAGAAGGTATCTCTACAGCGCACAAAGGAGTACAGAAGGTATCTGTACAGCGCACAAAGGAGTACAGAAGGTATCTCTACAGCGCACAAAGGAGTACAGAAGGTATCTCTACAGCGCACAAAGGAGTACAGAAGGTATCTCTACAGCGCACAAAGGAGTACAGAAGGTATCTCTACAGCGCACAAAGGAGTACAGAAGGTATCTCTACAGCGCACAAAGGAGTACAGAAGGTATCTCTACAGCGCACAAAGAAGTACAGAAGGTATCTCTACAGCACACAAAGGAGTACAGAAGGTATCTCTACAGCGCACAAAGGAGTACAGGAAATATATCTAGAACGTACAAAGGAGTACACGAGGTATACCTACAGCGTACAAAGGAGTACAGAAGGTATCTCTACAGCGCACAAAGGAGTACAGAAGGTATCTCTACAGCGCACAAAGGAGTACAGAAGGTATCTCTACAGCGCACAAAGGAGTACAGAAGGTATCTCTACAGCGCACAAAGGAGTACAGGAAATATCTCTAGAACGTACAAAGGAGTACACGAGGTATCTCTACAGCGTACAAAGGAGTACAGAAGGTATCTCTACAGCGCACAAAGGAGTACAGAAGGTATCTCTACAGCGCACAAAGGAGTACAGAAGGTATCTCTACAGCGCACAAAGGAGTACAGAAGGTATCTCTACAGCGCACAAAGGAGTACAGGAAATATCTCTAGAACGTACAAAGGAGTACACGAGGTATCTCTACAGCGTACAAAGGAGTACAGAAGGTATCTCTACAGCGCACAAAGGAGTACAGAAGGTATCTCTACAGCGCACAAAGGAGTACACGAGGTATCTCTACAGAGCACAAAGGAGTACAGAAGGTATCTCTACAGCGCACAAAGGAGTACAGAAGGTATCTCTACAGCGCACAAAGGAGTACAGGCAATATCTCTAGAACGTACAAAGGAGTACACGAGGTATCTCTACAGCGTACAAAGGAGTACAGAAGGTATCTCTACAGCGCACAAAGGAGTACAGAAGGTATCTCTACAGCGCACAAAGGAGTACAGAAGGTATCTCTACAGCGCACAAAGGAGTACAGAAGGTATCTCTACAGCGCACAAAGGAGTACAGAAGGTATCTCTACAGCGCACAAAGGAGTACAGGAAATATCTCTAGAACGTACAAAGGAGTACACGAGGTATCTCTACAGCGTACAAAGGAGTACAGAAGGTATCTCCATAGCGCACAAAGGAGTACACGAGGTATCTCTACAGCGCACAAAGGAGTACAGAAGGTATCTCTACAGCGCACAAAGGAGTACAGAAGGTATCTCTACAGCGCACAAAGGAGTACAGAAGGTATCTCTACAGCGCACAAAGGAGTACAGAAGGTATCTCTACAGCGCACAAAGGAGTACAGGAAATATCTCTAGAACGTACAAAGGAGTACACGAGGTATCTCTACAGCGTACAAAGGAGTACAGAAGGTATCTCTACAGCGCACAAAGGAGTACAGGAAATATCTCTAGAACGTACAAAGGAGTACACGAGGTATCTCTACAGCGTACAAAGGAGTACAGAAGGTATCTCTACAGCGCACAAAGGAGTACAGAAGGTATCTCTACAGCGCACAAAGGAGTACAGAAGGTATCTCTACAGCGCACAAAGGAGTACAGAAGGTATCTCTACAGCGCACAAAGGAGTACAGAAGGTATCTCTACAGCGCACAAAGGAGTACACGAGGTATCTCTACAGCGCACAAAGGAGTACAGAAGGTATCTCTACAGCGCACAAAGGAGTACAGAAGGTATCTCTACAGCGCACAAAGGAGTACAGGCAATATCTCTAGAACGTACAAAGGAGTACACGAGGTATCTCTACAGCGTACAAAGGAGTACAGAAGGTATCTCTACAGCGCACAAAGGAGTACAGAAGGTATCTCTACAGCGCACAAAGGAGTACACGAGGTATCTCTACAGCGCACAAAGGAGTACAGAAGGTATCTCTACAGCGCACAAAGGAGTACAGAAGGTATCTCTACAGCGCACAAAGGAGTACAGGCAATATCTCTAGAACGTACAAAGGAGTACACGAGGTATCTCTACAGCGTACAAAGGAGTACAGAAGGTATCTCTACAGTGCACAAAGGAGTACAGAAGGTATCTCTAAACCGCACAAAGGAGTACAGAAGGTATCTCTACAGCGCACAAAGGAGTACACGAGGTATCTCTACAGCGCACAAAGGAGTACAGAAGGTATCTCTACAGCGCACAAAGGAGTACAGAAGGTATCTCTACAGCGCACAAAGGAGTACAGGAAATATCTCTAGAACGTACAAAGGAGTACACGAGGTATCTCTACAGCGTACAAAGGAGTACAGAAGGTATCTCTACAGCGCACAAAGGAGTACAGGAAATATCTCTAGAACGTACAAAGGAGTACACGAGGTATCTCTACAGCGTACAAAGGAGTACAGAAGGTATCTCTACAGCGCACAAAGGAGTACAGAAGGTATCTCTACAGCGCACAAAGGAGTACAGAAGGTATCTCTACAGCGCACAAAGGAGTACAGAAGGTATCTCTACAGCGCACAAAGGAGTACAGAAGGTATCTCTACAGCGCACAAAGGAGTACAGAAGGTATCTCTACAGCGCACAAAGGAGTACAGAAGGTATCTCTACAGCGCACAAAGGAGTACAGGAAATATCTCTAGAACGTACAAAGGAGTACACGAGGTATCTCTACAGCGTACAAAGGAGTACAAAAGGTATCTCTACAGCGCACAAAGGAGTACAGAAGGTATCTCTACAGCGCACAGAGGAGTACAGAAGGTATCTCTACAGCGCACAAAGGAGTACAGAAGGTATCTCTACAGCGCACAAAGGAGTACAGAAGGTATCTCTACAGCGCACAAAGGAGTACAGAAGGTATCTCTACAGCGCACAAAGGAGTACAGAAGGTATCTCTACAGCGCACAAAGGAGTACA
Source organism: Morinoia aosen (assembly GCA_030386875.1). Lineage (NCBI taxonomy): Eukaryota > Metazoa > Arthropoda > Malacostraca > Amphipoda > Talitridae > Morinoia > Morinoia aosen. Next base: position 55,080,408 of record CM059576.1, on the reverse strand, counting down.
GAAGGTATCTCTACAGCGCACAAAGGAGTACAGGAAATATCTCTAGAACGTGCAAAGGAGTACACGAGGTATCTCTACAGCGTACAAAGGAGTACAGAAGGTATCTCTACAGCGCACAATGGAGTACAGAAGGTATCTCTACAGCGCACAAAGGAGTACAGAAGGTATCTCTACAGCGCACAAAGGAGTACAGATGGTATCTCTACAGCGCACAAAGGAGTACAGGAAATATCTCTAGAACGTACAAAGGAGTACACGAGGTATCTCTACAGCGTACAAAGGAGTACAGAAGGTATCTCTACAGCGCACAAAGGAGTACAGAAGGTATCTGTACAGCGCACAAAGGAGTACAGAAGGTATCTCTACAGCGCACAAAGGAGTACAGAAGGTATCTCTACAGCGCACAAAGGAGTACAGAAGGTATCTCTACAGCGCACAAAGGAGTACAGAAGGTATCTCTACAGCGCACAAAGGAGTACAGAAGGTATCTCTACAGCGCACAAAGGAGTACAGAAGGTATCTCTACAGCGCACAAAGGAGTACAGAAGGTATCTCTACAGCACACAAAGGAGTACAGAAGGTATCTCTACAGCGCACAAAGGAGTACAGGAAATATATCTAGAACGTACAAAGGAGTACACGAGGTATACCTACAGCGTACAAAGGAGTACAGAAGGTATCTCTACAGCGCACAAAGGAGTACAGAAGGTATCTCTACAGCGCACAAAGGAGTACAGAAGGTATCTCTACAGCGCACAAAGGAGTACAGAAGGTATCTCTACAGCGCACAAAGGAGTACAGGAAATATCTCTAGAACGTACAAAGGAGTACACGAGGTATCTCTACAGCGTACAAAGGAGTACAGAAGGTATCTCTACAGCGCACAAAGGAGTACAGAAGGTAACTCTACAGCGCACAAAGGAGTACAGAAGGTATCTCTACAGCGCACAAAGGAGTACACGAGGTATCTCTACAGCGCACAAAGGAGTACAGAAGGTATCTCTACAGCGCACAAAGGAGTACAGAAGGTATCTCTACAGCGCACAAAGGAGTACAGGAAATATCTCTAGAACGTACAAAGGAGTACACGAGGTATCTCTACAGCGTACAAAGGAGTACAGAAGGTATCTCTACAGCGCACAAAGGAGTACAGGAAATATCTCTAGAACGTACAAAGGAGTACACGAGGTATCTCTACAGCGTACAAAGGAGTACAGAAGGTATCTCTACAGCGCACAAAGGAGTACAGAAGGTATCTCTACAGCGCACAAAGGAGTACAGAAGGTATCTCTACAGCGCACAAAGGAGTACAGAAGGTATCTCTACAGCGCACAAAGGAGTACAGAAGGTATCTCTACAGCGCACAAAGGAGTACAGAAGGTATTTCTACAGCGCACAAAGGAGTACAGAAGGTATCTCTACAGCGCACAAAGGAGTACAGGAAATATCTCTAGAACGTACAAAGGAGTACACGAGGTATCTCTACAGCGTACAAAGGAGTACAAAAGGTATCTCTACAGCGCACAAAGGAGTACAGAAGGTATCTCTACAGCGCACAGAGGAGTACAGAAGGTATCTCTACAGCGCACAAAGGAGTACAGAAGGTATCTCTACAGCGCACAAAGGAGTACAGAAGGTATCTCTACAGCGCACAAAGGAGTACAGAAGGTATCTCTACAGCGCACAAAGGAGTACAGAAGGTATCTCTACAGCGCACAAAGGAGTACAGAAGGTATCTCTACAGCGCACAAAGGAGTACAGGAAATATCTCTAGAACGTACAAAGGAGTACACGAGGTATCTCTACAGCGTACAAAGGAGTACAGAAGGTATCTCTACAGCGCACAATGGAGTACAGAAGGTATCTCTACAGCGCACAAAGGAGTACAGAAGGTATCTCTACAGCGCACAAAGGAGTACAGATGGTATCTCTACAGCGCACAAAGGAGTACAGGAAATATCTCTAGAACGTACAAAGGAGTACACGAGGTATCTCTACAGCGTACAAAGGAGTACAGAAGGTATCTCTACAGCGCACAAAGGAGTACAGAAGGTATCTGTACAGCGCACAAAGGAGTACAGAAGGTATCTCTACAGCGCACAAAGGAGTACAGAAGGTATCTCTACAGCGCACAAAGGAGTACAGAAGGTATCTCTACAGCGCACAAAGGAGTACAGAAGGTATCTCTACAGCGCACAAAGGAGTACAGAAGGTATCTCTACAGCGCACAAAGGAGTACAGAAGGTATCTCTACAGCGCACAAAGGAGTACAGAAGGTATCTCTACAGCACACAAAGGAGTACAGAAGGTATCTCTACAGCGCACAAAGGAGTACAGGAAATATATCTAGAACGTACAAAGGAGTACACGAGGTATACCTACAGCGTACAAAGGAGTACAGAAGGTATCTCTACAGCGCACAAAGGAGTACAGAAGGTATCTCTACAGCGCACAAAGGAGTACAGAAGGTATCTCTACAGCGCACAAAGGAGTACAGAAGGTATCTCTACAGCGCACAAAGGAGTACAGGAAATATCTCTAGAACGTACAAAGGAGTACACGAGGTATCTCTACAGCGTACAAAGGAGTACAGAAGGTATCTCTACAGCGCACAAAGGAGTACAGAAGGTAACTCTACAGCGCACAAAGGAGTACAGGAAATATCTCTAGAACGTACAAAAGAGTACACGAGGTATCTCTACAGCGTACAAAGGAGTACAGAAGGTACCTCTACAGCGCACAAAGGAGTACAGAAGGTATCTCTACAGCGCACAAAGGAGTACAGAAGGTATCTCTACAGCGCACAAAGGAGTACAGAAGGTATCTCTTCAGCGCACAAAGGAGTACAGAAGGTATCTCTACAGCGCACAAAGGAGTACAGTAAATATCCCTAGAACGTACAAAGGAGTACACGAGGTATCTCTACAGCGTACAATTGAGTACAGAAGGTATCTCTACAGCGCACAAAGGAGTACAGAAGGTATCTCTACAGCGCACAAAGGAGTACAGAAGGTATCTCTACAGCGCACAAAGGAGTACAGAAGGTATCTCTACAGCGCACAAAGGAGTACAGAAGGTATCTCTACAGCGCACAAAGGAGTACAGGAAATATCTCTAGAACGTACAAAGGAGTACAGAAGGTATCTCTACAGCGCACAAAGGAGTACAGAAGGTATCTCTACAGCGCACAAAGGAGTACAGAAGGTATCTCTACAGCGCACAAAGGAGTACAGAAGGTATCTCTAGAGCGCACAAAGGAGTACAGGAAATATCTCTAGAACGCACAAAGGAGTACACGAGGTATCTCTACAGCGTACAAAGGAGTACAGAAGGTATCTCTACAGCGCACAAAGGAGTACAGGAAATATCTCTAGAACGTACAAAGGAGTACACGAGGTATCTCTACAGCGTACAAAGGAGTACAGAAGGTATCTCTACAGCGCACAAAGGAGTACAGAAGGTATCTCTACAGCGCATAAAAAAGTACAGAAGGTATCTCTACAGCGCACAAAGGAGTACAGAAGGTATCTCTACAGCGCACAAAGGAGTACAGAAGGTATCTCTACAGCGCACAAAGGAGTACAGGAAATATCTCTAGAACGTACAGAGGAGTACACGAGGTATCTCTACAGCGTACAAAGGAGTACAGAAGGTATCTCTACAGCGCACAAAGGTGTACAGAAGGTATCTCTACAGCGCACAAAGGAGTACAGGAAATTTCTCTAGAACGTACAAAGGAGTACACGAGGTATCTCTACAGCGTACAAAGGAGTACAGAAGGTATCTCTACAGCGCACAAAGGAGCACAGAAGGTATCTCTACAGCGCACAAAGGAGTACAGAAGGTATCTCTACAGCGCACAAAAGAGTACAGAAGGTATCTCTACTGCGCACGAAGGAGTACAGAAGGTATCTCTACAGCGCACAAAGGAGTACAGGAAATATCTCTAGAACGTACAAAGGAGTACACGAGGTATCTCTACAGCGTACAAAGGAGTACAGAAGGTATCTCTACAGCGCACAAAGGAGTACAGAAGGTATCTCTACAGCGCACAAAGGAGTACAGAAGGTATCTCTACAGCGCACAAAGGAGTACAGAAGGTATCTCTACAGCGCACAAAGGAGTACAGAAGGTATCTCTACGGCGCACAAAGGAGTACAGAAGGTATCTCTACAGCGCACAAAGGAGTACAGAAGGTATCTCTACAGCGCACAAAGGAGTACAGGAAATATCTCTAGAACGTACAAAGGAGTACTCGAGGTATCTCTACAGCGTACAAAGGAGTACAGAAGGTATCTCTACAGCGCACAAAGGAGTACAGAAGGTATCTCTACAGCGCACAAAGGAGTACAGAAGGTATCTCTACAGCGCACAAAGGAGTACAGAAGGTATCTCTACAGCGCACAAAGGAGTACAGGAAATATCTCTAGAACGTGCAAAGGAGTACACGAGGTATCTCTTCAGCGTACAAAGGAGTACAGAAGGTATCTCTACAGCGCACAAAGGAGTACAGAAGGTCTTTTTACAGCGCACAAAGGAGTACAGAAGGTATCTCTACAGCGCACAAAGGAGTAAAGAAGGTATCTCTATAGCGCACAAAGGAGTACACGAGGTATCTCTACAGCGCACAAAGGAGTACAGAAGGTATCTCTACAGCGCACAAAGGAGTACAGAAGGTATCTCTACAGCGCACAAAGGAGTACAGAAGGTATCTCTACAGCGCACAAAGGAGTACACGAGGTATCTCTACAGCGCACAAAGGAGTACAGAAGGTATCTCTACAGCGCACAAAGGAGTACAGGAAATATCTCTAGAACGTACAAAGGAGTACACGAGGTATCTCTACAGCGCACAAAGGAGTACAGAAGGTATCTCTACAGCGCACAAAGGAGTACAGAAGGTATCTCTACAGCGCACAAAGGAGTACAGGAAATATCTCTAGAACGTACAAAGGAGTACACGAGGTATCTCTACAGCGTACAAAGGAGTACAGAAGGTATCTCTACAGCGCACAAAGGAGTACAGGAAATATCTCTAGAACGTACAAAGGAGTACACGAGGTATCTCTACAGCGTACAAAGGAGTACAGAAGGTATCTCTACAGCGCACAAAGGAGTACAGAAGGTATCTCTACAGCGCACAAAGGAGTACAGAAGGTATCTCTACAGCGCACAAAGGAGTACAGAAGGTATCTCTACAGCGCACAAAGGAGTACCGAAGGTATCTCTACAGCGCACAAAGGAGTACAGAAGGTATCTCTACAGCGCACAAAGGAGTACACGAGGTATCTCTACAGCGCACAAAGGAGTACAGAAGGTATCTCTACAGCGCACAAAGGAGTACAGGAAATATCTCTAGAACGTACAAAGGAGTACACGAGGTATATCTACAGCGCACAAAGGAGTACAGAAGGTATCTCTACAGCGCACAAAGGAGTACAGAAGGTATCTCTACAGCGCACAAAGGAGTACAGGAAATATCTCTAGAACGTACAAAGGAGTACACGAGGTATCTCTACAGCGTACAAAGGAGTACAGAAGGTATCTCTACAGCGCACAAAGGAGTACAGGAAATATCTCTAGAACGTACAAAGGAGTACACGAGGTATCTCTACAGCGTACAAAGGAGTACAGAAGGTATCTCTACAGCGCACAAAGGAGTACAGAAGGTATCTCTACAGCGCACAAAGGAGTACAGAAGGTATCTCTACAGCGCACAAAGGAGTACAGAAGGTATCTCTACAGCGCACAAAGGAGTACAGAAGTTATCTCTACAGCGCACAAAGGAGTACAGAAGGTATCTCTACAGCGCACAAAGGAGTACAGAAGGTATCTCTACAGCGCACAAAGGAGTACAGGAAATATCTCTAGAACGTACAAAGGAGTACACGAGGTATCTCTACAGCGTACAAAGGAGTACAAAAGGTATCTCTACAGCGCACAAAGGAGTACAGAAGGTATCTCTACAGCGCACAAAGGAGTACAGAAGGTATCTCTACAGCGCACAAAGGAGTACAGAAGGTATCTCTACAGCGCACAAAGGAGTACAGAAGGTATCTCTACAGCGCACAAAGGAGTACAGAAGGTATCTCTACAGCGCACAAAGGAGTACAGAAGGTATCTCTACAGCGCACAAAGGAGTACAGAAGGTATCTCTACAGCGCACAAAGGAGTACAGGAAATATCTCTAGAACGTACAAAGGAGTACACGAGGTATCTCTACAGCGTACAAAGGAGTACAGAAGGTATCTCTACAGCGCACAAAGGAGTACAGAAGGTAACTCTACAGCGCACAAAGGAGTACAGGAAATATCTCTAGAACGTACAAAAGAGTACACGAGGTATCTCTACAGCGTACAAAGGAGTACAGAAGGTACCTCTACAGCGCACAAAGGAGTACAGAAGGTATCTCTACAGCGCACAAAGGAGTACAGAAGGTATCTCTACAGCGCACAAAGGAGTACAGAAGGTATCTCTTCAGCGCACAAAGGAGTACAGAAGGTATCTCTACAGCGCACAAAGGAGTACAGTAAATATCTCTAGAACGTACAAAGGAGTACACGAGGTATCTCTACAGCGTACAATTGAGTACAGAAGGTATCTCTACAGAGCACAAAGGAGTACAGAAGGTATCTCTACAGCGCACAAAGGAGTACAGAAGGTATCTCTACAGCGCACAAAGGAGTACAGGAAATATCTCTAGAACGTACAAAGGAGTACAGAAGGTATCTCTACAGCGCACAAAGGAGTACAGGAAATATCTCTAGAACGTACAAAGGAGTACAGAAGGTATCTCTACAGCGCACAAAGGAGTACAGAAGGTATCTCTACAGCGCACAAAGGAGTACAGAAGGTATCTCTACAGCGCACAAAGGAGTACAGAAGGTATCTCTAGAGCGCACAAAGGAGTACAGGAAATATCTCTAGAACGCACAAAGGAGTACACGAGGTATCTCTACAGCGTACAAAGGAGTACAGAAGGTATCTCTACAGCGCACAAAGGAGTACAGGAAATATCTCTAGAACGTACAAAGGAGTACACGAGGTATCTCTACAGCGTACAAAGGAGTACAGAAGGTATCTCTACAGCGCACAAAGGAGTACAGAAGGTATCTCTACAGCGCATAAAAAAGTACAGAAGGTATCTCTACAGCGCACAAAGGAGTACAGAAGGTATCTCTACAGCGCACAAAGGAGTACAGAAGGTATCTCTACAGCGCACGAAGGAGTACAGGAAATATCTATAGAACGTACAGAGGAGTACACGAGGTATCTCTACAGCGTACAAAGGAGTACAGAAGGTATCTCTACAGCGCACAAAGGTGTACAGAAGGTATCTCTACAGCGCACAAAGGAGTACAGGAAATTTCTCTAGAACGTACAAAGGAGTACACGAGGTATCTCTACAGCGTACAAAGGAGTACAGAAGGTATCTCTACAGCGCACAAAGGAGTACAGAAGGTATCTCTACAGCGCACAAAGGAGTACAGAAGGTATCTCTACAGCGCACAAAAGAGTACAGAAGGTATCTCTACTGCGCACGAAGGAGTACAGAAGGTATCTCTACAGCGCACAAAGGAGTACAGGAAATATCTCTAGAACGTACAAAGGAGTACACGAGGTATCTCTACAGCGTACAAAGGAGTACAGAAGGTATCTCTACAGCGCACAAAGGAGTACAGAAGGTATCTCTACAGCGCACAAAGGAGTACAGAAGGTATCTCTACAGCGCACAAAGGAGTACAGAAGGTATCTCTACAGCGCACAAAGGAGTACAGAAGGTATCTCTACGGCGCACAAAGGAGTACAGAAGGTATCTCTACAGCGCACAAAGGAGTACAGAAGGTATCTCTACAGCGCACAAAGGAGTACAGGAAATATCTCTAGAACGTACAAAGGAGTACTCGAGGTATCTCTACAGCGTACAAAGGAGTACAGAAGGTATCTCTACAGCGCACAAAGGAGTACAGAAGGTATCTCTACAGCGCACAAAGGAGTACAGAAGGTATCTCTACAGCGCACAAAGGAGTACAGAAGGTATCTCTACAGCGCACAAAGGAGTACAGGAAATATCTCTAGAACGTACAAAGGAGTACACGAGGTATCTCTTCAGCGTACAAAGGAGTACAGAAGGTATCTCTACAGCGCACAAAGGAGTACAGAAGGTATTTTTACAGCGCACAAAGGAGTACAGAAGGTATCTCTACAGCGCACAAAGGAGTACAGAAGGTATCTCTATAGCGCACAAAGGAGTACACGAGGTATCTCTACAGCGCACAAAGGAGTACAGAAAGTATCTCTACAGCGCACAAAGGAGTACAGAAGGTATCTCTACAGCGCACAAAGGAGTACAGAAGGTATCTCTACAGCGCACAAAGGAGTACACGAGGTATCTCTACAGCGCACAAAGGAGTACAGAAGGTATCTCTACAGCGCACAAAGGAGTACAGGAAATATCTCTAGAACGTACAAAGGAGTACACGAGGTATCTCTACAGCGTACAAAGGAGTACAGAAGGTATCTCTACAGCGCACAAAGGAGTACAGAAGGTATCTCTACAGCGCACAAAGGAGTACAGAAGGTATCTCTACAGCGCACAAAGGAGTACAGAAGGTATCTCTACAGCGCACAAAGGAGTACAGGAAATATCTCTAGAACGTACAAAGGAGTACACGAGGTATCTCTACAGCGTACAAAGGAGTACAGAAGGTATCTCTACAGCGCACAAAGGAGTACAAAAGGTATCTCTACAGCGCACAAAGGAGTACACGAGGTATCTCTACAGCGCACAAAGGAGTACAGAAGGTATCTCTACAGCGCACAAAGGAGTACAGAAGGTATCTCTACAGCGCACAAAGGAGTACAGGCAATATCTCTAGAACGTACAAAGGAGTACTCGAGGTATCTCTACAGCGTACAAAGGAGTACAGAAGGTATCTCTACAGCGCACAAAGGAGTACAGAAGGTATCTCTACAGCGCACAAAGGAGTACAGAAGGTATCTCTACAGCGCACAAAGGAGTACAGAAGGTATCCCTACAGCGCACAAAGGAGTACAGAAGGTATCTCTACAGCGCACAAAGGAGTACAGGAAATATCTCTAGAACGTACAAAGGAGTACACGAGGTATCTCTACAGCGTACAAAGGAGTACAGAAGGTATCTCTACAGCGCACAAAGAAGTACAGAAGGTATCTCTACAGCGCACAAAGGAGTACAGGAAATATCTCTAGAACGTACAAAGGAGTACACGAGGTATCTCTACAGCGTACAAAGGAGTACAGAAGGTATCTCTATAGCGCACAAAGGAGTACACGAGGTATCTCTACAGCGCACAAAGGAGTACAGAAGGTATCTCTACAGCGCACAAAGGAGTACAGAAGGTATCTCTACAGCGCACAAAGGAGTACAGAAGGTATCTCTACAGCGCACAAAGGAGTACAGGAAATATCTCTAGAACGAACAAAGGAGTACACGAGGTATCTCTACAGCGTACAAAGGAGAACAGAAGGTATCCCTACAGCGCACAAAGGAGTACAGAAGGTATCTCTACAGCGCACAAAGGAGTACAGGAAATATCTCTAGAACGTACAAAGGAGTACACGAGGTATCTCTACAGCGTACAAAGGAGTACAGAAGGTATCTCTACAGCGCACAAAGGAGTACAGGCAATATCTCTAGAACGTACAAAGGAGTACACGAGGTATCTCTTCAGCGTACAAAGGAGTACAGAAGGTATCTCTACAGCGCACAAAGGAGTACAGAAGGTATCTCTACAGCGCACAAAGGAGTACAGAAGGTATCTCTACAGCGCACAAAGGAGTACAGAAGGTATCTCTAAGCGCACAAAGGAGTACAGAAGGTATCTCTACAGCGCACAAAGGAGTACAGGAAATATCTCTAGAACGTACAAAGGAGTACACGAGGTATCTCTACAGCGTACAAAGGAGTACAGAAGGTATCTCTATAGCGCACAAAGGAGTACACGAGGTATCTCTACAGCGCACAAAGGAGTACAGAAGGTATCTCTACAGCGCACAAAGGAGTACAGAAGGTATCTCTACAGCGCACAAAGGAGTACAGAAGGTATCTCTACAGCGCACAAAGGAGTACAGAAGGTATCTCTACAGCGCACAAAGGAGTACAGGAAATATCTCTAGAACGTACAAAGGAGTACACGAGGTATCTCTACAGCGTACAAAGGAGTACAGAAGGTATCTCTACAGCGCACAAAGGAGTACAGAAGGTATTTCTACAGCGCACAAAGGAGTACAGAAGGTATCTCTACAGCGCACAAAAGAGTACAGAAGGTATCTCTACAGCGCACAAAGGAGTACAGAAGGTATCTCTACAGCGCACAAAGGAGTACAGGAAATATCTCTAGAACGTACAAAGGAGTACACGAGGTATCTCTACAGCGTACAAAGGAGAACAGAAGGTATCCCTACAGCGCACAAAGGAGTACAGAAGGTATCTCTACAGCGCACAAAGGAGTACAGGAAATATCTCTAGAACGTACAAAGGAGTACACGAGGTATCTCTACAGCGTACAAAGGAGTACAGAAGGTATCTCTACAGCGCACAAAGGAGTACAGGAAATATCTCTAGAACGTACAAAGGAGTACACGAGGTATCTCTACAGTTTACAAAGGAGTTCAGAAGGTATCTCTACAGCGCACAAAGGAGTACAGAAGGTATCTCTACAGCGCACAAAGGAGTACACGAGGTATCTCTACAGCGCACAAAGGAGTACAGAAGGTATCTCTACAGCACACAAAGGAGTACAAAAGGTATCTCTACAGCGCACAAAGGAGTACAGGAAATATCTCTAGAACGTACAAAGGAGTACACGAGGTATCTCTACAGCGTACAAAGGAGTACAGAAGGTATCTCTACAGCGCACAAAGGAGTACAGGAAATATCTCTAGAACGTACAAAGGAGTACACGAGGTATCTCTACAGCGTACAAAGGAGTACAGAAGGTATCTCTACAGCGCACAAAGGAGTACAGAAGGTATCTCTACAGCGCACAAAGGAGTACAGAAGGTATCTCTACAGCGCACAAAGGAGTACAGAAGGTATCTCTACAGCGCACAAAGGAGTACAGAAGGTATCTCTACAGCGCACAAAGGAGTACAGAAGGTATCTCTACAGCGCACAAAGGAGTACAGAAGGTATCTCTACAGCGCACAAAGGAGTACAGGAAATATCTCTAGAACGTACAAAGGAGTACACGAGGTATCTCTACAGCGTACAAAGGAGTACAGAAGGTATCTCTACAGCGCACAAAGGAGTACAGAAGGTATCTCTACAGCGCACAAAGGAGTACAGAAGGTATCTCTACAGCGCACAAAGGAGTACAGAAGGTATCTCTACAGCGCACAAAGGAGTACAGGAAATATCTCTAGAACGTACAATGGAGTACACGAGGTATCTCTACAGCGTACAAAGGAGTACAGAAGGTATCTCTACAGCGCACAAAGGAGTACAGAAGGTATCTCTACAGCGCACAAAGGAGTACAGAAGGTATCTCTACAGCGCACAAAGGAGTACAGAAGGTATCTCTACAGCGCACAAAGGAGTACAGAAGGTATCTCAACAGCGCACAAAGGAGTACAGAAGGTATCTCTACAGCGCACAAAGGAGTACAGGAAATATCTCTAGAACGTACAAAGGAGTACACGAGGTATCTCTACAGCGTACAAAGGAGTACAGAAGGTATCTCAACAGCGCACAAAGGAGTACAGAAGGTATCTCTACAGCGCATAAAGGAGTACAGAAGGTATCTCTACAGCGCACAAAGGAATACAGATGGTATCTCTACAGCGCACAAAGGAGTACGGGAAATATCTCTAGAACGTACAAAGGAGTACACGAGGTATCTCTACAGCGTACAAAGGAGTACAGAAGGTATCTCTACAGCGCACAAAGGAGTACAGAAGGTATCTGTACAGCGCACAAAGGAGTACAGAAGGTATCTCTACAGCGCACAAAGGAGTACAGAAGGTATCTCTACAGCGCACAAAGGAGTACAGAAGGTATCTCTACAGCGCACAAAGGAGTACAGAAGGTATCTCTACAGCGCACAAAGGAGTAGAGAAGGTATCTCTACAGCGCACAAAGGAGTACAGAAGGTATCTCTACAGCGCACAAAGGAGTACAGAAGGTATCTCTACAGCGCACAAAGGAGTACAGGAAATATATCTAGAACGTACAAAGGAGTACACGAGGTATACCTACAGCGTACAAAGGAGTACAGAAGGTATCTCTACAGCGCACAAAGGAGTACAGAAGGTATCTCTACAGCGCACAAAGGAGTACAGAAGGTATCTCTACAGCGCACAAAGGAGTACAGAAGGTATCTCTACAGCGCACAAAGGAGTACAGGAAATATCTCTAGAACGTACAAAGGAGTACACGAGGTATCTCTACAGCGTACAAAGGAGTACAGAAGGTATCTCTACAGCGCACAAAGGAGTACAGAAGGTATCTCTACAGCGCACAAAGGAGTACAGAAGGTATCTCTACAGCGCACAAAGGAGTACAGAAGGTATCTCTACAGCGCACAAAGGAGTACAGAAGGTATCTCTACAGCGCACAAAGGAGTTCAGAAGGTATCTCTACAGCGCACAAAGGAGTACAGAAGGTATCTCTACAGCGCACAAAGGAGTACAGAAGGTATCTCTGCAGCGCACAAAGGAGTACAGAAGGTATCTCTACAGCGCACAAAGGAGTACAGGAAATATCTCTAGAACGTACAAAGGAGTACACGAGGTATCTCTACAGCGTACAAAGGAGTACAGAAGGTATCTCTACAGCGCACAAAGGAGTACAGAGGGTATCTCTACAGCGCACAAAGAAGTACAGGAGGTATCTCTACAGCGCACAAAGGAGTACAGAAGGTATCTCTACAGCGCACAAAGGAGTACAGGAAATATCTCTAGAACGTACGAAGGAGTACACGAGGTATCTCTACAGCGTACAAAGGAGTACAGAAGGTATCTCTATAGCGCACAAAGGAGTACAGGAAATATCTCTAGAACGTACAAAGGAGTACACGAGGTATCTCTACAGCGTACGAAGGAGTACAGAAGGTATCTCTACAGCGCACGAAGGAGTACAGAAGGTATCTCTACAGCGCACAAAGGAGTACACGAGGTATCTCTACAGCGCACAAAGGAGTACAGAAGGTATCTCTACAGCGCACAAAGGAGTACAGAAGGTATCTCTACAGCGCACAAAGGAGTAAAGGAAATATCTCGAGAACGTACAAAGGAGTACACGAGGTATCTCTACAGCGTACAAAGGAGTACAGAAGGTATCTCTACAGCGCACAAAGGAGTACAGAAGGTATCTCTACAGCGCACAAAGGAGTACAGAAGGTATCTCTACAGCGCACAAAGGAGTACAGAAGGTATCTCTACAGCGCACAAAGGAGTACACGAGGTATCTCTACAGCGTACAAAGGAGTACAGAAGGTATCTCTACAGCGCACAAAGGAGTACAGAAGGTATCTCTACAGCGCACAAAGGAGTACAGAAGGTATCTCTACAGCGCACAAAGGAGTACAGAAGGTATCTCTACAGCGCACAAAGGAGTACAGAAGGTATCTCTACAGCGCACAAAGGAGTACAGAAGGTATCTCTACAGCGCACAAAGGAGTACAGGAAATATCTCTAGAACGTACAAAGGAGTACACGAGGTATCTCTACAGCGTACAAAGGAGAACAGAAGGTATCCCTACAGCGCACAAAGGAGTACAGAAGGTATCTCTACAGCGCACAAAGGAGTACAGGAAATATCTCTAGAACGTACAAAGGAGTACACGAGGTATCTCTACAGCATACAAAGGAGTACAGAAGGTATCTCTACAGCGCACAAAGGAGTACAGAAGGTATCTCTACAGCGCACAAAGGAGTACAGAAGTTATCTCTACAGCGCACAAAGGAGTACAGAAGGTATCTCTACAGCGCACAAAGGAGTACAGAAGGTTTCTCTACAGCGCACAAAGGAGTACAGGAAATATCTCTAGAACGTACAAAGGAGTACACGAGGTATCTCTACAGCGTACAAAGGAGTACAGAAGGTATCTCTACAGCGCACAAAGGAGTACAGAAGGTATCTCTACAGCGCACAAAGAAGTACAGAAGGTATCTCTACAGCGCACAAAGGAGTACAGAAGGTATCTCTACAGCGCACAAAGGAGTACAGGAAATATCTCTAGAACGTACAAAGGAGTACACGAGGTATCTCTACAGCGTACAAAGGAGTACAGAAGGTATCTCTACAGCGCACAAAGGAGTACAGGAAATATCTCTAGAACGTACAAAGGAGTACACGAGGTATCTCTACAGCGTACAAAGGAGTACAGAAGGTATCTCTACAGCGCAAAAAGGAGTACAGAAGGTATCTCTACAGCGCACAAAGGAGTACACGAGGTATCTCTACAGCGCACAAAGGAGTACAGAAGGTATCTCTACAGCGCACAAAGGAGTACAGAAGGTATCTCTACAGCGCACAAAGGAGTACAGGAAATATCTCTAGAACGTACAAAGGAGTACACGAGGTATCTCTACAGCGTACAAAGGAGTACAGAAGGTATCTCTACAGCGCACAAAGGAGTACAGGAAATATCTCTAGAACGTACAAAGGAGTACACGAGGTATCTCTACAGCGTACAAAGGAGTACAGAAGGTATCTCTACAGCGCACAAAGGAGTACAGAAGGTATCTCTACAGCGCACAAAGAAGTACAGAAGGTATCTCTACAGCGCACAAAGGAGTACAGAAGGTATCTCTACAGCGCACAAAGGAGTACAGGAAATATCTCTAGAACGTACAAAGGAGTACACGAGGTATCTCTACAGCGTACAAAGTAGTACAGAAGGTATCTCTACAGCGCACAAAGGAGTACAGGAAATATCTCTAGAACGTACAAAGGAGTACACGAGGTATCTCTACAGCGTACAAAGGAGTACAGAAGGTATCTCTACAGCGCACAAAGGAGTACAGAAGGTATCTCTACAGCGCACAAAGGAGTACACGAGGTATCTCTACAGCGCACAAAGGAGTACAGAAGGTTTTTCTACAGCGCACAAAGGAGTACAGAAGGTATCTCTACAGCGCACAAAGGAGTACAGGAAATATCTCTAGAACGTACAAAGGAGTACACGAGGTATCTCTACAGCGTACAAAGGAGTACAGAAGGTATCTCTACAGCGCACAAAGGAGTACAGAAGGTATCTCTACAGCGCACAAAGGAGTACAGGAAATATCTCTAGAACGTACAAAGGAGTACACGAGGTATCTCTACAGCGTACAAAGGAGTACAGAAGGTATCTCTACAGCGCACAAAGAAGTACAGAAGGTATCTCTACAGCGCACAAAGGAGTACAGGAAATATCTCTAGAACGTACAAAGGAGTACACGAGGTATCTCTACAGCGTACAAAGGAGTACAGAAGGTATCTCTATAGCGCACAAAGGAGTACACGAGGTATCTCTACAGCGCACAAAGGAGTACAGAAGGTATCTCTACAGCGCACAAAGGAGTACAGAAGGTATCTCTACAGCGCACAAAGGAGTACAGAAGGTATCTCTACAGCGCACAAAGGAGTACAGGAAATATCTCTAGAACGAACAAAGGAGTACACGAGGTATCTCTACAGCGTACAAAGGAGAACAGAAGGTATCCCTACAGCGCACAAAGGAGTACAGAAGGTATCTCTACAGCGCACAAAGGAGTACAGGAAATATCTCTAGAACGTACAAAGGAGTACACGAGGTATCTCTACAGCGTACAAAGGAGTACAGAAGGTATCTCTACAGCGCACAAAGGAGTACAGGCAATATCTCTAGAACGTACAAAGGAGTACACGAGGTATCTCTTCAGCGTACAAAGGAGTACAGAAGGTATCTCTACAGCGCACAAAGGAGTACAGAAGGTATCTCTACAGCGCACAAAGGAGTACAGAAGGTATCTCTACAGCGCACAAAGGAGTACAGAAGGTATCTCTAAGCGCACAAAGGAGTACAGAAGGTATCTCTACAGCGCACAAAGGAGTACAGGAAATATCTCTAGAACGTACAAAGGAGTACACGAGGTATCTCTACAGCGTACAAAGGAGTACAGAAGGTATCTCTATAGCGCACAAAGGAGTACACGAGGTATCTCTACAGCGCACAAAGGAGTACAGAAGGTATCTCTACAGCGCACAAAGGAGTACAGAAGGTATCTCTACAGCGCACAAAGGAGTACAGGAAATATCTCTAGAACGTACAAAGGAGTACACGAGGTATCTCTACAGCGTACAAAGGAGTACAGAAGGTATCTCTACAGCGCACAAAGGAGTACAGAAGGTATTTCTACAGCGCACAAAGGAGTACAGAAGGTATCTCTACAGCGCACAAAGGAGTACAGAAGGTATCTCTAAGCGCACAAAGGAGTACAGAAGGTATCTCTACAGCGCACAAAGGAGTACAGGAAATATCTCTAGAACGTACAAAGGAGTACACGAGGTATCTCTACAGCGTACAAAGGAGTACAGAAGGTATCTCTATAGCGCACAAAGGAGTACACGAGGTATCTCTACAGCGCACAAAGGAGTACAGAAGGTATCTCTACAGCGCACAAAGGAGTACAGAAGGTATCTCTACAGCGCACAAAGGAGTACAGGAAATATCTCTAGAACGTACAAAGGAGTACACGAGGTATCTCTACAGCGTACAAAGGAGTACAGAAGGTATCTCTACAGCGCACAAAGGAGTACAGAAGGTATTTCTACAGCGCACAAAGGAGTACAGAAGGTATCTCTACAGCGCACAAAAGAGTACAGAAGGTATCTCTACAGCGCACAAAGGAGTACAGAAGGTATCTCTACAGCGCACAAAGGAGTACAGGAAATATCTCTAGAACGTACAAAGGAGTACACGAGGTATCTCTACAGCGTACAAAGGAGTACAGAAGGTATCTCTACAGCGCACAAAGGAGTACAGAAGGTATTTCTACAGCGCACAAAGGAGTACAGAAGGTATCTCTACAGCGCACAAAAGAGTACAGAAGGTATCTCTACAGCGCACAAAGGAGTACAGAAGGTATCTCTACAGCGCACAAAGGAGTACAGGAAATATCTCTAGAACGTACAAAGGAGTACACGAGGTATCTCTACAGCGTACAAAGGAGAACAGAAGGTATCCCTACAGCGCACAAAGGAGTACAGAAGGTATCTCTACAGCGCACAAAGGAGTACAGGAAATATCTCTAGAACGTACAAAGGAGTACACGAGGTATCTCTACAGCGTACAAAGGAGTACAGAAGGTATCTCTACAGCGCACAAAGGAGTACAGGAAATATCTCTAGAACGTACAAAGGAGTACACGAGGTATCTCTACAGTTTACAAAGGAGTTCAGAAGGTATCTCTACAGCGCACAAAGGAGTACAGAAGGTATCTCTACAGCGCACAAAGGAGTACACGAGGTATCTCTACAGCGCACAAAGGAGTACAGAAGGTATCTCTACAGCACACAAAGGAGTACAAAAGGTATCTCTACAGCGCACAAAGGAGTACAGGAAATATCTCTAGAACGTACAAAGGAGTACACGAGGTATCTCTACAGCGTACAAAGGAGTACAGAAGGTATCTCTACAGCGCACAAAGGAGTACAGGAAATATCTCTAGAACGTACAAAGGAGTACACGAGGTATCTCTACAGCGTACAAAGGAGTACAGAAGGTATCTCTACAGCGCACAAAGGAGTACAGAAGGTATCTCTACAGCGCACAAAGGAGTACAGAAGGTATCTCTACAGCGCACAAAGGAGTACAGAAGGTATCTCTACAGCGCACAAAGGAGTACAGAAGGTATCTCTACAGCGCACAAAGGAGTACAGAAGGTATCTCTACAGCGCACAAAGGAGTACAGGAAATATCTCTAGAACGTACAATGGAGTACACGAGGTATCTCTACAGCGTACAAAGGAGTACAGAAGGTATCTCTACAGCGCACAAAGGAGTACAGAAGGTATCTCTACAGCGCACAAAGGAGTACAGAAGGTATCTCTACAGCGCACAAAGGAGTACAGAAGGTATCTCTACAGCGCACAAAGGAGTACAGAAGGTATCTCAACAGCGCACAAAGGAGTACAGAAGGTATCTCTACAGCGCACAAAGGAGTACAGGAAATATCTCTAGAACGTACAAAGGAGTACACGAGGTATCTCTACAGCGTACAAAGGAGTACAGAAGGTATCTCTACAGCGCACAAAGGAGTACAGAAGGTATCTCTACAGCGCATAAAGGAGTACAGAAGGTATCTCTACAGCGCACAAAGGAATACAGATGGTATCTCTACAGCGCACAAAGGAGTACGGGAAATATCTCTAGAACGTACAAAGGAGTACACGAGGTATCTCTACAGCGTACAAAGGAGTACAGAAGGTATCTCTACAGCGCACAAAGGAGTACAGAAGGTATCTGTACAGCGCACAAAGGAGTACAGAAGGTATCTCTACAGCGCACAAAGGAGTACAGAAGGTATCTCTACAGCGCACAAAGGAGTACAGAAGGTATCTCTACAGCGCACAAAGGAGTACAGAAGGTATCTCTACAGCGCACAAAGGAGTAGAGAAGGTATCTCTACAGCGTACAAAGGAGTACAGAAGGTATCTCTACAGCGCACAAAGGAGTACAGAAGGTATCTCTACAGCGCACAAAGGAGTACAGGAAATATATCTAGAACGTACAAAGGAGTACACGAGGTATACCTACAGCGTACAAAGGAGTACAGAAGGTATCTCTACAGCGCACAAAGGAGTACAGAAGGTATCTCTACAGCGCACAAAGGAGTACAGAAGGTATCTCTACAGCGCACAAAGGAGTACAGAAGGTATCTCTACAGCGCACAAAGGAGTACAGGAAATATCTCTAGAACGTACAAAGGAGTACACGAGGTATCTCTACAGCGTACAAAGGAGTACAGAAGGTATCTCTACAGCGCACAAAGGAGTACAGAAGGTATCTCTACAGTGCACAAAGGAGTACAGAAGGTATCTCTACAGCGCACAAAGGAGTACAGAAGGTATCTCTACAGCGCACAAAGGAGTACAGAAGGTATCTCTACAGCGCACAAAGGAGTTCAGAAGGTATCTCTACAGCGCACAAAGGAGTACAGAAGGTATCTCTACAGCGCACAAAGGAGTACAGAAGGTATCTCTGCAGCGCACAAAGGAGTACAGAAGGTATCTCTACAGCGCACAAAGGAGTACAGGAAATATCTCTAGAACGTACAAAGGAGTACACGAGGTATCTCTACAGCGTACAAAGGAGTACAGAAGGTATCTCTACAGCGCACAAAGGAGTACAGAGGGTATCTCTACAGCGCACAAAAAAGTACAGGAGGTATCTCTACAGCGCACAAAGGAGTACAGAAGGTATCTCTACAGCGCACAAAGGAGTACAGGAAATATCTCTAGAACGTACGAAGGAGTACACGAGGTATCTCTACAGCGTACAAAGGAGTACAGAAGGTATCTCTATAGCGCACAAAGGAGTACAGGAAATATCTCTAGAACGTACAAAGGAGTACACGAGGTATCTCTACAGCGTACGAAGGAGTACAGAAGGTATCTCTACAGCGCACGAAGGAGTACAGAAGGTATCTCTACAGCGCACAAAGGAGTACACGAGGTATCTCTACAGCGCACAAAGGAGTACAGAAGGTATCTCTACAGCGCACAAAGGAGTACAGAAGGTATCTCTACAGCGCACAAAGGAGTAAAGGAAATATCTCGAGAACGTACAAAGGAGTACACGAGGTATCTCTACAGCGTACAAAGGAGTACAGAAGGTATCTCTACAGCGCACAAAGGAGTACAGAAGGTATCTCTACAGCGCACAAAGGAGTACAGAAGGTATCTCTACAGCGCACAAAGGAGTACAGAAGGTATCTCTACAGCGCACAAAGGAGTACACGAGGTATCTCTACAGCGTACAAAGGAGTACAGAAGGTATCTCTACAGCGCACAAAGGAGTACAGAAGGTATCTCTACAGCGCACAAAGGAGTACAGAAGGTATCTCTACAGCGCACAAAGGAGTACAGAAGGTATCTCTACAGCGCACAAAGGAGTACAGAAGGTATCTCTACAGCGCACAAAGGAGTACAGAAGGTATCTCTACAGCGCACAAAGGAGTACAGGAAATATCTCTAGAACGTACAAAGGAGTACACGAGGTATCTCTACAGCGTACAAAGGAGAACAGAAGGTATCCCTACAGCGCACAAAGGAGTACAGAAGGTATCTCTACAGCGCACAAAGGAGTACAGGAAATATCTCTAGAACGTACAAAGGAGTACACGAGGTATCTCTACAGCATACAAAGGAGTACAGAAGGTATCTCTACAGCGCACAAAGGAGTACAGAAGGTATCTCTACAGCGCACAAAGGAGTACAGAAGTTATCTCTACAGCGCACAAAGGAGTACAGAAGGTATCTCTACAGCGCACAAAGGAGTACAGAAGGTTTCTCTACAGCGCACAAAGGAGTACAGGAAATATCTCTAGAACGTACAAAGGAGTACACGAGGTATCTCTACAGCGTACAAAGGAGTACAGAAGGTATCTCTACAGCGCACAAAGGAGTACAGAAGGTATCTCTACAGCGCACAAAGAAGTACAGAAGGTATCTCTACAGCGCACAAAGGAGTACAGAAGGTATCTCTACAGCGCACAAAGGAGTACAGGAAATATCTCTAGAACGTACAAAGGAGTACACGAGGTATCTCTACAGCGTACAAAGGAGTACAGAAGGTATCTCTACAGCGCACAAAGGAGTACAGGAAATATCTCTAGAACGTACAAAGGAGTACACGAGGTATCTCTACAGCGTACAAAGGAGTACAGAAGGTATCTCTACAGCGCAAAAAGGAGTACAGAAGGTATCTCTACAGCGCACAAAGGAGTACACGAGGTATCTCTACAGCGCACAAAGGAGTACAGAAGGTATCTCTACAGCGCACAAAGGAGTACAGAAGGTATCTCTACAGCGCACATAGGAGTACAGGAAATATCTCTAGAACGTACAAAGGAGTACACGAGGTATCTCTACAGCGTACAAAGGAGTACAGAAGGTATCTCTACAGCGCACAAAGGAGTACAGGAAATATCTCTAGAACGTACAAAGGAGTACACGAGGTATCTCTACAGCGTACAAAGGAGTACAGAAGGTATCTCTACAGCGCACAAAGGAGTACAGAAGGTATCTCTACAGCGCACAAAGAAGTACAGAAGGTATCTCTACAGCGCACAAAGGAGTACAGAAGGTATCTCTACAGCGCACAAAGGAGTACAGGAAATATCTCTAGAACGTACAAAGGAGTACACGAGGTATCTCTACAGCGTACAAAGGAGTACAGAAGGTATCTCTACAGCGCACAAAGGAGTACAGGAAATATCTCTAGAACGTACAAAGGAGTACACGAGGTATCTCTACAGCGTACAAAGGAGTACAGAAGGTATCTCTACAGCGCACAAAGGAGTACAGAAGGTATCTCTACAGCGCACAAAGGAGTACACGAGGTATCTCTACAGCGCACAAAGGAGTACAGAAGGTTTTTCTACAGCGCACAAAGGAGTACAGAAGGTATCTCTACAGCGCACAAAGGAGTACAGGAAATATCTCTAGAACGTACAAAGGAGTACACGAGGTATCTCTACAGCGTACAAAGGAGTACAGAAGGTATCTCTACAGCGCACAAAGGAGTACAGGAAATATCTCTAGAACGTACAAAGGAGTACACGAGGTATCTCTACAGCGTACAAAGGAGTACAGAAGGTATCTCTACAGCGCACAAAGGAGTACAGAAGGTATCTCTACAGCGCACAAAGGAGTACAGAAGGTATCTCTACAGCGCACAAAGGAGTACAGAAGGTATCTCTACAGCGCACAAAGGAGTACAGAAGGTATCTCTACAGCGCACAAAGGAGTACAGAAGGTATCTCTACAGCGCACAAAGGAGTACAGAAGGTATCTCTACAGCGCACAAAGGAGTACAGGAAATATCTCTAGAACGTACAAAGAAGTACACGAGGTATCTCTACAGCGTACAAAGGAGTACAGAAGGTATCTCTACAGCGCACAAAGGAGTACAGAAGGTATCTCTACAGCGCACAAAGGAGTACAGAAGGTATCTCTACAGCGCACAAAGGAGTACAGAAGGTATCTCTACAGCGCACAAAGGAGTACAGGAAATATCTCTAGAACGTACAAAGGAGTACACGAGGTATCTCTACAGCGTACAAAGGAGTACAGAAGGTATCTCTACAGCGCACAAAGGAGTACAGAAGGTATCTCTACAGCGCACAAAGTAGTACAGAAGGTATCTCTACAGCGCACAAAGGAGTACAGAAGGTATCTCTACAGCGCACAAAGGAGTACAGAAGGTATCTCTACAGCGCACAAAGGAGTACAGAAGGTATCTCTACAGCGCACAAAGGAGTACAGGAAATATCTCTAGAACGTACAA
The DNA here is from genome assembly GCA_030386875.1 of Morinoia aosen. Lineage (NCBI taxonomy): Eukaryota > Metazoa > Arthropoda > Malacostraca > Amphipoda > Talitridae > Morinoia > Morinoia aosen. The sequence continues at coordinate 55,057,892 of CM059576.1, read as the reverse complement.
AGGAGTACACGAGGTATCTCTACAGCGTACAAAGGAGTACAGAAGGTATCTCTACAGCGCACAAAGGAGTACAGAAGGTATCTCTACAGCGCACAAAGGAGTACAGAAGGTATCTCTACAGCGCACAAAGGAGTACAGATGGTATCTCTACAGCGCACAAAGGAGTACAGGAAATATCTCTAGAACGTACAAAGGAGTACACGAGGTATCTCTACAGCGTACAAAGGAGTACAGAAGGTATCTCTACAGCGCACAAAGGAGTACAGAAGGTATCTGTACAGCGCACAAAGGAGTACAGAAGGTATCTCTACAGCGCACAAAGGAGTACAGAAGGTATTTCTACAGCGCACAAAGGAGTACAGAAGGTATCTCTACAGCGCACAAAGGAGTACAGAAGGTATCTCTACAGCGCACAAAGGAGTACAGAAGGTATCTCTACAGCGCACAAAGGAGTACAGAAGGTATCTCTACAGCGCACAAAAGAGTACAGAAGGTATCTCTACAGCGCACAAAGGAGTACAGAAGGTATCTCTACAGCGCACAAAGGAGTACAGAAGGTATCTCTACAGCGCACAAAGGAGTACAGAAGGTATCTCTACAGCGCACAAAGGAGTACAGGAAATATCTCTAGAACGTACAAAGGAGTACACGAGGTATCTCTACAGCGTACAAAGGAGTACAGAAGGTATCTCTACAGCGCACAAAGGAGTACAGAAGGTATCTCTACAGCGCACAAAGGAGTACAGAAGGTATCTCTACAGCGCACAAAGGAGTACAGATGGTATCTCTACAGCGCACAAAGGAGTACAGGAAATATCTCTAGAACGTACAAAGGAGTACACGAGGTATCTCTACAGCGTACAAAGGAGTACAGAAGGTATCTCTACAGCGCACAAAGGAGTACAGAAGGTATCTGTACAGCGCACAAAGGAGTACAGAAGGTATCTCTACAGCGCACAAAGGAGTACAGAAGGTATCTCTACAGCGCACAAAGGAGTACAGAAGGTATCTCTACAGCGCACAAAGGAGTACAGAAGGTATCTCTACAGCGCACAAAGGAGTACAGAAGGTATCTCTACAGCGCACAAAGGAGTACAGAAGGTATCTCTACAGCGCACAAAAGAGTACAGAAGGTATCTCTACAGCGCACAAAGGAGTACAGAAGGTATCTCTACAGCGCACAAAGGAGTACAGGAAATATATCTAGAACGTACAAAGGAGTACACGAGGTATACCTACAGCGTACAAAGGAGTACAGAAGGTATCTCTACAGCGCACAAAGGAGTACAGAAGGTATCTCTACAGCGCACAAAGGAGTACAGAAGGTATCTCTACAGCGCACCAAGGAGTACAGAAGGTATCTCTACAGCGCACAAAGGAGTACAGGAAATATCTCTAGAACGTACAAAGGAGTACACGAGGTATCTCTACAGCGTACAAAGGAGTACAGAAGGTATCTCTACAGCGCACAAAGGAGTACAGAAGGTATCTCTACAGCGCACAAAGGAGTACAGAAGGTATCTCTACAGCGCACAAAGGAGTACAGAAGGTATCTCTACAGCGCACAAAGGAGTACAGGAAATATCTCTAGAACGTACAAAGGAGTACACGAGGTATCTCTACAGCGTACAAAGGAGTACAGAAGGTATCTCTACAGCGCACAAAGGAGTACAGAAGGTATCTCTACAGCGCACAAAGGAGTACAGAAGGTATCTCTACAGCGCACAAAGGAGTACAGAAGGTATCTCTACAGCGCACAAAGGAGTACAGGAAATATCTCTAGAACGTACAAAGGAGTACACGAGGTATCTCTACAGCGTACAAAGGAGTACAGAAGGTATCACTACAGCGCACAAAGGAGTACAGAAGGTATCTCTACAGCGCACAAAGGAGTACAGAAGGTATCTCTACAGCGCACAAAGGAGTACAGAAGGTATCTCTACAGCGCACAAAGGAGTACAGAAGGTATCTCTACAGCGCACAAAGGAGTACAGAAGGTATCTCTACAGCGCACAAAGGAGTACAGGAAATATCTATAGAACGTACAAAGGAGTACACGAGGTATCTCTACAGCGTACAAAGGAGTACAGAAGGTATCTCTACAGCGCACAAAGGAGTACAGAAGGTATCTCTACAGCGCACAAAGGAGTACAGAAGGTATCTCTACAGCGCACAAAGGAGTACAGATGGTATCTCTACAGCGCACAAAGGAGTACAGGAAATATCTCTAGAACGTACAAAGGAGTACACGAGGTATCTCTACAGCGTACAAAGGAGTACAGAAGGTATCTCTACAGCGCACAAAGGAGTACAGAAGGTATCTGTACAGCGCACAAAGGAGTACAGAAGGTATCTCTACAGCGCACATAGGAGTACAGAAGGTATCTCTACAGCGCACAAAGGAGTACAGAAGGTATCTCTACAGCGCACAAAGGAGTACAGAAGGTATCTCTACAGCGCACAAAGGAGTACAGAAGGTATCTCTACAGCGCACAAAGGAGTACAGAAGGTATCTCTACAGCGCACAAAAGAGTACAGAAGGTATCTCTACAGCGCACAAAGGAGTACAGAAGGTATCTCTACAGCGCACAAAGGAGTACAGAAGGTATCTCTACAGCGCACAAAGGAGTACAGAAGGTATCTCTACAGCGCACAAAGGAGTACAGGAAATATCTCTAGAACGTACAAAGGAGTACACGAGGTATACCTACAGCGTACAAAGGAGTACAGAAGGTATCTCTACAGCGCACAAAGGAGTACAGAAGGTATCTCTACAGCGCACAAAGAAGTACAGAAGGTATCTCTACACCGCACATAGGAGTACAGAAGGTATCTCTACAGCGCACAAAGGAGTACAGGAAATATCTCTAGAACGTACAAAGGAGTACACGAGGTATCTCTACAGCGTACAAAGGAGTACAGAAGGTATCTCTACAGCGCACAAAGGAGTACAGAAGGTGTCTCTACAGCGCACAAAGGAGTACAGAAGGTATCTCTACAGCGCACAAAGGAGTACAGAAGGTATCTCTACAGCGCACAAAGGAGTACAGAAGGTATCTCTACAGCGCACAAAGGAGTACAGAAGGTATCTCTACAGCGCACAAAGGAGTACAGAAGGTATCTCTACAGCGCACAAAGGAGTACAGAAGGTATCTCTGCAGCGCACAAAGGAGTACAGAAGGTATCTCTACAGCGCACAAAGGAGTACAGGAAATATCTCTAGAACGTACAAAGGAGTACACGAGGTATCTCTACAGCGTACAAAGGAGTACAGAAGGTATCTCTACAGCGCACAAAGGAGTACAGAAGGTATCTCTACAGCGCACAAAGGAGTACAGGAGGTATCTCTACAGCGCACAAAGGAGTACAGAAGGTATCTCTACAGCGCACAAAGGAGTACAGGAAATATCTCTAGAACGTACAAAGGAGTACACGAGGTATCTCTACAGCGTACAAAGAAGTACAGAAGGTATCTCTATAGCGCACAAAGGAGTACAGGAAATATCTCTAGAACGTACAAAGGAGTACACGACGTATCTCTACAGCGTACGAAGGAGTACAGAAGGTATCTCTACAGCGCACAAAGGAGTACAGAAGGTATCTCTACAGCGCACAAAGGAGTACACGAGGTATCTCTACAGCGCACAAAGGAGAACAGAAGGTATCTCTACAGCGCACAAAGGAGTACAGAAGGTATCTCTACAGCGCACAAAGGAGTACAGGAAATATCTCTAGAACGTACAAAGGAGTACACGAGGTATCTCTACAACGTAAAAAGGAGTACAGAAGGTATCTCTACAGCACACAAAGGAGTACAGAAGGTATCTCTACAGCGCACAAAGGAGTACAGAAGGTATCTCTACAGCGCACAAAGGAGTACAGAAGGTATCTCTACAGCGCACAAAGGAGTACAGGAAATATCTCTAGAACGTACAAAGGAGTACACGAGGTATCTCTACAGCGTACAAAGGAGTACAGAAGGTATCTCTACAGCGCACAAAGGAGTACAGAAGTTATCTCTACAGCGCACAAAGGAGTACACGAGGTATCTCTACAGCGCACAAAGGAGTACAGAAGGTATCTCTACAGCGCACAAAGGAGTACAGAAGGTATCTCTACAGCGCACAAAGGAGTACAGAAGGTATCTCTACAGCGCACAAAGGAGTACAGGAAATATCTCTAGAACGTACAAAGGAGTACACGAGGTATCTCTACAGCGTACAAAGGAGTACAGAAGGTATCTCTACAGCGCACAAAGGAGTACAGAAGGTATCTCTACAGCGCACAAAGGAGTACAGAAGGTAACTCTACAGCTCACAAAGGAGTACAGAAGGTATCTCTACAGCGCACAAAGGAGTACAGGAAATATCTCTAGAACGTACAAAGGAGTACAGAAGGTATCTCTTCAGCGCACAAAGGAGTACAGAAGGTATCTCTACAGCACACAAAGGAGTACAGAAGGTATCTCTACAGCGCACAAAGGAGTACATGAGGTATCTCTACAGCGTACAAAGGAGTACAGAAGGTATCTCTACAGCGCACAAAGGAGTACAGAAGGTATCTCTACAGCGCACAAAGGAGTACTGAAGGTATCTCTACAGCGCACAAAGGAGTACAGGAAATATCTCTAGAATGTACAAAGGATTACAGAAGGTATCTCTACAGCGCACAAAGGAGTACAGAAGGTATCTCTACAGCGCACAAAGGAGTACAGAAGGTATCTCTATAGCGCACAAAGGAGTACAGAAGGTATCTCTACAGCGCACAAAGGAGTACAGGAAATGTCTCTAGAACGTACAAAGGAGTACACGAGGTATCTCTACAGCGTACAAAGGAGTACAGAAGGTATCTCTACAGCGCACAAAGGAGTACAGAAGGTATCTCTACAGCGCACACAGGAGTACAGAAGGTATCTCTACAGCGCACAAAGGAGTACAGGAAATATCTCTAGAACGTACAAAGGAGTACACGAGGTATCTCTACAGCGTACAAAGGAGTACAGAAGGTATCTCTACAGCGCACAAAGGAGTACAGAAGGTATCTCTACAGCGCACAAAGGAGTACAGAAGGTATCTCTACAGCGCACAAAGGAGTACAGATGGTATCTCTACAGCGCACAAAGGAGTACAGGAAATATCTCTAGAACGTACAAAGGAGTACACGAGGTATCTCTACAGCGTACAAAGTAGTACAGAAGGTATCTCTACAGCGCACAAAGGAGTACAGAAGGTATCTCTACAGCGCACAAAGAAGTACAGAAGGTATCTCTACAGCGCACAAAAGAGTACAGAAGGTATCTCTACAGCGCACAAAGGAGTACAGAAGGTATCTCTACAGCGCACAAAGGAGTACAGGAAATATATCTAGAACGTACAAAGGAGTACACGAGGTATACCTACAGCGTACAAAGGAGTACAGAAGGTATCTCTACAGCGCACAAAGGAGTACAGAAGGTATCTCTACAGCGCACAAAGGAGTACAGAAGGTATCTCTACAGCGCACAAAGGAGTACAGAAGGTATCTCTACAGCGCACAAAGGAGTACAGGAAATATCTCTAGAACGTACAAAGGAGTACACGAGGTATCTCTACAGCGTACAAAGGAGTACAGAAGGTATCTCTACAGCGCACAAAGGAGTACAGAAGGTATCTCTACAGCGCACAAAGGAGTACAGAAGGTATCTCTACAGCGCACAAAGGAGTACAGAAGGTATCTCTACAGCGCACAAAGGAGTACAGAAGGTTTCTCTACAGCGCACAAAGGAGTACAGAAGGTATCTCTACAGCGCACAAAGGAGTACAGAAGGTATCTCTACAGCGCACAAAGGAGTACAGAAGGTATCTCTGCAGCGCACAAAGGAGTACAGAAGGTATCTCTACAGCGCACAAAGGAGTACAGGAAATATCTCTAGAACGTACAAAGGAGTACACGAGGTATCTCTACAGCGTACAAAGGAGTACAGAAGGTATCTCTACAGCGCACAAAGGAGTACAGAAGGTATCTCTACAGCGCACAAAGGAGTACAGGAGGTATCTCTACAGCGCACAAAGGAGTACAGAAGGTATCTCTACAGCGCACAAAGGAGTACAGGAAATATCTCTAGAACGTACAAAGGAGTACACGAGGTATCTCTACAGCGTACAAAGAAGTACAGAAGGTATCTCTATAGCGCACAAAGGAGTACAGGAAATATCTCTAGAACGTACAAAGGAGTACACGAGGTATCTCTACAGCGTACGAAGGAGTTCAGAAGGTATCTCTACAGCGCACAAAGGAGTACAGAAGGTATCTCTACAGCGCACAAAGGAGTACAGGAAATATCTCTAGAACGTACAAAGGAGTACACGAGGTATCTCTACAGCGTACAAAGGAGTACAGAAGGTGTCTCTACTGCGCACAAAGGAGTACAGAAGTTATCTCTACAGCGCAAAAAGGAGTACACGAGGTATCTCTACAGCGCACAAAGGAGTACAGAAGGTATCTCTACAGCGCACAAAGGAGTACAGAAGGTATCTCTACAGCGCACAAAGGAGTACAGAAGGTATCTCTACAGCGCAAAAAGGAGTACAGGAAATATCTCTAGAACGTACAAAGGAGTACACGAGGTATCTCTACAGCGTACAAAGGAGTACAGAAGGTATCTCTACAGCGCACAAAGGAGTACAGAAGGTATCTCTACAGCGCACAAAGGAGTACAGAAGGTATCTCTACAGCGCACAAAGGAGTACAGAAGGTATCTCTACAGCGCACAAAGGAGTACAGGAAATATCTCTAGAACGTACAAAGGAGTACAGAAGGTATCTCTACAGCGCACAAAGGAGTACAGAAGGTATCTCTACAGCGCACTAAGGAGTACAGAAGGTATCTCTACAGCGCACAAAGGAGTACATGAGGTATCTCTACAGCGTACAAAGGAGTACAGAAGGTATCTCTACAGCGCACAAAGGAGTACAGAAGGTATCTCTACAGCGCACAAAGGAGTACTGAAGGTATCTCTACAGCGCACAAAGGAGTACAGGAAATATCTCTAGAATGTACAAAGGATTACAGAAGGTATTCCTACAGCGCACAAAGGAGTACAGAAGGTATCTCTACAGCGCACAAAGGAGTACAGAAGGTATCTCTACAGCGCACAAAGGAGTACAGGAAATGTCTCTAGAACGTACGAAGGAGTACACGAGGTATCTCTACAGCGTACAAAGGAGTACAGAAGGTATCTCTACAGCGCACAAAGGAGTACAGAAGGTATCTCTACAGCGCACAAAGGAGTACAGAAGGTATCTCTACAGCGCACAAAGGAGTACAGAAGGTATCTCTACAGCGTACAAAGGAGTACAGAAGGTATCTCTACAGCGCACAAAAGAGTACAGAAGGTATCTCTACAGCGCACAAAGGAGTACAAAAGGTATCTCTACAGCGCACAAAGGAGTACAGAAGGTATCTCTACAGTGCACAAAGGAGTACAGAAGGTATCTCTACAGCGCACAAAGGAGTACAGAAGGTATCTCTACAGCACACAAAGGAGTACAGAAGGTATCTCTGCAGCGCACAAAGGAGTACAGAAGGTATCTCTACAGCGCACAAAGGAGTACAGGAAATATCTCTAGAACGTACAAAGGAGTACACGAGGTATCTCTACAGCGCACAAAGGAGTACAAAAGGTATCTCTACAGCGCACAAAGGAGTACACGAGGTATCTCTACAGCGCACAAAGGAGTACAGAAGGAATCTCTACAGCGCACAAAGGAGTACAGAAGGTATCTCTACAGCGCACAAAGGAGTACAGGAAATATCTCTAGAACGTACAAAGGAGTACACGAGGTATCTCTACAGCGTACAAAGGAGTACAGAAGGTATCTCTACAGCGCACAAAGGAGTACAGGAAATATCTCTAGAACGTACAAAGGAGTACACGAGGTATCTCTACAGCGTACAAAGGAGTACAGAAGGTATCTCTACAGCGCACAAAGGAGTACAGAAGGTATCTCTACAGCGCACAAAGGAGTACAGAAGGTATCTCTACAGCGCACAAAGGAGTACAGAAGGTATCTCTACAGCGCACAAAGGGGTACAGAAGGTATCTCTACAGCGCACAAAGGAGTACAGAAGGTATCTCTACAGCGCACAAAGGAGTACAGAAGGTATCTCTACAGCGCACAAAGGAGTACAGGAAATATCTCTAGAACGTACAAAGGAGTACACGAGGTATCTCTACAGCGTACAAAGGAGTAAAGAAGGTATCTCTACAGCGCACAAAGGAGTACAAAAGGTATCTCTACAGCGCACAAAGGAGTACAGAAGGTATCTCTACAGCGCACAAAGGAGTACAGAAGGTATCTCTACAGCGCACAAAGGAGTACAGGAAATATCTCTAGAACGTACAAAGGAGTACACGAGGTATCTCTACAGCGTACAAAGGAGTACAGAAGGTATCTCTACAGCGCACGAAGGAGTACAGAAGGTATCTCTACAGCGCACAAAGGAGTACAGAAGGTATCTCTACAGCGCACAAAGGAGTACAGAAGGTATCTCTACAGCGCACAAAGGAGTACAGAAGGTATCTCTACAGCGCACAAAGGAGTACAGAAGGTATCTCTACAGCGCACAAAGGAGTACAGGAAATATCTCTAGAACGTACAAAGGAGTACACGAGGTATCTCTACAGCGCACAAAGGAGTACAGAAGGTATCTCTACAGCTCACAAAGGAGTACAGAAGGTATCTCTACAGCGCACAAAGGAGTACAGAAGGTATCTCTACAGCGCACAAAGGAGTACAGAAGGTATCTCTACAGCGCACAAAGGAGTACAGAAGGTATCTCTACAGCGCACAAAGAAGTACAGAAGGTATCTCTACAGCGCACAAAAGAGTACAGAAGGTATCTCTACAGCGCACAAAGGAGTACAGAAGGTATCTCTACAGCGCACAAAGGAGTACAGGAAATATATCTAGAACGTACAAAGGAGTACACGAGGTATACCTACAGCGTACAAAGGAGTACAGAAGGTATCTCTACAGCGCACAAAGGAGTACAGAAGGTATCTCTACAGCGCACAAAGGAGTACAGAAGGTATCTCTACAGCGCACAAAGGAGTACAGAAGGTATCTCTACAGCGCACAAAGGAGTACAGGAAATATCTCTAGAACGTACAAAGGAGTACACGAGGTATCTCTACAGCGTACAAAGGAGTACAGAAGGTATCTCTACAGCGCACAAAGGAGTACAGAAGGTATCTCTACAGCGCACAAAGGAGTACAGAAGGTATCTCTACAGCGCACAAAGGAGTACAGAAGGTATCTCTACAGCGCACAAAGGAGTACAGAAGGTATCTCTACAGCGCACAAAGGAGTACAGAAGGTATCTCTACAGCGCACAAAGGAGTACAGAAGGTATCTCTACAGCGCACAAAGGAGTACAGAAGGTATCTCTGCAGCGCACAAAGGAGTACAGAAGGTATCTCTACAGCGCACAAAGGAGTACAGGAAATATCTCTAGAACGTACAAAGGAGTACACGAGGTATCTCTACAGCGTACAAAGGAGTACAGAAGGTATCTCTACAGCGCACAAAGGAGTACAGAAGGTATCTCTACAGCGCACAAAGGAGTACAGGAGGTATCTCTACAGCGCACAAAGGAGTACAGAAGGTATCTCTACAGCGCACAAAGGAGTACAGGAAATATCTCTAGAACGTACAAAGGAGTACACGAGGTATCTCTACAGCGTACAAAGAAGTACAGAAGGTATCTCTATAGCGCACAAAGGAGTACAGGAAATATCTCTAGAACGTACAAAGGAGTACACGAGGTATCTCTACAGCGTACGAAGGAGTTCAGAAGGTATCTCTACAGCGCACAAAGGAGTACAGAAGGTATCTCTACAGCGCACAAAGGAGTACAGGAAATATCTCTAGAACGTACAAAGGAGTACACGAGGTATCTCTACAGCGTACAAAGGAGTACAGAAGGTGTCTCTACTGCGCACAAAGGAGTACAGAAGTTATCTCTACAGCGCAAAAAGGAGTACACGAGGTATCTCTACAGCGCACAAAGGAGTACAGAAGGTATCTCTACAGCGCACAAAGGAGTACAGAAGGTATCTCTACAGCGCACAAAGGAGTACAGAAGGTATCTCTACAGCGCAAAAAGGAGTACAGGAAATATCTCTAGAACGTACAAAGGAGTACACGAGGTATCTCTACAGCGTACAAAAGAGTACAGAAGGTATCTCTACAGCGCACAAAGGAGTACAGAAGGTATCTCTACAGCGCACAAAGGAGTACAGAAGGTATCTCTACAGCGCACAAAGGAGTACAGAAGGTATCTCTACAGCGCACAAAGGAGTACAGGAAATATCTCTAGAACGTACAAAGGAGTACAGAAGGTATCTCTACAGCGCACAAAGGAGTACAGAAGGTATCTCTACAGCGCACTAAGGAGTACAGAAGGTATCTCTACAGCGCACAAAGGAGTACATGAGGTATCTCTACAGCGTACAAAGGAGTACAGAAGGTATCTCTACAGCGCACAAAGGAGTACAGAAGGTATCTCTACAGCGCACAAAGGAGTACTGAAGGTATCTCTACAGCGCACAAAGGAGTACAGGAAATATCTCTAGAATGTACAAAGGATTACAGAAGGTATTCCTACAGCGCACAAAGGAGTACAGAAGGTATCTCTACAGCGCACAAAGGAGTACAGAAGGTATCTCTACAGCGCACAAAGGAGTACAGGAAATGTCTCTAGAACGTACGAAGGAGTACACGAGGTATCTCTACAGCGTACAAAGGAGTACAGAAGGTATCTCTACAGCGCACAAAGGAGTACAGAAGGTATCTCTACAGCGCACAAAGGAGTACAGAAGGTATCTCTACAGCGCACAAAGGAGTACAGAAGGTATCTCTACAGCGTACAAAGGAGTACAGAAGGTATCTCTACAGCGCACAAAAGAGTACAGAAGGTATCTCTACAGCGCACAAAGGAGTACAAAAGGTATCTCTACAGCGCACAAAGGAGTACAGAAGGTATCTCTACAGTGCACAAAGGAGTACAGAAGGTATCTCTACAGCGCACAAAGGAGTACAGAAGGTATCTCTACAGCACACAAAGGAGTACAGAAGGTATCTCTGCAGCGCACAAAGGAGTACAGAAGGTATCTCTACAGCGCACAAAGGAGTACAGGAAATATCTCTAGAACGTACAAAGGAGTACACGAGGTATCTCTACAGCGCACAAAGGAGTACAAAAGGTATCTCTACAGCGCACAAAGGAGTACACGAGGTATCTCTACAGCGCACAAAGGAGTACAGAAGGAATCTCTACAGCGCACAAAGGAGTACAGAAGGTATCTCTACAGCGCACAAAGGAGTACAGGAAATATCTCTAGAACGTACAAAGGAGTACACGAGGTATCTCTACAGCGTACAAAGGAGTACAGAAGATATCTCTACAGCGCACAAAGGAGTACAGGAAATATCTCTAGAACGTACAAAGGAGTACACGAGGTATCTCTACAGCGTACAAAGGAGTACAGAAGGTATCTCTACAGCGCACAAAGGAGTACAGAAGGTATCTCTACAGCGCACAAAGGAGTACAGAAGGTATCTCTACAGCGCACAAAGGAGTACAGAAGGTATCTCTACAGCGCACAAAGGGGTACAGAAGGTATCTCTACAGCGCACAAAGGAGTACAGAAGGTATCTCTACAGCGCACAAAGGAGTACAGAAGGTATCTCTACAGCGCACAAAGGAGTACAGGAAATATCTCTAGAACGTACAAAGGAGTACACGAGGTATCTCTACAGCGTACAAAGGAGTAAAGAAGGTATCTCTACAGCGCACAAAGGAGTACAAAAGGTATCTCTACAGCGCACAAAGGAGTACAGAAGGTATCTCTACAGCGCACAAAGGAGTACAGAAGGTATCTCTACAGCGCACAAAGGAGTACAGGAAATATCTCTAGAACGTACAAAGGAGTACACGAGGTATCTCTACAGCGTACAAAGGAGTACAGAAGGTATCTCTACAGCGCACGAAGGAGTACAGAAGGTATCTCTACAGCGCACAAAGGAGTACAGAAGGTATCTCTACAGCGCACAAAGGAGTACAGAAGGTATCTCTACAGCGCACAAAGGAGTACAGAAGGTATCTCTACAGCGCACAAAGGAGTACAGAAGGTATCTCTACAGCGCACAAAGGAGTACAGGAAATATCTCTAGAACGTACAAAGGAGTACACGAGGTATCTCTACAGCGTACAAAGGAGTAAAGAAGGTATCTCTACAGCGCACAAAGGAGTACAGAAGGTATCTCTACAGCGAACAAAGGAGTACAGAAGGTATCTCTACAGCGCACAAAGGAGTACAGATGGTATCTCTACAGCGCACAAAGGAATACAGGTAATATCTCTAGAACGTACAAAGAAGTACACGAGGTATCTCTACAGCGTACAAAGGAGTACAGAAGGTATCTCTACAGCGCACAAAGGAATACAGAAGGTATCTGTACAGCGCACAAAGGAGTACAGAAGGTATCTCTACAGCGCACAAAGGAGTACAGAAGGTATCTCTACAGCGCACAAAGGAGTACAGAAGGTATCTCTACAGCGCACAAAGGAGTACAGAAGGTATCTCTACAGCACACAAAGGAGTACAGAAGGTATCTCTACAGCGCACAAAGGAGTACAGAAGGTATCTCTACAGCGCACAAAGGAGTACAGAAGGTATCTCTACAGCGCACAAAGGAGTACAGAAGGTATCTCTACAGCGCACAAAGGAGTACAGGAAATATATCTAGAACGTACAAAGGAGTACACGAGGTAAACCTACAGCGTACAAAGGAGTACAGAAGGTATCTCTACAGCGCACAAAGGAGTACAGAAGGTATCTCTACAGCGCACAAAGGAGTACAGAAGGTATCTCTACAGCGCACAAAGGAGTACAGAAGGTATCTCTACAGCGCACAAAGGAGTACAGGAAATATCTCTAGAACGTACAAAGGAGTACACGAGGTATCTCTACAGCGTACAAAGGAGTACAGAAGGTATCTCTACAGCGCACAAAGGAGTACAGAAGGTATCTCTACAGCGCACAAAGAAGTACAGAAGGTATCTCTACAGCGCACAAAGGAGTACAGAAGGTATCTATACAGCGCACAAAGGAGTACAGAAGGTATCTCTACAGCACACAAAGGAGTACAGAAGGTATCTCTACAGCGCACAAAGGAGTACAGGAAATATCTCTAGAACGTACAAAGGAGTACACGAGGTATCTCTACAGCGTACAAAGGAGTACAGAAGGTATCTCTACAGCGCACAAAGGAGTACAGAAGGTATCTCTACAGCGCACAAAGGAGTACAGAAGTTATCTCTACAGCGCACAAAGGAGTACAGAAGGTATCTCTACAGCGCACAAAGGAGTACAGAAGGTATCTCTACAGCGCACAAAGGAGTACAGGAAATATCTCAAGAACGTACAAAGGAGTACACGAGGTATCTCTACAGCGTACGAAGGAGTACAGAAGGTATCTCTACAGCGCACAAAGGAGTACAGAAGGTATCTCTACAGCGCACAAAGGAGTACAGAAGGTATCTCTACAGCGCACAAAGGAGTACAGAAGGTATCTCTACAGCGCACAAAGGAGTACAGGAAATATCTCTAGAACGTACAAAGGAGTACAAGAGGTATCTCTACAGCGTACAAAGGAGTACAGAAGGTATCTCTACAGCGCACAAAGGAGTACAGGAAATATCTCTAGAACGTACAAAGGAGTACACGAGGTATCTCTACAGCGTACAAAGGAGTACAGAAGGTATCTCTACAGCGCACAAAGGAGTACAGAAGGTATCTCTACAGCGCACAAAGGAGTACACGAGGTATCTCTACAGCGCACAAAGGAGTACAGAAGGAATCTCTACAGCGCACAAAGGAGTACAGAAGGTATCTCTACAGCGCACAAAGGAGTACAGGAAATATCTCTAGAACGTACAAAGGAGTACACGAGGTATCTCTACAGCGTACAAAGGAGTACAGAAGGTATCTCTACAGCGCACAAAGGAGTACAGGAAATATCTCTAGAACGTACTAAGGAGTACACGAGGTATCTCTACAGCGTACAAAGGAGTACAGAAGGTATCTCTACAGCGCACAAAGGAGTACAGAAGGTATCTCTACAGCGCACAAAGGAGTACAGAAGGTATCTCTACAGCGCACAAAGGAGTACGGAAGGTATCTCTACCGCGCACAAAGGAGTACAGAAGGTATCTCTACAGCGCACAAAGGAGTACAGAAGGTATCTCTACAGCGCACAAAGGAGTACAGGAAATATCTCTAGAACGTACAAAGGAGTACACGAGGTATCTCTAAAGCGTACAAAGGAGTACAGAAGGTATCTCTACAGCGAACAAAGGAGTACAGAAGGTATCTCTACAGCGCACAAAGGAGTACAGATGGTATCTCTACAGCGCACAAAGGAGTACAGGTAATATCTCTAGAACGTACAAAGAAGTACACGAGGTATCTCTACAGCGTACAAAGGAGTACAGAAGGTATCTCTACAGCGCACAAAGGAATACAGAAGGTATCTGTACAGCGCACAAAGGAGTACAGAAGGTATCTCTACAGCGCACAAAGGAGTACAGAAGGTATCTCTACAGCGCACAAAGGAGTACAGAAGGTATCTCTACAGCGCACAAAGGAGTACAGAAGGTATCTCTACAGCACACAAAGGAGTACAGAAGGTATCTCTACAGCGCACAAAGGAGTACAGAAGGTATCTCTACAGCGCACAAAGGAGTACAGAAGGTATCTCTACAGCGCACAAAGGAGTACAGAAGGTATCTCTACAGCGCACAAAGGAGTACAGGAAATATATCTAGAACGTACAAAGGAGTACACGAGGTAAACCTACAGCGTACAAAGGAGTACAGAAGGTATCTCTACAGCGCACAAAGGAGTACAGAAGGTATCTCTACAGCGCACAAAGGAGTACAGAAGGTATCTCTACAGCGCACAAAGGAGTACAGAAGGTATCTCTACAGCGCACAAAGGAGTACAGGAAATATCTCTAGAACGTACAAAGGAGTACACGAGGTATCTCTACAGCGTACAAAGGAGTACAGAAGGTATCTCTACAGCGCACAAAGGAGTACAGAAGGTATCTCTACAGCGCACAAAGAAGTACAGAAGGTATCTCTACAGCGCACAAAGGAGTACAGAAGGTATCTATACAGCGCACAAAGGAGTACAGAAGGTATCTCTACAGCACACAAAGGAGTACAGAAGGTATCTCTACAGCGCACAAAGGAGTACAGGAAATATCTCTAGAACGTACAAAGGAGTACACGAGGTATCTCTACAGCGTACAAAGGAGTACAGAAGGTATCTCTACAGCGCACAAAGGAGTACAGAAGGTATCTCTACAGCGCACAAAGGAGTACAGAAGTTATCTCTACAGCGCACAAAGGAGTACAGAAGGTATCTCTACAGCGCACAAAGGAGTACAGAAGGTATCTCTACAGCGCACAAAGGAGTACAGGAAATATCTCTAGAACGTACAAAGGAGTACACGAGGTATCTCTACAGCGTACGAAGGAGTACAGAAGGTATCTCTACAGCGCACAAAGGAGTACAGAAGGTATCTCTACAGCGCACAAAGGAGTACAGAAGGTATCTCTACAGCGCACAAAGGAGTACAGAAGGTATCTCTACAGCGCACAAAGGAGTACAGGAAATATCTCTAGAACGTACAAAGGAGTACAAGAGGTATCTCTACAGCGTACAAAGGAGTACAGAAGGTATCTCTACAGCGCACAAAGGAGTACAGGAAATATCTCTAGAACGTACAAAGGAGTACACGAGGTATCTCTACAGCGTACAAAGGAGTACAGAAGGTATCTCTACAGCGCACAAAGGAGTACAGAAGGTATCTCTACAGCGCACAAAGGAGTACACGAGGTATCTCTACAGCGCACAAAGGAGTACAGAAGGAATCTCTACAGCGCACAAAGGAGTACAGAAGGTATCTCTACAGCGCACAAAGGAGTACAGGAAATATCTCTAGAACGTACAAAGGAGTACACGAGGTATCTCTACAGCGTACAAAGGAGTACAGAAGGTATCTCTACAGCGCACAAAGGAGTACAGGAAATATCTCTAGAACGTACTAAGGAGTACACGAGGTATCTCTACAGCGTACAAAGGAGTACAGAAGGTATCTCTACAGCGCACAAAGGAGTACAGAAGGTATCTCTACAGCGCACAAAGGAGTACAGAAGGTATCTCTACAGCGCACAAAGGAGTACGGAAGGTATCTCTACCGCGCACAAAGGAGTACAGAAGGTATCTCTACAGCGCACAAAGGAGTACAGAAGGTATCTCTACAGCGCACAAAGGAGTACAGGAAATATCTCTAGAACGTACAAAGGAGTACACGAGGTATCTCTAAAGCGTACAAAGGAGTACAGAAGGTATCTCTACAGCGCACAAAGGAGTACAGAAGGTATCTCTACAGCGCACAAAGGAGTACAGAAGGTATCTCTACAGCGCACAAAGGAGTACAGAAGGTATCTCTACAGCGCACAAAGGAGTACAGAAGGTATCTCTACAGCGCACAAAGGAGTACAGAAGGTATCTCTACAGCGCACAAAGGAGTACAGAAGGTATCTCTACAGCGCACAAAAGAGTACAGAAGGTATCTCTACAGCGCACAAAGGAGTACAGAAGGTATCTCTACAGCGCACAAAGGAGTACAGGAAATATATCTAGAACGTACAAAGGAGTACACGAGGTATCCCTACAGCGTACAAAGGAGTACAGAAGGTATCTCTACAGCGCACAAAGGAGTACAGAAGGTATCTCTACAGCGCACAAAGGAGTACAGAAGGTATCTCTACAGCGCACAAAGGAGTACAGAAGGTATCTCTACAGCGCACAAAGGAGTACAGGAAATATCTCTAGAACGTACAAAGGAGTACACGAGGTATCTCTACAGCGTACAAAGGAGTACAGAAGGTATCTCTACAGCGCACAAAGGAGTACAGAAGGTATCTCTACAGCGCACAAAGGAGTACAGAAGGTATCTCTACAGCGCACAAAGGAGTACAGAAGGTATCTCTACAGCGCACAAAGGAGTACAGGAAATATCTCTAGAACGTACAAAGGAGTACACGAGGTATCTCTACAGCGTACAAAGGAGTACAGAAGGTATCTCTACAGCGCACAAAGGAGTACAGAAGGTATCTCTACAGCGCACAAAGGAGTACAGAAGGTATCTCTACAGCGCACAAAGGAGTACAGAAGGTATCTCTACAGCGCACAAAGGAGTACAGGAAATATCTCTAGAACGTACAAAGGAGTACACGAGGTATCTCTACAGCGTACAAAGGAGTACAGAAGGTATCTCTACAGCGCACAAAGGAGTACAGAAGGTATCTCTACAGCGCACAAAGGAGTACAGAAGGTATCTCTACAGCGCACAAAGGAGTACAGAAGGTATCTCTACAGCGCACAAAGGAGTACAGGAAATATCTCTAGAACGTACAAAGGAGTACACGAGGTATCT
The DNA here is from genome assembly GCA_030386875.1 of Morinoia aosen. Classification (NCBI taxonomy): domain Eukaryota; kingdom Metazoa; phylum Arthropoda; class Malacostraca; order Amphipoda; family Talitridae; genus Morinoia; species Morinoia aosen. The sequence goes on along the minus strand of CM059576.1, from coordinate 55,040,337 downwards.
CTACAGCGTACAAAGGAGTACAGAAGGTATCTCTACAGCGCACAAAGGAGTACAGAAGGTATCTCTACAGCGCACAAAGGAGTACAGAAGGTATCTCTACAGCGCACAAAGGAGTACAGATGGTATCTCTACAGCGCACAAAGGAGTACAGGAAATATCTCTAGAACGTACAAAGGAGTACACGAGGTATCTCTACAGCGTACAAAGGAGTACAGAAGGTATCTCTACAGCGCACAAAGGAGTACAGAAGGTATCTGTACAGCGCACAAAGGAGTACAGAAGGTATCTCTACAGCGCACATAGGAGTACAGAAGGAATCTCTACAGCGCACAAAGGAGTACAGAAGGTATCTCTACAGCGCACAAAGGAGTACAGAAGGTATCTCTACAGCGCACAAAGGAGTACAGAAGGTATCTCTACAGCGCACAAAGGAGTACAGAAGGTATCTCTACAGCGCACAAAAGAGTACAGAAGGTATCTCTACAGCGCACAAAGGAGTACAGAAGGTATCTCTACAGCGCACAAAGGAGTACAGAAGGTATCTCTACAGCGCACAAAGGAGTACAGAAGGTATCTCTACAGCGCACAAAGGAGTACAGGAAATATCTCTAGAACGTACAAAGGAGTACACGAGGTATCTCTACAGCGTACAAAGGAGTACAGAAGGTATCTCTACAGCGCACAAAGGAGTACAGAAGGTATCTCTACAGCGCACAAAGGAGTACAGAAGGTATCTCTACAGCGCACAAAGGAGTACAGATGGTATCTCTACAGCGCACAAAGGAGTACAGGAAATATCTCTAGAACGTACAAAGGAGTACACGAGGTATCTCTACAGCGTACAAAGGAGTACAGAAGGTATCTCGACAGCGCACAAAGGAGTACAGAAGGTATCTGTACAGCGCACAAAGGAGTACAGAAGGTATCTCTACAGCGCACAAAGGAGTACAGAAGGTATCTCTACAGCGCACAAAGGAGTACAGAAGGTATCTCTACAGCGCACAAAGGAGTACAGAAGGTATCTCTACAGCGCACAAAGGAGTACAGAAGGTATCTCTACAGCGCACAAAGGAGTACAGAAGGTATCTCTACAGCGCACAAAAGAGTACAGAAGGTATCTCTACAGCGCACAAAGGAGTACAGAAGGTATCTCTACAGCGCACAAAGGAGTACAGGAAATATATCTAGAACGTACAAAGGAGTACACGAGGTATACCTACAGCGTACAAAGGAGTACAGAAGGTATCTCTACAGCGCACAAAGGAGTACAGAAGGTATCTCTACAGCGCAAAAAGGAGTACAGAAGGTATCTCTACAGCGCACAAAGGAGTACAGAAGGTATCTCTACAGCGCACAAAGGAGTACAGGAAATATCTCTAGAACGTACAAAGGAGTACACGAGGTATCTCTACAGCGTACAAAGGAGTACAGAAGGTATCTCTACAGCGCACAAAGGAGTACAGAAGGTATCTCTACAGCGCACAAAGGAGTACAGAAGGTATCTCTACAGCGCACAAAGGAGTACAGAAGGTATCTCTACAGCGCACAAAGGAGTACAGAAGGTATCTCTACAGCGCACAAAGGAGTACAGAAGGTATCTCTACAGCGCACAAAGGAGTACAGAAGGTATCTCTACAGCGCACAAAGGAGTACAGAAGGTATCTCTGCAGCGCACAAAGGAGTACAGAAGGTATCTCTACAGCGCACAAAGGAGTACAGGAAATATCTCTAGAACGTACAAAGGAGTACACGAGGTATCTCTACAACGTAAAAAGGAGTACAGAAGGTATCTCTACAGCACACAAAGGAGTACAGAAGGTATCTCTACAGCGCACAAAGGAGTACAGAAGGTATCTCTACAGCGCACAAAGGAGTACAGAAGGTATCTCTACAGCGCACAAAGGAGTACAGGAAATATCTCTAGAACGTACAAAGGAGTACACGAGGTATCTCTACAGCGTACAAAGGAGTACAGAAGGTATCTCTACAGCGCACAAAGGAGTACAGAAGTTATCTCTACAGCGCACAAAGGAGTACACGAGGTATCTCTACAGCGCACAAAGGAGTACAGAAGGTATCTCTACAGCGCACAAAGGAGTACAGAAGGTATCTCTACAGCGCACAAAGGAGTACAGAAGGTATCTCTACAGCGCACAAAGGAGTACAGGAAATATCTCTAGAACGTACAAAGGAGTACACGAGGTATCTCTACAGCGTACAAAGGAGTACAGAAGGTATCTCTACAGCGCACAAAGGAGTACAGAAGGTATCTCTACAGCGCACAAAGGAGTACAGAAGGTATCTCTACAGCGCACAAAGGAGTACAGAAGGTATCTCTACAGCGCACAAAGGAGTACAGGAAATATCTCTAGAACGTACAAAGGAGTACAGAAGGTATCTCTTCAGCGCACAAAGGAGTACAGAAGGTATCTCTACAGCGCACAAAGGAGTACAGAAGGTATCTCTACAGCGCACAAAGGAGTACATGAGGTATCTCTACAGCGTACAAAGGAGTACAGAAGGTATCTCTACAGCGCACAAAGGAGTACAGAAGGTATCTCTACAGCGCACAAAGGAGTACTGAAGGTATCTCTACAGCGCACAAAGGAGTACAGGAAATATCTCTAGAATGTACAAAGGATTACAGAAGGTATCTCTACAGCGCACAAAGGAGTACAGAAGGTATCTCTACAGCGCACAAAGGAGTACAGGAAATATCTCTAGAACGTACAAAGGAGTACACGAGGTATCTCTACAGCGTACAAAGGAGTACAGAAGGTATCTCTACAGCGCACAAAGGAGTACAGAAGGTATCTCTACAGCGCACAAAGGAGTACAGGAAATATCTCTAGAACGTACTAAGGAGTACACGAGGTATCTCTACAGCGTACAAAGGAGTACAGAAGGTATCTCTACAGCGCACAAAGGAGTACAGGAAATATCTCTAGAACGTACTAAGGAGTACACGAGGTATCTCTACAGCGTACAAAGGAGTACAGAAGGTATCTCTACAGCGCACAAAGGAGTACAGAAGGTATCTCTACAGCGCACAAAGGAGTACAGAAGGTATCTCTACAGCGCACAAAGGAGTACGGAAGGTATCTCTACCGCGCACAAAGGAGTACAGAAGGTATCTCTACAGCGCACAAAGGAGTACAGAAGGTATCTCTACAGCGCACAAAGGAGTACAGGAAATATCTCTAGAACGTACAAAGGAGTACACGAGGTATCTCTAAAGCGTACAAAGGAGTACAGAAGGTATCTCTACAGCGAACAAAGGAGTACAGAAGGTATCTCTACAGCGCACAAAGGAGTACAGATGGTATCTCTACAGCGCACAAAGGAGTACAGGTAATATCTCTAGAACGTACAAAGAAGTACACGAGGTATCTCTACAGCGTACAAAGGAGTACAGAAGGTATCTCTACAGCGCACAAAGGAATACAGAAGGTATCTGTACAGCGCACAAAGGAGTACAGAAGGTATCTCTACAGCGCACAAAGGAGTACAGAAGGTATCTCTACAGCGCACAAAGGAGTACAGAAGGTATCTCTACAGCGCACAAAGGAGTACAGAAGGTATCTCTACAGCACACAAAGGAGTACAGAAGGTATCTCTACAGCGCACAAAGGAGTACAGAAGGTATCTCTACAGCGCACAAAGGAGTACAGAAGGTATCTCTACAGCGCACAAAGGAGTACAGAAGGTATCTCTACAGCATACAAAGGAGTACAGGAAATATATCTAGAACGTACAAAGGAGTACACGAGGTAAACCTACAGCGTACAAAGGAGTACAGAAGGTATCTCTACAGCGCACAAAGGAGTACAGAAGGTATCTCTACAGCGCACAAAGGAGTACAGAAGGTATCTCTACAGCGCACAAAGGAGTACAGAAGGTATCTCTACAGCGCACAAAGGAGTACAGGAAATATCTCTAGAACGTACAAAGGAGTACACGAGGTATCTCTACAGCGTACAAAGGAGTACAGAAGGTATCTCTACAGCGCACAAAGGAGTACAGAAGGTATCTCTACAGCGCACAAAGAAGTACAGAAGGTATCTCTACAGCGCACAAAGGAGTACAGAAGGTATCTATACAGCGCACAAAGGAGTACAGAAGGTATCTCTACAGCACACAAAGGAGTACAGAAGGTATCTCTACAGCGCACAAAGGAGTACAGGAAATATCTCTAGAACGTACAAAGGAGTACACGAGGTATCTCTACAGCGTACAAAGGAGTACAGAAGGTATCTCTACAGCGCACAAAGGAGTACAGAAGGTATCTCTACAGCGCACAAAGGAGTACAGAAGTTATCTCTACAGCGCACAAAGGAGTACAGAAGGTATCTCTACAGCGCACAAAGGAGTACAGAAGGTATCTCTACAGCGCACAAAGGAGTACAGGAAATATCTCTAGAACGTACAAAGGAGTACACGAGGTATCTCTACAGCGTACGAAGGAGTACAGAAGGTATCTCTACAGCGCACAAAGGAGTACAGAAGGTATCTCTACAGCGCACAAAGGAGTACAGAAGGTATCTCTACAGCGCACAAAGGAGTACAGAAGGTATCTCTACAGCGCACAAAGGAGTACAGGAAATATCTCTAGAACGTCCAAAGGAGTACAAGAGGTATCTCTACAGCGTACAAAGGAGTACAGAAGGTATCTCTACAGCGCACAAAGGAGTACAGGAAATATCTCTAGAACGTACAAAGGAGTACACGAGGTATCTCTACAGCGTACAAAGGAGTACAGAAGGTATCTCTACAGCGCACAAAGGAGTACAGAAGGTATCTCTACAGCGCACAAAGGAGTACACGAGGTATCTCTACAGCGCACAAAGGAGTACAGAAGGAATCTCTACAGCGCACAAAGGAGTACAGAAGGTATCTCTACAGCGCACAAAGGAGTACAGGAAATATCTCTAGAACGTACAAAGGAGTACACGAGGTATCTCTACAGCGTACAAAGGAGTACAGAAGGTATCTCTACAGCGCACAAAGGAGTACAGGAAATATCTCTAGAACGTACTAAGGAGTACACGAGGTATCTCTACAGCGTACAAAGGAGTACAGAAGGTATCTCTACAGCGCACAAAGGAGTACAGAAGGTATCTCTACAGCGCACAAAGGAGTACAGAAGGTATCTCTACAGCGCACAAAGGAGTACGGAAGGTATCTCTACCGCGCACAAAGGAGTACAGAAGGTATCTCTACAGCGCACAAAGGAGTACAGAAGGTATCTCTACAGCGCACAAAGGAGTACAGGAAATATCTCTAGAACGTACAAAGGAGTACACGAGGTATCTCTAAAGCGTACAAAGGAGTACAGAAGGTATCTCTACAGCGCACAAAGGAGTACAGAAGGTATCTCTACAGCGCACAAAGGAGTACAGAAGGTATCTCTACAGCGCACAAAGGAGTACAGAAGGTATCTCTACAGCGCACAAAGGAGTACAGAAGGTATCTCTACAGCGCACAAAGGAGTACAGAAGGTATCTCTACAGCGCACAAAGGAGTACAGAAGGTATCTCTACAGCGCACAAAAGAGTACAGAAGGTATCTCTACAGCGCACAAAGGAGTACAGAAGGTATCTCTACAGCGCACAAAGGAGTACAGGAAATATATCTAGAACGTACAAAGGAGTACACGAGGTATCCCTACAGCGTACAAAGGAGTACAGAAGGTATCTCTACAGCGCACAAAGGAGTACAGAAGGTATCTCTACAGCGCACAAAGGAGTACAGAAGGTATCTCTACAGCGCACAAAGGAGTACAGAAGGTATCTCTACAGCGCACAAAGGAGTACAGGAAATATCTCTAGAACGTACAAAGGAGTACACGAGGTATCTCTACAGCGTACAAAGGAGTACAGAAGGTATCTCTACAGCGCACAAAGGAGTACAGAAGGTATCTCTACAGCGCACAAAGGAGTACAGAAGGTATCTCTACAGCGCACAAAGGAGTACAGAAGGTATCTCTACAGCGCACAAAGGAGTACAGGAAATATCTCTAGAACGTACAAAGGAGTACACGAGGTATCTCTACAGCGTACAAAGGAGTACAGAAGGTATCTCTACAGCGCACAAAGGAGTACAGAAGGTATCTCTACAGCGCACAAAGGAGTACAGAAGGTATCTCTACAGCGCACAAAGGAGTACAGAAGGTATCTCTACAGCGCACAAAGGAGTACAGGAAATATCTCTAGAACGTACAAAGGAGTACACGAGGTATCTCTACAGCGTACAAAGGAGTACAGAAGGTATCTCTACAGCGCACAAAGGAGTACAGAAGGTATCTCTACAGCGCACAAAGGAGTACAGAAGGTATCTCTACAGCGCACAAAGGAGTACAGAAGGTATCTCTACAGCGCACAAAGGAGTACAGGAAATATCTCTAGAACGTACAAAGGAGTACACGAGGTATCTCTACAGCGTACAAAGGAGTACAGAAGGTATCTCTACAGCGCACAAAGGAGTACAGAAGGTATCTCTACAGCGCACAAAGGAGTACAGAAGGTATCTCTACAGCGCACAAAGGAGTACAGATGGTATCTCTACAGCGCACAAAGGAGTACAGGAAATATCTCTAGAACGTACAAAGGAGTACACGAGGTATCTCTACAGCGTACAAAGGAGTACAGAAGGTATCTCTACAGCGCACAAAGGAGTACAGAAGGTATCTGTACAGCGCACAAAGGAGTACAGAAGGTATCTCTACAGCGCACATAGGAGTACAGAAGGAATCTCTACAGCGCACAAAGGAGTACAGAAGGTATCTCTACAGCGCACAAAGGAGTACAGAAGGTATCTCTACAGCGCACAAAGGAGTACAGAAGGTATCTCTACAGCGCACAAAGGAGTACAGAAGGTATCTCTACAGCGCACAAAAGAGTACAGAAGGTATCTCTACAGCGCACAAAGGAGTACAGAAGGTATCTCTACAGCGCACAAAGGAGTACAGAAGGTATCTCTACAGCGCACAAAGGAGTACAGAAGGTATCTCTACAGCGCACAAAGGAGTACAGGAAATATCTCTAGAACGTACAAAGGAGTACACGAGGTATCTCTACAGCGTACAAAGGAGTACAGAAGGTATCTCTACAGCGCACAAAGGAGTACAGAAGGTATCTCTACAGCGCACAAAGGAGTACAGAAGGTATCTCTACAGCGCACAAAGGAGTACAGATGGTATCTCTACAGCGCACAAAGGAGTACAGGAAATATCTCTAGAACGTACAAAGGAGTACACGAGGTATCTCTACAGCGTACAAAGGAGTACAGAAGGTATCTCGACAGCGCACAAAGGAGTACAGAAGGTATCTGTACAGCGCACAAAGGAGTACAGAAGGTATCTCTACAGCGCACAAAGGAGTACAGAAGGTATCTCTACAGCGCACAAAGGAGTACAGAAGGTATCTCTACAGCGCACAAAGGAGTACAGAAGGTATCTCTACAGCGCACAAAGGAGTACAGAAGGTATCTCTACAGCGCACAAAGGAGTACAGAAGGTATCTCTACAGCGCACAAAAGAGTACAGAAGGTATCTCTACAGCGCACAAAGGAGTACAGAAGGTATCTCTACAGCGCACAAAGGAGTACAGGAAATATATCTAGAACGTACAAAGGAGTACACGAGGTATACCTACAGCGTACAAAGGAGTACAGAAGGTATCTCTACAGCGCACAAAGGAGTACAGAAGGTATCTCTACAGCGCAAAAAGGAGTACAGAAGGTATCTCTACAGCGCACAAAGGAGTACAGAAGGTATCTCTACAGCGCACAAAGGAGTACAGGAAATATCTCTAGAACGTACAAAGGAGTACACGAGGTATCTCTACAGCGTACAAAGGAGTACAGAAGGTATCTCTACAGCGCACAAAGGAGTACAGAAGGTATCTCTACAGCGCACAAAGGAGTACAGAAGGTATCTCTACAGCGCACAAAGGAGTACAGAAGGTATCTCTACAGCGCACAAAGGAGTACAGAAGGTATCTCTACAGCGCACAAAGGAGTACAGAAGGTATCTCTACAGCGCACAAAGGAGTACAGAAGGTATCTCTACAGCGCACAAAGGAGTACAGAAGGTATCTCTGCAGCGCACAAAGGAGTACAGAAGGTATCTCTACAGCGCACAAAGGAGTACAGGAAATATCTCTAGAACGTACAAAGGAGTACACGAGGTATCTCTACAACGTAAAAAGGAGTACAGAAGGTATCTCTACAGCACACAAAGGAGTACAGAAGGTATCTCTACAGCGCACAAAGGAGTACAGAAGGTATCTCTACAGCGCACAAAGGAGTACAGAAGGTATCTCTACAGCGCACAAAGGAGTACAGGAAATATCTCTAGAACGTACAAAGGAGTACACGAGGTATCTCTACAGCGTACAAAGGAGTACAGAAGGTATCTCTACAGCGCACAAAGGAGTACAGAAGTTATCTCTACAGCGCACAAAGGAGTACACGAGGTATCTCTACAGCGCACAAAGGAGTACAGAAGGTATCTCTACAGCGCACAAAGGAGTACAGAAGGTATCTCTACAGCGCACAAAGGAGTACAGAAGGTATCTCTACAGCGCACAAAGGAGTACAGGAAATATCTCTAGAACGTACAAAGGAGTACACGAGGTATCTCTACAGCGTACAAAGGAGTACAGAAGGTATCTCTACAGCGCACAAAGGAGTACAGAAGGTATCTCTACAGCGCACAAAGGAGTACAGAAGGTATCTCTACAGCGCACAAAGGAGTACAGAAGGTATCTCTACAGCGCACAAAGGAGTACAGGAAATATCTCTAGAACGTACAAAGGAGTACAGAAGGTATCTCTTCAGCGCACAAAGGAGTACAGAAGGTATCTCTACAGCGCACAAAGGAGTACAGAAGGTATCTCTACAGCGCACAAAGGAGTACATGAGGTATCTCTACAGCGTACAAAGGAGTACAGAAGGTATCTCTACAGCGCACAAAGGAGTACAGAAGGTATCTCTACAGCGCACAAAGGAGTACTGAAGGTATCTCTACAGCGCACAAAGGAGTACAGGAAATATCTCTAGAATGTACAAAGGATTACAGAAGGTATCTCTACAGCGCACAAAGGAGTACAGAAGGTATCTCTACAGCGCACAAAGGAGTACAGGAAATATCTCTAGAACGTACAAAGGAGTACACGAGGTATCTCTACAGCGTACAAAGGAGTACAGAAGGTATCTCTACAGCGCACAAAGGAGTACAGAAGGTATCTCTACAGCGCACAAAGGAGTACAGAAGGTAACTCTACAGCTCACAAAGGAGTACAGAAGGTATCTCTACAGCGCACAAAGGAGTACAGGAAATATCTCTAGAACGTACAAAGGATTACAGAAGGTATCTCTTCAGCGCACAAAGGAGTACAGAAGGTATCTCTACAGCACACAAAGGAGTACAGAAGGTATCTCTACAGCGCACAAAGGAGTACATGAGGTATCTCTACAGCGTACAAAGGAGTACAGAAGGTATCTCTACAGCGCACAAAGGAGTACAGAAGGTATCTCTACAGCGCACAAAGGAGTACTGAAGGTATCTCTACAGCGCACAAAGGAGTACAGGAAATATCTCTAGAATGTACAAAGGATTACAGAAGGTATCTCTACAGCGCACAAAGGAGTACAGAAGGTATCTCTACAGCGCACAAAGGAGTACAGAAGGTATCTCTATAGCGCACAAAGGAGTACAGAAGGTATCTCTACAGCGCACAAAGGAGTACAGGAAATGTCTCTAGAACGTACAAAGGAGTACACGAGGTATCTCTACAGCGTACAAAGGAGTACAGAAGGTATCTCTACAGCGCACAAAGGAGTACAGAAGGTATCTCTACAGCGCACAAAGGAGTACAGAAGGTATCTCTACAGCGCACAAAGGAGTACAGGAAATATCTCTAGAACGTACAAAGGAGTACACGAGGTATCTCTACAGCGTACAAAGGAGTACAGAAGGTAGCTCTACAGCGCACAAAGGAGTACAGAAGGTATCTCTACAGCGCACAAAGGAGTACAGAAGGTATCTCTACAGCGCACAAAGGAGTACAGATGGTATCTCTACAGCGCACAAAGGAGTACAGGAAATATCTCTAGAACGTACAAAGGAGTACACGAGGTATCTCTACAGCGTACAAAGTAGTACAGAAGGTATCTCTACAGCGCACAAAGGAGTACAGAAGGTATCTGTACAGCGCACAAAGGAGTACAGAAGGTATCTCTACAGCGCACAAAGGAGTACAGAAGGTATCTCTACAGCGCACAAAGGAGTACAGAAGGTATCTCTACAGCGCACAAAGGAGTACAGAAGGTATCTCTACAGCGCACAAAGGAGTACAGAAGGTATCTCTACAGCGCACAAAGAAGTACAGAAGGTATCTCTACAGCGCACAAAAGAGTACAGAAGGTATCTCTACAGCGCACAAAGGAGTACAGAAGGTATCTCTACAGCGCACAAAGGAGTACAGGAAATATATCTAGAACGTACAAAGGAGTACACGAGGTATACCTACAGCGTACAAAGGAGTACAGAAGGTATCTCTACAGCGCACAAAGGAGTACAGAAGGTATCTCTACAGCGCACAAAGGAGTACAGAAGGTATCTCTACAGCGCACAAAGGAGTACAGAAGGTATCTCTACAGCGCACAAAGGAGTACAGGAAATATCTCTAGAACGTACAAAGGAGTACACGAGGTATCTCTACAGCGTACAAAGGAGTACAGAAGGTATCTCTACAGCGCACAAAGGAGTACAGAAGGTATCTCTACAGCGCACAAAGGAGTACAGAAGGTATCTCTACAGCGCACAAAGGAGTACAGAAGGTATCTCTACAGCGCACAAAGGAGTACAGAAGGTATCTCTACAGCGCACAAAGGAGTACAGAAGGTATCTCTACAGCGCACAAAGGAGTACAGAAGGTATCTCTACAGCGCACAAAGGAGTACAGAAGGTATCTCTGCAGCGCACAAAGGAGTACAGAAGGTATCTCTACAGCGCACAAAGGAGTACAGGGAATATCTCTAGAACGTACAAAGGAGTACACGAGGTATCTCTACAGCGTACAAAGGAGTACAGAAGGTATCTCTACAGCGCACAAAGGAGTACAGAAGGTATCTCTACAGCGCACAAAGGAGTACAGGAGGTATCTCTACAGCGCACAAAGGAGTACAGAAGGTATCTCTACAGCGCACAAAGGAGTACAGGAAATATCTCTAGAACGCACAAAGGAGTACACGAGGTATCTCTACAGCGTACAAAGAAGTACAGAAGGTATCTCTATAGCGCACAAAGGAGTACAGGAAATATCTCTAGAACGTACAAAGGAGTACACGAGGTATCTCTACAGCGTACGAAGGAGTTCAGAAGGTATCTCTACAGCGCACAAAGGAGTACAGAAGGTATCTCTACAGCGCACAAAGGAGTACAGGAAATATCTCTAGAACGTACAAAGGAGTACACGAGGTATCTCTACAGCGTACAAAGGAGTACAGAAGGTGTCTCTACTGCGCACAAAGGAGTACAGAAGTTATCTCTACAGCGCAAAAAGGAGTACACGAGGTATCTCTACAGCGCACAAAGGAGTACAGAAGGTATCTCTACAGCGCACAAAGGAGTACAGAAGGTATCTCTACAGCGCACAAAGGAGTACAGAAGGTATCTCTACAGCGCAAAAAGGAGTACAGGAAATATCTCTAGAACGTACAAAGGAGTACACGAGGTATCTCTACAGCGTACAAAGGAGTACAGAAGGTATCTCTACAGCGCACAAAGGAGTACAGAAGGTATCTCTACAGCGCACAAAGGAGTACAGAAGGTATCTCTACAGCGCACAAAGGAGTACAGAAGGTATCTCTACAGCGCACAAAGGAGTACAGGAAATATCTCTAGAACGTACAAAGGAGTACAGAAGGTATCTCTACAGCGCACAAAGGAGTACAGAAGGTATCTCTACAGCGCACTAAGGAGTACAGAAGGTATCTCTACAGCGCACAAAGGAGTACATGAGGTATCTCTACAGCGTACAAAGGAGTACAGAAGGTATCTCTACAGCGCACAAAGGAGTACAGAAGGTATCTCTACAGCGCACAAAGGAGTACTGAAGGTATCTCTACAGCGCACAAAGGAGTACAGGAAATATCTCTAGAATGTACAAAGGATTACAGAAGGTATTCCTACAGCGCACAAAGGAGTACAGAAGGTATCTCTACAGCGCACAAAGGAGTACAGAAGGTATCTCTACAGCGCACAAAGGAGTACAGGAAATGTCTCTAGAACGTACGAAGGAGTACACGAGGTATCTCTACAGCGTACAAAGGAGTACAGAAGGTATCTCTACAGCGCACAAAGGAGTACAGAAGGTATCTCTACAGCGCACAAAGGAGTACAGAAGGTATCTCTACAGCGCACAAAGGAGTACAGAAGGTATCTCTACAGCGTACAAAGGAGTACAGAAGGTATCTCTACAGCGCACAAAAGAGTACAGAAGGTATCTCTACAGCGCACAAAGGAGTACAAAAGGTATCTCTACAGCGCACAAAGGAGTACAGAAGGTATCTCTACAGTGCACAAAGGAGTACAGAAGGTATCTCTACAGCGCACAAAGGAGTACAGAAGGTATCTCTACAGCACACAAAGGAGTACAGAAGGTATCTCTGCAGCGCACAAAGGAGTACAGAAGGTATCTCTACAGCGCACAAAGGAGTACAGGAAATATCTCTAGAACGTACAAAGGAGTACACGAGGTATCTCTACAGCGCACAAAGGAGTACATAAGGTATCTCTACAGCGCACAAAGGAGTACACGAGGTATCTCTACAGCGCACAAAGGAGTACAGAAGGAATCTCTACAGCGCACAAAGGAGTACAGAAGGTATCTCTACAGCGCACAAAGGAGTACAGGAAATATCTCTAGAACGTACAAAGGAGTACACGAGGTATCTCTACAGCGTACAAAGGAGTACAGAAGGTATCTCTACAGCGCACAAAGGAGTACAGGAAATATCTCTAGAACGTACAAAGGAGTACACGAGGTATCTCTACAGCGTACAAAGGAGTACAGAAGGTATCTCTACAGCGCACAAAGGAGTACAGAAGGTATCTCTACAGCGCACAAAGGAGTACAGAAGGTATCTCTACAGCGCACAAAGGAGTACAGAAGGTATCTCTACAGCGCACAAAGGGGTACAGAAGGTATCTCTACAGCGCACAAAGGAGTACAGAAGGTATCTCTACAGCGCACAAAGGAGTACAGAAGGTATCTCTACAGCGCACAAAGGAGTACAGGAAATATCTCTAGAACGTACAAAGGAGTACACGAGGTATCTCTACAGCGTACAAAGGAGTAAAGAAGGTATCTCTACAGCGCACAAAGGAGTACAAAAGGTATCTCTACAGCGCACAAAGGAGTACAGAAGGTATCTCTACAGCGCACAAAGGAGTACAGAAGGTATCTCTACAGCGCACAAAGGAGTACAGGAAATATCTCTAGAACGTACAAAGGAGTACACGAGGTATCTCTACAGCGTACAAAGGAGTACAGAAGGTATCTCTACAGCGCACGAAGGAGTACAGAAGGTATCTCTACAGCGCACAAAGGAGTACAGAAGGTATCTCTACAGCGCACAAAGGAGTACAGAAGGTATCTCTACAGCGCACAAAGGAGTACAGAAGGTATCTCTACAGCGCACAAAGGAGTACAGAAGGTATCTCTACAGCGCACAAAGGAGTACAGGAAATATCTCTAGAACGTACAAAGGAGTACACGAGGTATCTCTACAGCGTACAAAGGAGTAAAGAAGGTATCTCTACAGCGCACAAAGGAGTACAGAAGGTATCTCTACAGCGAACAAAGGAGTACAGAAGGTATCTCTACAGCGCACAAAGGAGTACAGATGGTATCTCTACAGCGCACAAAGGAGTACAGGTAATATCTCTAGAACGTACAAAGAAGTACACGAGGTATCTCTACAGCGTACAAAGGAGTACAGAAGGTATCTCTACAGCGCACAAAGGAATACAGAAGGTATCTGTACAGCGCACAAAGGAGTACAGAAGGTATCTCTACAGCGCACAAAGGAGTACAGAAGGTATCTCTACAGCGCACAAAGGAGTACAGAAGGTATCTCTACAGCGCACAAAGGAGTACAGAAGGTATCTCTACAGCACACAAAGGAGTACAGAAGGTATCTCTACAGCGCACAAAGGAGTACAGAAGGTATCTCTACAGCGCACAAAGGAGTACAGAAGGTATCTCTACAGCGCACAAAGGAGTACAGAAGGTATCTCTACAGCGCACAAAGGAGTACAGGAAATACATCTAGAACGTACAAAGGAGTACACGAGGTAAACCTACAGCGTACAAAGGAGTACAGAAGGTATCTCTACAGCGCACAAAGGAGTACAGAAGGTATCTCTACAGCGCACAAAGGAGTACAGAAGGTATCTCTACAGCGCACAAAGGAGTACAGAAGGTATCTCTACAGCGCACAAAGAAGTACAGGAAATATCTCTAGAACGTACAAAGGAGTACACGAGGTATCTCTACAGCGTACAAAGGAGTACAGAAGGTATCTCTACAGCGCACAAAGGAGTACAGAAGGTATCTCTACAGCGCACAAAGAAGTACAGAAGGTATCTCTACAGCGCACAAAGGAGTACAGAAGGTATCTATACAGCGCACAAAGGAGTACAGAAGGTATCTCTACAGCACACAAAGGAGTACAGAAGGTATCTCTACAGCGCACAAAGGAGTACAGGAAATATCTCTAGAACGTACAAAGGAGTACACGAGGTATCTCTACAGCGTACAAAGGAGTACAGAAGGTATCTCTACAGCGCACAAAGGAGTACAGAAGGTATCTCTACAGCGCACAAAGGAGTACAGAAGTTATCTCTACAGCGCACAAAGGAGTACAGAAGGTATCTCTACAGCGCACAAAAGGAGTACAGAAGGTATCTCTACAGCGCACAAAGGAGTACAGGAAATATCTCTAGAACGTACAAAGGAGTACACGAGGTATCTCTACAGCGTACGAAGGAGTACAGAAGGTATCTCTACAGCGCACAAAGGAGTACAGAAGGTATCTCTACAGCGCACAAAGGAGTACAGAAGGTATCTCTACAGCGCACAAAGGAGTACAGAAGGTATCTCTACAGCGCACAAAGGAGTACAGGAAATATCTCTAGAACGTACAAAGGAGTACAAGAGGTATCTCTACAGCGTACAAAGGAGTACAGAAGGTATCTCTACAGCGCACAAAGGAGTACAGGAAATATCTCTAGAACGTACAAAGGAGTACACGAGGTATCTCTACAGCGTACAAAGGAGTACAGAAGGTATCTCTACAGCGCACAAAGGAGTACAGAAGGTATCTCTACAGCGCACAAAGGAGTACACGAGGTATCTCTACAGCGCACAAAGGAGTACAGAAGGAATCTCTACAGCGCACAAAGGAGTACAGAAGGTATCTCTACAGCGCACAAAGGAGTACAGGAAATATCTCTAGAACGTACAAAGGAGTACACGAGGTATCTCTACAGCGTACAAAGGAGTACAGAAGGTATCTCTACAGCGCACAAAGGAGTACAGGAAATATCTCTAGAAAGTACTAAGGAGTACACGAGGTATCTCTACAGCGTACAAAGGAGTACAGAAGGTATCTCTACAGCGCACAAAGGAGTACAGAAGGTATCTCTACAGCGCACAAAGGAGTACAGAAGGTATCTCTACAGCGCACAAAGGAGTACGGAAGGTATCTCTACCGCGCACAAAGGAGTACAGAAGGTATCTCTACAGCGCACAAAGGAGTACAGAAGGTATCTCTACAGCGCACAAAGGAGTACAGGAAATATCTCTAGAACGTACAAAGGAGTACACGAGGTATCTCTAAAGCGTACAAAGGAGTACAGAAGGTATCTCTACAGCGCACAAAGGAGTACAGAAGGTATCTCTACAGCGCACAAAGGAGTACAGAAGGTATCTCTACAGCGCACAAAGGAGTACAGAAGGTATCTCTACAGCGCACAAAGGAGTACAGAAGGTATCTCTACAGCGCACAAAGGAGTACAGAAGGTATCTCTACAGCGCACAAAGGAGTACAGAAGGTATCTCTACAGCGCACAAAAGAGTACAGAAGGTATCTCTACAGCGCACAAAGGAGTACAGAAGGTATCTCTACAGCGCACAAAGGAGTACAGGAAATATATCTAGAACGTACAAAGGAGTACACGAGGTATACCTACAGCGTACAAAGGAGTACAGAAGGTATCTCTACAGCGCACAAAGGAGTACAGAAGGTATCTCTACAGCGCACAAAGGAGTACAGAAGGTATCTCTACAGCGCACAAAGGAGTACAGAAGGTATCTCTACAGCGCACAAAGGAGTACAGGAAATATCTCTAGAACGTACAAAGGAGTACACGAGGTATCTCTACAGCGTACAAAGGAGTACAGAAGGTATCTCTACAGCGCACAAAGGAGTACAGAAGGTATCGCTACAGCGCACAAAGGAGTACAGAAGGTATCTCTACAGCGCACAAAGGAGTACAGAAGGTATCTCTACAGCGCACAAAGGAGTACAGGAAATATCTCTAGAACGTACAAAGGAGTACACGAGGTATCTCTACAGCGTACAAAGGAGTACAGAAGGTATCTCTACAGCGCACAAAGGAGTACAGAAGGTATCTCTACAGCGCACAAAGGAGTACAGAAGGTATCTCTACAGCGCACAAAGGAGTACAGAAGGTATCTCTACAGCGCACAAAGGAGTACAGGAAATATCTCTAGAACGTACAAAGGAGTACACGAGGTATCTCTACAGCGTACAAAGGAGTACAGAAGGTATCTCTACAGCGCACAAAGGAGTACAGAAGGTATCTCTACAGCGCACAAAGGAGTACAGAAGGTATCTCTACAGCGCACAAAGGAGTACAGAAGGTATCTCTACAGCGCACAAAGGAGTACAGGAAATATCTCTAGAACGTACAAAGGAGTACACGAGGTATCTCTACAGCGTACAAAGGAGTACAGAAGGTATCTCTACAGCGCACAAAGGAGTACAGAAGGTATCTCTACAGCGCACAAAGGAGTACAGAAGGTATCTCTACAGCGCACAAAGGAGTACAGATGGTATCTCTACAGCGCACAAAGGAGTACAGGAAATATCTCTAGAACGTACAAAGGAGTACACGAGGTATCTCTACAGCGTACAAAGGAGTACAGAAGGTATCTCTACAGCGCACAAAGGAGTACAGAAGGTATCTGTACAGCGCACAAAGGAGTACAGAAGGTATCTCTACAGCGCACATAGGAGTACAGAAGGAATCTCTACAGCGCACAAAGGAGTACAGAAGGTATCTCTACAGCGCACAAAGGAGTACAGAAGGTATCTCTACAGCGCACAAAGGAGTACTGAAGGTATCTCTACAGCGCACAAAGGAGTACAGAAGGTATCTCTACAGCGCACAAAAGAGTACAGAAGGTATCTCTACAGCGCACAAAGGAGTACAGAAGGTATCTCTACAGCGCACAAAGGAGTACAGAAGGTATCTCTACAGCGCACAAAGGAGTACAGAAGGTATCTCTACAGCGCACAAAGGAGTACAGGAAATATCTCTAGAACGTACAAAGGAGTACACGAGGTATCTCTACAGCGTACAAAGGAGTACAGAAGGTATCTCTACAGCGCACAAAGGAGTACAGAAGGTATCTCTACAGCGCACAAAGGAGTACAGAAGGTATCTCTACAGCGCACAAAGGAGTACAGATGGTATCTCTACAGCGCACAAAGGAGTACAGGAAATATCTCTAGAACGTACAAAGGAGTACACGAGGTATCTCTACAGCGTACAAAGGAGTACAGAAGGTATCTCGACAGCGCACAAAGGAGTACAGAAGGTATCTGTACAGCGCACAAAGGAGTACAGAAGGTATCTCTACAGCGCACAAAGGAGTACAGAAGGTATCTCTACAGCGCACAAAGGAGTACAGAAGGTATCTCTACAGCGCACAAAGGAGTACAGAAGGTATCTCTACAGCGCACAAAGGAGTACAGAAGGTATCTCTACAGCGCACAAAGGAGTACAGAAGGTATCTCTACAGCGCACAAAAGAGTACAGAAGGTATCTCTACAGCGCACAAAGGAGTACAGAAGGTATCTCTACAGCGCACAAAGGAGTACAGGAAATATATCTAGAACGTACAAAGGAGTACACGAGGTATACCTACAGCGTACAAAGGAGTACAGAAGGTATCTCTACAGCGCACAAAGGAGTACAGAAGGTATCTCTACAGCGCAAAAAGGAGTACAGAAGGTATCTCTACAGCGCACAAAGGAGTACAGAAGGTATCTCTACAGCGCACAAAGGAGTACAGGAAATATCTCTAGAACGTACAAAGGAGTACACGAGGTATCTCTACAGCGTACAAAGGAGTACAGAAGGTATCTCTACAGCGCACAAAGGAGTACAGAAGGTATCTCTACAGCGCACAAAGGAGTACAGAAGGTATCTCTACAGCGCACAAAGGAGTACAGAAGGTATCTCTACAGCGCACAAAGGAGTACAGAAGGTATCTCTACAGCGCACAAAGGAGTACAGAAGGTATCTCTACAGCGCACAAAGGAGTACAGAAGGTATCTCTACAGCGCACAAAGGAGTACAGAAGGTATCTCTGCAGCGCACAAAGGAGTACAGAAGGTATCTCTACAGCGCACAAAGGAGTACAGGAAATATCTCTAGAACGTACAAAGGAGTACACGAGGTATCTCTACAACGTAAAAAGGAGTACAGAAGGTATCTCTACAGCACACAAAGGAGTACAGAAGGTATCTCTACAGCGCACAAAGGAGTACAGAAGGTATCTCTACAGCGCACAAAGGAGTACAGAAGGTATCTCTACAGCGCACAAAGGAGTACAGGAAATATCTCTAGAACGTACAAAGGAGTACACGAGGTATCTCTACAGCGTACAAAGGAGTACAGAAGGTATCTTTACAGCGCACAAAGGAGTACAGAAGTTATCTCTACAGCGCACAAAGGAGTACACGAGGTATCTCTACAGCGCACAAAGGAGTACAGAAGGTATCTCTACAGCGCACAAAGGAGTACAGAAGGTATCTCTACAGCGCACAAAGGAGTACAGAAGGTATCTCTACAGCGCACAAAGGAGTACAGGAAATATCTCTAGAACGTACAAAGGAGTACACGAGGTATCTCTACAGCGTACAAAGGAGTACAGAAGGTATCTCTACAGCGCACAAAGGAGTACAGAAGGTATCTCTACAGCGCACAAAGGAGTACAGAAGGTATCTCTACAGCGCACAAAGGAGTACAGAAGGTATCTCTACAGCGCACAAAGGAGTACAGGAAATATCTCTAGAACGTACAAAGGAGTACAGAAGGTATCTCTTCAGCGCACAAAGGAGTACAGAAGGTATCTCTACAGCGCACAAAGGAGTACAGAAGGTATCTCTACAGCGCACAAAGGAGTACATGAGGTATCTCTACAGCGTACAAAGGAGTACAGAAGGTATCTCTACAGCGCACAAAGGAGTACAGAAGGTATCTCTACAGCGCACAAAGGAGTACTGAAGGTATCTCTACAGCGCACAAAGGAGTACAGGAAATATCTCTAGAATGTACAAAGGATTACAGAACGTATCTCTACAGCGCACAAAGGAGTACAGAAGGTATCTCTACAGCGCACAAAGGAGTACAGAAGGTATCTCTATAGCGCACAAAGGAGTACAGAAGGTATCTCTACAGCGCACAAAGGAGTACAGGAAATGTCTCTAGAACGTACAAAGGAGTACACGAGGTATCTCTACAGCGTACAAAGGAGTACAGAAGGTATCTCTACAGCGCACAAAGGAGTACAGAAGGTATCTCTACAGCGCACAAAGGAGTACAGAAGGTATCTCTACAGCGCACAAAGGAGTACAGAAGGTATTTCTACAGCGTACAAAGGAGTACAGAAGGTATCTCTACAGCGCACAAAAGAGTACAGAAGGTATCTCTACAGCGCACAAAGGAGTACAGAAGGTATCTCTACAGCGCACAAAGGAGTACAGAAGGTATCTCTACAGCGCACAAAGGAGTACAGAAGGTATCTCTACAGCGCACAAAGGAGTACAGAAGGTATCTCTACAGCGCACAAAGGAGTACAGAAGGTATCTCTGCAGCGCACAAAGGAGTACAGAAGGTATCTCTACAGCGCACAAAGGAGTACAGGAAATATCTCTAGAACGTACAAAGGAGTACACGAGGTATCTCTACAGCGCACAAAGGAGTACAAAAGGTATCTCTACAGCGCACAAAAGAGTACACGAGGTATCTCTACAGCGCACAAAGGAGTACAGAAGGTATCTCTACAGCGCACAGAGGAGCACAGAAGGTATCTCTACAGCGCACAAAGGAGTACAGGAAATATCTCTAGAACGTACAAAGGAGTACACGAGGTATCTCTACCGCGTACAAAGGAGTACAGAAGGTATCTCTACAGCGCACAAAGGAGTACAGGAAATATCTCTAGAACGTACAAAGGAGTACACGAGGTATCTCTACAGCGTACAAAGGAGTACAGAAGGTATCTCTACAGCGCACAAAGGAGTACAGAAGGTATCTCTACAGCGCACAAAGGAGTACAGAAGGTATCTCTACAGCGCACAGAGGAGTACAGAAGGTATCTCTACAGCGCACAAAGGAGTACAGAAGGTATCTCTACAGCGCACAAAGGAGTACAGAAGGTATCTCTACAGCGCACAAAGGAGTACAGAAGGTATCTCTACAGCGCACAAAGGAGTACAGGAAATATCTCTAGAACGTACAAAGGAGTACACGAGGTATCTCTACAGCGTACAAAGGAGTACAGAAGGTATCTCTACAGCGCACAAAGGAGTACAGAAGGTATCTCTACAGCGCACAAAGGAGTACAGAAGGTATCTCTACAGCGCACAAAGGAGTACAGAAGGTATCTCTACAGCGCACAAAGGAGTACAGGAAATATCTCTAGAACGTACAAAGGAGTACACGAGGTATCTCTACAGCGTACAAAGGAGTACAGAAGGTATCTCTACAGCGCACAAAGGAGTACAGAAGGTATCTCTACAGCGCACAAAGGAGTACAGAAGGTATCTCTACAGCGCACAAAGGAGTACAGAAGGTATCTCTACAGCGCAAAAAGGAGTACAGAAGGTATCTCTACAGCGCACAAAGGAGTACAGAAGGTATCTCTACAGCGCACAAAGGAGTACAGAAGGTATCTCTACAGCGCACAAAGGAGTACAGAAGGTATCTCTGCAGCGCACAAAGTAGTACAGAAGGTATCTCTACAGCGCACAAAGGAGTACAGGAAATATCTCTAGAACGTACAAAGGAGTACACGAGGTATCTCTACAGCGTACAAAGGAGTACAGAAGGTATCTCTACAGCGCACAAAGGTGTACGGGCACGCTGTCTGGATATCTGGAGTCTGTATTAGCAGTACATAAAAGCCGTTGCTGTCGAGGCTTAGTTGCTCATTCTGATCTTGTCCTCCCTGCTGACCGCATCTAACAATAAATCCACCCAAGCCCACACTCCGAGTTTCCATCTACCTGCGACTGCACATTAAGTGGTGGCCGACGTATGTTGCGATTCGAACTCACATTCGCATAAGTGTTACCTGAAGATCAAGTTCTCCGTGAAGATAGTTTTGAACAGTGTAAAATCCAAATGTGTTCCAGCGAAAACAACCAGCTCTGGCAACCTGAAGAAACGGTCATCGTGTTTGGAATCATCGTCTCTAAGGAATTGTTGGCGGCAGCTTACTGTAGATTTACAGTATTTCTTAATTTGTACTCACCCCTGCGTACAAAAATTTTGGTCTACGAGTGTGAAAACGACACTATTGAATTGGTGTTTCAAGTAAAGATTGCAGCGTTCCCAGCGTCAAACATTGAGTGAATTTTACATCTACAAGAAGTGAATTCAAATCTACAAGTACTAAGAACAATTTGTTTTGTGTGAAATAAATTACTACGATTGCACCAGGACAGTAGCAGTGACTGTAGCAGTGAGGAGACACGAACTTTCATTTTTAAAGTGTAATATCTTCAACGTGGTGCACAGCATAACGCAGTATAATCTTGCTGTACCAGCCGACAACGTTGCCTACAGCATCACAGCGTCCCATCATTGCCTGCAAGAGACGTGATCAGCTGTCTTCAGTTTTTTACACAGTTAAGTCTTTTGTGGAAAATTTTTTTTTCTTTGTTTTGTGCTATCTCGCTCTGTCCCGAGCAGCTAGTCTTCTTTGTTGCACTTATTGCCGTGGTTTTTTTTTACCACGCCCGCTCCCTGTACAGCTGAAAGCGCTGAGTCGCACCTTGCACTCAAAATCAGTTGCATTCTGAGAGTTGTGAGAGAGACACGTTGTCCAACGAATCTGGAACGTAGCTGTTTACCAGTCTTTCACTTCAATTGCAACGTACGTGTCAAATTTTAATTGCCATTTGAATAGGAGTGTTAGTAGAAGTGTGTGATTCACCTCGATTTCAATTTTTGAAGCTTTCATGTGATAGTATTTCACGTTCTTTGCTGTGGAGGAAAAATTTTTTTTTGTGAACGACTTGTCGTAAGCCTCGGCATACACGAGCACTCTGCACGTTTTATTAAGAAATCACAAGGATTTGCACTGATTGTGGTGTTGAAAGTGCCACTATTTACTGAATTTAATTGGAAGTATTGGTTACGTAATTTTATTAGCGTTATTGATAACTAGAGATTAACGCTAGTTCATTTTCTATGTTGTTGGTACGTATTAGAAGCTACTATATTCCTAGTTACTATTTGAGATTATTAATTCAAGTGGGATTATTAATTTTTTGTGGTTCTTCAAGGTGGTGTTTCATTAATTTTTGGGTGTTGTAAATGCATTTACGGTGTTTATTATCATTTTAACTGTTTTTAGGGTGTTTATTATCATTCTCGGTGTACGATATTAATTTTTAAATGATTTTTAACTGATTTTGGTAGTGCATTGTTAATTTTTAGTAGAACAGGTGATTTTTCGAGGAAAAACGACCCATGTCGGATTTCTCTGATTCCTTGGACAGTGAGGACGAAGTAGTACGAACTAAACCTACTGTAACTAAATACGGACGAGTGAGTAACCCAGTAGTTAGCAAGATGACGACTCCTAACACAGCAGCTCCTAACACAGCAGGGCCTAATGCTAGTGCTGGACCTAGTAATGTTGACACGACACAACTTGCACGTGACATCGCTGCAAATCTCAATGTTCCTTCTGTCGGTACAATAATGACTAATGCCGAGCTTCCAACTTTTCGTGGAAGACGCCGTTTGCATGATGGGGAGTTCCTAGAGAATAAGACATTTTCGACACATATTCAAAATCTTAAGGCCTATATGAGCCTGTTGCCGGATGCTACTAGTGATGATCGTAAGAAGGAATTTTTGGTACGATCTGCAAACAAGAACATCGGCGATTTCAATAGTGTAGTAACTAAGTTAGTAAATACCGATTTACATTATTCTTTCGATCAGGTCGTTCAGATACTAGAGGACATTTACGTCTCGAAAGGAGAGTAGTAGTTCTAGTGGTCAGGTTGCAGGAAATTCAGGAGGAATTTCGGGAACGAAAAAAGCCGGATTCCCGTACTGTAACTCATGTTCGATGGTAGGGCACTTTGAATGTAGACCGCAAAGAGGTACTTTTCCGAGAGGATGCTTTGCCTGCGGTGGAACGCATGTAGTAAAGAACTGTAGAGCGAGCGGTTCGGAGATCCGTAGCTATAGGGCGTATTTACGCGGCAGAGGTAGTACGAACCGTGGCCAAAATGAAGTTCATTGGGCGGAGAGCAAGTCAAGCGATTTTTTAAACTAGGTGAAGGTAGTAAGGAGGATTTGAAACAGATTGAGCCCGAGTTAATTAGCGGTACCAAACTCGTTAAACTGGAGACCGTGGCAATCCCAGATACCACCGAATTAACCAAATCGTATGTCGACCCTGTGTTTAACTGTAAAAATAGATATAGTTTATTACAAGAAGAAGAGCTTGAAAATGACCATTGTCAAGGCAAAACGGTGGAATCATATTTTTCTGTGTCCGTTGTAAAGAATGTTGATAAAAATTCTGGATTAGTGTCATTTAAAGAGGGCAATAAGCCAACCATAATTATCAAAAATAACGATCAGTATTTAAATGCTCTAATTGACAGTGGATCGGAGAAGTGCCTTATTAGTTACAGACAGATTAAAAATTTGAGTGATGAAGTCAAGCCGAGTAAATTAAGAGTCAAGGGAATAAGCGGGAAGAGCGACGTGACGGGAGAGGTAGAGTTATCCATTAAAATCCCGGGCACAAGTAAAGTAATTAAAACAAGTGCACTTATTGTCCGTGAAGCGAAATTTAATTATGATTTAATTCTAGGCCGTGACGTCTTAAAAGACGCCGTAATAAACTTCAGAGAGAAGGAACTTCTTTGGAATAATGTTGCAATTCCTTTTCAAGATCTAAATGTGGAACCTCTGTTAAGCAGAGAAGCTGTAATGCAAAAAATAATGAAGAGTGATTGTCTGTTATCAGAGATTGCGGTCGCCAGAAAGACCAAGAGTCAATTAAAAAATGCTGACTGCGGCAGAAACAATGCTGACTGCAGGAGAGAAAATGCTGACTGCAGGACAATGAAAGCTGAGGTAGCTCAGAG
This sequence comes from Morinoia aosen, assembly GCA_030386875.1. Lineage (NCBI taxonomy): Eukaryota > Metazoa > Arthropoda > Malacostraca > Amphipoda > Talitridae > Morinoia > Morinoia aosen. The sequence continues at coordinate 55,015,611 of CM059576.1, read as the reverse complement.
ACAGAGCATGAGAGCTGCGGTAGCTCAGGCACAGACAATGAGAACAAAACAATTAATTGTTCATTGTAATCAGGCTGAAGTACCTGGTAATTCGCTTAACGTTGTTTATGGGTTCATTAGGAAACCAATTGTAGGAGAATATATGGTTCTCAAAAGATGTTTTGACAATGGTGCTTTAATAGCTGACTCAATTGTGCAAGTAAATGAAGACGGTGTGGTACCAGTCATGATTCTAAATGCTAACGAGGAGACGTTGTACTTCTCTGAGAACACGATGCTATGCCACGTGGAATTGATAAAATCTGATGATATTGAGAGCGAAATGTATTTAACAAGTGTTGACACAGCGCTCAGAGATGCGTGTGAGGTTGAAGTAAATTTTGTTGCGGGGTCAGATACGATGGAAGTTAAATCGACATGTGGCGGAAGGAATGCCATAGTTGATAGGAAACTTTGTTCGGAAGCTGATACTCGTGGCAGAGGTGCAATTTCTGTTGATATTGTCGATAATGAGAAGTTAGAATCGAGTGGAGAAGGTGGAGAAAAGGAGTTACGACGTAACTTGACCATAAATGATATTTCCTGTAATGAAGAAGACATTCAATTACCTTTAGTTAATTTGTTAAATAAATTCCGTGACGTAGTGACTTTGGAAGGAGAAAAAATAGGTGTAACCAACATTTTGAAGCATCATATTCAGTTGAAGACTGATGCGCCTGTGTTAAATTTAGCTCCCTACCGCATACCTCATAAGTACCAAGAAGAGGTAATGAGAATAACTAACGACATGCTCGATCAGGGAATAATAGAGGAATCATCATCTGATTTTAATTTCCCTGTCATTGTAGTTAAAAAGAAGTCAGGCGATTTACGGCCCGTTATCGACTTTCGTGCTTTGAATACAGTTTTAATTAAACATTCATATCCGATTCCCCGCATTGACGATATACTAGCAACGTTAGGAGGTAACACGTGGTTCTCTAACCTTGATTTGCGCAGTGCATTCCATCAAATTGAATTAGAAAAAGAGAGTAGAAAGTACACGGCATTTAGCGTAAATTACCGTAAATATCACTTCTGCCGTGTACCCTTCGGTCTTTCTACTTCACCTGGAATATTCCAAAGAGTTATGACATCTGCTCTTGCACCCATTCTGGGTAAACTAGCCTTCGTCTTCCTAGACGATATATTGGTATTCTCGAAAAACAAGGATCAGCACCTGGCTGATATAGAAATTGTCCTTAAAATGCTGCGGTCCGGTAAATTATCCTTAAAGCTTGAGAAATGCCATTTCTTCAAAAAAGAGCTCGAATATCTGGGCCATATCATTGCCGCAGATGGAATTAAATGTAAATATTCAAAAAATTTGCAAGAATGCCGAGCGCCAACCAATGTTAAAGAATTACAACAGTTTTTAGGTTTGGCGAATTATTTTCGCAGCTTCCTACCAAATTTCGCTGAAGTAGCAAGTCCCTTGTACAATCTTTTGAGAAAAAACGTGGTTTACACTTGGACTAACGAATGTCAAAAGAGTTTTGAGTTTCTGAAATCGTTATTGACTTCTGACACAGTTCTGAGACATCCCGACTATAACAAGGACTTTCATGTGTTTACGGATGCTTCCAACTCAGGAATAGGTGCTGTATTAATGCAAGCGGATGATTCAAGCGACAAAATTCTAAGACCCATAGCTTATTATAGTAAAAATTTAAACTCCAGCCAGCGTCGGTACTCGACTACCAAAAAAGAATTTTACGCGATACACGCTGCTTTAAAGCATTTTAAATACTTAATTACAGGATATACGGTTCGCGTCTACACCGACCACCGTCCTCTTGCACCACTGTTTAATAAAAAATTACCAGACGATACCAGTATGTCCCGCTGGTGCATCAATGTAAATTCCTATGACCCGGTTGTTAAATACCTTCCTGGGAAAGAAAATGTTGTGGCTGACTATTTGAGCAGATTACCTATTAATAACGAGAAACTAACCCTTAAAGAACTAAATTCTTGTGACGATTTGGAATCAGAGATTGAATCGGAAGTTTGCATTGCAGAGACACGTGCACGGAAGCGACAGACGCACGCACGCATGACGAACGACGAGGCAGATGACCTGCCGGTTAGAGACAGTCTTGACCGAGACAAACACGCTCGTCCCAAGCTGCTTAGTTACGTACCAACTGAAGCTGAGATATCTTGGACGATTAAGGAATTTATCGACGAACAAAACAACGACGCTTTCTGTATAGAGATTAAGAATGCTTTGTTGCATGACAGTGTTTCGACTATTCCTGATTTAGATAAATTTTTAATGTTAAATAATATTCTTTATAGACGTAGAGAAATTGATAATCGACCGAGTACAATTTTGACTGCAGTTGTTCCTAATTCATTAATGAGTAAAGCTATCCTAGCGATACATAGTTTGTATCACGTAGATCACAAGCATACTTTGTTCAAATTTAAGTTGAAATATTGGAATCAATTAGAGAAAACAATTGTGCGCAAATTTGTTCAGCATTGCGAGGTGTGTAAAATTATTAAATCGAGACCTTCAGTCCCAATCAAAATTTTAACAGCTCCAATAGCTACAAAACCTTTCGAAGTTGTATCAATTGATTTGCTTGGACCACTTAAAGTAACTGATAATGGGAATAAATATATTCTTGTGGTGATTGACCTGTTTTCAAGGTTTTGTCGTTTATATGCAATTTCAAATCGAAATACAGAAACAGTGATTTCTTGCTTAAGCAACTGTTTCTCGCTACTCGGGTATCCTAAGACGCTCATTTCAGATAATGCTTATGAGTTTAAATCAGTCGCTCTCAAACAATTTGCAAAATTACATGCCATTTCAAAAAGAGAAGTTTTGGCTTACAGCCCACATTCTAATGCAATTGTGGAACGCAACAATAAAAAAATTACGAATCTGTTGAAGCTCTATATTAATACACTTGTTAATGTAGAGTGGGACCAATTATTGGAAGTAGTAGAAAATGCCTTGAATAATTCTTTAAACACTACTATTGGCGAAACACCAAGCTATATAATGTTCAATCGCGACACGTGTGCATATTATCAGTCTGACAGTTTCGATTCAGTAATTTACAGTTTTGATGAAGAAATAGATTTAGTGAATATTAGAGCTAGAGAAGCCGTTCGAACAGTAGAAAATATACGAAATTTAATTATTAACAACACAACAGAGCGAAATCTTTATAGAAACCTTAAGCGGCGCAATAAGGATATTCAAGTTGGTGACAGAGTCCTATTAAGGAATCATAACAAGACCCATAAATTGGAATTAACTTGGATTGGGCCTGCGGTCGTCCAAAAGGTTAAACGTAATTACGCTGATATTAAAATTGGATCTAAAATCGTTAGAAGTAACCTTAATCATCTTTTACCGCTCAAAAAGGTAAAATCTGGGAGTTAAAAAGACGAATTCATTGAACTATGTGACGTGCTAACTAATCGACGAGTAATGTTACCCTTTTACCATTTTTTAACCTTTTACCGTTGTTTTACCGTTGTTTATAAATAATGTTAAGGGATATAATCATAATTTTAGAAGCGTTTTCTTGGCTATATGCAATATGCTTGCATTCATACTAATCTCAGTAATCAATGCGTTGTATTTTTATATGTTAATCTTAATGTTGCTTTATGCTCAAGTAACTTGATGTAAATGTTAGACATTTACCCCAGAGGAATTTGTACTGTCTCGTCTAGCTGTCGCTAAGACGTTTCATTAAATTTTTAATTGAATTCACTCAGACATCCGTTTTGCTGAATTGGCAGTTTTAATCATGAACGAATGCGCCGACGGCGAATTGCAAATCGCTGAGGTTGCTGTTCACCTTGCGAGATGGGTTGTTTTGACGCTGCGGCCGTATGCTGCAGTCTTGCGCCGGGCTATTTTTGTTCCGTCGGAATGTCCGGCGATCAGCAAATTTAGATTGAGAGAGGTGTCTTGTCACCGGTCACACATGATCAGCGTTTAATTGCTTCAGACTAGACTATCGTGGTTGTCAAGGACAGTTGTCAGACAACCGAGAGTTGATACCAAATTGTATGTTGTATTTATTTTATTTAAACGGCCGTGCTAATCTTACTGTATCTCTTCCTTGCAGGATTTACATGAACGCCTTCTACATGGGGGCTAAGGTGTCATTGGTGGATGTAAATACGCTATCAACGGCGTTAGCGAAGAACCAAGGAGCGAGTGAGGCACTTTTAAAGGACTTGATAAATAACAATGCCCGGGCAGATTTGCTCCCCGACTCAATCACGGATGTCATGATAATGGTGTTGGCGTTAACGACAAGTGTCCTGGGGGCAATGATTTACTATACGAAGAGGGGCCTGGAGGCCTTGGCTGACCGAGCGGAGCGTCTGGAAGACTTTCAGCTGAGACGATTACCACCTAGAGGAGCAGCTAGATATGTTCAGCAAGATCAAGTCTGAACTATAGCGACGAACTTGGAAAAGGAGGAAAAAGGAAAATTAATAATAGAAAAGATGTGGTAGAAAAATTATTTAGTCTAAAGAAAATTTAATTGAAATTGGAAAAGTTATTTGAAAAAGGCGCGCAGTGAAATAGAAATTAAATGCGCGCAGTGATAAATTTAAACCTATGAGTTAATTTTAAGATGATTATTTTTTAATGATGACGCGTTCCTTCTTAAGATGTTCATTGAGGATTTTCATTATTTATTTTGGGTATTAGACGTTTTGATATCTCTAATTTTTATGTTTGTAAAAGGAACCCATCGAAACATGAAAATTTCTTTTCCCTAATGGTATTTAAAAATTTATTGCGATTAATTTATTTGATGTGTAATTATTTCTAATAAGGGTTATTGCGAAATAGGAAATTATTTGCGATCATGTAGGATGTTGTTTTATTTTTTCGGTCTACCGAGGATTATTTTTTGAATGGCGTTTGACTTTTGATCCTTACGACGTTCTTGAAGGCTGTCAACGTGCAGTTTATTTATATGCACGGTAAGTCAGCAGCTTTGCTTTTTGCTTGTTCCATTTGCTTTGCTTGTATGCTTTCTAATTATTAAGGTTTTGATTTTTTTTACATGCATTATTTTTTGTTAGGAGTGTGTTAAACTTGAATTTTTAACTGCAATTTCGTTTGGATGGTTGTGGTAAATTGGTGATATGGTTTTTTCGGCCAAGGAAGGAGTTTAAACATTTTATTTGAAAGTATTCGTAGAGAACGTTTTGAGTTATCGTATGTTTTTTTTCTTTCTTGAAATTAACTATCTAACTAATTTATTTTGGTGATTCTATCGGTGACGTATTCAATTTTTTTTCCTGAGGATGTATTAAAATTAATTTTTAATCTTTTGTTGGGTGATTGCGGTAACGTGTTTTGATTTATTGCGGAAATGTTAGACCATGCTCTTTTAGAGGCGCGGGGTAAAAGTATTAACGGTTCCTTCCTTTAACATGTTTTGCTGTATCCGTTGAAGTTACGAAAATGTTTCCTTGTGTTTAACTTTTAGAGGCGTTTTACCTATAATCTAAATGCTTGCGTTATTCTATATCTTTTTGGTTATTGTAACCGTTCTTGCTTGACGTATTAGCGTGGCGTTTGTTTCAAGTTAAAAGTATTAACCTTAGTAATTTTAGTGTTTTAGTTAAACCTGGTATGCGTATAGTGTTCGCTGGAAGCTACCTTGTTAATGCTTACTTCTTTTGCGTAACCCTACAATAATGCTTGGCGGGTGCGATTTATCATTTGATTAATATAAATTTTTTTTATGATTATGGATGTTGTCACAGTTAACGTAAATTGGTTCCGAATACTTACGAAGAACGGGTTGTTAACGATGCTTGAGAGTATATTTCCCCTTAACATTTTAGTTTTGGGCAGAGATTGTGTTTATTCTGGGTCGAATCCGTTTAAATTGGGTAATTAGTTTTGCGGTTTATTTTTGAAAAGTGTAGCCTCTCTAGTATTGAAGGGGGGGTGTTATGTACGGGCACGCTGTCTGGATATCTGGAGTCTGTATTAGCAGTACATAAAAGCCGTTGCTGTCGAGGCTTAGTTGCTCATTCTGATCTTGTCCTCCCTGCTGACCGCATCTAACAATAAATCCACCCAAGCCCACACTCCGAGTTTCCATCTACCTGCGACTGCACAAAGGAGTACAGAAGGTATCTCTACAGCGCACAAAGGAGTACAGGAGGTATCTCTACAGCGCACAAAGGAGTACAGAAGGTATCTCAACAGCGCACAAAGGAGTACAGGAAATATCTCTAGAACGTACAAAGGAGTACACGAGGTATCTCTACAGCAAACAAAGGAGTACAGAAGGTATCTCTATAGCGCACAAAGGAGTACAGGAAATATCTCTAGAACGTACAAATAAGTACACGAGGTATCTCTACAGCGTACGAAGGAGTACAGAAGGTATCTCTACAGCGCACAAAGGAGTACAGAAGGTATCTCTACAGCGCACAAAGGAGTACACGAGGTATCTCTACAGCGCACAAAGGAGTACAGAAGGTATCTCTACAGCGCACAAAGGAGTACAGAAGGTATCTCTACAGCGCACAAAGGAGTACAGGAAATATCTCTAGAACGTACAAAGGAGTACACGAGGTATCTCTACAGCGTACAAAGGAGTACAGAAGGTATTTCTACAGCGCACAAAGGAGTACAGAAGGTATCTCTACAGCGCACAAAGGAGTACAGAAGGTATCTCTACAGCGCACAAAGGAGTACAGAAGGTATCTCTACAGCGCACAAAGGAGTACAGGAAATATCTCTAGAACGTACAAAGGAGTACACGAGGTATCTCTACAGCGTACAAAGGAGTACAGAAGGTATCTCTACTGCGCACAAAGGAGTACAGAAGTTATCTCTACAGCGCAAAAAGGAGTACACGAGGTATCTCTACAGCGCACAAAGGAGTACAGAAGGTATCTCTACAGCGCACAAAGTAGTACAGAAGGTATCTCTACAGCGCCCAAAGGAGTACAGAAGGTATCTCTACAGCGCACAAAGGAGTACAGGAAATATCTCTAGAACGTACAAAGGAGTACACGAGGTATCTCTACAGCGTACAAAGGAGTACAGAAGGTATCTCTACAGCGCACAAAGGAGTACAGAAGGTATCTCTACAGCGCACAAAGGAGTACAGAAGGTATCTCTACAGCGCACAAAGGAGTACAGAAGGTATCTCTACAGCGCACAAAGGAGTACAGGAAATATCTCTAGAACGTACAAAGGAGTACAGAAGGTATCTCTACAGCGCACAAAGGAGTACAGAAGGTATCTCTACAGCGCACAAAGGAGTACAGAAGGTATCTCTACAGCGCACAAAGAAGTACATGAGGTATCTCTACAGCGTACAAAGGAGTACAGAAGGTATCTCTACAGCGCACAAAGGAGTACAGAAGGTATCTCTACAGCGCACAAAGGAGTACTGAAGGTATCTCTACAGCGCACAAAGGAGTACAGGAAATATCTCTTGAATGTACAAAGGATTACAGAAGGTATCTCTACAGCGCACAAAGGAGTACAGAAGGTATCTCTACAGCGCACAAAGGAGTACAGAAGGTATCTCTACAGCGCACAAAGGAGTACAGGAAATGTCTCTAGAACGTACGAAGGAGTACACGAGGTATCTCTACAGCGTACAAAGGAGTACAGAAGGTATCTCTACAGCGCACAAAGGAGTACAGAAGGTATCTCTACAGCGCACAAAGGAGTACAGAAGGTATCTCTACAGCGCACAAAGGAGTACAGAAGGTATCTCTACAGCGTACAAAGGAGTACAGAAGGTATCTCTACAGCGCACAAAAGAGTACAGAAGGTATCTCTACAGCGCACAAAGGAGTACAAAAGGTATCTCTACAGCGCACAAAGGAGTACAGAAGGTATCTCTACAGCGCACAAAGGAGTACAGAAGGTATCTCTACAGCGCACAAAGGAGTACAGAAGGTATCTCTACAGCACACAAAGGAGTACAGAAGGTATCTCTGCAGCGCACAAAGGAGTACAGAAGGTATCTCTACAGCGCACAAAGGAGTACAGGAAATATCTCTAGAACGTACAAAGGAGTACACGAGGTATCTCTACAGCGCACAAAGGAGTACAAAAGGTATCTCTACAGCGCACAAAGGAGTACACGAGGTATCTCTACAGCGCACAAAGGAGTACAGAAGGAATCTCTACAGCGCACAAAGGAGTACAGAAGGTATCTCTACAGCGCACAAAGGAGTACAGGAAATATCTCTAGAACGTACAAAGGAGTACACGAGGTATCTCTACAGCGTACAAAGGAGTACAGAAGGTATCTCTACAGCGCACAAAGGAGTACAGGAAATATCTCTAGAACGTACAAAGGAGTACACGAGGTATCTCTACAGCGTACAAAGGAGTACAGAAGGTATCTCTACAGCGCACAAAGGAGTACAGAAGGTATCTCTACAGCGCACAAAGGAGTACAGAAGGTATCTCTACAGCGCACAAAGGAGTACAGAAGGTATCTCTACAGCGCACAAAGGGGTACAGAAGGTATCTCTACAGCGCACAAAGGAGTACAGAAGGTATCTCTACAGCGCACAAAGGAGTACAGAAGGTATCTCTACAGCGCACAAAGGAGTACAGGAAATATCTCTAGAACGTACAAAGGAGTACACGAGGTATCTCTACAGCGTACAAAGGAGTAAAGAAGGTATCTCTACAGCGCACAAAGGAGTACAAAAGGTATCTCTACAGCGCACAAAGGAGTACAGAAGGTATCTCTACAGCGCACAAAGGAGTACAGAAGGTATCTCTACAGCTCACAAAGGAGTACAGGAAATATCTCTAGAACGTACAAAGGAGTACACGAGGTATCTCTACAGCGTACAAAGGAGTACAGAAGGTATCTCTACAGCGCACAAAGGAGTACAGAAGGTATCTCTACAGCGCACAAAGGAGTACAGAAGGTATCTCTACAGCGCACAAAGGAGTACAGAAGGTATCTCTACAACGCACAAAGGAGTACAGAAGGTATCTCTACAGCGCACAAAGGAGTACAGAAGGTATCTCTACAGCGCACAAAGGAGTACAGGAAATATCTCTAGAACGTACAAAGGAGTACACGAGGTATCTCTACAGCGTACAAAGGAGTAAAGAAGGTATCTCTACAGCGCACAAAGGAGTACAGAAGGTATCTCTACAGCGCACAAAGGAGTACAGAAGGTATCTCTACAGCGCACAAAGGAGTACAGATGGTATCTCTACAGCGCACAAAGGAGTACAGGTAATATCTCTAGAACGTACAAAGAAGTACACGAGGTATCTCTACAGCGTACAAAGGAGTACAGAAGGTATCTCTACAGCGCACAAAGGAATACAGAAGGTATCTGTACAGCGCACAAAGGAGTACAGAAGGTATCTCTACAGCGCACAAAGGAGTACAGAAGGTATCTCTACAGCGCACAAAGGAGTACAGAAGGTATCTCTACAGCGCACAAAGGAGTACAGAAGGTATCTCTACAGCACACAAAGGAGTACAGAAGGTATCTCTACAGCGCACAAAGGAGTACAGAAGGTATCTCTACAGCGCACAAAGGAGTACAGAAGGTATCTCTACAGCGCACAAAGGAGTACAGAAGGTATCTCTACAGCGCACAAAGGAGTACAGGAAATATATCTAGAACGTACAAAGGAGTACACGAGGTAAACCTACAGCGTACAAAGGAGTACAGAAGGTATCTCTACAGCGCACAAAGGAGTACAGAAGGTATCTCTACAGCGCACAAAGGAGTACAGAAGGTATCTCTACAGCGCACAAAGGAGTACAGAAGGTATCTCTACAGCGCACAAAGGAGTACAGGAAATATCTCTAGAACGTACAAAGGAGTACACGAGGTATCTCTACAGCGTACAAAGGAGTACAGAAGGTATCTCTACAGCGCACAAAGAAGTACAGAAGGTATCTCTACAGCGCACAAAGAAGTACAGAAGGTATCTCTACAGCGCACAAAGGAGTACAGAAGGTATCTCTACAGCGCACAAAGGAGTACAGGAAATATCTCTAGAACGTACAAAGGAGTACACGAGGTATCTCTACAGCGTACAAAGGAGTACAGAAGGTATCTCTACAGCGCACAAAGGAGTACAGAAAGTATCTCTACAGCGCACAAAGGAGTTCAGAAGGTATCTCTACAGCGCACAAAGGAGTACAGAAGGTATCTCTACAGCGCACAAAGGAGTACAGGAAATATCTTTGGAACGTACAAAGGAGTACACGAGGTATCTCTACAGCGTACAAAGGAGTACAGAAGGTATCTCTACAGCGCACAAAGGAGTTCAGAAGGTATCTCTACAGCGCACAAAGGAGTACAGAAGGTATCTTTACAGCGCAAAAAGGAGTACAGAAGGTATCTCTAAAGCGCACGAAGGAGTACAGAAGGTATCTCTACAGCGCACAAAGGAGTACAGAAGGTATCTCTACAGCGCAAAAAGGAGTACAGAAGGTATCTCTACAGCGCACAAAGGAGTACAGGAAATATCTCTACAACTTACAAATGAGTACAGAAGGTATCTCTACAGCGCACAAAGGAGTACAGGAAATATCTCTAGAACGTACAAAGGAGTACACGAGGTATCTCTACAGCGTACAAAGGAGTACAGAAGGTATCTCTACTGCGCACAAAGGAGTACAGAAGGTATCTCTACAGCGCACAAAGGAGTACAGGAAATATCTCTAGAACGTACAAAGGAGTACACGAGGTATCTCTACAGCGTACAAAGGAGTACAGAAGGTATCTCTACAGCGCACAAAGGAGTACAGAAGGTATCTCTACAGCGCACAAAGGAGTACAGAAGGTATCTCTACAGCGCACAAAGGAGTACAGAAGGTATCTCTACAGCGCACAAAGGAGTACAGGAAATATCTCTAGAACGTACAAAGGAGTACAGAAGGTATCTCTACAGCGCACAAAGGAGTACAGAAGGTATCTCTACAGCGCACAAAGGAGTACAGAAGGTATCTCTACAGCGCACAAAGAAGTACATGAGGTATCTCTACAGCGTACAAAGGAGTACAGAAGGTATCTCTACAGCGCACAAAGGAGTACAGAAGGTATCTCTACAGCGCACAAAGGAGTACTGAAGGTATCTCTACAGCGCACAAAGGAGTACAGGAAATATCTCTTGAATGTACAAAGGATTACAGAAGGTATCTCTACAGCGCACAAAGGAGTACAGAAGGTATCTCTACAGCGCACAAAGGAGTACAGAAGGTATCTCTACAGCGCACAAAGGAGTACAGGAAATGTCTCTAGAACGTACGAAGGAGTACACGAGGTATCTCTACAGCGTACAAAGGAGTACAGAAGGTATCTCTACAGCGCACAAAGGAGTACAGAAGGTATCTCTACAGCGCACAAAGGAGTACAGAAGGTATCTCTACAGCGCACAAAGGAGTACAGAAGGTATCTCTACAGCGTACAAAGGAGTACAGAAGGTATCTCTACAGCGCACAAAAGAGTACAGAAGGTATCTCTACAGCGCACAAAGGAGTACAAAAGGTATCTCTACAGCGCACAAAGGAGTACAGAAGGTATCTCTACAGCGCACAAAGGAGTACAGAAGGTATCTCTACAGCGCACAAAGGAGTACAGAAGGTATCTCTACAGCACACAAAGGAGTACAGAAGGTATCTCTGCAGCGCACAAAGGAGTACAGAAGGTATCTCTACAGCGCACAAAGGAGTACAGGAAATATCTCTAGAACGTACAAAGGAGTACACGAGGTATCTCTACAGCGCACAAAGGAGTACAAAAGGTATCTCTACAGCGCACAAAGGAGTACACGAGGTATCTCTACAGCGCACAAAGGAGTACAGAAGGAATCTCTACAGCGCACAAAGGAGTACAGAAGGTATCTCTACAGCGCACAAAGGAGTACAGGAAATATCTCTAGAACGTACAAAGGAGTACACGAGGTATCTCTACAGCGTACAAAGGAGTACAGAAAGTATCTCTACAGCGCACAAAGGAGTACAGGAAATATCTCTAGAACGTACAAAGGAGTACACGAGGTATCTCTACAGCGTACAAAGGAGTACAGAAGGTATCTCTACAGCGCACAAAGGAGTACAGAAGGTATCTCTACAGCGCACAAAGGAGTACAGAAGGTATCTCTACAGCGCACAAAGGAGTACAGAAGGTATCTCTACAGCGCACAAAGGGGTACAGAAGGTATCTCTACAGCGCACAAAGGAGTACAGAAGGTATCTCTACAGCGCACAAAGGAGTACAGAAGGTATCTCTACAGCGCACAAAGGAGTACAGGAAATATCTCTAGAACGTACAAAGGAGTACACGAGGTATCTCTACAGCGTACAAAGGAGTAAAGAAGGTATCTCTACAGCGCACAAAGGAGTACAAAAGGTATCTCTACAGCGCACAAAGGAGTACAGAAGGTATCTCTACAGCGCACAAAGGAGTACAGAAGGTATCTCTACAGCTCACAAAGGAGTACAGGAAATATCTCTAGAACGTACAAAGGAGTACACGAGGTATCTCTACAGCGTACAAAGGAGTACAGAAGGTATCTCTACAGCGCACAAAGGAGTACAGAAGGTATCTCTACAGCGCACAAAGGAGTACAGAAGGTATCTCTACAGCGCACAAAGGAGTACAGAAGGTATCTCTACAACGCACAAAGGAGTACAGAAGGTATCTCTACAGCGCACAAAGGAGTACAGAAGGTATCTCTACAGCGCACAAAGGAGTACAGGAAATATCTCTAGAACGTACAAAGGAGTACACGAGGTATCTCTACAGCGTACAAAGGAGTAAAGAAGGTATCTCTACAGCGCACAAAGGAGTACAGAAGGTATCTCTACAGCGCACAAAGGAGTACAGAAGGTATCTCTACAGCGCACAAAGGAGTACAGATGGTATCTCTACAGCGCACAAAGGAGTACAGGTAATATCTCTAGAACGTACAAAGAAGTACACGAGGTATCTCTACAGCGTACAAAGGAGTACAGAAGGTATCTCTACAGCGCACAAAGGAATACAGAAGGTATCTGTACAGCGCACAAAGGAGTACAGAAGGTATCTCTACAGCGCACAAAGGAGTACAGAAGGTATCTCTACAGCGCACAAAGGAGTACAGAAGGTATCTCTACAGCGCACAAAGGAGTACAGAAGGTATCTCTACAGCGCACAAAGGAGTACAGAAAGTATCTCTACAGCGCACAAAGGAGTACAGAAGGTATCTCTACAGCGCACAAAGGAGTACAGAAGGTATCTCTACAGCGCACAAAGGAGTACAGGAAATATATCTAGAACGTACAAAGGAGTACACGAGGTAAACCTACAGCGTACAAAGGAGTACAGAAGGTATCTCTACAGCGCACAAAGGAGTACAGAAGGTATCTCTACAGCGCACAAAGGAGTACAGAAGGTATCTCTACAGCGCACAAAGGAGTACAGAAGGTATCTCTACAGCGCACAAAGGAGTACAGGAAATATCTCTAGAACGTACAAAGGAGTACACGAGGTATCTCTACAGCGTACAAAGGAGTACAGAAGGTATCTCTACAGCGCACAAAGAAGTACAGAAGGTATCTCTACAGCGCACAAAGAAGTACAGAAGGTATCTCTACAGCGCACAAAGGAGTACAGAAGGTATCTCTACAGCGCACAAAGGAGTACAGGAAATATCTCTAGAACGTACAAAGGAGTACACGAGGTATCTCTACAGCGTACAAAGGAGTACAGAAGGTATCTCTACAGCGCACAAAGGAGTACAGAAAGTATCTCTACAGCGCACAAAGGAGTTCAGAAGGTATCTCTACAGCGCACAAAGGAGTACAGAAGGTATCTCTACAGCGCACAAAGGAGTACAGGAAATATCTTTGGAACGTACAAAGGAGTACACGAGGTATCTCTACAGCGTACAAAGGAGTACAGAAGGTATCTCTACAGCGCACAAAGGAGTACAGAAGGTATCTCTACAGCGCACGAAGGAGTACAGAAGGTATCTTTACAGCGCAAAAAGGAGTACAGAAGGTATCTCTAAAGCGCACGAAGGAGTACAGAAGGTATCTCTACAGCGCACAAAGGAGTACAGAAGGTATCTCTACAGCGCAAAAAGGAGTACAGAAGGTATCTCTACAGCGCACAAAGGAGTACAGGAAATATCTCTACAACTTACAAATGAGTACAGAAGGTATCTCTACAGCGCACAAAGGAGTACAGGAAATATCTCTAGAACGTACAAAGGAGTACACGAGGTATCTCTACAGCGTACAAAGGAGTACAGAAGGTATCTCTACTGCGCACAAAGGAGTACAGAAGGAATCTCTACAGCGCACAAAGGAGTACAGAAGGTATCTCTACAGCGCACAAAGGAGTACAGAAGGTATCTCTTCAGCGCACAAAGGAGTACACGAGGTATCTCTAAAGCGCACAAAGGAGTACAGAAGGTATCTCTACAGCGCACAAAGGAGTACAGAAGGTATCTCTACAGCGCACAAAGGAGTACAGGAAATATCTCTAGAACGTACAAAGGAGTACACGAGGTATCTCTACAGCGTACAAAGGAGTACAGAAGTTATCTCTACAGCGCACAAAGGAGTACAGAAGGTATCTCTACAGCGCACAAAGGAGTACAGGAAATATCTCTAGAACGTACAAAGGAGTACAGAAGGTATCTCTACAGCGCACAAAGGAGTACAGAAGGTATCTCTACAGCGCACAAAGGAGTACAGAAGGTATCTCTACAGCGCACAAAGAAGTACAGAAGGTATCTCTACAGCGCACAAAGGAGTACAGGAAATATCTCTAGAACGTACAAAGGAGTACACGAGGAATCTCTACAGCGTACAAAGGAGTACAGAAGGTATCTCTACAGCGCACAAAGGAGTACAGGAAATATCTCTAGAACGTACAAAGGAGTACACGAGGTATCTCTACAGCGTACAAAGGAGTACAGAAGGTATCTCTACAGCGCACAAAGGAGTACAGAAGGTATCTCTACAGCGCACAAAGGAGTACAGAAGGTATCTCTACAGCGCACAAAGGAGTACAGAAGGTATCTCTACAGCGCACAAAGGAGTACATGAAATATCTCTAGAACGTACAAAGGAGTACACGAGGTATCTCTACAGCGTACAAAGGAGTACAGAAGGTATCTCTACAGCGCACAAAGGAGTACAGAAGGTATCTCTACAGCGCACAAAGGAGTACAGAAGGTATCTCTACAGCGCACAAAGGAGTACAGAAGGTATCTCTACAGCGCACAAAGGAGTACAGAAGGTATCTCTACAGCGCACAAAGGAGTACAGAAGGTATCTCTACAGCGCACAAAGGAGTACAGAAGGTATCTCTACAGCGCACAAAGGAGTACAGAAGGTATCTCTGCAGCGCACAAAGGAGTACAGAAGGTATCTCTACAGCGTACAAAGGAGTACAGGAAATATCTCTAGAACGTACAAAGGAGTACACGAGGTATCTCTACAGCGTACAAAGGAGTACAGAAGGTATCTCTACAGCGCACAAAGGAGTACAGGAAATATCTCTAGAACGTACAAAGGAGTACACGAGGAATCTCTACAGCGTACAAAGGAGTACAGAAGGTATCTCTACAGCGCACAAAGGAGTACAGAAGGTATCTCTACAGCGCACAAAGGAGTACAGAAGGTATCTCTACAGCGCACAAAGGAGTACAGAAGGTATCTCTACAGCGCACAAAGGAGTACAGGAAATATCTCTAGAACGTACAAAGGCGTACACGAGGTATCGCTACAGCGTACAAAGGAGTACAGAAGGTATCTCTACAGCGCACAAAGGAGTACAGTTAATATCTCTAGAACGTGCTAAGGAGTACACGAGGTATCTCTACAGCGTACGAAGGAGTAGAGAAGGTATCTCTACAGCGCACAAAGGAGTACAGAAGGTATCTCTACAGCGCACAAAGGAGTACACGAGGTATCTCTACAGCGCACAAAGGAGTACAGAAGGTATCTCTACAGCGCACAAAGGAGTACAGAAGGTATCTCTACAGCGCACAAAGGAGTACAGGAAATATCTCTAGAACGTACAAAGGAGTACACGAGGTATCTCTACAGCGTACAAAGGAGTACAGAAGGTATCTCTACAGCGCACAAAGGAGTACAGAAGGTATCTCTACAGCGCACAAAGGAGTACAGAAGGTATCTCTACAGCGCACAAAGGAGTACAGAAGGTATCTCTACAGCGCACAAAGGAGTACAGGAAATATCTCTAGAACGTACAAAGGAGTACACGAGGTATCTCTACAGCGTACAAAGGAGTACAGAAGGTATCTCTACAGCGCACAAAGGAGTACAGAAGGTATCTCTACAGCGCACAAAGGAGTACACGAGGTATCTCTACAGCGCACAAAGGAGTACAGAAGGTATCTCTACAGCGCACAAAGGAGTACAGAAGGTATCTCTACAGCGCACAAAGGAGTACAGAAGGTATCTCTACAGCCCACAAAGGAGTACAGGAAATATCTCTAGAACGTACAAAGGAGTACACGAGGTATCTCTACAGCGTACAAAGGAGTACAGAAGGTATCTCTACAGCGCACGAAGGAGTGCAGAAAGTATCACTACAGCGCACAAAGGAGTACAGAAGGTATCTCTACAGCGCACAAAGGAGTACAGAAGGTATCTCTACAGCGCACAAAGGAGTACAGGAAATATCTCTAGAACGTACAAAGGAGTACAGAAGGTATCTCTACAGCGCACAAAGGAGTACAGAAGGTATCTCTACAGCGCACAAAGGAGTACAGAAGGTATCTCTACAGCGCACAAAGGAGTACACGAGGTATCTCTACAGCGTACAAAGGAGTACAGAAGGTATCTCTACAGCGCACAAAGGAGTACACGAGGTATCTCTACAGCGTACAAAGGAGTACAGAAGGTATCTCTACAGCGCACAAAGGAGTACAGGAAATATCTCTAGAACGTACAAAGGAGTACACGAGGAATCTCTACAGCGTACAAAGGAGTACAGAAGGTATCTCTACAGCGCACAAAGGAGTACAGAAGGTATCTCTACAGCGCACAAAGGAGTACAGAAGGTATCTCTACAGCGCACAAAGGAGTACAGAAGGTATCTCTACAGCGCACAAAGGAGTACAGGAAATATCTCTAGAACGTACAAAGGCGTACACGAGGTATCGCTACAGCGTACAAAGGAGTACAGAAGGTATCTCTACAGCGCACAAAGGAGTACAGTTAATATCTCTAGAACGTGCAAAGGAGTACACGAGGTATCTCTACAGCGTACGAAGGAGTACAGAAGGTATCTCTACAGCGCACAAAGGAGTACAGAAGGTATCTCTACAGCGCACAAAGGAGTACACGAGGTATCTCTACAGCGCACAAAGGAGTACAGAAGGTATCTCTACAGCGCACAAAGGAGTACAGAAGGTATCTCTACAGCGCACAAAGGAGTACAGGAAATATCTCTAGAACGTACAAAGGAGTACACGAGGTATCTCTACAGCGTACAAAGGAGTACAGAAGGTATCTCTACAGCGCACAAAGGAGTACAGAAGGTATCTCTACAGCGCACAAAGGAGTACAGAAGGTATCTCTACAGCGCACAAAGGAGTACAGAAGGTATCTCTACAGCGCACAAAGGAGTACAGGAAATATCTCTAGAACGTACAAAGGAGTACACGAGGTATCTCTACAGCGTACAAAGGAGTACAGAAGGTATCTCTACAGCGCACAAAGGAGTACAGAAGGTATCTCTACAGCGCACAAAGGAGTACACGAGGTATCTCTACAGCGCACAAAGGAGTACAGAAGGTATCTCTACAGCGCACAAAGGAATACAGAAGGTATCTCTACAGCGCACAAAGGACTACAGAAGGTATCTCTACAGCGCACAAAGGAGTACAGGAAATATCTCTAGAACGTACAAAGGAGTACACGAGGTATCTCAACAGCGTACAAAGGAGTACAGAAGGTATCTCTACAGCGCACAAAGGAGTGCAGAAGGAATCACTACAGCGCACAAAGGAGTACAGAAGGTATCTCTACAGCGCACAAAGGAGTACAGAAGGTATCTCTACAGCGCACAAAGAAGTACAGGAAATATCTCTAGAACGTACAAAGGAGTACAGAAGGTATCTCTACAGCGCACAAAGGAGTACAGAAGGTATCTCTACAGCGCACAAAGGAGTACAGAAGGTATCTCTACAGCGCACAAAGAAGTACAGAAGGTATCTCTACAGCGCACAAAGGAGTACAGGAAATATCTCTAGAACGTACAAAGGAGTACACGAGGTATCTCTACAGCGTACAAAGGAGTACAGAAGGTATCTCTACAGCGCACAAAGGAGTACAGAAGGTATCTCTACAGCGCACAAAGGAGTACAGGAAATATCTCTAGAACGTACAAAGGAGTACACGAGGTATCTCTACAGCGTACAAAGGAGTACAGAAGGTATCTCTACAGCGCACAAAGGAGTACAGAAGGTATCTCTACAGCGCACAAAGGAGTACAGAAGGTATCTCTACAGCGCACAAAGGAGTACACGAGGTATCTCTACAGCGCACAAAGGAGTACAGAAGGTATCTCTACAGCGCACAAAGGAGTACAGGAAATATCTCTAGAACGTACAAAGGAGTACACGAGGTATCTCTACAGCGTACAAAGGAGTACGGAAGGTATCTCTACAGCGCACAAAGGAGTACAGAAGGTATCTCTACAGCGCACAAAGGAGTACAGAAGGTATCTCTACAGCGCACAGAGGAGTACAGAAGGTATCTCTACTGCGCACAAAGGAGTACAGGAAATATCTCTAGAACGTACAAAGGAGTACACGAGGTATCTCTACAGCGTACAAAGGAGTATAGAAGGTATCTCTACAGCGCACAAAGGAGTACAGAAGGTATCTCTACAGCGCACAAAGGAGTACACGAGGTATCTCGACAGCGCACAAAGGAGTACAGAAGGTATCTCTACAGCGCACAAAGGAGTACAGAAGGTATCTCTACAGCGCACAAAGGAGTACAGGAAATATCTCTAGAACGTACAAAGGAGTACACGAGGTATCTCTACAGCGTACAAAGGAGTACAGAAGGTATCTCTACAGCGCACAAAGGAGTACAGAAGGTATCTCTACAGCGCAAAAAGGAGTACAGAAGGTATCTCTACAGCGCACAAAGGAGTACACGAGGTATCTCTACAGCGCACAAAGGAGTACAGAAGGTATCTCTACAGCGCACAAAGGAGTACAGGAAATATCTCTAGAACGTACAAAGGAGTACACGAGGTATCTCTACAGCGTACAAAGGAGTACAGAAGGTATCTCTACAGCGCACAAAGGAATACAGAAGGTATCTCGTATCTCTACAGCGTACAAAGGAGTACAGAAGGTATCTCTACAGCGCACAAAGGAGTACAGAAGGTATCTCTACAGCGCACAAAGGAGTACAGAAGGTATCTCTACAGCGCACAAAGGAGTACAGAAGGTATCTCTACAGCGCACAAAGGAGTACAGGAAATATCTCTAGAACGTACAAAGGAGTACACGAGGTATCTCTACAGCGTACAAAGGAGTACAGAAGGTATCTCTACAGCGCACAAAGGAGTACAGAAGGTATCTCTACAGCGCACAAAGAAGTACAGGAAATATCTCTAGAACGTACAAAGGAGTACAGGAGGTATCTCTACAACGCACAAAGGAGTACAGAAGGTATCTCTACAGCGCACAAAGGAGTACAGAAGGTATCTCTACAGCGCACAAAGGAGTACAGAAGGTATCTCTACAGCGCACAAAGGAGTACAGAAGGTATCTCTACAGCGCACAAAGGAGTACAGAAGGTATCTCTACAGCGCACAAAGGAGTACAGAAGGTATCTCTACAGCGCACAAAGGAGTACAGAAGGTATCTCTACAGCGCACAAAGGAGTACAGAAGGTATCTTTACAGCGCACAAAGGAGTACAGAAGGTATCTCTACAGCGCACAAAGGAGTACAGAAGGTATCTCTACAGTGCTCAAAGGAGTACAGAAGGTATCTCTACAGCGCACAAAGGAGTACAGAAGGTATCTCTACAGCGCACAAAGGAGTACAGAAGGTATCTCTACAGCGCACAAAGGAGTACAGAAGGTATCTCTACAGCGCACAAAGGAGTACAGAAGGTATCTCTACAGCGCACAAAGGAGTACAGAAGGTATCTCTACAGCGCACAAAGGAGTACAGAAGGTATCTCTACAGCGCACAAAGGAGTACAGAAGGTATCTCTACAGCGCACAAAGGAGTACAGAAGGTATCTTTACAGCGCACAAAGGAGTACAGAAGGTATCTCTACAGCGCACAAAGGAGTACAGAAGGTATCTCTACAGCGCACAAAGGAGTACAGGAAATATCTTTGGAACGTACAAAGGAGTACACGAGGTATCTCTACAGCGTACAAAGGAGTACAGAAGGTATCTCTACAGCGCACAAAGGAGTACAGAAGGTATCTCTACAGCGCACAAAGGAGTACAGAAGGTATCTTTACAGCGCAAAAAGGAGTACAGAAGGTATCTCTACAGCGCACGAAGGAGTACAGAAGGTATCTCTACAGCGCACAAAGGAGTACAGAAGGTATCTCTACAGCGCAAAAAGGAGTACAGAAGGTATCTCTACAGCGCACAAAGGAGTACAGGAAATATCTCTACAACGTACAAAGGAGTACAGAAGGTATCTCTACAGCGCACAAAGGAGCACAGAAGGTATCTCTACAGCGCACAAAGAAGTACAGGAAATATCTCTAGAACGTACAAAGGAGTACAGAAGGTATCTCTACAGCGCACAAAGGAGTACAGAAGGTATCTCTAGAGCGCACAAAGGAGTACAGAAGGTATCTCTACAGCGCACAAAGGAGTACAGGAAATATCTCTAGAACGTACAAAGGAGTACACGAGGTATCTCTACAGCGTACAAAGGAGTACAGAAGGTATCTCTACAGCGCACAAAGGAGTACAGAAGGTATCTCTACAGCGCACAAAGGAGTACAGAAGGTATCTCTACAGCGCACAAAGGAGTACAGAAGGTATCTCTACAGCGCACAAAGGAGTACAGAAGGTATCTCTACAGCGCACAAAGGAGTACAGAAGGTATCTCTACAGCGCACAAAGGAGTACAGAAGGTATCTCTACAGCGCACAAAGGAGTACAGAAGGTATCTCTACAGCGCACAAAGGAGTACAGAAGGTATCTCTACAGCGCACAAAGGAGTACAGAAGGTATCTCTACAGCGCACAAAGGAGTACAGAAGGTATCTCTACAGCGCACAAAGGAGTACAGAAGGTATCTTTACAGCGCACAAAGGAGTACAGAAGGTATCTCTACAGCGCACAAAGGAGTACAGAAGGTATCTCTACAGTGCTCAAAGGAGTACAGAAGGTATCTCTACAGCGCACAAAGGAGTACAGAAGGTATCTCTACAGCGCACAAAGGAGTACAGAAGGTATCTCTACAGCGCACAAAGGAGTACAGAAGGTATCTCTACAGCGCACAAAGGAGTACAGAAGGTATCTCTACAGCGCACAAAGGAGTACAGAAGGTATCTCTACAGCGCACAAAGGAGTACAGAAGGTATCTCTACAGCGCACAAAGGAGTACAGAAGGTATCTCTACAGCGCACAAAGGAGTACAGAAGGTATCTTTACAGCGCACAAAGGAGTACAGAAGGTATCTCTACAGCGCACAAAGGAGTACAGAAGGTATCTCTACAGCGCACAAAGGAGTACAGGAAATATCTTTGGAACGTACAAAGGAGTACACGAGGTATCTCTACAGCGTACAAAGGAGTACAGAAGGTATCTCTACAGCGCACAAAGGAGTACAGAAGGTATCTCTACAGCGCACAAAGGAGTACAGAAGGTATCTTTACAGCGCAAAAAGGAGTACAGAAGGTATCTCTACAGCGCACGAAGGAGTACAGAAGGTATCTCTACAGCGCACAAAGGAGTACAGAAGGTATCTCTACAGCGCAAAAAGGAGTACAGAAGGTATCTCTACAGCGCACAAAGGAGTACAGGAAATATCTCTACAACGTACAAAGGAGTACAGAAGGTATCTCTACAGCGCACAAAGGAGCACAGAAGGTATCTCTACAGCGCACAAAGAAGTACAGGAAATATCTCTAGAACGTACAAAGGAGTACAGAAGGTATCTCTACAGCGCACAAAGGAGTACAGAAGGTATCTCTAGAGCGCACAAAGGAGTACAGAAGGTATCTCTACAGCGCACAAAGGAGTACAGGAAATATCTCTAGAACGTACAAAGGAGTACACGAGGTATCTCTACAGCGTACAAAGGAGTACAGAAGGTATCTCTACAGCGCACAAAGGAGTACAGAAGGTATCTCTACAGCGCACAAAGGAGTACAGAAGGTATCTCTACAGCGCACAAAGGAGTACAGAAGGTATCTCTACAGCGCACAAAGGAGTACAGAAGGTATCTCTACAGCGCACAAAGGAGTACAGAAGGTATCTCTACAGCGCACAAAGGAGTACAGAAGGTATCTCTACAGCGCACAAAGGAGTACAGAAGGTATCTCTACAGCGCACAAAGGAGTACAGAAGGTATCTCTACAGCGCACAAAGGAGTACAGAAGGTATCTCTACAGCGCACAAAGGAGTACAGAAGGTATCTCTACAGCGCACAAAGGAGTACAGAAGGTATCTCTACAGCGCACAAAGGAGTACAGAAGGTACCTCTACAGCGCACAAAGGAGTACAGAAGGTATCTCTACAGCGCACAAAGGAGTACAGGAAATATCTCTAGAACGTACAAAGGAGTACACGAGGTATCTCTACAGCGTACAAAGGAGTACAGAAGGTATCTCTACAGCGCACAAAGGAGTACAGAAGGTATCTCTACAGCGCACAAAGAAGTACAGAAGGTATCTCTACAGCGCACAAAGGAGTACAGAAGGTATCTCTACAGCGCACAAAGGAGTACAGGAAATATCTCTAGAACGTACAAAGGAGTACACGAGGTATCTCTACAGCGTACAAAGGAGTACAGAAGGTATCTCTACAGCGCACAAAGGAGTACAGAAAGTATCTCTACAGCGCACAAAGGAGTTCAGAAGGTATCTCTACAGCGCACAAAGGAGTACAGAAGGTATCTCCACAGCGCACAAAGGAGTACAGGAAATAACTTTGGAACGTTCAAAGGAGTACACGAGGTATCTCTACAGCGTACAAAGGAGTACAGAAGGTATCTCTACAGCGCACAAAGGAGTACAGAAGGTATCTCTACAGCGCACAAAGGAGTACAGAAGGTATTTTTACAGCGCAAAAAGGAGTACAGAAGGTATCTCTACAGCGCACGAAGGAGTACAGAAGGTATCTCTACAGCGCACAAAGGAGTACAGAAGGTATCTCTACAGCGCAAAAAGGAGTACAGAAGGTATCTCTACAGCGCACAAAGGAGTACAGGAAATATCTCTACAACGTACAAAGGAGTACAGAAGGTATCTCTACAGCGCACAAAGGAGTACAGGAAATATCTCTAGAACGTACAAAGGAGTACACGAGGTATCTCTACAGCGTACAAAGGAGTACAGAAGGTATCTCTACAGCGCACAAAGGAGTACAGAAGGAATCTCTACAGCGCACAAAGGAGTACAGAAGGTATCTCTACAGCGCACAAAGGAGTACAGAAGGTATCTCTTCAGCGCACAAAGGAGTACACGAGGTTTCTCTACAGCGCACAAAGGAGTACAGAAGGTATCTCTACAGCGCAAAAAGGAGTACAGAAGGTATCTCTACAGCGCACAAAGGAGTACAGGAAATATCTCTACAACGTACAAAGGAGTACAGAAGGTATCTCTACAGCGCACAAAGGAGTACAGGAAATATCTCTAGAACGTACAAAGGAGTACACGAGGTATCTCTACAGCGTACAAAGGAGTACAGAAGGTATCTCTACAGCGCACAAAGGAGTACAGAAGGTATCTCTACAGCGCACAAAGGAGTACAGAAGGTATCTCTACAGCGCACAAAGGAGTACAGAAGGTACCTCTACAGCGCACAAAGGAGTACAGAAGGTATCTCTACAGCGCACAAAGGAGTACAGGAAATATCTCTAGAACGTACAAAGGAGTACACGAGGTATCTCTACAGCGTACAAAGGAGTACAGAAGGTATCTCTACAGCGCACAAAGGAGTACAGAAGGTATCTCTACAGCGCACAAAGAAGTACAGAAGGTATCTCTACAGCGCACAAAGGAGTACAGAAGGTATCTCTACAGCGCACAAAGGAGTACAGGAAATATCTCTAGAACGTACAAAGGAGTACACGAGGTATCTCTACAGCGTACAAAGGAGTACAGAAGGTATCTCTACAGCGCACAAAGGAGTACAGAAAGTATCTCTACAGCGCACAAAGGAGTTCAGAAGGTATCTCTACAGCGCACAAAGGAGTACAGAAGGTATCTCCACAGCGCACAAAGGAGTACAGGAAATAACTTTGGAACGTTCAAAGGAGTACACGAGGTATCTCTACAGCGTACAAAGGAGTACAGAAGGTATCTCTACAGCGCACAAAGGAGTACAGAAGGTATCTCTACAGCGCACAAAGGAGTACAGAAGGTATTTTTACAGCGCAAAAAGGAGTACAGAAGGTATCTCTACAGCGCACGAAGGAGTACAGAAGGTATCTCTACAGCGCACAAAGGAGTACAGAAGGTATCTCTACAGCGCAAAAAGGAGTACAGAAGGTATCTCTACAGCGCACAAAGGAGTACAGGAAATATCTCTACAACGTACAAAGGAGTACAGAAGGTATCTCTACAGCGCACAAAGGAGTACAGGAAATATCTCTAGAACGTACAAAGGAGTACACGAGGTATCTCTACAGCGTACAAAGGAGTACAGAAGGTATCTCTACAGCGCACAAAGGAGTACAGAAGGAATCTCTACAGCGCACAAAGGAGTACAGAAGGTATCTCTACAGCGCACAAAGGAGTACAGAAGGTATCTCTTCAGCGCACAAAGGAGTACACGAGGTTTCTCTACAGCGCACAAAGGAGTACAGAAGGTATCTCTACAGCGCAAAAAGGAGTACAGAAGGTATCTCTACAGCGCACAAAGGAGTACAGGAAATATCTCTACAACGTACAAAGGAGTACAGAAGGTATCTCTACAGCGCACAAAGGAGTACAGGAAATATCTCTAGAACGTACAAAGGAGTACACGAGGTATCTCTACAGCGTACAAAGGAGTACAGAAGGTATCTCTACAGCGCACAAAGGAGTACAGAAGGAATCTCTACAGCGCACAAAGGAGTACAGAAGGTATCTCTACAGCGCACAAAGGAGTACAGGAAATATCTCTAGAACGTACAAAGGAGTACACGAGGTATCTCTACAGCGTACAAAGGAGTACACAAGGTATCTCTACAGCGCACAAAGGAGTACAGAAGGTATCTCTACAGCGCACAAAGGAGTACAGGAAATATCTCTAGAACGTACAAAGGAGTACAGAAGGTATCTCTACAGCGCACAAAGGAGTACAGAAGATATCTCTACAGCGCACAAATGAGTACAGAAGGTATCTCTACAGCGCACAAAGGAGTACAGAAGGTATCTCTACAGCGCACGAAGGAGTACAGAAGGTATCTCTACAGCGCACAAAGGAGTACAGAAGGTATCTCTACAGCGCAAAAAGGAGTACAGAAGGTATCTCTACAGCGCACAAAGGAGTACAGGAAATATCTCTACAACGTACAAAGGAGTACAGAAGGTATCTCTACAGCGCACAAAGGAGTACAGGAAATATCTCTAGAACGTACAAAGGAGTACACGAGGTATCTCTACAGCGTACAAAGGAGTACAGAAGGTATCTCTACAGCGCACAAAGGAGTACAGAAGGAATCTCTACAGCGCACAAAGGAGTACAGAAGGTATCTCTACAGCGCACAAAGGAGTACAGAAGGTATCTCTTCAGCGCACAAAGGAGTACACGAGGTTTCTCTACAGCGCACAAAGGAGTACAGAAGGTATCTCTACAGCGCAAAAAGGAGTACAGAAGGTATCTCTACAGCGCACAAAGGAGTACAGGAAATATCTCTACAACGTACAAAGGAGTACAGAAGGTATCTCTACAGCGCACAAAGGAGTACAGGAAATATCTCTAGAACGTACAAAGGAGTACACGAGGTATCTCTACAGCGTACAAAGGAGTACAGAAGGTATCTCTACAGCGCACAAAGGAGTACAGAAGGAATCTCTACAGCGCACAAAGGAGTACAGAAGGTATCTCTACAGCGCACAAAGGAGTACAGGAAATATCTCTAGAACGTACAAAGGAGTACACGAGGTATCTCTACAGCGTACAAAGGAGTACACAAGGTATCTCTACAGCGCACAAAGGAGTACAGAAGGTATCTCTACAGCGCACAAAGGAGTACAGGAAATATCTCTAGAACGTACAAAGGAGTACACGAGGTATCTCTACAGCGTACAAAGGAGTACAGAAGTTATCTCTACAGCGCACAAAGGAGTACAGAAGGTATCTCTACAGCGCACAAAGAAGTACAGGAAATATCTCTAGAACATACAAAGGAGTACAGAAGGTATCTCTACAGCGCACAAAGGAGTACAGAAGGTATCTCTACAGCGCACAAAGGAGTACAGAAGGTATCTCTACAGCGCACAAAGAAGTACAGAAGGTATCTCTACAGCGCACAAAGGAGTACAGGAAATATCTCTAGAACGTACAAAGGAGTACACGAGGTATCTCTACAGCGTACAAAGGAGTACAGAAGGTATCTCTACAGCGCACAAAGGAGTACAGGAAATATCTCTAGAACGTACAAAGGAGTACACGAGGTATCTCTACAGCGTACAAAGGAGTACAGAAGGTATCTCTACAGCGCACAAAGGAGTACATAAGGTATCTCTACAGAGCACAAAGGAGTACAGAAGGTATCTCTACAGCGCACAAAGGAGTACAGAAGGTATCTCTACAGCGCACAAAGGAGTACATGAAATATCTCTAGAACGTACAAAGGAGTACACGAGGTATCTCTACAGCGTACAAAGGAGTACAGAAGGTATCTCTACAGCGCACAAAGGAGTACAGAAGGTATCTCTACAGCGCACAAAGGAGTACAGAAGGTATCTCTACAGCGCACAAAGGAGTACAGAAGGTATCTCTACAGCGCACAAAGGAGTACAGAAGGTATCTCTACAGCGCACAAAGGAGTACAGAAGGTATCTCTACAGCGCACAAAGGAGTACAGAAGGTATCTCTACAGCGCACAAAGGAGTACAGAAGGTATCTCTACAGCGCACAAAGGAGTACAGAAGGTATCTCTACAGCGCACAAAGGAGTTCAGAAGGTATCTCTACAGCGCACAAAGGAGTACAGAAGGTATCTCTACAGCGCACAAAGGAGTACAGGAAATATCTTTGGAACGTACAAAGGAGTACACGAGGTATCTCTACAGCGTACAAAGGAGTACAGAAGGTATCTCTACAGCGCACAAAGGAGTACAGAAGGTATCTCTACAGCGCACAAAGGAGTACAGAAGGTATCTTTACAGCGCAAAAAGGAGTACAGAAGGTATCTCTACAGCGCACGAAGGAGTACAGAAGGTATCTCTACAGCGCACAAAGGAGTACAGAAGGTATCTCTACAGCGCAAAAAGGAGTACAGAAGGTATCTCTACAGCGCACAAAGGAGTACAGGAAATATCTCTACAACGTACAAAAGAGTACAGAAGGTATCTCTACAGCGCACAAAGGAGTACAGAAGGTATCTCTACAGCGCACAAAGAAGTACAGGAAATATCTCTAGAACGTACAAAGGAGTACAGAAGGTATCTCTACAGCGCACAAAGGAGTACAGAAGGTATCTCTACAGCGCACAAAGGAGTACAGAAGGTATCTCTACAGCGCACAAAGGAGTACAGGAAATATCTCTAGAACGTACAAAGGAGTACACGAGGTATCTCTACAGCGTACAAAGGAGTACAGAAGGTATCTCTACAGCGCACAAAGGAGTACAGAAGGTATCTCTACAGCGCACAAAGGAGTACAGAAGGTATCTCTACAGCGCACAAAGGAGTACAGAAGGTATCTCTACAGCGCACAAAGGAGTACAGAAGGTATCTCTACAGCGCACAAAGGAGTACAGAAGGTATCTCTACAGCGCACAAAGGAGTACAGAAGGTATCTCTACAGCGCACAAAGGAGTACAGAAGGTATCTCTACAGCGCACAAAGGAGTACAGAAGGTATCTCTACAGCGCACAAAGGAGTACAGAAGGTATCTCTACAGCGCACAAAGGAGTACAGAAGGTATCTCTACAGTGCTCAAAGGAGTACAGAAGGTATCTCTACAGCGTACAAAGAAGTACAGAAGGTATCTCTACAGCGCACAAAGGAGTAGAGAAGGTATCTCTACAGCGCACAAAGGAGTACAGGAAATATCTCTAGAACGTACAAAGGAGTACACGAGGTATCTCTACAGCGTACAAAGGAGTACAGAAGGTATCTCTACAGCGCACAAAGGAGTACAGAAGGTATCTCTACAGCGCACAAAGGAGTACAGAAGGTATCTCTACAGCGCACAAAGGAGTACAGAAGGTATCTCTACAGCGCACAAAGGAGTACAGGAAATATCTCTACAGCGCACAAAGGAGTAGAGAAGGTATCTCTACAGCGCACAAAGGAGTACAGGAAATATCTCTAGAACGTACAAAGGAGTACAGAAGGTATCTCTACAGCGCACAAAGGAGTACAGAAGGTATCTCTACAGCGCACAAAGGAGTACAGGAAATATCTCTAGAACGTACAAAGGAGTACACGAGGTATCTCTACAGCGTACAAAGGAGTACAGAAGGTATCTCTACAGCGCACAAAGGAGTACAGAAAGTATCTCTACAGCGCACAAAGGAGTTCAGAAGGTATCTCTACAGCGCACAAAGGAGTACAGAAGGTATCTCTACAGCGCACAAAGGAGTACAGGAAATATCTTTGGAACGTACAAAGGAGTACACGAGGTATCTCTACAGCGTACAAAGGAGTACAGAAGGTATCTCTACAGCGCACAAAGGAGTACAGAAGGTATCTCTACAGCGCACAAAGGAGTACAGAAGGTATCTTTACAGCGCAAAAAGGAGTACAGAAGGTATCTCTACAGCGCACGAAGGAGTACAGAAGGTATCTCTACAGCGCACAAAGGAGTACAGAAGGTATCTCTACAGCGCAAAAAGGAGTACAGAAGGTATCTCTACAGCGCACAAAGGAGTACAGGAAATATCTCTACAACGTACAAAGGAGTACAGAAGGTATCTCTACAGCGCACAAAGGAGTACAGGAAATATCTCTAGAACGTACAAAGGAGTACACGAGGTATCTCTACAGCGTACAAAGGAGTACAGAAGGTATCTCTACGGCGCACAAAGGAGTACAGAAGGAATCTCTACAGCGCACAAAGGAGTACAGAAGGTATCTCTACAGCGCACAAAGGAGTACAGAAGGTATCTCTTCAGCGCACAAAGGAGTACACGAGGTTTCTCTAAAGCGCACAAAGGAGTACACAAGGTATCTCTACAGCGCACAAAGGAGTACAGAAGGTATCTCTACAGCGCACAAAGGAGTTCAGGAAATATCTCTAGAACGTACAAAGGAGTACACGAGGTATCTCTACAGCGTACAAAGGAGTACAGAAGTTATCTCTACAGCGCACAAAGGAGTACAGAAGGTATCTCTACAGCGCACAAAGAAGTACAGGAAATATCTCTAGAACGTACAAAGGAGTACAGAAGGTATCTCTACAGCGCACAAAGGAGTACAGAAGGTATCTCTACAGCGCACAAAGGAGTACAGAAGGTATCTCTACAGCGCACAAAGAAGTACAGAAGGTATCTCTACAGCGCACAAAGGAGTACAGGAAATATCTCTAGAACGTACAAAGGAGTACACGAGGTATCTCTACAGCGTACAAAGGAGTACAGAAGGTATCTCTACAGCGCACAAAGGAGTACAGGAAATATCTCTAGAACGTACAAAGGAGTACACGAGGTATCTCTACAGCGTACAAAGGAGTACAGAAGGTATCTCTACAGCGCACAAAGGAGTACAGAAGGTATCTCTACAGCGCACAAAGGAGTACAGAAGGTATCTCTACAGCGCACAAAGGAGTACAGAAGGTATCTCTACAGCGCACAAAGGAGTACATGAAATATCTCTAGAACGTACAAAGGAGTACACGAGGTATCTCTACAGCGTACAAAGGAGTACAGAAGGTATCTCTACAGCGCACAAAGGAGTACAGAAGGTATCTCTACAGCGCACAAAGAAGTACAGAAGGTATCTCTACAGCGCACAAAGGAGTACAGAAGGTATCTCTACAGCGCACAAAGGAGTACAGAAGGTATCTCTACAGCGCACAAAGGAGTACAGAAGGTATCTCTACAGCGCACAAAGGAGTACAGAAGGTATCTCTACAGCGCACAAAGGAGTACAGAAGGTATCTCTACAGCGCACAAAGGAGTACAGAAGGTATCTCTACAGCGCACAAAGGAGTTCAGAAGGTATCTCTACAGCGCACAAAGGAGTACAGAAGGTATCTCTACAGCGCACAAAGGATTACAGAAGGTATCTCTACAGCGCACAAAGGAGTACAGAAGGTATCTCTACAGCGCACAAAGGAGTACAGAAGGTATCTCTACAGCGCACAAAGGAGTACAGGAAATATCTTTAGAACGTACAAAGGAGTACACGAGGTATCTCTACAGCGTACAAAGGAGTACAGAAGGTATCTCTACAGCGCACAAAGGAGTACAGAAGGTATCTCTACGGCGCACAAAGGAGTACAGGAAATATCTCTAGAACGTACAAAGGAGTACACGAGGTATCTCTACAGCGTACAAAGGAGTACAGAAGGTATCTCTACAGCGCACAAAGGAGTACAGAAGGTATCTCTACAGCTTACAAAGGAGTACAGAAGGTATCTCTACAGCGCACAAAGGAGTACAGAAGGTATCTCTACAGCGCACAAAGGAGTACATGAGGTATCTCTACAGCGCACCAAGGAGTACAGAAGGTATCTCTACAGCGCACAAAGGAGTACAGGAAATATCTCTAGAACGTACAAAGGAGTACACGAGGTATCTCTACAGCGTACAAAGGAGTACAGAAGGTATCTCTACAGCGCACAAAGGAGTACAGAAAGTATCTCTACAGCGCACAAAGGAGTTCAGAAGGTATCTCTACAGCGCACAAAGGAGTACAGAAGGTATCTCTACAGCGCACAAAGGAGTACAGGAAATATCTTTGGAACGTACAAAGGAGTACACGAGGTATCTCTACAGCGTACAAAGGAGTGCAGAAGGTATCTCTACAGCGCACAAAGGAGTACAGAAGGTATCTCTACAGCGCACAAAGGAGTACAGAAGGTATCTTTACAGCGCAAAAAGGAGTACAGAAGGTATCTCTACAGCGCACGAAGGAGTACAGAAGGTATCTCTACAGCGCACAAAGGAGTACATAAGGTATCTCTACAGCGCAAAAAGGAGTACAGAAGGTATCTCTACAGTGCACAAAGGAGTACAGGAAATATCTCTACAACGTACAAAGGAGTACAGAAGGTATCTCTACAGCGCACAAAGGAGTATAGGAAATATCTCTAGAACGAACAAAGGAGTACACGAGGTATCTCTACAGCGTACAAAGGAGTACAGAAGGTATCTCTACAGCGCACAAATGAGTACAGAAGGAATCTCTACAGCGCACAAAGAAGTACAGAAGGTATCTCTACAGCGCACAAAGGAGTACAGAAGGTATCTCTTCAGCGCACAAAGGAGTACACGAGGTATCTCTAAATCGCACAAAGGAGTACAGAAGGTATCTCTACAGCGCACAAAGGAATACAGAAGGTATCTCTACAGCGCACAAAGGAGTACAGGAAATATCTCTAGAACGTACAAAGGAGTACACGAGGTATCTCTACAGCGTACAAAGGAGTACAGAAGTTATCTCTACAGCGCACAAAGGAGTACAGAAGGTATCTCTACAGCGCACAAAGGAGTACAGGAAATATCTCTAGAACGTACAAAGGAGTACAGAAGGTATCTCTACAGCGCACAAAGGAGTACAGAAGGTATCTCTACAGCGCACAAAGGAGTACAGAAGGTATCTCTACAGCGCACAAAGGAGTACAGGAAATATCTCTAGAACGTACAAAGGAGTACACGAGGTATCTCTACAGCGTACAAAGGAGTACAGAAGGTATCTCTACAGCGCACAAAGGAGTACAGAAAATATCTCTACAGCGCACAAAGGAGTTCAGAAGGTATCTCTACAGCGCACAAAGGAGTACAGAAGGTATCTCTACAGCGCACAAAGGAGTACAGGAAATATCTTTGGAACGTACAAAGGAGTACACGAGGTATCTCTACAGCGTACAAAGGAGTACAGAAGGTATCTCTACAGCGCACAAAGGAGTACAGAAGGTATCTCTACAGCGCACAAAGGAGTACAGAAGGTATCTTTACAGCGCAAAAAGGAGTACAGAAGGTATCTCTACAGCGCACGAAGGAGTACAGAAGGTATCTCTACAGCGCACAAAGGAGTACAGAAGGTATCTCTACAGCGCAAAAAGGAGTACAGAAGGTATCTCTACAGCGCACAAAGGAGTACAGGAAATATCTCTACAACGTACAAAGGAGTACAGAAGGTATCTCTACAGCGCACAAAGGAGTACAGGAAATATCTCTAGAACGTACAAAGGAGTACACGAGGTATCTCTACAGCGTACAAAGGAGTACAGAAGGTATCTCTACAGCGCACAAAGGAGTACAGAAGGAATCTCTACAGCGCACAAAGGAGTACAGAAGGTATCTCTACAGCGCACAAAGGAGTACAGAAGGTATCTCTTCAGCGCACAAAGGAGTACACGAGGTTTCTCTAAAGCGCACAAAGGAGTACACAAGGTATCTCTACAGCGCACAAAGGAGTACAGAAGGTATCTCTACAGCGCACAAAGGAGTACAGGAAATATCTCTAGAACGTACAAAGGAGTACACGAGGTATCTCTACAGCGTACAAAGGAGTACAGAAGTTATCTCTACAGCGCACAAAGGAGTACAGAAGGTATCTCTACAGCGCACAAAGAAGTACAGGAAATATCTCTAGAACGTACAAAGGAGTACAGAAGGTATCTCTACAGCGCACAAAGGAGTACAGAAGGTATCTCTACAGCGCACAAAGGAGTACAGAAGGTATCTCTACAGCGCACAAAGAAGTACAGAAGGTATCTCTACAGCGCACAAAGGAGTACAGGAAATATCTCTAGAACGTACAAAGGAGTACACGAGGTATCTCTACAGCGTACAAAGGAGTACAGAAGGTATCTCTACAGCGCACAAAGGAGTACAGGAAATATCTCTAGAACGTACAAAGGAGTACACGAGGTATCTCTACAGCGTACAAAGGAGTACAGAAGGTATCTCTACAGCGCACAAAGGAGTACAGAAGGTATCTCTACAGCGCACAAAGGAGTACAGAAGGTATCTCTACAGCGCACAAAGGAGTACAGAAGGTATCTCTACAGCGCACAAAGGAGTACATGAAATATCTCTAGAACGTACAAAGGAGTACACGAGGTATCTCTACAGCGTTCAAAGGAGTACAGAAGGTATCTCTACAGCGCACAAAGGAGTACAGAAGGTATCTCTACAGCGCACAAAGGAGTACAGAAGGTATCTCTACAGCGCACAAAGGAGTACAGAAGGTATCTCTACAGCGCACAAAGGAGTACAGAAGGTATCTCTACAGCGCACAAAGGAGTACAGAAGGTATCTCTACAGCGCACAAAGGAGTACAGAAGGTATCTCTACAGCGCACAAAGGAGTACAGAAGGTATCTCTACAGCGCACAAAGGAGTACAGGAAATATCTTTAGAACGTACAAAGGAGTACACGAGGTATCTCTACAGCGTACAAAGGAGTACAGAAGGTATCTCTACAGCGCACAAAGGAGTACAGAAGGTATCTCTACGGCGCACAAAGGAGTACAGGAAATATCTCTAGAACGTACAAAGGAGTACACGTGGTATCTCTACAGCGTACAAAGGATTACAGAAGGTATCTCTACAGCGCACAAAGGAGTACAGAAGGTATCTCTACAGCGCACAAAGGAGTACAGAAGGTATCCCTACAGCGCACAAAGGAGTACAGAAGGTATCTCTACAGCGCAAAAAGGAGTACAGGAAATATCTCTAGAACGTACAAAGGAGTACACGAGGTATCTCTACAGCTTACAAAGGAGTACAGAAGGTATCTCTACAGCGCACAAAGGAGTACAGAAGGTATCTCTACAGCGCACAAAGGAGTACATGAGGTATCTCTACAGCGCACCAAGGAGTACAGAAGGTATCTCTACAGCGCACAAAGGAGTACAGGAAATATCTCTAGAACGTACAAAGGAGTACACGAGGTATCTCTACAGCGTACAAAGGAGTACAGAAGGTATCTCTACAGCGCACAAAGGAGTACAGAAGGTATCTCTACAGCGCACAAAGGAGTACAGAAGGTATCTCTACAGCGCACAAAGGAGTACAGAAGGTATCTCTACAGCGCACAAAGGAGTACAGGAAATATCTCTAGAACGTACAAAGGAGTACACGAGGTATCTCTACAGCGTACAAAGGAGTACAGAAGGTATCTCTACAGCGCACAAAGGAGTACAGAAGGTATCTCTACAGCGCACAAAGGAGTACAGAAGGTATCTCTACAGCGCACAAAGGAGTACAGAAGGTATCTTTACAGCGCAAAAAGGAGTACAGAAGGTATCTCTACAGCGCACGAAGGAGTACAGAAGGTATCTCTACAGCGCACAAAGGAGTACATAAGGTATCTCTACAGCGCAAAAAGGAGTACAGAAGGTATCTCTACAGTGCACAAAGGAGTACAGGAAATATCTCTACAACGTACAAAGGAGTACAGAAGGTATCTCTACAGCGCACAAAGGAGTACAGGAAATATCTCTAGAACGTACAAAGGAGTACACGAGGTATCTCTACAGCGTACAAAGGAGTACAGAAGGTATCTCTACAGCGCACAAAGGAGTACAGAAGGAATCTCTACAGCGCACAAAGAAGTACAGAAGGTATCTCTACAGCGCACAAAGGAGTACAGAAGGTATCTCTTCAGCGCACAAAGGAGTACACGAGGTATCTCTAAAGCGCACAAAGGAGTACAGAAGGTATCTCTACAGCGCACAAAGGAATACAGAAGGTATCTCTACAGCGCACAAAGGAGTACAGGAAATATCTCTAGAACGTACAAAGGAGTACACGAGGTATCTCTACAGCGTACAAAGGAGTACAGAAGTTATCTCTACAGCGCACAAAGGAGTACAGAAGGTATCTCTACAGCGCACAAAGGAGTACAGGAAATATCTCTAGAACGTACAAAGGAGTACAGAAGGTATCTCTACAGCGCACAAAGGAGTACAGAAGGTATCTCTACAGCGCACAAAGGAGTACAGAAGGTATCTCTACAGCGCACAAAGGAGTACAGGAAATATCTCTAGAACGTACAAAGGAGTACACGAGGTATCTCTACAGCGTACAAAGGAGTACAGAAGGTATCTCTACAGCGCACAAAGGAGTACAGAAGGTATCTCTACAGCGCACAAAGGAGTACAGAAGGTATCTCTACAGCGCACAAAGGAGTACAGAAGGTATCTCTACAGCGCACAAAGGAGTACAGGAAATATCTCTAGAACGTACAAAGGAGTACACGAGGTATCTCTGCAGCGTACAAAGGAGTACAGTAGGTATCTCTACAGCGCACAAAGGAGTACAGAAAGTATCTCTACAGCGCACAAAGGAGTTCAGAAGGTATCTCTACAGCGCACAAAGGAGTTCAGAAGGTATCTCTACAGCGCACAAAGGAGTACAGGAAATATCTTTGGAACGTACAAAGGAGTACACGAGGTATCTCTACAGCGTACAAAGGAGTACAGAAGGTATCTCTACAGCGCACAAAGGAGTACAGAAGGTATCTCTACAGCGCACAAAGGAGTACAGAAGGTATCTTTACAGCGCAAAAAGGAGTACAGAAGGTATCTCTACAGCGCACGAAGGAGTACAGAAGGTATCTCTACAGCGCACAAAGGAGTACATAAGGTATCTCTACAGCGCAAAAAGGAGTACAGAAGGTATCTCTACAGCGCACAAAGGAGTACAGGAAATATCTCTACAACGTACAAAGGAGTACAGAAGGTATCTCTACAGCGCACAAAGGAGTACAGGAAATATCTCTAGAACGTACAAAGGAGTACACGAGGTATCTCTACAGCGTACAAAGGAGTACAGAAGGTATCTCTACAGCGCACAAAGGAGTACAGAAGGAATCTCTACAGCGCACAAAGGAGTACAGAAGGTATCTCTACAGCGCACAAAGGAGTACAGAAGGTATCTCTTCAGCGCACAAAGGAGTACACGAGGTATCTCTAAAGCGCACAAAGGAGTACAGAAGGTATCTCTACAGCGCACAAAGGAATACAGAAGGTATCTCTACAGCGCACAAAGGAGTACAGGAAATATCTCTAGAACGTACAAAGGAGTACACGAGGTATCTCTACAGCGTACAAAGGAGTACAGAAGTTATCTCTACAGCGCACAAAGGAGTACAGAAGGTATCTCTACAGCGCACAAAGGAGTACAGGAAATATCTCTAGAACGTACAAATGAGTACAGAAGGTATCTCTACAGCGCACAAAGGAGTACAGAAGGTATCTCTACAGCGCACAAAGGAGTACAGAAGGTATCTCTACAGCGCACAAAGAAGTACAGAAGGTATCTCTACAGCGCACAAAGGAGTACAGGAAATATCTCTAGAACGTACAAAGGAGTACACGAGGTATCTCTACAGCGTACAAAGGAGTACAGAAGGTATCTCTACAGCGCACAAAGAAGTACAGAAGGTATCTCTACAGCGCACAAAGGAGTACAGGAAATATCTTTAGAACGTACAAAGGAGTACACGAGGTATCTCTACAGCGTACAAAGGAGTACAGAAGGTATCTCAACAGCGCACAAAGGAGTACAGGAAATATCTCTAGAACGTACAAAGGAGTACACGAGGTATCTCTACAGCGTACAAAGGAGTACAGAAGGTATCTCTACAGCGCACAAAGGATAACAGAAGGTATCTCTACAGCGCACAAAGGAGTACAGAAGGTATCTCAACAGCGCACAAAGGAGTACAGAAGGTATCTCTACAGCGCACAAAGGAGTACATGAAATATCTCTAGAACGTACAAAGGAGTACACGAGGTATCTCTACAGCGTACAAAGGAGTACAGAAGGTATCTCTACAGCGCACAAAGGAGTACAGAAGGTATCTCTACAGCGCACAAAGGAGTACAGAAGGTATCTCTACAGCGCACAAAGGAGTACAGAAGGTATCTCTACAGCGCACAAAGGAGTACAGAAGGTATCTCTACAGCGCACAAAGGAGTACAGAAGGTATCTCTACAGCGCACAAAGGAGTACAGAAGGTATCTCTACAGCGCACAAAGGAGTACAGAAGGTATCTCTACAGCGCACAAAGGAGTACAGAAGGTATCTCTACAGCGCACAAAGGAGTTCAGAAGGTATCTCTACAGCGCACAAAGGAGTACAGAAGGTATCTCTACAGCGCACAAAGGATTACAGAAGGTATCTCTACAGCGCACAAAGGAGTACAGAAGGTATCTCTACAGCGCACAAAGGAGTACAGAAGGTATCTCTACAGCGCACAAAGGAGTACAGGAAATATCTCTAGAACGTACAAAGGAGTACACGAGGTATCTCTACAGCGTACAAAGGAGTACAGAAGGTATCTCTACAGCGCACAAAGGAGTACAGAAGGTATCTCTACAGCGCACAAAGGAGTACAGGAAATATCTCTAGAACGTACAAAGGAGTACACGAGGTATCTCTACAGCGTACAAAGGAGTACAGAAGGTATCTCTACAGCGCACAAAGGAGTACAGAAGGTATCTCTACAGCGTACAAAGGAGTACGGAAGGTATCCCTACAGCGCACAAAGGAGTACAGAAGGTATCTCTACAGCGCACAAAGGAGTACAGGAAATATCTCTAGAACGTACAAAGGAGTACACGAGGTATCTCTACAGCTTACAAAGGAGTACAGAAGGTATCTCTACAGCGCACAAAGGAGTACAGAAGGTATCTCTACAGCGCACAAAGGAGTACACGAGGTATCTCTACAGCGCACAAAGGAGTACAGAAGGTATCTCTACAGCGCACAAAGGAGTACAGAAGGTATCTCTACAGCGCACAAAGGAGTACAGGAAATATCTCTAGAACGTACAAAAGAGTACACGAGGTATATCTACAGCGTACAAAGGAGTACAGAAGGTACCTCTACAGCGCACAAAGGAGTACAGAAGGTATCTCTACAGCGCACAAAGGAGTACAGAAGGTATCTCTACAGCGCACAAAGGAGTACAGAAGGTATCTCTACAGCGCAAAAAGGAGTACAGAAGGTATCTCTACAGCGCACAAAGGAGTACAGTAAATATCTCTAGAACGTACAAAGGAGTACACGAGGTATCTCTACAGCGTACAAAGGAGTACAGAAGGTATCTCTACAGCGCACAAAGGAGTACAGAAGGTATCTCTACAGCGCACAAAGGAGTACAGAAGGTATCTCTACAGCGCACAAAGGAGTACAGAAGGTATATCTACAGCGCACAAAGGAGTACAGAAGGTATCTCTACAGCGCACAAAGGAGTACAGGAAATATCTCTAGAACGTACAAAGGAGTACAGAAGGTATCTCTACAGCGCACAAAGGAGTACAGAAGGTATCTCTACAGCGCACAAAGGAGTACAGAAGGTATCTCTACAGCGCACAAAGGAGTACAGAAGGTATCTCTACAGCGCACAAAGGAGTTCAGGAAATATCTCTAGAACGTACAAAGGAGTACACGAGGTATCTCTACAGCGTACAAAGGAGTACAGAAGGTATCTCTACAGCGCACAAAGGAGTACAGGAAATATCTCTAGAACGTACAAAGGAGTACACGAGGTATCTCTACAGCATACAAAGGAGTACAGAAGGTATCTCTACAGCGCATAAAGGAGTACAGAAAGTATCTCTACAGCGCACAAAGGAGTACAGAAGGTATCTCTACAGCGCACAAAGGAGTACAGAAGGTATCTCTACAGAGCACAAAGGAGTACAGAAGGTATCTCTACAGCGCACAAAGGAGTACAGGAAATATCGCTAGAACGTACAAAGGAGTACACGAGGTATCTCTACAGCGTACAAAGGAGTACAGAAGGTATCTCTACAGCGCACAAAGGAGTACAGAAGGTATCTCTACAGCACACAAAGGAGTACAGGAAATTTCTCTAGAACGTACAAAGGAGTACACGAGGTATCTCTACAGCGTACAAAGGAGTACAGAAGGTATCTCTACAGCGCACAAAGGAGTACAGAAGGTATCTCTACAGCGCACAAAGGAGTTCAGAAGGTATTTCTACAGCGCACAAAGGAGTACAGAAGGTATCTCTACAGCGCACAAAGGAGTACAGAAGGTATCTCTACAGCGCACAAAGGAGTACAGGAAATATCTCTAGAACGTACAAAGGAGTACACGAGGTATCTCTACAGCGTACAAAGGAGTACAGAAGGTATCTCTACAGCGCACAAAGGAGTACAGAAGGTATCTCTACAGCGCACAAAGGAGTACAGAAGGTATCTCTACAGCGCACAAAGGAGTACAGAAGGTATCTCTACAGCGCACAAAGGAGTACAGAAGGTATCTCTACAGCGCACAAAGGAGTACAGGAGGTATCTCTACATCGCACGAAGGAGTACAGAAGGTATCTCTACAGCGCACAAAGGAGTACAGGAAATATCTCTAGAACGTACAAAGGAGTACACGAGGTATCTCTACAGCGCACAAAGGAGTACAGAAGGTATCTCTACAGCGCACAAAGGAGTACAGAAGGTATCTCTACAGCGCACAAAGGAGTACAGAAGGTATCTCTACAGCGCACAAAGGAGTACAGAAGGTATCTCTACAGCGCACAAAGGAGTACAGGAAATATCTCTAGAACGTACAAAGGAGTACACGAGGTATCTCTACAGCGTACAAAGGAGAACAGAAGGTATCTCTACAGCGCACAAAGGAGTACAGAAGGTATCTCTACAGCGCACAAAGGAGTACAGAAGGTATCTCTACAGCGCACAAAGGAGTACAGAAGGTATCTCTACAGCGCACAAAGGAGTACAGGAAATGTCTCTAGAACGTACAAAGGAGCACACGAGGTATCTCTACAGCGTACAAAGGAGTACAGAAGGTATCTCTACAGCGCACAAAGGAGTACAGAAAGTATCTCTACAGCGCACAAAGGAGTTCAGAAGGTATCTCTACAGCGCACAAAGGAGTACAGAAGGTATCTCTACAGCGCACAAAGGAGTACAGAAGGTATCTCTACAGCGCACAAAGGAGTACAGAAGGTATCTCTACAGCGCACAAAGGAGTACAGAAGGTATCTCTACAGCGCACAAAGGAGTACAGAAGGTATCTTTACAGCGCACAAAGGAGTACAGAAGGTATCTCTACAGCGCACAAAGGAGTACAGAAGGTATCTCTACAGCGCACAAAGGAGTACAGGAAATATCTTTGGAACGTACAAAGGAGTACACGAGGTATCTCTACAGCGTACAAAGGAGTACAGAAGGTATCTCTACAGCGCACAAAGGAGTACAGAAGGTATCTCTACAGCGCACAAAGGAGTACAGAAGGTATCTTTACAGCGCAAAAAGGAGTACAGAAGGTATCTCTACAGCGCACGAAGGAGTACAGAAGGTATCTCTACAGCGCACAAAGGAGTACAGAAGGTATCTCTACAGCGCAAAAAGGAGTACAGAAGGTATCTCTACAGCGCACAAAGGAGTACAGGAAATATCTCTACAACGTACAAAGGAGTACAGAAGGTATCTCTACAGCGCACAAAGGAGTACAGAAGGTATCTCTACAGCGCACAAAGAAGTACAGGAAATATCTCTAGAACGTACAAAGGAGTACAGAAGGTATCTCTACAGCGCACAAAGGAGTACAGAAGGTATCTCTACAGCGCACAAAGGAGTACAGAAGGTATCTCTACAGCGCACAAAGGAGTACAGGAAATATCTCTAGAACGTACAAAGGAGTACACGAGGTATCTCTACAGCGTACAAAGGAGTACAGAAGGTATCTCTACAGCGCACAAAGGAGTACAGAAGGTATCTCTACAGCGCACAAAGGAGTACAGAAGGTATCTCTACAGCGCACAAAGGAGTACAGAAGGTATCTCTACAGCGCACAAAGGAGTACAGAAGGTATCTCTACAGCGCACAAAGGAGTACAGAAGGTATCTCTACAGCGCACAAAGGAGTACAGAAGGTATCTCTACAGCGCACAAAGGAGTACAGAAGGTATCTCTACAGCGCACAAAGGAGTACAGAAGGTATCTCTACAGCGCACAAAGGAGTACAGAAGGTATCTCTACAGCGCACAAAGGAGTACAGAAGGTATCTCTACAGCGCACAAAGGAGTACAGAAGGTATCTCTACAGCGCACAAAGGAGTACAGAAGGTACCTCTACAGCGCACAAAGGAGTACAGAAGGTATCTCTACAGCGCACAAAGGAGTACAGGAAATATCTCTAGAACGTACAAAGGAGTACACGAGGTATCTCTACAGCGTACAAAGGAGTACAGAAGGTATTTCTACAGCGCACAAAGGAGTACAGAAGGTATCTCTACAGCGCACAAAGGAGTACAGAAGGTATCTCTACAGCGCACAAAGGAGTACAGAAGGTATCTCTACAGCGCACAAAGGAGTACAGGAAATATCTCTAGAACGTACAAAGGAGTACACGAGGTATCTCTACAGCGTACAAAGGAGTACAGAAGGTATCTCTACAGCGCACAAAGGAGTACAGAAAGTATCTCTACAGCGCACAAAGGAGTTCAGAAGG
The DNA here is from genome assembly GCA_030386875.1 of Morinoia aosen. Classification (NCBI taxonomy): domain Eukaryota; kingdom Metazoa; phylum Arthropoda; class Malacostraca; order Amphipoda; family Talitridae; genus Morinoia; species Morinoia aosen. Next base: position 54,973,583 of record CM059576.1, on the reverse strand, counting down.
TATCTCTACAGCGCACAAAGGAGTACAGAAGGTATCTCCACAGCGCACAAAGGAGTACAGGAAATAACTTTGGAACGTTCAAAGGAGTACACGAGGTATCTCTACAGCGTACAAAGGAGTACAGAAGGTATCTCTACAGCGCACAAAGGAGTACAGAAGGTATCTCTACAGCGCACAAAGGAGTACAGAAGGTATTTTTACAGCGCAAAAAGGAGTACAGAAGGTATCTCTACAGCGCACGAAGGAGTACAGAAGGTATCTCTACAGCGCACAAAGGAGTACAGAAGGTATCTCTACAGCGCAAAAAGGAGTACAGAAGGTATCTCTACAGCGCACAAAGGAGTACAGGAAATATCTCTACAACGTACAAAGGAGTACAGAAGGTATCTCTACAGCGCACAAAGGAGTACAGGAAATATCTCTAGAACGTACAAAGGAGTACACGAGGTATCTCTACAGCGTACAAAGGAGTACAGAAGGTATCTCTACAGCGCACAAAGGAGTACAGAAGGAATCTCTACAGCGCACAAAGGAGTACAGAAGGTATCTCTACAGCGCACAAAGGAGTACAGAAGGTATCTCTTCAGCGCACAAAGGAGTACACGAGGTTTCTCTAAAGCGCACAAAGGAGTACACAAGGTATCTCTACAGCGCACAAAGGAGTACAGAAGGTATCTCTACAGCGCACAAAGGAGTACAGGAAATATCTCTAGAACGTACAAAGGAGTACACGAGGTATCTCTACAGCGTACAAAGGAGTACAGAAGTTATCTCTACAGCGCACAAAGGAGTACAGAAGGTATCTCTACAGCGCACAAAGAAGTACAGGAAATATCTCTAGAACATACAAAGGAGTACAGAAGGTATCTCTACAGCGCACAAAGGAGTACAGAAGGTATCTCTACAGCGAACAAAGGAGTACAGAAGGTATCTCTACAGCGCACAAAGAAGTACAGAAGGTATCTCTACAGCGCACAAAGGAGTACAGGAAATATCTCTAGAACGTACAAAGGAGTACACGAGGTATCTCTACAGCGTACAAAGGAGTACAGAAGGTATCTCTACAGCGCACAAAGGAGTACAGGAAATATCTCTAGAACGTACAAAGGAGTACACGAGGTATCTCTACAGCGTACAAAGGAGTACAGAAGGTATCTCTACAGCGCACAAAGGAGTACATAAGGTATCTCTACAGAGCACAAAGGAGTACAGAAGGTATCTCTACAGCGCACAAAGGAGTACAGAAGGTATCTCTACAGCGCACAAAGGAGTACATGAAATATCTCTAGAACGTACAAAGGAGTACACGAGGTATCTCTACAGCGTACAAAGGAGTACAGAAGGTATCTCTACAGCGCACAAAGGAGTACAGAAGGTATCTCTACAGCGCACAAAGGAGTACAGAAGGTATCTCTACAGCGCACAAAGGAGTACAGAAGGTATCTCTACAGCGCACAAAGGAGTACAGAAGGTATCTCTACAGCGCACAAAGGAGTACAGAAGGTATCTCTACAGCGCACAAAGGAGTACAGAAGGTATCTCTACAGCGCACAAAGGAGTACAGAAGGTATCTCTACAGCGCACAAAGGAGTACAGAAGGTATCTCTACAGCGCACAAAGGAGTTCAGAAGGTATCTCTACAGCGCACAAAGGAGTACAGAAGGTATCTCTACAGCGCACAAAGGAGTACAGGAAATATCTTTGGAACGTACAAAGGAGTACACGAGGTATCTCTACAGCGTACAAAGGAGTACAGAAGGTATCTCTACAGCGCACAAAGGAGTACAGAAGGTATCTCTACAGCGCACAAAGGAGTACAGAAGGTATCTTTACAGCGCAAAAAGGAGTACAGAAGGTATCTCTACAGCGCACGAAGGAGTACAGAAGGTATCTCTACAGCGCACAAAGGAGTACAGAAGGTATCTCTACAGCGCAAAAAGGAGTACAGAAGGTATCTCTACAGCGCACAAAGGAGTACAGGAAATATCTCTACAACGTACAAAGGAGTACAGAAGGTATCTCTACAGCGCACAAAGGAGTACAGAAGGTATCTCTACAGCGCACAAAGAAGTACAGGAAATATCTCTAGAACGTACAAAGGAGTACAGAAGGTATCTCTACAGCGCACAAAGGAGTACAGAAGGTATCTCTACAGCGCACAAAGGAGTACAGAAGGTATCTCTACAGCGCACAAAGGAGTACAGGAAATATCTCTAGAACGTACAAAGGAGTACACGAGGTATCTCTACAGCGTACAAAGGAGTACAGAAGGTATCTCTACAGCGCACAAAGGAGTACAGAAGGTATCTCTACCGCGCACAAAGGAGTACAGAAGGTATCTCTACAGCGCACAAAGGAGTACAGAAGGTATCTCTACAGCGCACAAAGGAGTACAGAAGGTATCTCTACAGCGCACAAAGGAGTACAGAAGGTATCTCTACAGCGCACAAAGGAGTACAGAAGGTATCTCTACAGCGCACAAAGGAGTACAGAAGGTATCTCTACAGCGCACAAAGGAGTACAGAAGGTATCTCTACAGCGCACAAAGGAGTACAGAAGGTATCTCTACAGCGCACAAAGGAGTACAGAAGGTATCTCTACAGTGCTCAAAGGAGTACAGAAGGTATCTCTACAGCGTACAAAGAAGTACAGAAGGTATTTCTACAGCGCACAAAGGAGTAGAGAAGGTATCTCTACAGCGCACAAAGGAGTACAGGAAATATCTCTAGAACGTACAAAGGAGTACACGAGGTATCTCTACAGCGTACAAAGGAGTACAGAAGGTATCTCTACAGCGCACAAAGGAGTACAGAAGGTATCTCTACAGCGCACAAAGGAGTACAGAAGGTATCTCTACAGCGCACAAAGGAGTACAGAAGGTATCTCTACAGCGCACAAAGGAGTACAGGAAATATCTCTACAGCGCACAAAGGAGTAGAGAAGGTATCTCTACAGCGCACAAAGGAGTACAGGAAATATCTCTAGAACGTACAAAGGAGTACAGAAGGTATCTCTACAGCGCACAAAGGAGTACAGGAAATATCTCTAGAACGTACAAAGGAGTACACGAGGTATCTCTACAGCGTACAAAGGAGTACAGAAGGTATCTCTACAGCGCACAAAGGAGTACAGAAAGTATCTCTACAGCGCACAAAGGAGTTCAGAAGGTATCTCTACAGCGCACAAAGGAGTACAGAAGGTATCTCTACAGCGCACAAAGGAGTACAGGAAATATCTTTGGAACGTACAAAGGAGTACACGAGGTATCTCTACAGCGTACAAAGGAGTTCAGAAGGTATCTCTACAGCGCACAAAGGAGTACAGAAGGTATCTCTACAGCGCACAAAGGAGTACAGAAGGTATCTTTACAGCGCAAAAAGGAGTACAGAAGGTATCTCTACAGCGCACGAAGGAGTACAGAAGGTATCTCTACAGCGCAAAAAGGAGTACAGAAGGTATCTCTACAGCGCACAAAGGAGTACAGGAAATATCTCTACAACGTACAAAGGAGTACAGAAGGTATCTCTACAGCGCACAAAGGAGTACAGGAAATATCTTTGGAACGTACAAAGGAGTACACGAGGTATCTCTACAGCGTACAAAGGAGTACAGAAGGTATCTCTACAGCGCAAAAAGGAGTACAGAAGGTATCTCTACAGCGCACAAAGGAGTACAGGAAATATCTCTACAACGTACAAAGGAGTACAGAAGGTATCTCTACAGCGCACAAAGGAGTACAGGAAATATCTCTAGAACGTACAAAGGAGTACACGAGGTATCTCTACAGCGTACAAAGGAGTACAGAAGGTATCTCTACGGCGCACAAAGGAGTACAGAAGGAATCTCTACAGCGCACAAAGGAGTACAGAAGGTATCTCTACAGCGCACAAAGGAGTACAGAAGGTATCTCTTCAGCGCACAAAGGAGTACACGAGGTTTCTCTAAAGCGCACAAAGGAGTACACAAGGTATCTCTACAGCGCACAAAGGAGTACAGAAGGTATCTCTACAGCGCACAAAGGAGTACAGGAAATATCTCTAGAACGTACAAAGGAGTACACGAGGTATCTCTACAGCGTACAAAGGAGTACAGAAGTTATCTCTACAGCGCACAAAGGAGTACAGAAGGTATCTCTACAGCGCACAAAGAAGTACAGGAAATATCTCTAGAACGTACAAAGGAGTACAGAAGGTATCTCTACAGCGCACAAAGGAGTACAGAAGGTATCTCTACAGCGCACAAAGGAGTACAGAAGGTATCTCTACAGCGCACAAAGAAGTACAGAAGGTATCTCTACAGCGCACAAAGGAGTACAGGAAATATCTCTAGAACGTACAAAGGAGTACACGAGGTATCTCTACAGCGTACAAAGGAGTACAGAGGGTATCTCTACAGCGCACAAAGGAGTACAGGAAATATCTCTAGAACGTACAAAGGAGTACACGAGGTATCTCTACAGCGTACAAAGGAGTACAGAAGGTATCTCTACAGCGCACAAAGGAGTACAGAAGGTATCTCTACAGCGCACAAAGGAGTACAGAAGGTATCTCTACAGCGCACAAAGGAGTACAGAAGGTATCTCTACAGCGCACAAAGGAGTACATGAAATATCTCTAGAACGTTCAAAGGAGTACACGAGGTATCTCTACAGCGTACAAAGGAGTACAGAAGGTATCTCTACAGCGCACAAAGGAGTACAGAAGGTATCTCTACAGCGCACAAAGGAGTACAGAAGGTATCTCTACAGCGCACAAAGGAGTACAGAAGGTATCTCTACAGCGCACAAAGGAGTACAGAAGGTATCTCTACAGCGCACAAAGGAGTACAGAAGGTATCTCTACAGCGCACAAAGGAGTACAGAAGGTATCTCTACAGCGCACAAAGGAGTACAGAAGGTATCTCTACAGCGCACAAAGGAGTACAGAAGGTATCTCTACAGCGCACAAAGGAGTTCAGAAGGTATCTCTACAGCGCACAAAGGAGTACAGAAGGTATCTCTACAGCGCACAAAGGATTACAGAAGGTATCTCTACAGCGCACAAAGGAGTACAGAAGGTATCTCTACAGCGCACAAAGGAGTACAGAAGGTATCTCTACAGCGCACAAAGGAGTACAGGAAATATCTTTAGAACGTACAAAGGAGTACACGAGGTATCTCTACAGCGTACAAAGGAGTACAGAAGGTATCTCTACAGCGCACAAAGGAGTACAGAAGGTATCTCTACGGCGCACAAAGGAGTACAGGAAATATCTCTAGAACGTACAAAGGAGTACACGAGGTATCTCTACAGCGTACAAAGGAGTACAGAAGGTATCTCTACAGCGCACAAAGGAGTACAGAAGGTATCTCTACAGCGCACAAAGGAGTACAGAAGGTATCCCTACAGCGCACAAAGGAGTACAGAAAGTATCTCTACAGCGCAAAAAGGAGTACAGGAAATATCTCTAGAACGTACAAAGGAGTACACGAGGTATCTCTACAGCTTACAAAGGAGTACAGAAGGTATCTCTACAGCGCACAAAGGAGTACAGAAGGTATCTCTACAGCGCACAAAGGAGTACATGAGGTATCTCTACAGCGCACCAAGGAGTACAGAAGGTATCTCTACAGCGCACAAAGGAGTACAGGAAATATCTCTAGAACGTACAAAGGAGTACACGAGGTATCTCTACAGCGTACAAAGGAGTACAGAAGGTATCTCTACAGCGCACAAAGGAGTACAGAAGGTATCTCTACAGCGCACAAAGGAGTACAGAAGGTATCTCTACAGCGCACAAAGGAGTACAGAAGGTATCTCTACAGCGCACAAAGGAGTACAGGAAATATCTCTAGAACGTACAAAGGAGTACACGAGGTATCTCTACAGCGTACAAAGGAGTACAGAAGGTATCTCTACAGCGCACAAAGGAGTACAGAAGGTATCTCTACAGCGCACAAAGGAGTACAGAAGGTATCTCTACAGCGCACAAAGGAGTACAGAAGGTATCTCTACAGCGCACAAAGGAGTACAGGAAATATCTCTAGAACGTACAAAGGAGTACACGAGGTATCTCTGCAGCGTACAAAGGAGTACAGAAGGTATCTCTACAGCGCACAAAGGAGTACAGAAAGTATCTCTACAGCGCACAAAGGAGTTCAGAAGGTATCTCTACAGCGCACAAAGGAGTACAGAAGGTATCTCTACAGCGCACAAAGGAGTACAGGAAATATCTTTGGAACGTACAAAGGAGTACACGAGGTATCTCTACAGCGTACAAAGGAGTGCAGAAGGTATCTCTACAGCGCACAAAGGAGTACAGAAGGTATCTCTACAGCGCACAAAGGAGTACAGAAGGTATCTTTACAGCGCAAAAAGGAGTACAGAAGGTATCTCTACAGCGCACGAAGGAGTACAGAAGGTATCTCTACAGCGCACAAAGGAGTACATAAGGTATCTCTACAGCGCAAAAAGGAGTACAGAAGGTATCTCTACAGTGCACAAAGGAGTACAGGAAATATCTCTACAACGTACAAAGGAGTACAGAAGGTATCTCTACAGCGCACAAAGGAGTACAGGAAATATCTCTAGAACGAACAAAGGAGTACACGAGGTATCTCTACAGCGTACAAAGGAGTACAGAAGGTATCTCTACAGCGCACAAAGGAGTACAGAAGGAATCTCTACAGCGCACAAAGAAGTACAGAAGGTATCTCTACAGCGCACAAAGGAGTACAGAAGGTATCTCTTCAGCGCACAAAGGAGTACACGAGGTATCTCTAAAGCGCACAAAGGAGTACAGAAGGTATCTCTACAGCGCACAAAGGAATACAGAAGGTATCTCTACAGCGCACAAAGGAGTACAGGAAATATCTCTAGAACGTACAAAGGAGTACACGAGGTATCTCTACAGCGTACAAAGGAGTACAGAAGTTATCTCTACAGCGCACAAAGGAGTACAGAAGGTATCTCTACAGCGCACAAAGGAGTACAGGAAATATCTCTAGAACGTACAAAGGAGTACAGAAGGTATCTCTACAGCGCACAAAGGAGTACAGAAGGTATCTCTACAGCGCACAAAGGAGTACAGAAGGTATCTCTACAGCGCACAAAGGAGTACAGGAAATATCTCTAGAACGTACAAAGGAGTACACGAGGTATCTCTACAGCGTACAAAGGAGTACAGAAGGTATCTCTACAGCGCACAAAGGAGTACAGAAATTATCTCTACAGCGCACAAAGGAGTTCAGAAGGTATCTCTACAGCGCACAAAGGAGTACAGAAGGTATCTCTACAGCGCACAAAGGAGTACAGGAAATATCTTTGGAACGTACAAAGGAGTACACGAGGTATCTCTACAGCGTACAAAGGAGTACAGAAGGTATCTCTACAGCGCACAAAGGAGTACAGAAGGTATCTCTACAGCGCACAAAGGAGTACAGAAGGTATCTTTACAGCGCAAAAAGGAGTACAGAAGGTATCTCTACAGCGCACGAAGGAGTACAGAAGGTATCTCTACAGCGCACAAAGGAGTACAGAAGGTATCTCTACAGCGCAAAAAGGAGTACAGAAGGTATCTCTACAGCGCACAAAGGAGTACAGGAAATATCTCTACAACGTACAAAGGAGTACAGAAGGTATCTCTACAGCGCACAAAGGAGTACAGGAAATATCTCTAGAACGTACAAAGGAGTACACGAGGTATCTCTACAGCGTACAAAGGAGTACAGAAGGTATCTCTACAGCGCACAAAGGAGTACAGAAGGAATCTCTACAGCGCACAAAGGAGTACAGAAGGTATCTCTACAGCGCACAAAGGAGTACAGAAGGTATCTCTTCAGCGCACAAAGGAGTACACGAGGTTTCTCTAAAGCGCACAAAGGAGTACACAAGGTATCTCTACAGCGCACAAAGGAGTACAGAAGGTATCTCTACAGCGCACAAAGGAGTACAGGAAATATCTCTAGAACGTACAAAGGAGTACACGAGGTATCTCTACAGCGTACAAAGGAGTACAGAAGTTATCTCTACAGCGCACAAAGGAGTACAGAAGGTATCTCTACAGCGCACAAAGAAGTACAGGAAATATCTCTAGAACGTACAAAGGAGTACAGAAGGTATCTCTACAGCGCACAAAGGAGTACAGAAGGTATCTCTACAGCGCACAAAGGAGTACAGAAGGTATCTCTACAGCGCACAAAGAAGTACAGAAGGTATCTCTACAGCGCACAAAGGAGTACAGGAAATATCTCTAGAACGTACAAAGGAGTACACGAGGTATCTCTACAGCGTACAAAGGAGTACAGAAGGTATCTCTACAGCGCACAAAGGAGTACAGGAAATATCTCTAGAACGTACAAAGGAGTACACGAGGTATCTCTACAGCGTACAAAGGAGTACAGAAGGTATCTCTACAGCGCACAAAGGAGTACAGAAGGTATCTCTACAGCGCACAAAGGAGTACAGAAGGTATCTCTACAGCGCACAAAGGAGTACAGAAGGTATCTCTACAGCGCACAAAGGAGTACATGAAATATCTCTAGAACGTACAAAGGAGTACACGAGGTATCTCTACAGCGTTCAAAGGAGTACAGAAGGTATCTCTACAGCGCACAAAGGAGTACAGAGGGTATCTCTACAGCGCACAAAGGAGTACAGAAGGTATCTCTACAGCGCACAAAGGAGTACAGAAGGTATCTCTACAGCGCACAAAGGAGTACAGAAGGTATCTCTACAGCGCACAAAGGAGTACAGAAGGTATCTCTACAGCGCACAAAGGAGTACAGAAGGTATCTCTACAGCGCACAAAGGAGTACAGAAGGTATCTCTACAGCGCACAAAGGAGTACAGAAGGTATCTCTACAGCGCACAAAGGAGTTCAGAAGGTATCTCTACAGCGCACAAAGGAGTACAGAAGGTATCTCTACAGCGCAAAAAGGATTACAGAAGGTATCTCTACAGCGCACAAAGGAGTACAGAAGGTATCTCTACAGCGCACAAAGGAGTACAGAAGGTATCTCTACAGCGCACAAAGGAGTACAGGAAATATCTTTAGAACGTACAAAGGAGTACACGAGGTATCTCTACAGCGTACAAAGGAGTACAGAAGGTATCTCTACAGCGCACAAAGGAGTACAGAAGGTATCTCTACGGCGCACAAAGGAGTACAGGAAATATCTCTAGAACGTACAAAGGAGTACACGAGGTATCTCTACAGCGTACAAAGGAGTACAGAAGGTATCTCTACAGCGCACAAAGGAGTACAGAAGGTATCTCTACAGCGCACAAAGGAGTACAGAAGGTATCCCTACAGCGCACAAAGGAGTACAGAAGGTATCTCTACAGCGCAAAAAGGAGTACAGGAAATATCTCTAGAACGTACAAAGGAGTACACGAGGTATCTCTACAGCTTACAAAGGAGTACAGAAGGTATCTCTACAGCGCACAAAGGAGTACAGAAGGTATCTCTACAGCGCACAAAGGAGTACATGAGGTATCTCTACAGCGCACCAAGGAGTACAGAAGGTATCTCTACAGCGCACAAAGGAGTACAGGAAATATCTCTAGAACGTACAAAGGAGTACACGAGGTATCTCTACAGCGTACAAAGGAGTACAGAAGGTATCTCTACAGCGCACAAAGGAGTACAGAAGGTATCTCTACAGCGCACAAAGGAGTACAGAAGGTATCTCTACAGCGCACAAAGGAGTACAGAAGGTATCTCTACAGCGCACAAAGGAGTACAGGAAATATCTCTAGAACGTACAAAGGAGTACACGAGGTATCTCTACAGCGTACAAAGGAGTACAGAAGGTATCTCTACAGCGCACAAAGGAGTACAGAAGGTATCTCTACAGCGCACAAAGGAGTACAGAAGGTATCTCTACAGCGCACAAAGGAGTACAGAAGGTATCTTTACAGCGCAAAAAGGAGTACAGAAGGTATCTCTACAGCGCACGAAGGAGTACAGAAGGTATCTCTACAGCGCACAAAGGAGTACATAAGGTATCTCTACAGCGCAAAAAGGAGTACAGAAGGTATCTCTACAGTGCACAAAGGAGTACAGGATATATCTCTACAACGTACAAAGGAGTACAGAAGGTATCTCTACAGCGCACAAAGGAGTACAGGAAATATCTCTAGAACGTACAAAGGAGTACACGAGGTATCTCTACAGCGTACAAAGGAGTACAGAAGGTATCTCTACAGCGCACAAAGGAGTACAGAAGGAATCTCTACAGCGCACAAAGAAGTACAGAAGGTATCTCTACAGCGCACAAAGGAGTACAGAAGGTATCTCTTCAGCGCACAAAGGAGTACACGAGGTATCTCTAAAGCGCACAAAGGAGTACAGATGGTATCTCTACAGCGCACAAAGGAATACAGAAGGTATCTCTACAGCGCACAAAGGAGTACAGGAAATATCTCTAGAACGTACAAAGGAGTACACGAGGTATCGCTACAGCGTACAAAGGAGTACAGAAGTTATCTCTACAGCGCACAAAGGAGTACAGAAGGTATCTCTACAGCGCACAAAGGAGTACAGGAAATATCTCTAGAACGTACAAAGGAGTACAGAAGGTATCTCTACAGCGCACAAAGGAGTACAGAAGGTATCTCTACAGCGCACAAAGGAGTACAGAAGGTATCTCTACAGCGCACAAAGGAGTACAGGAAATATCTCTAGAACGTACAAAGGAGTACACGAGGTATCTCTACAGCGTACAAAGGAGAACAGAAGGTATCTCTACAGCGCACAAAGGAGTACAGAAGGTATCTCTACAGCGCACAAAGGAGTACAGAAGGTATCTCTACAGCGCACAAAGGAGTACAGAAGGTATCTCTACAGCGCACAAAGGAGTACAGGAAATATCTCTAGAACGTACAAAGGAGTACACGAGGTATCTCTGCAGCGTACAAAGGAGTACAGTAGGTATCTCTACAGCGCACAAAGGAGTACAGAAAGTATCTCTACAGCGCACAAAGGAGTTCAGAAGGTATCTCTACAGCGCACAAAGGAGTTCAGAAGGTATCTCTACAGCGCACAAAGGAGTACAGGAAATATCTTTGGAACGTACAAAGGAGTACACGAGGTATCTCTACAGCGTACAAAGGAGTACAGAAGGTATCTCTACAGCGCACAAAGGAGTACAGAAGGTATCTCTACAGCGCACAAAGGAGTACAGAAGGTATCTTTACAGCGCAAAAAGGAGTACAGAAGGTATCTCTACAGCGCACGAAGGAGTACAGAAGGTATCTCTACAGCGCACAAAGGAGTACATAAGGTATCTCTACAGCGCAAAAAGGAGTACAGAAGGTATCTCTACAGCGCACAAAGGAGTACAGGAAATATCTCTACAACGTACAAAGGAGTACAGAAGGTATCTCTACAGCGCACAAAGGAGTACAGGAAATATCTCTAGAACGTACAAAGGAGTACACGAGGTATCTCTACAGCGTACAAAGGAGTACAGAAGGTATCTCTACAGCGCACAAAGGAGTACAGAAGGAATCTCTACAGCGCACAAAGGAGTACAGAAGGTATCTCTACAGCGCACAAAGGAGTACAGAAGGTATCTCTTCAGCGCACAAAGGAGTACACGAGGTATCTCTAAAGCGCACAAAGGAGTACAGAAGGTATCTCTACAGCGCACAAAGGAATACAGAAGGTATCTCTACAGCGCACAAAGGAGTACAGGAAATATCTCTAGAACGTACAAAGGAGTACACGAGGTATCTCTACAGCGTACAAAGGAGTACAGAAGTTATCTCTACAGCGCACAAAGGAGTACAGAAGGTATCTCTACAGCGCACAAAGGAGTACAGGAAATATCTCTAGAACGTACAAATGAGTACAGAAGGTATCTCTACAGCGCACAAAGGAGTACAGAAGGTATCTCTACAGCGCACAAAGGAGTACAGAAGGTATCTCTACAGCGCACAAAGAAGTACAGAAGGTATCTCTACAGCGCACAAAGGAGTACAGGAAATATCTCTAGAACGTACAAAGGAGTACACGAGGTATCTCTACAGCGTACAAAGGAGTACAGAAGGTATCTCTACAGCGCACAAAGAAGTACAGAAGGTATCTCTACAGCGCACAAAGGAGTACAGGAAATATCTTTAGAACGTACAAAGGAGTACACGAGGTATCTCTACAGCGTACAAAGGAGTACAGAAGGTATCTCAACAGCGCACAAAGGAGTACAGGAAATATCTCTAGAACGTACAAAGGAGTACACGAGGTATCTCTACAGCGTACAAAGGAGTACAGAAGGTATCTCTACAGCGCACAAAGGATAACAGAAGGTATCTCTACAGCGCACAAAGGAGTACAGAAGGTATCTCAACAGCGCACAAAGGAGTACAGAAGGTATCTCTACAGCGCACAAAGGAGTACATGAAATATCTCTAGAACGTACAAAGGAGTACACGAGGTATCTCTACAGCGTACAAAGGAGTACAGAAGATATCTCTACAGCGCACAAAGGAGTACAGAAGGTATCTCTACAGCGCACAAAGGAGTACAGAAGGTATCTCTACAGCGCACAAAGGAGTACAGAAGGTATCTCTACAGCGCACAAAGGAGTACAGAAGGTATCTCTACAGCGCACAAAGGAGTACAGAAGGTATCTCTACAGCGCACAAAGGAGTACAGAAGGTATCTCTACAGCGCACAAAGGAGTACAGAAGGTATCTCTACAGCGCACAAAGGAGTACAGAAGGTATCTCTACAGCGCACAAAGGAGTTCAGAAGGTATCTCTACAGCGCACAAAGGAGTACAGAAGGTATCTCTACAGCGCACAAAGGATTACAGAAGGTATCTCTACAGCGCACAAAGGAGTACAGAAGGTATCTCTACAGCGCACAAAGGAGTACAGAAGGTATCTCTACAGCGCACAAAGGAGTACAGGAAATATCTCTAGAACGTACAAAGGAGTACACGAGGTATCTCTACAGCGTACAAAGGAGTACAGAAGGTATCTCTACAGCGCACAAAGGAGTACAGAAGGTATCTCTACAGCGCACAAAGGAGTACAGGAAATATCTCTAGAACGTACAAAGGAGTACACGAGGTATCTCTACAGCGTACAAAGGAGTACAGAAGGTATCTCTACAGCGCACAAAGGAGTACAGAAGGTATCTCTACAGCGTACAAAGGAGTACGGAAGGTATCCCTACAGCGCACAAAGGAGTACAGAAGGTATCTCTACAGCGCACAAAGGAGTACAGGAAATATCTCTAGAACGTACAAAGGAGTACACGAGGTATCTCTACAGCTTACAAAGGAGTACAGAAGGTATCTCTACAGCGCACAAAGGAGTACAGAAGGTATCTCTACAGCGCACAAAGGAGTACACGAGGTATCTCTACAGCGCACAAAGGAGTACAGAAGGTATCTCTACAGCGCACAAAGGAGTACAGAAGGTATCTCTACAGCGCACAAAGGAGTACAGGAAATATCTCTAGAACGTACAAAAGAGTACACGAGGTATATCTACAGCGTACAAAGGAGTACAGAAGGTACCTCTACAGCGCACAAAGGAGTACAGAAGGTATCTCTACAGCGCACAAAGGAGTACAGAAGGTATCTCTACAGCGCACAAAGGAGTACAGAAGGTATCTCTACAGCGCAAAAAGGAGTACAGAAGGTATCTCTACAGCGCACAAAGGAGTACAGTAAATATCTCTAGAACGTACAAAGGAGTACACGAGGTATCTCTACAGCGTACAAAGGAGTACAGAAGGTATCTCTACAGCGCACAAAGGAGTACAGAAGGTATCTCTACAGCGCACAAAGGAGTACAGAAGGTATCTCTACAGCGCACAAAGGAGTACAGAAGGTATATCTACAGCGCACAAAGGAGTACAGAAGGTATCTCTACAGCGCACAAAGGAGTACAGGAAATATCTCTAGAACGTACAAAGGAGTACAGAAGGTATCTCTACAGCGCACAAAGGAGTACAGAAGGTATCTCTACAGCGCACAAAGGAGTACAGAAGGTATCTCTACAGCGCACAAAGGAGTACAGAAGGTATCTCTACAGCGCACAAAGGAGTACAGGAAATATCTCTAGAACGTACAAAGGAGTACACGAGGTATCTCTACAGCGTACAAAGGAGTACAGAAGGTATCTCTACAGCGCACAAAGGAGTACAGGAAATATCTCTAGAACGTACAAAGGAGTACACGAGGTATCTCTACAGCATACAAAGGAGTACAGAAGGTATCTCTACAGCGCATAAAGGAGTACAGAAAGTATCTCTACAGCGCACAAAGGAGTACAGAAGGTATCTCTACAGCGCACAAAGGAGTACAGAAGGTATCTCTACAGCGCACAAAGGAGTACAGAAGGTATCTCTACAGCGCACAAAGGAGTACAGGAAATATCGCTAGAACGTACAAAGGAGTACACGAGGTATCTCTACAGCGTACAAAGGAGTACAGAAGGTATCTCTACAGCGCACAAAGGAGTACAGAAGGTATCTCTACAGCACACAAAGGAGTACAGGAAATTTCTCTAGAACGTACAAAGGAGTACACGAGGTATCTCTACAGCGTACAAAGGAGTACAGAAGGTATCTCTACAGCGCACAAAGGAGTACAGAAGGTATCTCTACAGCGCACAAAGGAGTTCAGAAGGTATTTCTACAGCGCACAAAGGAGTACAGAAGGTATCTCTACAGCGCACAAAGGAGTACAGAAGGTATCTCTACAGCGCACAAAGGAGTACAGGAAATATCTCTAGAACGTACAAAGGAGTACACGAGGTATCTCTACAGCGTACAAAGGAGTACAGAAGGTATCTCTACAGCGCACAAAGGAGTACAGAAGGTATCTCTACAGCGCACAAAGGAGTACAGAAGGTATCTCTACAGCGCACAAAGGAGTACAGAAGGTATCTCTACAGCGCACAAAGGAGTACAGAAGGTATCTCTACAGCGCACAAAGGAGTACAGGAGGTATCTCTACAGCGCACGAAGGAGTACAGAAGGTATCTCTACAGCGCACAAAGGAGTACAGGAAATATCTCTAGAACGTACAAAGGAGTACACGAGGTATCTCTACAGCGCACAAAGGAGTACAGAAGGTATCTCTACAGCGCACAAAGGAGTACAGAAGGTATCTCTACAGCGCACAAAGGAGTACAGAAGGTATCTCTACAGCGCACAAAGGAGTACAGAAGGTATCTCTACAGCGCACAAAGGAGTACAGGAAATATCTCTAGAACGTACAAAGGAGTACACGAGGTATCTCTACAGCGTACAAAGGAGTACAGAAGGTATCTCTACAGCGCACAAAGGAGTACAGAAGGTATCTCTACAGCGCACAAAGGAGTACAGAAGGTATCTCTACAGCGCACAAAGGAGTACAGAAGGTATCTCTACAGCGCACAAAGGAGTACAGGAAATATCTCTAGAACGTACAAAGGAGCACACGAGGTATCTCTACAGCGTACAAAGGAGTACAGAAGGTATCTCTACAGCGCACAAAGGAGTACAGAAAGTATCTCTACAGCGCACAAAGGAGTTCAGAAGGTATCTCTACAGCGCACAAAGGAGTACAGAAGGTATCTCTACAGCGCACAAAGGAGTACAGGAAATATCTTTGGAACGTACAAAGGAGTACACGAGGTATCTCTACAGCGTACAAAGGAGTACAGAAGGTATCTCTACAGCGCACAAAGGAGTACAGAAGGTATCTCTACAGCGCACAAAGGAGTACAGAAGGTATCTTTACAGCGCAAAAAGGAGTACAGAAGGTATCTCTACAGCGCACGAAGGAGTACAGAAGGTATCTCTACAGCGCACAAAGGAGTACAGAAGGTATCTCTACAGCGCAAAAAGGAGTACAGAAGGTATCTCTACAGCGCACAAAAGAGTACAGGAAATATCTCTACAACGTACAAAGGAGTACAGAAGGTATCTCTACAGCGCACAAAGGAGTACAGGAAATATCTCTAGAACGTACAAAGGAGTACACGAGGTATCTCTACAGCGTACAAAGGAGTACAGAAGGTATCTCTACAGCGCACAAAGGAGTACAGAAGGTATCTCTACAGCGCACAAAGGAGTACAGAAGGTATCTCTACAGCGCACAAAGGAGTACAGGAAAAATCTCTAGAACGTACAAAGGAGTACACGAGGTATCTCTACAGCGTACAAAGGAGTACAGAAGGTATCTCTACAGCGCACAAAGGAGTACAGAAAGTATCTCTACAGCGCACAAAGGAGTACAGGAAATATCTCTAGAACGTACAAAGGAGTACACGAGGTATCTCTACAGCGTATAAAGGAGTACAGAAGGTATCTCTACAGCGCACAAAGGAGTACAGAAGGTATCTCTCCAGCGCACAAAGGAGTACAGAAGGTATCCCTACAGCGCACAAAGGAGTACAGAAGGTATCTCTACAGCGCACAAAAAGGTACAGGAAATATCTCTAGAACGTACAAAGGAGTACACGAGGTATCTCTACAGCTTACAAAGGAGTACAGAAGGTATCTCTACAGCGCACAAAGGAGTACAGAAGGTATCTCTACAGCGCACAAAGGAGTACACGAGGTATCTCTACAGCGCACAAAGGAGTACAGAAGGTATCTCTACAGCGCACAAAGGAGTACAAGAAATATCTCTAGAACGTACAAAGGAGTACACGAGGTATCTCTACAGCGTACAAAGGAGTACAGAAGGTATCTCTACAGCGCAAAAAGGAGTACAGAAGGTATCTCTACAGCGCACAAAGGAGTACAGAAGGTATCTCTACAGCGCACAAAGGAGTACAGAAGGTATCTCTACAGCGCACAAAGGAGTACAGGAAATATCTCTAGAACGTACAAAGGAGTACACGAGGTATCTCTACAGCGTACAAAGGAGTACAGAAGGTATCTCTACAGCGCACAAAGGAGTACAGAAGGTATCTCTACAGCGCACAAAGGAGTACAGAAGGTATCTCTACAGCGCACAAAGGAGTACAGAAGGTATCTCTACAGCGCACAAAGGAGTACAGGAAATATCTCTAGAACGTACAAAGGAGTACACGAGGTATCTCTACAGCGTACAAAGGAGTACAGAAGGTATCTCTACAGCGCACAAAGGAGTACAGAAAGTATCTCTACAGCGCACAAAGGAGTTCAGAAGGTATCTCTACAGCGCACAAAGGAGTACAGAAGGTATCTCTACAGCGCACAAAGGAGTACAGGAAATATCTTTGGAACGTACAAAGGAGTACACGAGGTATCTCTACAGCGTACAAAGGAGTACAGAAGGTATCTCTACAGCGCACAAAGGAGTACAGAAGGTATCTCTACAGCGCACAAAGGAGTACAGAAGGTATCTTTAAAGCGCAAAAAGGAGTACAGAAGGTATCTCTACAGCGCACGAAGGAGTACAGAAGGTATCTCTACAGCGCACAAAGGAGTACAGAAGGTATCTCTACAGCGCAAAAAGGAGTACAGAAGGTATCTCTACAGCGCACAAAGGAGTACAGGAAATATCTCTACAACGTACAAAGGAGTACAGAAGGTATCTCTACATTGCACAAAGGAGTACAGGAAATATCTCTAGAACGTACAAAGGAGTACAGAAGGTATCTCTACAGCGCACAAAGGAGTACAGAAGGTATCTCTACAGCGCACAAAGGAGTACAGAAGGTATCTCTACAGCGCACAAAGAAGTACAGAAGGTATCTCTACAGCGCACAAAGGAGTACAGGAAATATCTCTAGAACGTACAAAGGAGTACACGAGGTATCTCTACAGCGTACAAAGGAGTACAGAAGGTATCTCTACAGCGCACAAAGGAGTACAGGAAATATCTCTAGAACGTACAAAGGAGTACACGAGGTATCTCTACTGCGTACAAAGGAGTACAGAAGGTATCTCTACAGCGCACAAAGGAGTACAGAAGGTATCTCTACAGCGCACAAAGGAGTACAGAAGGTATCTCTACAGCGCACAAAGGAGTACAGAAGGTATCTCTACAGCGCACAAAGGAGTACATGAAATATCTCTAGAACGTACAAAGGAGTACACGAGGTATCTCTACAGCGTACAAAGGAGTACAGAAGGTATCTCTACAGCGCACAAAGGAGTACAGAAGGTATCTCTACAGCGCACAAAGGAGTACAGAAGGTATCTCTACAGCGCACAAAGGAGTACAGAAGGTATCTCTACAGCGCACAAAGGAGTACAGAAGGTATCTCTGCAGCGCACAAAGGAGTACAGAAGGTATCTCTACAGCGCACAAAGGAGTACAGAAGGTATCTCTACAGCGCACAAAGGAGTACAGAAGGTATCTCTACAGCGCACAAAGGAGTACAGAAGGTATCTCTACAGCGCACAAAGGAGTTCAGAAGGTATCTCTACAGCGCACAAAGGAGTACAGAAGGTATCTCTACAGCGCACAAAGGATTACAGAAGGTATCTCTACAGCGCACAAAGGAGTACAGAAGGTATCTCTACAGCGCACAAAGGAGTACAGAAGGTATCTCTACAGCGCACAAAGGAGTACAGGAAATATCTCTAGAACGTACAAAGGAGTACACGAGGTATCTCTACAGCGTACAAAGGAGTATAGAAGGTATCTCTACAGCGCACAAAGGAGTACAGAAGGTATCTCTACAGCGCACAAAGGAGTACAGGAAATATCTCTAGAACGTACAAAGGAGTACAGAAGGTATCTCTACAGCGCACAAAGGAGTACAGAAGGTGTCTCTACAGCGCACAAAGGAGTACAGAAGGTATCCCTACAGCGCACAAAGGAGTACAGAAGGTATCTCTACAGCGCACAAAGGAGTACAGGAAATATCTCTAGAACGTACAAAGGAGTACACGAGGTATCTCTACAGCTTACAAAGGAGTACAGAAGGTATCTCTACAGCGCACAAAGGAGTACAGAAGGTATCTCTACAGCGCACAAAGGAGTACACGAGGTATCTCTACAGCACACAAAGGAGTACAGAAGGTATCTCTACAGCGCACAAAGGAGTACAGAAGGTATCTCTACAGCGCACAAAGGAGTACAGGAAATATCTCTAGAACGTACAAAAGAGTACACGAGGTATCTCTACAGCGTACAAAGGAGAACAGAAGGTACCTCTACAGCGCACAAAGGAGTACAGAAGGTATCTCTACAGCGCACAAAGGAGTACAGAAGGTATCTCTACAGCGCACAAAGGAGTACAGAAGGTATCTCTACAGCGCAAAAAGGAGTACAGAAGGTATCTCTACAGCGCACAAAGGAGTACAGTAAATATCTCTAGAACGTACAAAGGAGTACACGAGGTATCTCTACAGCGTACAAAGGAGTACAGAAGGTATCTCTACAGCGCACAAAGGAGTACAGAAGGTATCTCTACAGCGCACAAAGGAGTAGAGAAGGTATCTCTACAGCGCACAAAGGAGTACAGAAGGTATCTCTACAGCGCACGAAGGAGTACAGAAGGTATCTCTACAGCGCACAAAGGAGTACAGGAAATATCTCTAGAACGTACAAAGGAGTACAGAAGGTATCTCTACAGCGCACAAAGGAGTACAGAAGGTATCTCTACAGCGCACAAAGGAGTACAGAAGGTATCTCTACAGCGCACAAGGGAGTACAGAAGGTATCTCTACAGCGCACAAAGGAGTACAGGAAATATCTCTAGAACGTACAAAGGAGTACACGAGGTATCTCTACAGCTTACAAAGGAGTACAGAAGGTATCTCTACAGCGCACAAAGGAGTACAGGAAATATCTCTAGAACGTACAAAGGAGTACACGAGGTATCTCTACAGCGTACAAAGGAGTACAGAAGGTATCTCTACAGCGCATAAAGGAGTACAGAAGGTATCTCTACAGCGCACAAAGGAGTACAGAAGGTATCTCTACAGCGCACAAAGGAGTACAGAAGGTATCTCTACAGCGCACAAAGGAGTACAGAAGGTATCTCTACAGCGCACAAAGGAGTACAGGAAATATCGCTAGAACGTACAAAGGAGTACACGAGGTATCTCTACAGCGTACAAAGGAGTACAGAAGGTATCTCTACAGCGCACAAAGGAGTACAGAAGGTATCTCTACAGCACACAAAGGAGTACAGGAAATTTCTCTAGAACGTACCAAGGAGTACACGAGGTATCTCTACAGCGTACAAAGGAGTACAGAAGGTATCTCTACAGCGCACAAAGGAGTACAAAAGGTATCTCTACAGCGCACAAAGGAGTTCAGAAGGTATCTCTACAGCGCACAAAGGAGTACAGAAGGTATCTCTACAGCGCACAAAGGAGTACAGAAGGTATCTCTACAGCGCACAAAGGAGTACGGGAAATATCTCTAGAACGTACAAAGGAGTACACGAGGTATCTCTACAGCGTACAAAGGAGTACAGAAGGTATCTCTACAGCGCACAAAGGAGTACAGAAGGTATCTCTACTGCGCACAAAGGAGTACAGAAGGTATCTCTACAGCGCACAAAGGAGTACAGAAGGTATCTCTACAGCGCACAAAGGAGTACAGAAGGTGTCTCTACAGCGCACAAAGGAGTACAGGAGGTATCTCTACAGCGCACAAAGGAGTACAGAAGCTATCTCTACAGCGCACAAAGGAGTACAGGAAATATCTCTAGAACGTACAAAGGAGTACACGAGGTATCTCTACAGCGCACAAAGGAGTACAGAAGGTATCTCTACAGCGCACAAAGGAGTACAGAAGGTATCTCTACAGCGCACCAAGGAGTACAGAAGGTATCTCTACAGCGCACAAAGGAGTACAGAAGGTATCTCTACAGCGCACAAAGGAGTACAGAAGGTATCTCTACAGCGCACAAAGGAGTACAGAAGGTATCTCTACAGCGCACAAAGGAGTACAGAAGCTATCTCTACAGCGCACAAAGGAGTACAGAAGGTATCTCTACAGCGCACAAAGGAGTACAGAAGGTATCTCTACAGCGCACAAAGGAGTACAGAAGGTATCTCTACAGCGCACAAAGGAGTACACGAGGTATCTCTACAGCGCACAAAGGAGTACAGAAGGTATCTCTACAGCGCACAAAGGAGTACAGGAAATATCTCTAGAACGTACAAAGGAGTACACGAGGTATCTCTACAGCGTACAAAGGAGTACAGAAGGTATCTCTACAGCGCACAAAGGAGTACAGAAGGTATCTCTACAGCGCACAAAGGAGTACAGAAGGTATCTCTACAGCGCACAAAGGAGTACAGGAAATATCTCTAGAACGTACAAAGGAGTACAGAAGGTATCTCTACAGCGCACAAAGGAGTACAGAAGGTATCTCTACAGCGCACAAAGGAGTACAGAAGGTATCTCTACAGCGCACAAGGGAGTACAGAAGGTATCTCTACAGCGCACAAAGGAGTACAGGAAATATCTCTAGAACGTACATAGGAGTACACGAGGTATCTCTACAGCTTACAAAGGAGTACAGAAGGTATCTCTACAGCGCACAAAGGAGTACAGGAAATATCTCTAGAACGTACAAAGGAGTACACGAGGTATCTCTACAGCGTACAAAGGAGTACAGAAGGTATCTCTACAGCGCATAAAGGAGTACAGAAGGTATCTCTACAGCGCACAAAGGAGTACAGAAGGTATCTCTACAGCGCACAAAGGAGTACAGAAGGTATCTCTACAGCGCACAAAGGAGTACAGAAGGTATCTCTATAGCGCACAAAGGAGTACAGGAAATATCGCTAGAACGTACAAAGGAGTACACGAGGTATCTCTACAGCGTACAAAGGAGTACAGAAGGTATCTCTACAGCGCACAAAGGAGTACAGAAGGTATCTCTACAGCACACAAAAGAGTACAGGAAATTTCTCTAGAACGTACCAAGGAGTACACGAGGTATCTCTACAGCGTACAAAGGAGTACAGAAGGTATCTCTACAGCGCACAAAGGAGTACAAAAGGTATCTCTACAGCGCACAAAGGAGTTCAGAAGGTATCTCTACAGCGCACAAAGGAGTACAGAAGGTATCTCTACAGCGCACAAAGGAGTACAGAAGGTATCTCTACAGCGCACAAAGGAGTACGGGAAATATCTCTAGAACGTACAAAGGAGTACACGAGGTATCTCTACAGCGTACAAAGGAGTACAGAAGGTATCTCTACAGCGCACAAAGGAGTACAGAAGGTATCTCTACTGCGCACAAAGGAGTACAGAAGGTATCTCTACAGCGCACAAAGGAGTACAGAAGGTATCTCTACAGCGCACAAAGGAGTACAGAAGGTGTCTCTACAGCGCACAAAGGAGTACAGGAGGTATCTCTACAGCGCACAAAGGAGTACAGAAGCTATCTCTACAGCGCACAAAGGAGTACAGGAAATATCTCTAGAACGTACAAAGGAGTACACGAGGTATCTCTACAGCGCACAAAGGAGTACAGAAGGTATCTCTACAGCGCACAAAGGAGTACAGAAGGTATCTCTACAGCGCACCAAGGAGTACAGAAGGTATCTCTACAGCGCACAAAGGAGTACAGAAGGTATCTCTACAGCGCACAAAGGAGTACAGAAGGTATCTCTACAGCGCACAAAGGAGTACAGAAGGTATCTCTACAGCGCACAAAGGAGTACAGAAGCTATCTCTACAGCGCACAAAGGAGTACAGAAGGTATCTCTACAGCGCACAAAGGAGTACAGAAGGTATCTCTACAGCGCACAAAGGAGTACAGAAGGTATCTCTACAGCGCACAAAGGAGTACACGAGGTATCTCTACAGCGCACAAAGGAGTACAGAAGGTATCTCTACAGCGCACAAAGGAGTACAGGAAATATCTCTAGAACGTACAAAGGAGTACACGAGGTATCTCTACAGCGTACAAAGGAGTACAGAAGGTATCTCTACAGCGCACAAAGGAGTACAGAAGGTATCTCTACAGCGCACAAAGGAGTACAGAAGGTATCTCTACAGCGCACAAAGGAGTACAGGAGGTATCTCTACAGCGCAAAAAGGAGTACAGGGAATATCTCTAGAGCGTACAAAGGAGTACACGAGGTATCTCTACAGCGTACAAAGGAGTACAGAAGGTATCTCTACAGCGCACAAAGAAGTACAGAAGGTATCTCTACAGCGCACAAAGGAGTACACGAGGTATCTCTACAGCGCACAAAGGAGTACAGATGGTATCTCTACAGCGCACATAGGAGTACAGAAGGTATCTCTACAGCGCACAAAGGAGTACAGGCAATATCTCTAGAACGTACAAAGGAGTACACGAGGTATCTCTACAGCGTACAAAGGAGTACAGAAGGTATCTCTACAGCGCACAAAGGAGTACAGAAGGTATCTCTACAGCGCACAAAGGAGTACAGAAGGTATCTCTACAGCGCACAAAGGAGTACAGAAGGTATCTCAACAGCGCACAAAGGAGTACAGAAGGTATCTCTACAGCGCACAAAGGAGTACAGGAAATATCTCTAGAACGTACAAAGGAGTACACGAGGTATCTCTACAGCGTACAAAGGAGTACAGAAGGTATCTCTACAGCGCACAAAGGAGTGCTGAAGGTATCTCTACAGCGCACAAAGGAGTACAGAAGGTATATCTACAGCGCACAAAGGAGTACAGAAGGTATCTCTACAGCGCACAAAGGAGTACATAAGGTATCTCTACAGCGCACAAAGGAGTACAGGAAATATCTCTAGAACGTACAAAGGAGTACATGAGGTATCTCTACAGCGTACAAAGGAGAACAGAAGGTATCTCTACAGCGCACAAAGGAGTACAGAAGGTATCTCTACAGCGCACAAAGGAGTACAGGAAATATCTCTAGAACGTACAAAGGAGTACACGAGGTATCTCTACAGCGCACAAAGGAGTACAGAAGGTATCTCTACAGCGCACAAAGGAGTACAGAAGGTATCTCTACAGCGCACAAAGGAGTACAGAAGTTATCTCTACAGCGCACAAAGGAGTACAGAAGGTATCTCTACAGCGCACAAAGGAGTACAGAAGGTATCTCTACAGCGCACAAAGGAGTACAAGAAATATCTCTAGAACGTACAAAGGAGTACACGAGGTATCTCTACAGCGTACAAAGGAGTACAGAAGGTATCTCTACAGCGCACAAAGGAGTACAGAAGGTATCTCTACAGCGCACAAAGGAGTACAGAAGGTATCTCTACAGCGCACAAAGGAGTACAGAAGGTATCTCTACAGCGCACAAAGGAGTACAGGAAATATCTCTAGAACGTACAAAGGAGTACACGAGGTATCTCTACAGCGTACAAAGGAGTACAGAAGGTATCTCTACAGCGCACAAAGGAGTACAGGAAATATCTCTAGAACGTACAAAGGAGTACACGAGGTATCTCTACAGCGTACAAAGGAGTACAGAAGGTATCTCTACAGCGCACAAAGGAGTACAGAAGGTATCTCTACAGCGCACAAAGGAGTACACGAGGTATCTCTACAGCGCACAAAGGAGTACAGAAGGTATCTCTACAGCGCACAAAGGAGTACAGAAGGTATCTCTACAGCGCACAAAGGAGTACAGGAAATATCTCAAGAACGTACAAAGGAGTACACGAGGTATCTCTACAGCGTACAAAGGAGTACAGAAGGTATCTCTACAGCGCACAAAGGAGTACAGGAAATATCTCTAGAACGTACAAAGGAGTACACGAGGTATCTCTACAGCGTACAAAGGAGTACAGAAGGTATCTCTACAGCGCACAAAGGAGTACAGAAGGTATCTCTACAGCGCACAAAGGAGTACAGAATGTATCTCTACAGCGCACAAAGGAGTACAGAAGGTATCTCTACAGCGCACAAAGGAGTACAGAAGGTATCTCTACAGCGCACAAAGGAGTACAGAAGGTATCTCTACAGCGCACAAAGGAGTACAGGAAATATCTCTAGAACGTACAAAGGAGTACACGAGATATCTCTAAAGCGTACAAAGGAGTACAGAAGGTATCTCTACAGCGCACAAAGGAGTACAGAAGGTATCTCTACAGCGCACAAAGGAGTACAGAAGGTATCTCTACAGCGCACAAAGGAATACAGAAGGTATCTTTACAGCGCACAAAGGAGTACAGAAGGTATCTCTACAGCGCACAAAGGAGTACAGAAGGTATCTCTACAGCGCACAAAGGAGTACAGAAGGTATCTCTACAGCGCACAAAGGAGTACACGAGGTATCTCTACAGCGCACAAAGGAGTACAGAAGGTATCTCTACAGCGCACAAAGGAGTACAGAAGGTATCTCTACAGCGCACAAAGGAGTACAGAAGGTATCTCTACTGCGCACAAAGGAGTACAGGAAATATCTCTAGAACGTACAAAGGAGTACACGAGGTACGAGGCCTGTCGAAAAAGTATCCGACCTTAATTTTTCCCGCGCAAAGTAGTGATTCTAAGGCGGCGCCACTGTGCACGGTGGAAGGAAGAATCTTAATGCGCATGCTTGACTTTTTTCACCGCATTCACTTGGGCCAGTCACTGGCTGGTGGTCGCCAGGTAAGGTGCTGTTCTAAGTGTTTGTCGGATTTAGTTTTCTTGCAAGATGACTGAACGAATTGAGCAAAGACACTGCATCAAATTTTGTCAAAAGCTTGGTGATTCTCAAATTGAAACAATTCGTAAGATTCAGCAGGTGTTTGGGGACAAAAAACAAACCCAGTTTGGGGACCCAGAAACAAAAAGACAGTCATCCCAATGGAAGCATCCCGAGTCTCCAAGGCCGAAGAAAGCGCGGCAGGTGCGAAGCAAAATCAAGGTGATGCTGACTGTTTTCTTTGATGTCCGTGGAATTGTGCATCACGAATACGCACCGGAAGGACAAACAGTGACAAAGGAGTACTATCAGGATGTTCTCCGGCGACTTCGTGATGCAGTTCGGCGCAAAAGACCAGACATGTGGACTGCGAACAACTGGCACTTGCATCACGACAACGCGCCCGCACATTCATCCCATTTGATCCGCAATTTCTTGGCCAAACATGGAATTACGACCGTTCGCCAACCTCCCTACTCTCCAGACCTGGCTCCTTGCGACTTCTGGTTGTTTCCAAAATTGAAGACACCACTGAAAGGATCCCGTTTTGAGAGTAGAGAAGAGATAATGCGGAACGCGACGACAGAGCTGAACACCATTCCAAAAGAAGACTTCCAGAGGTGTTTCCGGCAGTGGAAGGATCGGTGGGCTAAGTGTGTGGAAGCACAAGGAGCCTACTTTGAAGGGGATTAGGGTCCCAACCCCGTCAGGTTGTTGAAGCATTTTTTCTGGCCAAAGGTCGGATACTTTTTCGACAGGCCTCGTATCTCTACAGCCTACAAAGGAGTACAGAAGGTATCTCTACAGCGCACAAAGGAGTACAGAAGGTATCTCTACAGCGCAAAAAGGAGTACAGAAGGTATCTCTACAGCGCACAAAGGAGTACAGGAAATATCTCTACAACGTACAAAGGAGTACAGAAGGTATCTCTACAGCGCACAAAGGAGTACAGGAAATATCTCTAGAACGTACTAAGGAGTACACGAGGTATCTCTACAGCGTACAAAGGAGTACAGAAGGTATCTCTACAGCGCACAAAGGAGTACAGAAGGAATCTCTACAGCGCACAAAGGAGTACAGAAGGTATCTCTACAGCGCACAAAGGAGTACAGAAGGTATCTCTACAGCGCACAAAGGAGTACAGAAGGTATCTCTACAGCGCACAAAGGAGTACGGGAAATATCTCTAGAACGTACAAAGGAGTACACGAGGTATCTCTACAGCGTACAAAGGAGTACAGAAGGTATCTCTACAGCGCACAAAGGAGTACAGAAGGTATCTCTACTGCGCACAAAGGAGTACAGAAGGTATCTCTACAGCGCACAAAGGAGTACAGAAGGTATCTCTACAGCGCACAAAGGAGTACAGAAGGTGTCTCTACAGCGCACAAAGGAGTACAGGAGGTATCTCTACAGCGCACAAAGGAGTACAGAAGCTATCTCGACAGCGCACAAAGGAGTACAGGAAATATCTCTAGAACGTACAAAGGAGTACACGAGGTATCTCTACAGCGCACAAAGGAGTACAGAAGGTATCTCTACAGCGCACAAAGGAGTACAGAAGGTATCTCTACAGCGCATCAAGGAGTACAGAAGGTATCTCTACAGCGCACAAAGGAGTACAGAAGGTATCTCTACAGCGCACAAAGGAGTACAGAAGGTATCTCTACAGCGCACAAAGGAGTACAGAAGGTATCTCTACAGCGCACAAAGGAGTACAGAAGCTATCTCTACAGCGCACAAAGGAGTACAGAAGGTATCTCTACAGCGCACAAAGGAGTACAGAAGGTATCTCTACAGCGCACAAAGGAGTACAGAAGGTATCTCTACAGCGCACAAAGAAGTACACGAGGTATCTCTACAGCACACAAAGGAGTACAGAAGGTATCTCTACAGCGCACAAAGGAGTACAGGAAATATCTCTAGAACGTACAAAGGAGTACACGAGGTATCTCTACAGCGTACAAAGGAGTACAGAAGGAATCTCTACAGCGCACAAAGGAGTACAGAAGGTATCTCTACAGCGCACAAAGGAGTACAGAAGGTATCTCTACAGCGCACAAAGGAGTACAGAAGGTATCTCTACAGCGCAAAAAGGAGTACAGGGAATATCTCTAGAGCGTACAAAGGAGTACACGAGGTATCTCTACAGCGTACAAAGGAGTACAGAAGGTATCTCTACAGCGCACAAAGGAGTACAGAAGGTATCTCTACAGCGCACAAAGGAGAACACGAGGTACCTCTACAGCGCACAAAGGAGTACAGATGGTATCTCTACAGCGCACAAAGGAGTACAGAAGGTATCTCTACAGCGCACAAAGGAGTACAGGCAACATCTCTTGAACGTACAAAGGAGTACACGAGGTATCTCTACAGCGTACAAAGGAGTACAGAAGGTATCTCTACAGCGCACAAAGGAGTACAGAAGGTATCTCTACAGCGCACAAAGGAGTACAGAAGGTATCTCTACAGCGCACAAAGGAGTACAGAAGGTATCTCTACAGCGCACAAAGGAGTACAGAAGGTATCTCTACAGCGCACAAAGAAGTACAGGAAATATCTCTAGAACGTACAAAGGAGTACACGAGGTATCTCTACAGCGTACAAAGGAGTACAGAAGGTATCTCTACAGCGCACAAAGGAGTGCAGAAGGTATCTCTACAGCGCACAAAGGAGTAGAGAAGGTATATCAACAGCGCACAAAGGAGTACAGAAGGTATCTCTACAGCGCACAAAGGAGTACATAAGGTATCTCTACAGCGCACAAAGGAGTACAGGAAATATCTCTAGAACGTACAAAGGAGTACATGAGGTATCTCTACAGCGTACAAAGGAGAACAGAAGGTATCTCTACAGCGCACAAAGGAGTACAGAAGGTATCTCTTCAGCGCACAAAGGAGTACAGGAAATATCTCTAGAACGTACAAAGGAGTACACGAGGTATCTCTACAGCGCACAAAGGAGTACAGAAGGTATCTCTACAGCGCACAAAGGAGTACAGAAGGTATCTCTACAGCGCACAAAGGAGTACAGAAGTTATCTCTACAGCGCACAAAGGAGTACAGAAGGTATCTCTACAGCGCACAAAGGAGTACAGAAGGTATCTCTACAGCGCACAAAGAAGTACAGGAAATATCTCTAGAACGTACGAAGGAGTACACGAGGTATCTCTACAGCGTACAAAGGAGTACAGAAGGTATCTCTACAGCGCACAAAGGAGTACAGAAGGTATCTCTACAGCGCACAAAGGAGTACAGAAGGTATCTCTACAGCGCACAAAGGAGTACAGAAGGTATCTCTACAGCGCACAAAGGAGTACAGGAAATATCTCTAGAACGTACAAAGGAGTACACGAGGTATCTCTACAGCGTACAAAGGAGTACAGAAGGTATCTCTACAGCGCACAAAGGAGTACAGGAAATATCTCTAGAACGTACAAAGGAGTACACGAGGTATCTCTACAGCGTACAAAGGAGTACAGAAGGTATCTCTACAGCGTACAAAGGAGTACAGAAGGTATCTCTACAGCGCACAAAGGAGTACACGAGGTATCTCTACAGCGCACAAAGGAGTACAGAAGGTATCTCTACAGCGCACAAAGGAGTACAGAAGGTATCTCTACAGCGCACAAAGGAGTACAGAAGGTATCTCTACAGCGCACAAAGGAGTACAGGAAATATCTCTAGAACGTACAAAGGAGTACACGAGGTATCTCTACAGCCTACAAAGGAGTACAGAAGGTATCTCTACAGCGCACAAAGGAGTACAGAAGGTATCTCTACAGCGCAAAAAGGAGTACAGAAGGTATCTCTACAGCGCACAAAGGAGTACAGGAAATATCTCTACAACGTACAAAGGAGTACAGAAGGTATCTCTACAGCGCACAAAGGAGTACAGGAAATATCTCTAGAACGTACAAAGGAGTACAAGAGGTAGCTCTACAGCGTACAAAGGAGTACAGAAGGTATCTCTACAGCGCACAAAGGAGTACAGAAGGAATCTCTACAGCGCACAAAGGAGTACAGAAGGTATCTCTACAGCGCACAAAGGAGTACAGAAGGTATCTCTACAGCGCACAAAGGAGTACAGAAGGTATCTCTACAGCGCACAAAGGAGTACGGGAAATATCTCTAGAACGTACAAAGGAGTACACGAGGTGTCTCTACAGCGTACAAAGGAGTACAGAAGGTATCTCTACAGCGCACAAAGGAGTACAGAAGGTATCTCTACTGCGCACAAAGGAGTACAGAAGGTATCTCTACAGCGCACAAAGGAGTACAGAAGGTATCTCTACAGCGCACAAAGGAGTACAGAAGGTGTCTCTACAGCGCACAAAGGAGTACAGGAAATATCTCTAGAACGTACAAAGGAGTACACGAGGTATCTCTACAGCGCACAAAGGAGTACAGAAGGTATCTCTACAGCGCACAAAGGAGTACAGAAGGTATCTCTACAGCGCACCAAGGAGTACAGAAGGTATCTCTACCGCGCACAAAGGAGTACAGAAGGTATCTCTACAGCGCACAAAGGAGTACAGAAGGTATCTCTACAGCGCACAAAGGAGTACAGAAGGTATCTGTACAGCGCACAAAGGAGTACAGAAGCTATCTCTACAGCGCACAAAGGAGTACAGAAGGTATCTCTACAGCGCACAAAGGAGTACAGAAGGTATCTCTACAGCGCACAAAGGAGTACAGAAGGTATCTCTACAGCGCACAAAGGAGTACACGAGGTATCTCTACAGCGCACAAAGGAGTACAGAAGGTATCTCTACAGCGCACAAAGGAGTACAGGAAATATCTCTAGAACGTACAAAGGAGTACACGAGGTATCTCTACAGCGTACAAAGGAGTACAGAAGGTATCTCTACAGCGCACAAAGGAGTACAGAAGGTATCTCTACAGCGCACAAAGGAGTACAGAAGGTATCTCTACAGCGCACAAAGGAGTACAGAAGGTATCTCTACAGCGCAAAAAGGAGTACAGGGAATATCTCTAGAGCGTACAAAGGAGTACACGAGGTATCTCTACAGCGTACAAAGGAGTACAGAAGGTATCTCTACAGCGCACAAAGGAGTACAGAAGGTATCTCTACAGCGCACAAAGGAGTACACGAGGTATTTCTACAGCGCACAAAGGAGTACAGATGGTATCTCTACAGCGCACAAAGGAGTACAGAAGGTATCTCTACAGCGCACAAAGGAGTACAGGCAATATCTCTAGAACGTACAAAGGAGTACACGAGGTATCTCTACAGCGTACAAAGGAGTACAGAAGGTATCTCTACAGCGCACAAAGGAGTACAGAAGGTATCTCTACAGCGCACAAAGGAGTACAGAAGGTATCTCTACAGCGCACAAAGGAGTACAGAAGGTATCTCTACAGCGCACAAAGGAGTACAGAAGGTATCTCTACAGCACACAAAAGAGTACAGGAAATATCTCTAGAACGTACAAAGGAGTACACGAGGTATCTCTACAGCGTACAAAGGAGTACAGAAGGTATCTCTACAGCGCACAAAGGAGTGCAGAAGGTATCTCTACAGCGCACAAAGGAGTACAGAAGGTATATCTACAGCGCACAAAGGAGTACAGAAGGTATCTCTACAGCGCACAAAGGAGTACATAAGGTATCTCTACAGCGCACAAAGGAGTACAGGAAATATCTCTAGAACGTACAAAGGAGTACATGAGGTATCTCTACAGCGTACAAAGGAGAACAGAAGGTATCTCTACAGCGCACAAAGGAGTACAGAAGGTATCTCTACAGCGCACAAAGGAGTACAGGAAATATCTCTAGAACGTACAAAGGAGTACACGAGGTATCTCTACAGCGCACAAAGGAGTACAGAAGGTATCTCTACAGCGCACAAAGGAGTACAGAAGGTATCTCTACAGCGCACAAAGGAGTACAGAAGTTATCTCTACAGCGCACAAAGGAGTTCAGAAGGTATCTCTACAGCGCACAAAGGAGTACAGAAGGTATCTCTACAGCGCACAAAGGAGTACAGGAAATATCTCTAGAACGTACA
This sequence comes from Morinoia aosen, assembly GCA_030386875.1. NCBI lineage: Eukaryota > Metazoa > Arthropoda > Malacostraca > Amphipoda > Talitridae > Morinoia > Morinoia aosen. The sequence goes on along the minus strand of CM059576.1, from coordinate 54,942,076 downwards.
AAGGAGTACACGAGGTATCTCTACAGCGTACAAAGGAGTACAGAAGGTATCTCTACAGCGCACAAAGGAGTACAGAAGGTATCTCTACAGCGCACAAAGGAGTACAGAAGGTACCTCTACAGCGCACAAAGGAGTACAGAAGGTATCTCTACAGCGCACAAAGGAGTACAGGAAATATCTCTAGAACGTACAAAGGAGTACACGAGGTATCTCTACAGCGTACAAAGGAGTACAGAAGGTATCTCTACAGCGCACAAAGGAGTACAGGAAATATCTCTAGAACGTACAAAGGAGTACACGAGGTATCTCTACAGCGTACAAAGGAGTACAGAAGGTATCTCTACAGCGCACAAAGGAGTACAGAAGGTATCTCTACAGCGCACAAAGGAGTACACGAGGTATCTCTACAGCGCACAAAGGAGTACAGAAGGTATCTCTACAGCGCACAAAGGAGTACAGAAGGTATCTCTACAGCGCACAAAGGAGTACAGGAAATATCTCAAGAACGTACAAAGGAGTACACGAGGTATCTCTACAGCGTACAAAGGAGTACAGAAGGTATCTCTACAGCGCACAAAGGAGTACAGGAAATATCTCTAGAACGTACAAAGGAGTACACGAGGTATCTCTACAGCGTACAAAGGAGTACAGAAGGTATCTCTACAGCGCACAAAGGAGTACAGAAGGTATCTCTACAGCGCACAAAGGAGTACAGAATGTATCTCTACAGCGCACAAAGGAGTACAGAAGGTATCTCTACAGCGCACAAAGGAGTACAGAAGGTATCTCTACAGCGCACAAAGGAGTACAGAAGGTATCTCTACAGCGCACAAAGGAGTACAGGAAATATCTCTAGAACGTACAAAGGAGTACACGAGATATCTCTAAAGCGTACAAAGGAGTACAGAAGGTATCTCTACAGCGCACAAAGGAGTACAGAAGGTATCTCTACAGCGCACAAAGGAGTACAGAAGGTATCTCTACAGCGCACAAAGGAATACAAAAGGTATCTTTACAGCGCACAAAGGAGTACAGGAAATATCTCTAGAACGTACAAAGGAGTACACGAGGTATCTCTACAGCGTACAAAGGAGTACAGAAGGTATCTCTACAGCGCACAAAGGAGTACAGAAGGTATCTCTACAGCGCACAATGGAGTACAGAAGGTATCTCTACAGCGCACAAAGGAGTACAGAAGGTATCTCTACAGCGCACAAAGGAGTACAGAAGGTATCTCTACAGCGCACAAAGGAGTACAGAAGGTATCTCTACAGCGCACAAAGGAGTACAGGAAATATCTCTAGAACGTACAAAGGAGTACACGAGGTATCTCTACAGCGTACAAAGGAGTACAGAAGGTATCTCTACAGCGCACAAAGGAGTACAGAAGGTATCTCTACAGCGCACAAAGGAGTACAGAAGGTATCTCTACAGCGCACAAAGGAGTACAGAAGGTATCTCTACAGCGCACAAAGGAGTACAGGAAATATCTCTAGAACGTACAAAGGAGTACACGAGGTATCTCTACAGCGTACAAAGGAGTACAGAAGGTATCTCTACAGCGCACAAAGGAGTACAGAAGGTATCTGTACAGCGCACAAAGTAGTACAGAAGGTATCTCTAAAGCGCACAAAGGAGTACAGAAGGTATCTCTACAGCGCACAAAGGAGTACAGAAGGTATCTCTACAGCGCACAAAGGAGTACAGAAGGTATCTCTACAGCGCACAAAGGAGTACAGAAGGTATCTCTACAGCGCACAAAGGAGTACAGAAGGTATCTCTACAGCGCACAAAGGAGTACAGAAGGTATCTCTACAGCGCACAAAGGAGTACAGAAGGTATCTCTACAGCGCACAAAGGAGTACAGGAAATATCTCTAGAACGTACAAAGGAGTACACGAGGTATCTCTACAGCGTACAAAGGAGTACAGAAGGTATCTCTACAGCGCACAAAGGAGTTCAGAAGGTATCTCTACAGCGCACAAAGGAGTACAGAAGGTATCTCTACAGCGCACAAAGGAGTACAGAAGGTATCTTCACAGCGCACAAAGGAGTACAGGAAATATCTCTAGAACGTACAAAGGAGTACGCGAGGTATCTCTACAGCGTACAAAGGAGTACAGAAGGTATCTCTACAGCGCACAAAGGAGTACAGAAGGTATCTCTACAGCGCACAAAGGAGTACAGAAGGTATCTCTACAGCGCACAAAGGAGTACAGAAGGTATCTCTACAGCGCACAAAGGAGTACAGAAGGTATCTCTACAGCGCACAAAGGAGTACAGAAGGTATCTCTACAGCGCACAAAGGAGTACAGAAGGTATCTCTGCAGCGCACAAAGGAGTACAGAAGGTATCTCTACAGCGCACAAAGGAGTACAGGAAATATCTCTAGAACGTACAAAGGAGTACACGAGGTATCTCTACAGCGTACAAAGGAGTACAGAAGGTATCTCTACAGCGCACAAAGGAGTACAGAAGGTATCTCTACAGCGCACAAAGGAGTACAGGAGGTATCTCTACAGCGCACAAAGGAGTACAGAAGGTATCTCTACAGCGCACAAAGGAGTACAGGAAATATCTCTAGAACGTACAAAGGAGTACACGAGGTATCTCTACAGCGTACAAAGGAGTACAGAAGGTATCTCTACAGCGCACAAAGGAGTACAGGAAATATCTCTAGAACGTACAAAGGAGTACACGAGGTATCTCTACAGCGTACGAAGGAGTACAGAAGGTATCTCTACAGCGCACAAAGGAGTACAGAAGGTATCTCTACAGCGCACAAAGGAGTACACGATGTATCTCTACAGCGCACAAAGGAGTACAGAAGGTATCTCTACAGCGCACAAAGGAGTACAGAAGGTATCTCTACAGCGCACAAAGGAGTACAGGACATATCTCTAGAACGTACAAAGGAGTACACGAGGTATCTCTACAGCGTACAAAGGAGTACAGAAGGTATCTCTACAGCGCACAAAGGAGTACAGAAGGTATCTCTACAGCGCACAAAGGAGTACAGAAGGTATCTCTACAGCGCACAAAGGAGTACAGAAGGTATCTCTACAGCGCACAAAGGAGTACAGGAAATATCTCTAGAACGTACAAAGGAGTACACGAGGTATCTCTACAGCGTACAAAGGAGTACAGAAGGTATCTCTACAGCGTACAAAGGAGTACAGAAGGTATCTCTACAGCGCACAAAGGAGTACACGAGGTATCTCTACAGCGCACAAAGGAGTACAGAAGGTATCTCTACAGCGCACAAAGGAGTACAGAAGGTATCTCTACAGCGCACAAAGGAGTACAGAAGGTATCTCTACAGCGCACAAAGGAGTACAGGAAATATCTCTAGAACGTACAAAGGAGTACACGAGGTATCTCTACAGCCTACAAAGGAGTACAGAAGGTATCTCTACAGCGCACAAAGGAGTACAGAAGGTATCTCTACAGCGCAAAAAGGAGTACAGAAGGTATCTCTACAGCGCACAAAGGAGTACAGGAAATATCTCTACAACGTACAAAGGAGTACAGAAGGTATCTCTACAGCGCACAAAGGAGTACAGGAAATATCTCTAGAACGTACTAAGGAGTACACGAGGTATCTCTACAGCGTACAAAGGAGTACAGAAGGTATCTCTACAGCGCACAAAGGAGTACAGAAGGAATCTCTACAGCGCACAAAGGAGTACAGAAGGTATCTCTACAGCGCACAAAGGAGTACAGAAGGTATCTCTTCAGCGCACAAAGGAGATACACGAGGTATCTCTAAAGCGCAAAAAGGAGTACAGAAGGTATCTCTACAGCGCACAAAGGAGTACAGAAGGTATCTCTACAGCGCACAAAGGAGTACAGGAAATATCTCTAGAACGTACAAAGGAGTACAGAAGGTATCTCTACAGCGCACAAAGGAGTACAGGAAATATCTCTAGAACGTACAAAGGAGTACAGAAGGTATCTCTACAGCGCACAAAGGAGTACAGAAGGTATCTCTACAGCGCACAAAGGAGTACAGAAGGTATCTCTACAGCGCACAAAGAAGTACAGAAGGTATCTCTACAGCGCACAAAGGAGTACAGGAAATATCTCTAGAACGTACAAAGGAGTACACGAGGTATCTCTACAGCGTACAAAGGAGTACAGAAGGTATCTCTACAGCGCACAAAGGAGTACAGGAAATATCTCTAGAACGTACAAAGGAGTACACGAGGTATCTCTACAGCGTACAAAGGAGTACAGAAGGTATCTCTACAGCGCACAAAGGAGTACAGAAGGTATCTCTACAGCGCACAAAGGAGTACAGAAGGTATCTCTACAGCGCACAAAGGAGTACAGAAGGTATCTCTACAGCGCACAAAGGAGTACATGAAATATCTCTAGAACGTACAAAGGAGTACACGAGGTATCTCTACAGCGTACAAAGGAGTACAGAAGGTATCTCTACAGCGCACAAAGGAGTACAGAAGGTATCTCTACAGCGCACAAAGGAGTACAGAAGGTATCTCTACAGCGCACAAAGGAGTACAGAAGGTATCTCTACAGCGCACAAAGGAGTACAGAAGGTATCTCTACAGCGCACAAAGGAGTACAGAAGGTATCTCTACAGCGCACAAAGGAGTACAGAAGGTATCTCTACAGCGCACAAAGGAGTACAGAAGGTATCTCTACAGCGCACAAAGGAGTACAGAAGGTATCTCTACAGCGCACAAAGAAGTTCAGAAGGTATCTCTACAGCGCACAAAGGAGTACAGAAGGTATCTCTACAGCGCACAAAGGATTACAGAAGGTATCTCTACAGCGCACAAAGGAGTACAGAAGGTATCTCTACAGCGCACAAAGGAGTACAGAAGGTATCTCTACAGCACACAAAGGAGTACAGGAAATATCTCTAGAACGTACAAAGGAGTACACGAGGTATCTCTACAGCGTACAAAGGAGTACAGAAGGTATCTCTACAGCGCACAAAGGAGTACAGAAGGTATCTCTACAGCGCACAAAGGAGTACAGGAAATATCTCTAGAACGTACAAAGGAGTACAGAAGGTATCTCTACAGCGCACAAAGGAGTACAGAAGGTATCTCTACAGCGCACAAAGGAGTACAGAAGGTATCCCTACAGCGCACAAAGGAGTACAGAAGGTATCTCTACAGCGCACAAAGGAGTACAGGAAATATCTCTAGAACGTACAAAGGAGTACACGAGGTATCTCTACAGCTCACAAAGGAGTACAGAAGGTATTTCTACAGCGCACAAAGGAGTACAGAAGGTATCTCTACAGCGCACAAAGGAGTACACGAGGTATCTCTAAAGCGCACAAAGGAGTACAGAAGGTATCTCTACAGCGCACAAAGGAGTACAGAAGGTATCTCTACAGCGCACAAAGGAGTACAGGAAATATCTCTAGAACGTACAAAAGAGTTCACGAGGTATCTCTACAGCGTACAAAGGAGTACAGAAGGTACCTCTACAGCGCACAAAGGAGTACAGAAGGTATCTCTACAGCGCACAAAGGAGTACAAAAGGTATCTCTACAGCGCACAAAGGAGTACAGAAGGTATCTCTACAGCGCAAAAAGGAGTACAGAAGGTATCTCTACAGCGCACAAAGGAGAACAGAAGGTATCTCTACAGCGCACAAAGGAGTACAGAAGGTATCTCTACAGCGCACGAAGGAGTACATAAGGTATCTCTACAGCGCACAAAGGAGTACAGGAAATATCTCTAGAACGTACAAAGGAGTACAGAAGGTATCTCTACAGCGCACAAAGGAGTACAGAAGGTATCTCTACAGCGCACAAAGGAGTACAGAAGGTATCTCTACAGCGCACAAAGGAGTACAGAAGGTATCTCTACAGCGCACAAAGGAGTACAGGAAATATCTCTAGAACGTACAAAGGAGTACACGAGGTATCTCTACAGCTTACAAAGGAGTACAGAAGGTATCTCTACAGCGCACAAAGGAGTACAGGAAATATCTCTAGAACGTACAAAGGAGTACACGAGGTATCTCTACAGCGTACAAAGGAGTACAGAAGGTATCTCTACAGCGCATAAAGGAGTACAGAAGGTATCTCTACAGCGCACAAAGGAGTACAGAAGGTATCTCTACAGCGCACAAAGGAGTACAGAAGGTATCTCTACAGCGCACAAAGGAGTACAGAAGGTATCTCTACAGCGCACAAAGGAGTACAGGAAATATCGCTAGAACGTACAAAGGAGTACACGAGGTATCTCTACAGCGTACAAAGGAGTACAGAAGGTATCTCTACAGCGCACAAAGGAGTACAGAAGGTATCTCTACAGCACACAAAGGAGTACAGGAAATTTCTCTAGAACGTACCAAGGAGTACACGAGGTATCTCTACAGCGTACAAAGGAGTACAGAAGGTATCTCTACAGCGCACAAAGGAGTACAGAAGGTATCTCTACAGCGCACAAAGGAGTTCAGAAAGTATCTCTACAGCGCACAAAGGAGTACAGAAGGTATCTCTACAGCGCACAAAGGAGTACAGAAGGTATCTCTACAGCGCGCAAAGGAGTACAGGAAATATCTCTAGAACGTACAAAGGAGTACACGAGGTATCTCTACAGCGTACAAAGGAGTACAGAAGGTATCTCTACTGCGCACAAAGGAGTACAGAAGGTATCTCTACAGCGCACAAAGGAGTACAGAAGGTATCTCTACAGCGCACAAAGGAGTACAGAAGGTATCTCTACAGCGCACAAAGGAGTACAGAAGGTGTCTCTACAGCGCACAAAGGAGTACAGGAGGTATCTCTACAGCGCACAAAGGAGTACAGAAGCTATCTCTACAGCGCACAAAGGAGTACAGGAAATATCTCTAGAACGTACAAAGGAGTACACGAGGTATCTCTACAGCGAACAAAGGAGTACAGAAGGTATCTCTACAGCGCACAAAGGAGTACAGAAGGTATCTCTACAGCGCACAAAGGAATACAGAAGGTATCTCTACAGCGCACAAAGGAGTACAGAAGGTATCTCTACAGCGCACAAAGGAGTACAGAAGGTATCTCTACAGCGCACAAAGGAGTACAAAAGGTATCTCTACAGCGCACAAAGGAGTACAGAAGCTATCTCTACAGCGCACAAAGGAGTACAGAAGGTATCTCTACAGCGCACAAAGGAGTACAGAAGGTATCTCTACAGCGCACAAAGGAGTACAGAAGGTATCTCTACAGCGCACAAAGGAGTACACGAGGTATCTCTACAGCGCACAAAGGAGTACAGAAGGTATCTCTACAGCGCACAAAGGAGTACAGGAAATATCTCTAGAACGTACAAAGGAGTACACGAGGTATCTCTACAGCGTACAAAGGAGTACAGAAGGTATCTCTACAGCGCACAAAGGAGTACAGAAGGTATCTCTACAGCGCACAAAGGAGTACAGAAGGTATCTCTACAGCGCACAAAGGAGTACAGAAGGTATCTCTACAGCGCAAAAAGGAGTACAGGGAATATCTCTAGAGCGTACAAAGGAGTACACGAGGTATCTCTACAGCGTACAAAGGAGTACAGAAGGTATCTCTACAGCGCACAAAGGAGTACAGAAGGTATCTCTACAGCGCACAAAGGAGTACACGAGGTATCTCTACAGCGCACAAAGGAGTACAGATGGAATCTCTACAGCGCACAAAGGAGTACAGAAGGTATCTCTACAGCGCACAAAGGAGTACAGGCAATATCTCTAGAACGTACAAAGGAGTACACGAGGTATCTCTACAGCGTACAAAGGAGTACAGAAGGTATCTCTACAGCGCACAAAGGAGTACAGAAGGTATCTCTACAGCGCACAAAGGAGTACAGAAGGTATCTCTACAGCGCACAAAGGAGTACAGAAGGTATCTCTACAGCGCACAAAGGAGTACAGAAGGTATCTCTACAGCGCACAAAGGAGTACAGGAAATATCTCTAGAACGTACAAAGGAGTACACGAGGTATCTCTACAGCGTACAAAGGAGTACAGAAGGTATCTCTACAGCGCACAAAGGAGTGCAGAAGGTATCTCTACAGCGCACAAAGGAGTACAGAAGGTATCTCTACAGCGCACAAAGGAGTACAGAAGGTATCTCTACAGCGCACAAAGGAGTACATAAGGTATCTCTACAGCGCACAAAGGAGTACAGGAAATATCTCTAGAACGTACAAAGGAGTACATGAGGTATCTCTACAGCGTACAAAGGAGAACAGAAGGTATCTCTACAGCGCACAAAGGAGTACAGAAGGTATCTCAACAGCGCACAAAGGAGTACAGGAAATATCTCTAGAACGTACAAAGGAGTACACGAGGTATCTCTACAGCGTACAAAGGAGTACAGAAGGTATCTCTACAGCGCACAAAGGAGTACAGAAGGTATCTCTACAGCGCACAAAGGAGTACAGAAGTTATCTCTACAGCGCACAAAGGAGTACAGAAGGTATCTCTACAGCGCACAAAGGAGTACAGAAGGTATCTCTACAGCGCACAAAGGAGTACAGGAAATATCTCTAGAACGTACAAAGGAGTACACGAGGTATCTCTACAGCGTACAAAGGAGTACAGAAGGTATCTCTACAGCGCACAAAGGAGTACAGAAGGTATCTCTACAGCGCACAAAGGAGTACAGAAGGTATCTCTACAGCGCACAAAGGAGTACAGAAGGTATCTCTACAGCGCACAAAGGAGTACAGGAAATATCTCTAGAACGTACAAAGGAGTACACGAGGTATCTCTACAGCGTACAAAGGAGTACAGAAGGTATCTCTACAGCGCACAAAGGAGTATAGGAAATATCTCTAGAACGTACAAAGGAGTACACGAAATATCTCTACAGCGTACAAAGGAGTACAGAAGGTATCTCTACAGCGCACAAAGGAGTACAGAAGGTATCTCTACAGCGCACAAAGGAGTACACGAGGTATCTCTACAGCGCACAAAGGAGTACAGAAGGTATCTCTACAGCGCACAAAGGAGTACAGAAGGCATCTCTACAGCGCACAAAGGAGTACAGGAAATATCTCTAGAACGTACAAAGGAGTACACGAGGTATCTCTACAGCGTACGAAGGAGTACAGAAGGTATCTCTACAGCGCACAAAGGAGTACAGGAAATATCTCTAGAACGTACAAAGGAGTACACGAGGTATCTCTACAGCGTACAAAGGAGTACAGAAGGTATCTCTACAGCGCACAAAGGAGTACAGAAGGTATCTCTACAGCGCACAAAGGAGTACAGAATGTATCTCTACAGCGCACAAAGGAGTACAGAAGGTATCTCTACAGCGCACAAAGGAGTACAGAAGGTATCTCTACAGCGCACAAAGGAGTACAGAAGGTATCTCTACAGCGCACAAAGGAGTACAGGAAATATCTCTAGAACGTACAAAGGAGTACACGAGATATCTCTAAAGCGTACAAAGGAGTACAGAAGGTATCTCTACAGCGCACAAAGGAGTACAGAAGGTATCTCTACAGCGCACAAAGGAGTACAGAAGGTATCTCTACAGCGCACAAAGGAATACAGAAGGTATCTTTACAGCGCACAAAGGAGTACAGGAAATATCTCTAGAACGTACAAAGGAGTACACGAGGTATCTCTACAGCGTACAAAGAAGTACAGAAGGTATATCTACAGCGCACAAAGGAGTACAGAAGGTATCTCTACAGCGCACAAAGGAGTACAGAAGGTATCTCTACAGCGCACAAAGGAGTACAGAAGGTATCTCTACAGCGCACAAAGGAGTACAGAAGGTATCTCTACAGCGCACAAAGGAGTACAGAAGTTATCTCTACAGCGCACAAAGGAGTACAGGAAATATCTCTAGAACGTACAAAGGAGTACACGAGGTATCTCTACAGCGTACAAAGGAGTACAGAAGGTATCTCTACAGCGCACAAAGGAGTACAGAAGGTATCTCTACAGCGCACAAAGGAGTACAGAAGGTATCTCTACAGCGCACAAAGGAGTACAGAAGGTATCTCTACAGCGCACAAAGGAGTACAGGAAATATCTCTAGAACGTACAAAGGAGTACACGAGGTATCTCTACAGCGTACAAAGGTGTACAGAAGGTATCTTTACAGCGCACAAAGGAGTACAGAAGGTATCTGTACAGCGCACAAAGGAGTACAGAAGGTATCTCTAAAGCGCACAAAGGAGTACAGAAGGTATCTCTACAGCGCACAAAGGAGTACAGAAGGTATCTCTACAGCGCACAAAGGAGTACAGAAGGTATCTCTACAGCGCACAAAGGAGTACAGAAGGTATCTCTACAGCGCACAAAGGAGTACAGAAGGTATCTCTACAGCGCACAAAGGAGTACAGAAGGTATCTCTACAGCGCACAAAGGAGTACAGAAGGTATCTCTACAGCGCACAAAGGAGTATAGGAAATATCTCTAGAACGTACAAAGGAGTACACGAGGTATCTCTACAGCGTACAAAGGAGTACAGAAGGTATCTCTACAGCGCACAAAGGAGAACAGAAGGTATCTCTACAGCGCACAAAGGAGTACAGAAGGTATCTCTACAGCGCACAAAGGAGTACAGAAGGTATCTCCACAGCGCACAAAGGAGTACAGGAAATATCTCTAGAACGTACATAGGAGTACGCGAGGTATCTCTACAGCGTACAAAGGAGTACAGAAGGTATCTCTACAGCGCACAAAGGAGTACAGAAGGTATCTCTACAGCGCACAAAGGAGTACAGAAGGTATCTCTACAGCGCACAAAGGAGTATAGAAGGTATCTCTACAGCGCACAAAGGAGTACAGAAGGTATCTCTACAGCGCACAAAGGAGTACAGAAGGTATCTCTGCAGCGCACAAAGGAGTACAGAAGGTATCTCTACAGCGCACAAAGGAGAACAGGAAATATCTCTAGAACGTACAAAGGAGTACACGAGGTATCTCTACAGCGTACAAAGGAGTACAGAAGGTATCTCTACAGCGCACAAAGGAGTACAGAAGGTATCTCTACAGCGCACAAAGGAGTACAGGAGGTATCTCTACAGCGCACAAAGGAGTACAGAAGGTATCTCTACAGCGCACAAAGGAGTACAGGAAATATCTCTAGAACGTACAAAGGAGTACACGAGGTATCTCTACAGCGTACAAAGGAGTACAGAAGGTATCTCTACAGCGCACAAAGGAGTACAGGAAATATCTCTAGAACGTACAAAGGAGTACACGAGGTATCTCTACAGCGTACGAAGGAGTACAGAAGGTATCTCTACAGCGCACAAAGGAGTACAGAAGGTATCTCTACAGCGCACAAAGGAGTACACGATGTATCTCTACAGCGCACAAAGGAGTACAGAAGGTATCTCTACAGCGCACAAAGGAGTACAGAAGGTATCTCTACAGCGCACAAAGGAGTACAGGAAATATCTCTAGAACGTACAAAGGAGTACACGAGGTATCTCTACAGCGTACAAAGGAGTACAGAAGGTATCTCTACAGCGCACAAAGGAGTACAGAAGGTATCTCTACAGCGCACAAAGGAGTACAGAAGGTATCTATACAGCGCACAAAGGAGTACAGAAGGTATCTCTACAGCGCACAAAGGAGTACAGGAAATATCTCTAGAACGTACAAAAGAGTACACGAGGTATCTCTACAGCGTACAAAGGAGTACAGAAGGTATCTCTACAGCGCACAAAGGAGTACAGAAGGTATCTCTACAGCGCACAAAGGAGTACACGAGGTATCTCTACAGCGCACAAAGGAGTACAGAAGGTATCTCTACAGCGCACAAAGGAGTACAGAAGGTATCTCTACAGCGCACAAAGGAGTACAGAAGGTATCTCTACAGCGCACAAAGGAGTACAGGAAATATCTCTAGAACGTACAAAGGAGTACAGAAGGTATCTCTACAGCGCGCAAAGGAGTACAGAAGGTATCTCTACAGCGCACAAAGGAGTACAGAAGGTATCTCTACAGCGCACAAAGGAGTACAGAAGGTATCTCTACAGCGCACAAAGGAGTACAGGAAATATCTCTAGAACGTACAAAGGAGTACACGAGGTATCTCTACAGCTTACAAAGGAGTACAGAAGGTATCTCTACAGCGCACAAAGGAGTACAGAAGGTATCTCTACAGCGCACAAAGGAGTACAGAAGGTATCTCTACAGCGCACAAAGGAGTACAGAAGGTATCTCTACAGCGCACAAAGGAGTACAGAAGGTATCTCTACAGCGCACAAAGGAGTACAGAAGGTATCTCTACAGCGCACAAAGGAGTACAGAAGGTATCTCTACAGCGCACAAAGGAGTACAGAAGGTATCTCTACAGCGCACAAAGGAGTACAGAAGGTATCTCTACAGCGCACAAAGGAGTACAGAAGGTATCTCTACAGCGCACAAAGGAGTACAGAAGGTATCTCTACAGCGCACAAAGGAGTACAGAAGGTATCTCTACAGCGCACAAAGGAGTACAGAAGGTATCTCTACAGCGCACAAAGGAGTACAGGAAATATCTCTAGAACGTACAAAGGAGTACACGAGGTATCTCTACAGCGTACAGAGGAGTACAGAAGGTATCTCTACAGCGCACAAAGGAGTACAGAAGGCATCTCTACAGCGCACAAAGGAGTACAGGAAATATCTCTAGAACGTACAAAGGAGTACACGAGGTATCTCTACAGCGTACAAAGGAGTACAGAAGGTATCTCTACAGCGCACAAAGGAATACAGAAGGTATCTCTACAGCGCACAAAGGAGAACAGAAGGTATCTCTACAGCGCACAAAGGAGTACACGAGGTATCTCTACAGCGCACAAAGGAGTACAGAAGGTATCTCTACAGCGCACAAAGGAGTACAGGAAATATCTCTAGAACGTACAAAGGAGTACACGAGGTATCTCTACAGCGTACAAAGGAGTACAGAAGGTGTCTCTACAGCGCACAAAGGAGTACAGAAGGTATCTCTACAGCGCACAAAGGATTACAGAAGGTATCTCTACAGCGCACAGAGGAGTACAGAAGGTATCTCTACTGCGCACAAAGGAGTACAGGAAATATCTCTAGAACGTACAAAGGAGTACACGAGGTATCTCTACAGCGTACAAAGGAGTATAGAAGGTATCTCTACAGCGCACAAAGGAGTACAGAAGGTATCTCTACAGCGCACAAAGGAGTACACGAGGTATCTCGACAGCGCACAAAGGAGTACAGAAGGTATCTCTACAGCGCACAAAGGAGTACAGAAGGTATCTCTACAGCGCACAAAGGAGTACAGGAAATATCTCTAGAACGTACAAAGGAGTACACGAGGTATCTCTACAGCGTACAAATGAGTACAGAAGGTATCTCTACAGCGCACAAAGGAGTACAGAAGGTATCTCTACAGCGCACAAAGGAGTACAGAAGGTATCTCTTTAGCGCACAGAGGAGTACAGAAGGTATCTCTACAGCGCACAAAGGAGTACAGGAAATATCTCTAGAACGTACAAAGGAGTACAGAAGGTATCTCTACAGCGCACAAAGGAGTACAGAAGGTATTATCTACAGCGCACAAAGGAGTACACGAGGTATCTCTACAGCGTACAAAGGAGTACAGAAGGTATCTCTACAACGCACAAAGGAGTACAGAAGGTATCTCTACAGCGCACAAAGGAGTACAGAAGGTATCTCTACAGCGCACAAAGGAGTACAGGAAATATCTCTAGAACGTACAAAGGAGTACAGAAGGTATCTCTACAGCGCACGAAGGAGTACAGAAGGTATCTCTACAGCGCACAAAGGAGTACAGAAGGTATCTCTACAGCGCACAAAGGGTTACAGAAGGTATCTCTACAGCGCACAAAGGAGTACAGGAAATATCTCTAGAACGTACAAAGGAGTACACGAGGTATCTCTACAGCGTACAAAGGAGTACAGAAGGTATCTCTACAGCGCACAAAGGAGTACAGAAGGTATCTCTACAGCGCACAAAGGAGTACAGAAGGTATCTCTACAGCGCACAAAGGAATACAGAAGGTATCTCTACAGCGCACAAAGGAGTACAGGAAATATCTCTAGAACGTACAAAGGAGTACACGAGGTATCTCTACAGCGTACAAAGGAGTACAGAAGGTATCTCTACAGCGCACAAAGGAGTACAGAAGGTATCTCTACAGCGCACAAAGGAGTACAGAAGGTATCTCTACAGCGCACAAAGGAGTACAGAAGGTATCTCTACAGCGCACAAAGGAGTACAGGAAATATCTCTAGAACGTACAAAGGAGTACACGAGGTATCTCTACAGCGTACAAAGAAGTACAGAAGGTATCTCTACAGCGCACAAAGGAGTACAGAAGGTATCTCTACAGCGCACAAAGGAGTACAGAAGGTATCTCTACAGCGCACAAAGGAGTACAGAAGGTATCTCTACAGCGCACAAAGGAGTACAGGAAATATCTCTAGAACGTACAAAGGAGTACACGAGGTATCTCTACAGCGTACAAAGGAGTACAGAAGGTATCTCTACAGCGCACAAAGGAGTACAGAAGGTATCTCTACAACGCACAAAGGAGTACAGGAAATATCTCTAGAACGTACAAAGGAGTACAGAAGGTATCTCTACAGCGCACAAAGGAGTACAGAAGGTATCTCTACAGCGCACAAAGGAGTACAGAAGGTATCTCTACAGCGCACAAAGGAGTACAGGAAATATCTCTAGAACGAACAAAGAAGTAGACGAGGTATCTCTACAGCGTACAAAGGAGTACAGAAGGTATCTCTTCAGCGCATAAAGGAGTACAGAAGGTATCTCTACAGCGCACAAAACAGTACAGAAGGTATCTCTACAGCGCACAAAGGAGTACAGAAGGTATCTCTACAGCGCACAAAGGAGTACAGAAGGTATCTCTACAGCGCACAAAGGAGTACAGAAGGTATCTCTACAGCGCACAAAGGAGTACAGAAGGTATCTCTACAGCGCACAAAGGAGTACAGAAGGTATCTCTACAGCGCACAAAGGAGTACAGAAGGTATCTCTACAGCGCACAAAGGAGTACAGAAGGTATCTCTACAGCGCACAAAGGAGTACAGAAGGTATCTCTACAGTGCACAAAGGAGTACAGAAGGTATCTCTACAGCGTACAAAGAAGTACAGAAGGTATCTCTACAGCGCACAAAGGAGTACAGAAGGTATCTCTACAGCGCACAAAGGAGTACAGGAAATATCTCTAGAACGTACAAAGGAGTACACGAGGTATCTCTACAGCGTACAAAGAAGTACAAAAGGTATCTCTACAGCGCACAAAGGAGTACAGAAGGTATCTCTACAGCGCACAAAGGAGTACAGAAGGTATCTCTACAGCGCACAAAGGAGTACAGAAGGTATCTCTACAGCGCACAAAGGAGTACAGGAAATATCTCTAGAACGTACAAAGGAGTACACGAGGTATCTCTACAGCGTACAAAGGAGTACAGAAGGTATCTCTACAGCGCACAAAGGAGTACAGAAGGTATCTCCCTAGAGCGCACAAAGGAGTACAGAAGGTATCTCTACAGCGCACAAAGGAGTACAGAAGGTATCTTTACAGCGCACAAAGGAGTACAGGAAATATCTCTAGAACGTACAAAGGAGTACACGAGGTATCTCTACAGCGTACAAAGGAGTACAGAAGGTATCTCTACAGCGCACAAAGGAGTACAGAAGGTATCTCTACAGCGCACAAAGGAGTTCAGAATGTATCTCTACAGCGCACAAAGGAGTACAGAAGGTATCTCTACAGCGCACAAAGGAGTACAGGAAACATCTTTGGAACGTACAAAGGAGTACACGAGGTATCTCTACAGCGTACAAAGGAGTACAAAAGGTATCTCTACAGCGCACATAGGAGTACAGAATGTATCTCTACAGCGCACAAAGGAGTACAGAAGGTATCTCTACAGCGCAAAAAGGAGTACAGAAGGTATCTCTACAGCGCACAAAGGAGTACAGAAGGTATCTCTACAGCGCAAAAAGGAGTACAGAAGGTATCTCTACAGCGCACAAAGGAGTACAGGAAATATCTCTAGAACGTACAAAGGAGTACAGAAGGTATCTCTACAGCGCACAAAGGAGTACAGGAAATATCTCTAGAACGTACAAAGGAGTACACGAGGTATCTCTAAAGCGTACAAAGGAGTACAGAAGGTATCTCTACAGCGCACAAAGGAGTACAGAAGGAATCTCTACAGCGCACAAAGGAGTACAGAAGGTATCTCTACAGCGCACAAAGGAGTACAGAAGGTATCTCTTCAGCGCACAAAGGAGTACACGAGGTATCTCTAAAGCGCACAAAGGAGTACAGAAGGTATCTCTACAGCGCACAAAGGAGTACAGAAGGTATCTCTACAGCGCACAAAGGAGTACAGGAAATATCTCTAGAACGTACAAAGGAGTACACGAGGTATCTCTACAGCGTACAAAGGAGTACAGAAGGTATCTCTACAGCGCACAAAGGAGTACAGAAGGTATCTCTACAGCGCACAAAGGAGTACAGAAGGTATCTCTACAGCGCACAATGGAGAACAGAAGGTATCTCTACAGCGCACAAAGGAGTACAGAAGGTATCTCTACAGCGCACAAAGGAGTACAGAAGGTATCTCTACAGCGCACAAAGGAGTACAGAAGGTATCTCTACAGCGCACAAAGGAGTACAGAAGGTATCTCTACAGCGCACAAAGGAGTTCAGAAGGTATCTCTACAGCGCACAAAGGAGTACAGAAGGTATCTCTACAGCGCACAAAGGATTACAGAAGGTATCTCTACAGCGCACAAAGGAGTACAGAAGGTATCTCTACAGCGCACAAAGGAGTACAGAAGGTATCTCTACAGCGCACAAAGGAGTACAGGAAATATCTCTAGAACGCACAAAGGAGTACACGAGGTATCTCTACAGCGCACAAAGGAGTACAGAAGGTATCTCTACAGCGCACAAAGGAGTACAGAAGGTATCTCCACAGCGCACAAAGGAGTACAGGAAATATCTCTAGAACGTACAAAGAAGTACAGAAGGTATCTCTACAGCGCACAAAGGAGTACAGAAGGTATCTCTACAGCGCACAAAGGAGTACAGAAGGTATCTCTACAGCGCACAAAGGAGTACAGAAGGTATCTTTACAGCGCACAAAGGAGTACAGGAAATATCTCTAGAACGTACAAAGGAGTACACGAGGTATCTCTACAGCGTACAAAGGAGTACAGAAGGTATCTCTACAGCGCACAAAGGAGTACAGAAGGTATCTCTACAGCGCACAAAGGAGTACAGAAGGTATCTCTACAGCGCACAAAGGAGTACAGAAGGTATCTCTACAGCGCACAAAGGAGTACAGAAGGTATCTCTACAGCGCACAAAGGAGTACAGAAGGTATCTCTACAGCGCACAAAGGAGTACAGAAGGTATCTCTACAGCGCACAAAGGAGTACAGAAGGTATCTCTACAGCGCACAAAGGAGTACAGAAGGTATCTCTACAGCGCACAAAGGAGTATAGAAGGTATCTCTACAGCGCACAAAGGAGGACAGAAGGTATCTCTACAGCGCACAAAGGAGTACAGAAGGTATCTCTACAGCGCACAAAGGAGTACAGGAAATATCTCTAGAACGTACAAAGGAGTACACGAGGTATCTCTACAGCGTACAAAGGAGTACAGAAGGTATCTCTACAGCGCACAAAGGAGTACAGAAGGCATCTCTACAGCGCACAAAGGAGTACAGGAAATATCTCTAGAACGTACAAAGGAGTACACGAGGTATCTCTACAGCGTACAAAGGAGTACAGAAGGTATCTCTACAGCGCACAAAGGAATACAGAAGGTTTCTCTACAGCGCACAAAGGAGTACAGAAGGTATCTCTACAGCGCACAAAGGAGTACACGAGGTATCTCTACAGCGCACAAAGGAGTACAGAAGGTATCTCTAGAGCGCACAAAGGAGTACAGGAAATATCTCTAGAACGTACAAAGGAGTACACGAGGTATCTCTACAGCGTACAAAGGAGTACAGAAGGTATCTCTACAGCGCACAAAGGAGTACAGAAGGTATCTCTACAGCGCACAAAGGAGTACAGAAGGTATCTCTACAGCGCACAGAGGAGTACAGAAGGTATCTCTACTGCGCACAAAGGAGTACAGGAAATATCTCTAGAACGTACAGAGGAGTACACGAGGTATCTCTACAGCGTACAAAGGAGTATAGAAGGTAACTCTACAGCGCACAAAGGAGTACAGAAGGTATCTCTACAGCGCACAAAGGAGTACACGAGGTATCTCGACAGCGCACAAAGGAGTACAGAAGGTATCTCTACAGCGCACAAAGGAGTACAGAAGGTATCTCTACAGCGCACAAAGGAGTACAGGAAATATCTCTAGAACGTACAAAGGAGTACACGAGGTATCTCTACAGCGTACAAAGGAGTACAGAAGGTATCTCTACAGCGCACAAAGGAGTACAGAAGGTATCTCTACAGCGCACAAAGGAGTACAGAAGGTATCTCTTTAGCGCACAGAGGAGTACAGAAGGTATCTCTACAGCGCACAAAGGAGTACAGGAAATATCTCTAGAACGTACAAAGGAGTACAGAAGGTATCTCTACAGCGCACAAAGGAGTACAGAAGGTATCTCTACAGCGCACAAAGGAGTACACGAGGTATCTCTACAGCGTACAAAGGAGTACAGAAGGTATCTCTACAACGCACAAAGGAGTACAGAAGGTATCTCTACAGCGCACAAAGGAGTACAGAAGGTATCTCTACAGCGCACAAAGGAGTACAGGAAATATCTCTAGAACGTACAAAGGAGTACAGAAGGTATCTCTACAGCGCACGAAGGAGTACAGAAGGTATCTCTACAGCGCACAAAGGAGTACAGAAGGTATCTCTACAGCGCACAAAGGATTACAGAAGGTATCTCTACAGCGCACAAAGGAGTACAGGAAATATCTCTAGAACGTACAAAGGAGTACACGAGGTATCTCTACAGCGTACAAAGGAGTACAGAAGGTATCTCTACAGCGCACAAAGGAGTACAGAAGGTATCTCTACAGCGCACAAAGGAGTACAGAAGGTATCTCTACAGCGCACAAAGGAATACAGAAGGTATCTCTACAGCGCACAAAGGAGTACAGGAAATATCTCTAGAACGTACAAAGGAGTACACGAGGTATCTCTACAGCGTACAAAGGAGTACAGAAGGTATCTCTAAAGCGCACAAAGGAGTACAGAAGGTATCTCTACAGCGCACAAAGGAGTACAGAAGGTATCTCTACAGCGCACAAAGGAGTGCAGAAGGTATCTCTACAGCGCACAAAGGAGTACAGGAAATATCTCTAGAACGTACAAAAGAGTACACGAGGTATCTCTACAGCGTACAAAGAAGTACAGAAGGTATCTCTACAGCGCACAAAGGAGTACAGAAGGTATCTCTACAGCGCACAAAGGAGTACAGAAGGTATCTCTACAGCGCACAAAGGAGTACAGAAGGTATCTCTACAGCGCACAAAGGAGTACAGGAAATATCTCTAGAACGTACAAAGGAGTACACGAGGTATCTCTACAGCGTACAAAGGAGTACAGAAGGTATCTCTACAGCGCACAAAGGAGTACAGAAGGTATCTCTACAGCGCACAAAGAAGTACACGAGGTATCTCTACAGCGTACAAAGGAGTACAGAAGGTATCTCTTCAGCGCATAAAGGAGTACAGAAGGTATCTCTACAGCGCACAAAACAGTACAGAAGGTATCTCTACAGCGCACAAAGGAGTACAGAAGGTATCTCTACAGCGCACAAAGGAGTACAGAAGGTATCTCTACAGCGCACAAAGGAGTACAGAAGGTATCTCTACAGCGCACAAAGGAGTACAGAAGGTATCTCTACAGCGCACAAAGGAGTACAGAAGGTATCTCTACAGCGCACAAAGGAGTACAGAAGGTATCTCTACAGCGCACAAAGGAGTACAGAAGGTATCTCTACAGCGCACAAAGGAGTACAGAAGGTATCTCTACAGTGCACAAAGGAGTACGGAAGGTATCTCTACAGCGTACAAAGAAGTACAGAAGGTATCTCTACAGCGCACAAAGGAGTACAGAAGGCATCTCTACTGCGCACAAAGGAGTACAGGAAATATCTCTAGAACGTACAAAGGAGTACACGAGGTATCTCTACAGCGTACAAAGAAGTACAGAAGGTATCTCTACAGCGCACAAAGGAGTACAGAAGGCATCTCTACAGCGCACAAAGGAGTACAGGAAATATCTCTAGAACGTACAAAGGAGTACACGAGGTATCTCTACAGCGTACAAAGGAGTACAGAAGGTATCTCTACAGCGCACAAAGGAATACAGAAGGTTTCTCTACAGCGCACAAAGGAGTACAGAAGGTATCTCTACAGCGCACAAAGGAGTACACGAGGTATCTCTACAGCGCACAAAGGAGTACAGAAGGTATCTCTACAGCGCACAAAGGAGTACAGGAAATATCTCTAGAACGTACAAAGGAGTACACGAGGTATCTCTACAGCGTACAAAGGAGTACAGAAGGTATCTCTACAGCGCACAAAGGAGTACAGAAGGTATCTCTACAGCGCACAAATGAGTACAGAAGGTATCTCTACAGCGCACAAAGGAGTACAGAAGGTATCTCTACAGCGCACAAAGGAGTACAGAAGGTATCTCTACAGCGCACAAAGGAGTACAGAAGGTATCTCTACAGCGCACAAAGGAGTACAGAAGGTATCTCTACAGCGCACAAAGGAGTACAGAAGGTATCTCTACAGCGCACAAAGGAGTACAGAAGGTATCTCTACAGCGCACAAAGGAGTACAGAAGGTATCTCTACAGCGCACAAAGGAGGACAGAAGGTATCTCTACAGCGTACAAAGGAGTACAGAAGGTATCTCTACAGCGCACAAAGGAGTACAGGAAATATCTCTAGAACGTACAAAGGAGTACACGAGGTATCTCTACAGCGTACAAAGGAGTACAGAAGGTATCTCTACAGCGCACAAAGGAGTACAGAAGGCATCTCTACAGCGCACAAAGGAGTACAGGAAATATCTCTAGAACGTACAAAGGAGTACACGAGGTATCTCTACAGCGTACAAAGGAGTACAGAAGGTATCTCTACAGCGCACAAAGGAATACAGAAGGTTTCTCTACAGCGCACAAAGGAGTACAGAAGGTATCTCTACAGCGCACAAAGGAGTACACGAGGTATCTCTACAGCGCACAAAGGAGTACAGAAGGTATCTCTACAGCGCACAAAGGAGTACAGGAAATATCTCTAGAACGTACAAAGGAGTACACGAGGTATCTCTACAGCGTACAAAGGAGTACAGAAGGTATCTCTACAGCGCACAAAGGAGTACAGAAGGTATCTCTACAGCGCACAAAGGAGTACAGAAGGTATCTCTACAGCGCACAGAGGAGTACAGAAGGTATCTCTACTGCGCACAAAGGAGTACAGGAAATATCTCTAGAACGTACAAAGGAGTACACGAGGTATCTCTACAGCGTACAAAGGAGTATAGAAGGTATCTCTACAGCGCACAAAGGAGTACAGAAGGTATCTCTACAGCGCACAAAGGAGTACACGAGGTATCTCGACAGCGCACAAAGGAGTACAGAAGGTATCTCTACAGCGCACAAAGGAGTACAGAAGGTATCTCTACAGCGCACAAAGGAGTACAGGAAATATCTCTAGAACGTACAAAGGAGTACACGAGGTATCTCTACAGCGTACAAAGGAGTACAGAAGGTATCTCTACAGCGCACAAAGGAGTACAGAAGGTATCTCTACAGCGCACAAAGGAGTACAGAAGGTATCTCTTTAGCGCACAGAGGAGTACAGAAGGTATCTCTACAGCGCACAAAGGAGTACAGGAAATATCTCTAGAACGTACAAAGGAGTACAGAAGGTATCTCTACAGCGCACAAAGGAGTACAGAAGGTATCTCTACAGCGCACAAAGGAGTACACGAGGTATCTCTACAGCGTACAAAGGAGTACAGAAGGTATCTCTACAACGCACAAAGGAGTACAGAAGGTATCTCTACAGCGCACAAAGGAGTACAGAAGGTATCTCTACAGCGCACAAAGGAGTACAGGAAATATCTCTAGAACGTACAAAGGAGTACAGAAGGTATCTCTACAGCGCACGAAGGAGTACAGAAGGTATCTCTACAGCGCACAAAGGAGTACAGAAGGTATCTCTACAGCGCACAAAGGATTACAGAAGGTATCTCTACAGCGCACAAAGGAGTACAGGAAATATCTCTAGAACGTACAAAGGAGTACACGAGGTATCTCTACAGCGTACAAAGGAGTACAGAAGGTATCTCTACAGCGCACAAAGGAGTACAGAAGGTATCTCTACAGCGCACAAAGGAGTACAGAAGGTATCTCTACAGCGCACAAAGGAATACAGAAGGTATCTCTACAGCGCACAAAGGAGTACAGGAAATATCTCTAGAACGTACAAAGGAGTACACGAGGTATCTCTACAGCGTACAAAGGAGTACAGAAGGTATCTCTACAGCGCACAAAGGAGTACAGAAGGTATCTCTACAGCGCACAAAGGAGTACAGAAGGTATCTCTACAGCGCACAAAGGAGTGCAGAAGGTATCTCTACAGCGCACAAAGGAGTACAGGAAATATCTCTAGAACGTACAAAAGAGTACACGAGGTATCTCTACAGCGTACAAAGAAGTACAGAAGGTATCTCTACAGCGCACAAAGGAGTACAGAAGGTATCTCTACAGCGCACAAAGGAGTACAGAAGGTATCTCTACAGCGCACAAAGGAGTACAGAAGGTATCTCTACAGCGCACAAAGGAGTACAGGAAATATCTCTAGAACGTCCAAAGGAGTACACGAGGTATCTCTACAGCGTACAAAGGAGTACAGAAGGTATCTCTACAGCGCACAAAGGAGTACAGAAGGTATCTCTACAGCGCACAAAGAAGTACACGAGGTATCTCTACAGCGTACAAAGGAGTACAGAAGGTATCTCTTCAGCGCATAAAGGAGTACAGAAGGTATCTCTACAGCGCACAAAACAGTACAGAAGGTATCTCTACAGCGCACAAAGGAGTACAGAAGGTATCTCTACAGCGCACAAAGGAGTACAGAAGGTATCTCTACAGCGCACAAAGGAGTACAGAAGGTATCTCTACAGCGCACAAAGGAGTACAGAAGGTATCTCTACAGCGCACAAAGGAGTACAGAAGGTATCTCTACAGCACACAAAGGAGTACAGAAGGTATCTCTACAGCGCACAAAGGAGTACAGAAGGTATCTCTACAGCGCACAAAGGAGTACAGAAGGTATCTCTACAGTGCACAAAGGAGTACGGAAGGTATCTCTACAGCGTACAAAGAAGTACAGAAGGTATCTCTACAGCGCACAAAGGAGTACAGAAGGCATCTCTACTGCGCACAAAGGAGTACAGGAAATATCTCTAGAACGTACAAAGGAGTACACGAGGTATCTCTACAGCGTACAAAGAAGTACAGAAGGTATCTCTACAGCGCACAAAGGAGTACAGAAGGTATCTCTACAGCGCACAAAGGAGTACAGAAGGTATCTCTACAGCGCACAAAGAAGTACAGAAGGTATCTCTACAGCGCACAAAGGAGTACAGGAAATATCTCTAGAACGTACAAAGGAGTACACGAGGTATCTCTACAGCGTACAAAGGAGTACAGAAGGTATCTCTACAGCGCACAAAGGAGTACAGAAGGTATCTCTACAGCGCACAAAGGAGTACAGAAGGTATCTCTACAGCGCACAAAGGAGTACAGAAGGTATCTTTACAGCGCACAAAGGAGTACAGGAAATATCTCTAGAACGTACAAAGGAGTACACGAGGTATCTCTACAGCGTACAAAGGAGTACAGAAGGTATCTCTACAGCGCACAAAGGAGTACAGAAGGTATCTCTACAGCGCACAAAGGAGTTCAGAAGGTATCTCTACAGCGCACAAAGGAGTACAGAAGGTATCTCTACAGCGCACAAAGGAGTACAGGAAATATCTTTGGAACGTACAAAGGAGTACACGAGGTATCTCTACAGCGTACAAAGGAGTACAGAAGGTATCTCTACAGCGCACAAAGGAGTACAGAATGTATCTCTACAGCGCACAAAGGAGTACAGGAGGTATCTTTACAGCGCACAAAGGAGTACAGAAGGTATCTCTACAGCGCACAAAGGAGTACAGAAGGTATCTCTACAGCGCACAAAGGAGTACAGAAGGTATCTCTACAGCGCAAAAAGGAGTACAGAAGGTATCTCTACAGCGCACAAAGGAGTACAGGAAATATCTCTAGAACGTACAAAGGAGTACAGAAAGTATCTCTACAGCGCACAAAGGAGTACAGGAAATATTTTTAGAACGTACAAAGGAGTACACGAGGTATCTCTACAGCGTACAAAGGAGTACAGAAGGTATCTCTACAGCGCACAAAGGAGTACAGAAGGAATCTCTACAGCGCACAAAGGAGTACAGAAGGTATCTCTACAGCGCACAAAGGAGTACAGAAGGTATCTCTTCAGCGCACAAAGGAGTACACGAGGTATCTCTAAAGCGCACAAAGGAGTACAGAAGGTATCTCTACAGCGCACAAAGGAGTACAGAAGGTATCTCTACAGCGCACAAAGGAGTACAGGAAATATCTCTAGAACGTACAAAGGAGTACACGAGGTATCTCTACAGCGTACAAAGGAGTACAGAAGGTATCTCTACAGCGCACAAAGGAGTACAGAAGGTATCTCTACAGCGCACAAAGGAGTACAGAAGGTATCTCTACAGCGCACAATGGAGTACAGAAGGTATCTCTACAGCGCACAAAGGAGTACAGAAGGTATCTCTACAGCGCACTAAGGAGTACAGAAGGTATCTCTACAGCGCACAAAGGAGTACAGAAGGTATCTCTACAGCGCACAAAGGAGTACAGAAGGTATCTCTACAGCGCACAAAGGAGTTCAGAAGGTATCTCTACAGCGCACAAAGGAGTACAGAAGGTATCTCTACAGCGCACAAAGGAGTACAGAAGGTATCTCTACAGCGCACAAAGGAGTACAGGAAATATCTCTAGAACGTACAAAGGAGTACACGAGGTATCTCTACAGCGTACAATGGAGTACAGAAGGTATCTCTACAGCGCACAAAGGAGTACAGAAGGTATCTCTACAGCGCACAAAGGAGTACAGGAAATATCTCTAGAACGTACAAAGGAGTACACGAGGTATCTCTACAGCGTACAAAGGAGTACAGAAGGTATCTCTACAGCGCACAAAGGAGTACGAAAGGTATCTCTACAGCGCACAAAGGAGTACAGAAGGTATCTCTACAGCGCACAAAGGAGTACACGAGGTATCTCTACAGCGCACAAAGGAGTACAGAAGGTATCTCTACAGCGCACAAAGGAGTACAGGAAATATCTCTAGAACGTACAAAGGAGTACACGAGGTATCTATACAGCGTACAAAGGAGTACAGGAGGTATCTCTACAGCGCACAAAGGAGTACAGAAGGTATCTCTACAGCGCACAAAGGAGTACAGAAGGTATCTCTACAGCGCACAAAGGAGTACAGAAGGTATCTCTACAGCACACAAAGGAGTACAGGAAATATCTCTAGAACGTACAAAGGAGTACACGAGGTATCTCTACAGCTTACAAAGGAGTACAGAAGGTATCTCTACAGCGCACAAAGGAGTACAGAAGGTATCTCTACAGCGCACAAAGCAGTACACGAGGTATCTCTACAGCGCACAAAGGAGTACAGAAGGTATCTCTACAGCGCACAAAGGAGTACAGAAGGTATCTCTACAGCGCACAAAGGAGTACAGGAAATATCTCTAGAACGTACAAAAGAGTACACGAGGTATCTCTACAGCGTACAAAGGAGTACAGAAGGTACCTCTACAGCGCACAAAGGAGTACAGAAGGTATCTCTACAGCGCACAAAGGAGTACAGAAGGTATCTCTACAGCGCACAAAGGAGTACAGAAGGTATCTCTACAGCGCACAAAGGAGTACAGAAGGTATCTCTACAGCGCACAAAGGAGTACAGAAGGTATCTCTACAGCGCACAAAGGAGTACAGAAGGTATCTCTACAGCACACAAAGGAGTACAGGAAATTTCTCTAGAACGTACAAAGGAGTACACGAGGTATCTCTACAGCGTACAAAGGAGTACAGAAGGTATCTCTACAGCGCACAAAGGAGTACAGAAGGTATCTCTACAGCACACAAAGGAGTACAGGAAATTTCTCTAGAACGTACAAAGGAGTACACGAGGTATCTCTACAGCGTACAAAGGAGTACAGAAGGTATCTCTACAGCGCACAAAGGAGTACAGAAGGAATCTCTACAGCGCACAAAGGAGTACAGAAGGTATCTCTACAGCGCACAAAGGAGTACAAAAGGTATCTCTACAGCGCACAAAGGAGTACAGAAGGTATCTCTACAGCGCACAAAGGAGTACAGGAAATATCTCTAGAACGTACAAAGGAGTACACGAGGTATCTCTACAGCGTACAAAGAAGTACAGAAGGTATCTCTACAGCGCACAAAGGAGTACAGAAGGTATCTCTACAGCGCACAAAGGAGTACAGAAGGTATCTCTACAGCGCACAAAGGAGTACAGAAGGAATCTCTACAGCGCACAAAGGAGTACAGGGAATATCTCTAGAACGTACAAAGGAGTACACGAGGTATCTCTACAGCGTACAAAGGATTACAGAAGGTATCTCTACAGCGCACAAAGGAGTACAGAAGGTATCTCTACAGCGCACAAAGGAGTACAGGAAATATCTCTAGAACGTACAAAGGAGTACAGAAGGTATCTCTACAGCGCACAAAGGAGTACAGAAGGTATCTCTACAGCGCACAAAGGAGTACAGAAGGTATCTCTACAGCGCACAAAGGAGTACAGAAGGTATCTCCACAGCGCACAAAGGAGTACAGAAGGTATCTCTACAGCGCACAAAGGAGTACAGAAGGTATCTCTACAGCGCACAAAGGAGTACAGGAAATATCTCTAGAACGTACAAAGGAGTACAGAAGGTATCTCTAGAACGTACAAAGGAGTACAGAAGGTATCTCTACAGCGCACAAAGGAGTACAGAAGGTATCTCTACAGCGCACAAAGGAGTACAGAAGGTATCTCTACAGCGCACAAAGGAAAACAGAAGGTATCTCTACAGCGCACAAAGGAGTACAGAAGGTATCTCTACAGCGCACAAAGGAGTACAGAAGGTATCTCTACAGCGCACAAAGGAGTACAGAAGGTGTCTCTACAGCGCACAAAGGAGTACAGGAAATATCTCTAGAACGTACAAAGGAGTACACGAGGTATCTCTACAGCGTACAAAGGAGTACAGAATGTATCTCTACAGCGCACAAAGGAGTACAGGAAATATTTCTAGAACGTACAAAGGAGTACACGAGGTATCTCTACAGCGTACAAAGGAGTACAGAAGGTATCTCTACAGCGCACAAAGGAGTACAGAAGGTATCTCTACAGCGCACAAAGGAGTACAAAAGGTATCTCTACAGCGCACAAAGGAGTACAGAAGGTATCTCTACAGCGCACAAAGGAGTACAGGAAATATCTCTAGAACGTACAAAGGAGTACACGAGGTATCTCTACAGCGTACAAAGGAGTACAGAAGGTATCTCTACAGCGCACAAAGGAGTACAGAAGGTATCTCTACAGCGCACAAAGGAGTACAGAAGGTATCTCTACAGCGCACAAAGGAGTACAGAAGGTATCTCTACAGCGCACAAAGGAGTACAGAAGGTATCTCTACAGCGCACAAAGGAGTACAGAAGGTATCTCTACAGCGCACAAAGGAGTACAGAAGGTATCTCTACAGCGCACAAAGGAGTACAGAAGGTATCTCTACAGCGCACAAAGGAGTACAGAAGGTATCTCTACAGCGCACAAAGGAGTACAGAAGGTATCTCTACAGCGCACAAAGGAGTACAGAAGGTATCTCTACAGCGCACAAAGGAGTACAGAAGGTATCTCTACAGCGCACAAAGGAGTACAGAAGGTATCTCTACAGCGCACAAAGGAGTACAGGAAATATCTCCAGAACGTACAAAGGAGTACACGAGGTATCTCTACAGCGTACAAAGGAGTACAGAAGGTATCTCTACAGCGCACAAAGGAGTACAGAAGGTATCTCTACAGCGCACAAAGGAGTACAGGAAATATCTCTAGAACGTACAAAGGAGTACACGAGGTATCTCTACAGCGTACAAAGGAGTACAGAAGGTATCTCTACAGCGCACAAAGGAGTACAGAAGGTATCTCAACAGCGCACAAAGGAGTACAGAAGGTATCTCTACAGCGCACAAAGGAGTACACGAGGTATCTCTACAGCGCACAAAGGAGTACAGAAGGTATCTCTACAGCGCACAAAGGAGTACAGGAAATATCTCTAGAACGTACAAAGGAGAACACGAGGTATCTCTACAGCGTACAAAGGAGTACAGAAGGTATCTCTACAGCGCACAAAGGAGTACAGAAGGTATCTCTACAGCGCACAAAGGAGTACAGAAGGTATCTCTACAGCGCACAAAGGAGTACAGAAGGTATCTCTACAGCGCACAAAGGAGTACAGAAGGTATCTCTACAGCGCACAAAGGAGTACAGAAGGTATCTCTACAGCGCACAAAGGAGTACAGAAGGTATCTCTCAGCGCACAAAGGAGTACAGGAAATATCTCTAGAACGTACAAAGGAGTACACGAGGTATCTCTACAGCGTACAAAGGAGTTCAGAAGGTATCTCTACAGCGCACAAAGGAGTACAGAAGGTATCTCTACAGCGCACAAAGGAGTACAGAAGGTATCTCTACAGCGCACAAAGGAGTACACGAGGTATCTCTACAGCGCACAAAGGAGTACAGAAGGTATCTCTACAGCGCACAAAGGAGTACAGAAGGTATCTCTACAGCGCACAAAGGAGTACAGAAGGTATCTCTACAGCGCACAAAGGAGTACACGAGGTATCTCTTCAGCGCACAAAGGAGTACAGAAGGTATCTCTACAGCGCACAAAGGAGTACAGAAGGTATCTCTACAGCGCACAAAGGAGTACAGGAAATATCTCTAGAACGTACAAAGGAGTACACGAGGTATCTCTACAGCGTACAAAGGAGTACAGAAGGTATCTCTACAGCGCACAAAGGAGTACAGAAGGTATCTCTACAGCGCACAAAGGAGTACAGAAGGTATCTCTACAGCGCACAAAGGAGTACAGAAGGTATCTCTACAGCGCACAAAGGAGTACACGAGGTATCTCTACAGCGCACAAAGGAGTACAGAAGGTATCTCTACAGCGCACAAAGGAGTACAGAAGGTATCTCTACAGCGCACAAAGGAGTACAGAAGGTATCTCTACAGCGCACAAAGGAGTACACGAGGTATCTCTACAGCGCACAAAGGAGTACAGAAGGTATCTCTACAGCGCACAAAGGAGTACAGGAAATATCTCTGGAACGTACAAAGGAGTACACGAGGTATCTCTACAGCGTACAAAGGAGTACAGAAGGTATCTCTACAGCGCACAAAGGAGTACAGAAGGTATCTCTACAGCGCACAAAAGAGTACAGAAGGTATCTCTACAGCGCACAAAGGAGTACAGAAGGTATCTCTACAGCGCACAAAGGAGTACAGGAAATATCTCTAGAACGTACAAAGGAGTACACGAGGTATCTCTTCAGCGTACGAAGGAGTACAGAAGGTATCTCTACAGCGCACAAAGGAGTACCGAAAGTATCTCTACAGCGCACAAAGGAGTACACGAGGTATCTCTACAGCGCACAAAGGAGTACAGAAGGTATTTCTACAGCGCACAAAGGAGTACAGAAGGTATCTCTACAGCGCACAAAGGAGTAAAGGAAATATCTCTAGAACGTACAAAGGAGTACACGAGGTATCTCTACAGCGTACAAAGGAGTACAGAAGGTATCTCTACAGCGCACAAAGGATTACAGAAGGTATCTCTACAGCGCACAAAGGAGTACAGAAGGTATCTCTACAGCGCACAAAGGAGTACAGAAGGTATCTCTACAGCGCACAAAGGAGTACAGAAGGTATCTCTACAGCGCACAATGGAGTACAGAAGGTATCTCTACCGCGCACAAAGGAGCACAGAAGGTATCTCTACAGCGCACAAAGGAGTACAGGAAATATCTCTAGAACGTACAAAGGAGTACACGAGGTATCTCTACAGCGTACAAAGGAGTACAGAAGGTATCTCTACAGCGCACAAAGGTGTACAGAAGGTATCTCTACAGCGCACAAAGGAGTACAGAAGGTATCTCTACAGCGCACAAAGGAGTACAGAAGGTATCTCTACAGCGCACAAAGGAGTACAGGAAATATCTCTAGAACGTACAAAGGAGTACACGAGGTATCTCTACTGCGTACAAAGGAGTACAGAAGGTATCTCTACAGCGCACAAAAGAGTACAGAAGGTATCTCTACAGCGCACAAAGGAGTACAGAAGGTATCTCTACAGCGCACAAAGGAGTACAGAAGGTATCTCTACAGCGCACAAAGGAGTACACGAGGTATCTCTACAGCGCACAAAGGAGTACAGAAGGTATCTCTACAGCGCACAAAGGAGTACAGAAGGTATCTCAACAGTGCACAAAGGAGTACAGAAGGTATCTCTACAGCGCACAAAGGAGTACACGAGGTATCTCTACAGCGCAAAAAGGAGTACAGAAGGTATCTCTACAGCGCACAAAGGAGTACAGAAGGTATCTCTACAGCGCACAAAGGAGTACAGAAGGTATCTCTACAGCGCACAAAGGAGTACAGAAGGTATCTCTACAGCGCACAAAGGAGTACAGGAGGTATCTCTACAGCGCACAAAGGAGTACAGAAGGTATCTCTACAGCGCACAAAGGAGTACAGAAGGTATCTCTACAGCGCACAAAGGAGTACAGGAAATATCTCTAGAACGTACAAAGGAGTACAGAAGGTATCTCTACAGCGCACAAAGGAGTACAGAAGGTATCTCTACAGCGCACAAAGGAGTACAGAAGGTATCTCTACAGCGCACAAAGGAGTACAGAAGGTATCTCTACAGCGCACAAAGGAGTACAGAAGGTATCTCTACAGCGCACAAAGGAGTACAGGAAATATCTCTAGAACGTACAAAGGAGTACACGAGGTATCTCTACAGCGTACAAAGGAGTACAGAAGGTATCTCTACAGCGCACAAAGGAGTACAGAAGGCATCTCTACAGCGCACAAAGGAGTACAGAAGGTATCTCTACAGCGCACAAAGAAGTACAGAAGGTATCTCTACAGCGCACAAAGGAGTACAGAAGGTATCTCTACAGCGCACAAAGGAGTACAGAAGGTATCTCTACAGCGCACAAAGGAGTACAGAAGGTATCTCTACAGCGCACAAAGGAGTACAGGAAATATCTCTAGAACGTACAAAGGAGTACACGAGGTATCTCTACAGCGTACAAAGGAGTACAGAAGGTATCTCTACAGCGCACAAAGGAGTACAGAAGGTATCTCCACAGCGCACAAAGGAGTACAGAAGGTATCTCTACAGCGCACAAAGGAGTACAGAAGGTATCTCTACAGCGCACAAAGGAGTACACGAGGTATCTCTACAGCGCACAAAGGAGTAGAGAAGGTATCTCTACAGCGCAAAAAGGAGTACAGAAGGTATCTCTACAGCGCACAAAGGAGTACAGAAGGTACCTCTACAGCGCACAAAGGAGTAGAGAAGGTATCTCTACAGCGCACAAAGGAGTACAGAAGGCATCTCTACAGCGTACAAAAGAGTACAGAAGGTATCTCTACAGCGCACAAAGGAGTACAGAAGGTATCTCTACA
Organism: Morinoia aosen; assembly: GCA_030386875.1. Taxonomy (NCBI): domain Eukaryota; kingdom Metazoa; phylum Arthropoda; class Malacostraca; order Amphipoda; family Talitridae; genus Morinoia; species Morinoia aosen. The sequence goes on along the minus strand of CM059576.1, from coordinate 54,910,240 downwards.
GCGCACAAAGGAGTACACGAGGTATCTCTACAGCGCACAAAGGAGTACAGAAGGTATCTCTACAGTGCACAAAGGAGTACAGAAGGTATCTCTACAGCGCACAAAGGAGTACAGGAAATATCTCTGGAACGTACAAAGGAGTACACGAGGTATCTCTACAGCGTACAAAGGAGTACAGAAGGTATCTCTACAGCGCACAAAGAAGTACAGAAGGTATCTCTACAGCGCACAAAGGAGTACAGAAGGTATGTCTACAGCGCACAAAGGAGTACAGAAGGTATCTCTACAGCGCACAAAGGAGTACAGAAGGTATCTCTACAGCGCACAAAGGAGTACAGGAAATATCTCTAGAACGTACAAAGGAGTACACGAGGTATCTCTACAGCGTACAAAGGAGTACAGAAGGTATCTCTACAGCGCACAAAGGAGTACAGAAGGTATCTCTACAGCGCACAAAGGAGTACAGAAGGTATCTCTAAAGCGCACAAAGGAGTACAGAAGGTATCTCTACAGCGCACAAAGAAGTACAGAAGGTATCTCTACAGCGCACAAAGGAGTACAGAAGCTATCTCTACAGCGCAAAAAGGAGTACAGAAGGTATCTCTACAGCGCACAAAGGAGTACAGGAAATATCTCTAGAACGTACAGAGGAGTACACGAGGTATCTCTACAGCGTACAAAGGAGTACAGAAGGTATCTCTACAGCGCACAAAGGAGTACAGAAGGTTTCTCTACAGCGCACAAAGGAGTACAGAAGGTATCTCTACAGCGCACAAAGGAGTACAGAAGGTATCTCTACAGCGCACAAAGGAGTACAGGAAATATCTCTAGAACGTACAAAGGAGTACACGAGGTATCTCTACAGCGTACAAAGGAGTACAGAAGGTATCTCTACAGCGCACAAAGGAGTACAGAAGGTATCTCTACAGCGCACAAAGGAGTACAGAAGGTATCTCTACAGCGCACAAAGGAGTACAGAAGGTATCTCTACAGCGCACAAAGGAGTACAGGAAATATCTCTAGAACGTACAAAGGAGTACCGAAGGTATCTCTACAGCGCACAAAGGAGTACAGAAGGTATCTCTACAGCGCACAAAGGAGTACAGAAAGTATCTCTACAGCGCACAAAGGAGTACAGAAGGTATCTCTACAGCGAACAAAGGAGTACAGAAGGTATCTCTACAGCGCACAAAGGAGTACAGGAAATATCTCTAGAACGTACAAAGGAGTACACGAGGTATCTCTACAGCGTACAAAGGAGTACAGAAGGTATCTCTACAGCGCACAAAGGAGTACAGAAGGTATCTCTACAGCGCACAAAGGAGTACAGAAGGTATCTCTACAGCGCACAAAGGAGTACAGAAGGTATCTCTACAGCGCACAAAGGAGTACAGGAAATATCTCTAGAACGTACAAAGAAGTACACGAGGTATCTCTACAGCGTACAAAGGAGTACAGAAGGTATCTCTAAAGCGCACAAAGGAGTACAGGAAATATCTCTAGAACGTACAAAGGAGTACAGAAGATATCTCTACAGCGCACAAAGGAGTACAGGAAATATCTTTAGAACGTACAAAGGAGTACACGAGGTATCTCTACAGCGTACAAAGGAGTACAGAAGGTATCTCTACAGCGCACAAAGGAGTACAGAAGGTATCTCTACAGCGCACAAAGGAGTACAGAAGGTATCTCTACAGCGCACAAAGGAGTACAGAAGGTATCTCTACAGCGCACAAAGGAGTACAGAAGGTATCTCTACGGCGCACAAAGGAGTACAGAAGGTATCTCTACAGCGCACATAGGAGTACAGAAGGTATCTCTACAGCGCACAAAGGACTGCAGAAGGTATCTCTACAGCGCACAAAGGAGAACAGGAAATATCTCTAGAACGTACAAAGGAGTACACGAGGTATCTCTACAGCGTACAAAGGAGTACAGAAGGTATCTCTACAGCGCACAAAGGAGTACACAAGATATCTCTACAGCGCACAAAGGAGTACAGAAGGCATCTCTACAGCGCACAAAGGAGTACAGAAGGTTTCTCTACAGCGCACAAAGGAGTACAGAAGGTATCTCTACAGCGCACAAAGGAGTACAGAAGGTATCTCTACAGCGCACAAAGGAGTACAGAAGGTATCTCTACAGCGCACAAAGGAGTACAGAAGGTATCTCTACAGCGCACAAAGGAGTACAGAAGGTATCTCTACAGCGCACAAAGGAGTACAGAAGGTATCTCTACAGCGCACAAAGGAGTACAGAAGGTATCTCTACAGCGCACAAAGGAGTACAGAAGGTATCTCTACAGCGCACAGAGGAGTACAGGAAATATCTCTAGAACGTACAAAGGAGTACAGAAGGTATCTTTACAGCGCACAAAGGAGTACAGGAAATATCTCTAGAATGTACAAAGGAGTACACGAGGTATCTCTACAGCGTACAAAGGAGTACAGAAGGTATCTCTACAGCGCACAAAGAAGTACAGAAGGTATCTCTACAGCGCACAAAGGAGTACAGGAAATATCTCTAGAGCGTACAAAGGAGTACACGAGGTATCTCTACAGCGTACAAAGGAATACAGAAGGTATCTCTACAGCGCACAAAGGAGTTCAGGAAATATCTCTAGAACGTACAAAGGAGTACACGAGGTATCTCTACAGCGTACAAAGGAGTACAGAAGGTATCTCTACAGCGCACAAAGGAGTACAAAAGGTATCTCTACAGCGCACAAAGGAGTACAGAAGGCATCTCTACAGCGCACAAAGGAGTACAGAAGGTATCTCTACAGCGCACAAAGGAGTACAGAAGGTATCTCTACAGCGCACAAAGGAGTACAGAATGGATCTCTACAGCGCACAGAGGAGTACAGAAGGCATCTCTACAGCGCACAAAGGAGTACAGAAGGTATCTCTACAGCGCACAAAGGAGTACAGAATGTATCTCTACAGCGCACAAAGGAGTACAGAAGGTATCTCTACAGCGCACAAAGGAGTACAGAAGGTATCTCTACAGCGCACAAAGGAGTACAGAAGGTATCTTTACAGCGCACAAAGGAGTACAGGAAATATCTCTAGAACGTACAAAGGAGTACACGAGGTATCTCTACAGCGTACAAAGGAGTACAGAAGGTATCTCTACAGCGCACAAAGGAGTACAGAAGGTATCTCTACCGCGCACAAAGGAGTACAGAAGGTATCTCTACAGCGCACATCGGAGTACAGAAGGTATCTCTACAGCGCACAAAGGAGTACAGAAGGTATCTCTACAGCGCACAAAGGAGTACACGAGGTATCTCTACAGCGCATAAAGGAGTACAGAAGGTATCTCTACAGCGCAAAAAGGAGTACAGAAGGTATCTCTACAGCGCCCAAAGGAGTACAGAAGGTACCTCTACAGCGCACAAAGGAGTACAGAAGGTATCTCTACAGCGCACAAAGGAGTACAGAAGGCATCTCTACAGCGTACAAAGGAGTACAGAAGGTATCTCTACAGCGCACAAAGGAGTACAGAAGGTATCTCTACAGCGCACAAAGGAGTACACGAGGTATCTCTACAGCGCACAAAGGAGTACAGAAGGTATCTCTACAGCGCACAAAGGAGTACAGAAGGTATCTCTACAGCGCACAAAGGAGTACAGGAAATATCTCTAGAACGTACGAAGGAGTACACGAGGTATCTCTACAGCGTACAAAGGAGTACAGAAGGTATCTCTACAGCGCACAAAGGAGTACAGAAGGTATCTCTACAGCGCACAAAGGAGTACAAAAGGTATCTCTACAGCGCACAAAGGAGTACAGAAGGTATCTCTACAGCGCACAAAGGAGTACAGAAGGTATCTCTACAGCGCACAAAGGAGTACAGGAAATATCTCTAGAACGTACAAAGGAGTACACGAGGTATCTCTACAGCGTACAAAGGAGTACAGAAGGTATCTCTACAGCGCACAAAGGAGTACAGAAAGTATCTCTACAGCGCACAAAGGAGAACAGAAGGTATCTCTACTTCGCACAAAGGAGTACAGAAGGTATCTCTACAGCGCACAAAGAAGTACAGAAGGTATCTCTACAGCGCACAAAGGAGCACAGAAGGTATCTCTACAGCGCACAAAGGAGTACAGAAGGTATCTCTACAGCGCACAAAGGAGTACAGGAAATATCTCTAGAACGTACAGAGGAGTACACGAGGTATCTCTACAGCGTACAAAGGAGTACAGAAGGTATCTCTACAGCGCACAAAGGAGTACAGAAGGTTTCTCTACAGCGCACAAAGGAGTACAGAAGGTATCTCTACAGCGCACAAAGGAGTACAGAAGGTATCTCTACAGCGCACAAAGGAGTACAGGAAATATCTCTAGAACGTACAAAGGAGTACACGAGGTATCTCTACAGCGTACAAAGGAGTACAGAAGGTGTCTCTACAGCGCACAAAGGAGTAAAGAAGGTATCTCTACAGCGCACGAAGGAGTACAGAAGGTATCTCTACAGCGCACAAAGGAGTACAGAAGGTATCTCTACAGCGCACAAAGGAGTACAGGAAATATCTCTAGAACGTACAAAGGAGTACAGAAGGTATCTCTACAGCGCACAAAGGAGTACAGAAGGTATCTCTACAGCGCACAAAGGAGTACAGAAAGTATCTCTACAGCGCACAAAGGAGTACAGAAGGTATCTCTACAGCGAACAAAGGAGTACAGAAGGAATCTCTACAGCGCACAAAGGAGTACAGGAAATATCTCTAGAACGTACAAAGGAGTACAATAGGTATCTCTACAGCGTACAAAGGAGTACAGAAGGTATCTCTACAGCGCACAAAGGAGTACAGAAGGTATCTCTACAGCGCACAAAGGAGTACAGAAGGTATCTCTACAGCGCACAAAGGAGTACAGAAGGTATCTCTACAGCGCACAAAAGAGTACAGGAAATATCTCTAGAACGTACAAAGAAGTACACGAGGTATCTCTACAGCGTACAAGGGAGTACAGAAGGTATCTCTACAGCGCACAAAGGAGTACAGGAAATATCTTTAGAACGTACAAAGGAGTACAGAAGGTATCTCTACAGCGCACAAAGTAGTACAGGAAATATCTCTAGAACGTACAAAGGAGTACACGAGGTATCTCTACAGCGTACAAAGGAGTACAGAAGGTATCTCTACAGCGCACAAAGGAGTACAGAAGGTATCTCTACAGCGCACAAAGGAGTACAGGAAATATCTCTAGAACGTACAAAGGAGTACAGAAGGTATCTCTACAGCGCACAAAGGAGTACAGAAGGTATCTCTACAGCGCACAAAGGAGTACAGAAGGTATCTCTACAGCGCACAAAGGAGTACAGAAGGTATCTCTACAGCGCACAAAAGAGTACAGAAGGTATCTCTACAGCGCACAAAGGAGTACAGAAGGTATCTCTACAGCGCACAAAGGAGTACAGGAAATATCTCTAGAACGTACAAAGGAGTACAGAAGGTATCTCTAGAACGTACAAAGGAGTACAGAAGGTATCTCTACAGCGCACAAAGGAGTACAGAAGGTATCTCTACAGCGCACAAAGGAGTACAGAAGGTATCTCTACAGCGCACAAAGGAGTACAGAAGGTATCTCTACAGCGCACAAAGGAGTACAGAAGGTATCTCTACAGCGCACAAAGGAGTACAGAAGGTATCTCTACAGCGCACAAAGGAGTACAGAAGGTGTCTCTACAGCGCACAAAGGAGTACAGGAAATATCTCTAGAACGTACAAAGGAGTACACGAGGTATCTCTACAGCGTACAAAGGAGTACAGAATGTATCTCTACAGCGCACAAAGGAGTACAGGAAATATTTCTAGAACGTACAAAGGAGTACACGAGGTATCTCTACAGCGTACAAAGGAGTACAGAAGGTATCTCTACAGCGCACAAAGGAGTACAGAAGGTATCTCTACAGCGCACAAAGGAGTACAAAAGGTATCTCTACAGCGCACAAAGGAGTACAGAAGGTATCTCTACAGCGCACAAAGGAGTACAGGAAATATCTCTAGAACGTACAAAGGAGTACACGAGGTATCTCTACAGCGTACAAAGGAGTACAGAAGGTATCTCTACAGCGCACAAAGGAGTACAGAAGGTATCTCTACAGCGCACAAAGGAGTACAGAAGGTATCTCTACAGCGCACAAAGGAGTACAGAAGGTATCTCTACAGCGCACAAAGGTGTACAGAAGGTATCTCTACAGCGCACAAAGGAGTACAGAAGGTATCTCTACAGCGCACAAAGGAGTACAGAAGGTATCTCTACAGCGCACAAAGGAGTACAGAAGGTATCTCTACAGCGCACAAAGGAGTACAGAAGGTATCTCTACAGCGCACAAAGGAGTACAGAAGGTATCTCTACAGCGCACAAAGGAGTACAGAAGGTATCTCTACAGCGCACAAAGGAGTACAGAAGGTATCTCTACAGCGCACAAAGGAGTACAGAAGGTATCTCTACAGCGCACAAAGGAGTACAGGAAATATCTCCAGAACGTACAAAGGAGTACACGAGGTATCTCTACAGCGTACAAAGGAGTACAGAAGGTATCTCTACAGCGCACAAAGGAGTACAGAAGGTATCTCTACAGCGCACAAAGGAGTACAGGAAATATCTCTAGAACGTACAAAGGAGTACACGAGGTATCTCTACAGCGTACAAAGGAGTACAGAAGGTATCTCTACAGCGCACAAAGGAGTACAGAAGGTATCTCAACAGCGCACAAAGGAGTACAGAAGGTATCTCTACAGCGCACAAAGGAGTACACGAGGTATCTCTACAGCGCACAAAGGAGTACAGAAGGTATCTCTACAGCGCACAAAGGAGTACAGGAAATATCTCTAGAACGTACAAAGGAGAACACGAGGTATCTCTACAGCGTACAAAGGAGTACAGAAGGTATCTTTACAGCGCACAAAGGAGTACAGAAGGTATCTCTACAGCGCACAAAGGAGTACAGAAGGTATCTCTACAGCGCACAAAGGAGTACAGAAGGTATCTCTACAGCGCACAAAGGAGTACAGAAGGTATCTCTACAGCGCACAAAGGAGTACAGAAGGTATCTCTACAGCGCACAAAGGAGTACAGAAGGTATCTCTACAGCGCACAAAGGAGTACAGGAAATATCTCTAGAACGTACAAAGGAGTACACGAGGTATCTCTACAGCGTACAAAGGAGTTCAGAAGGTATCTCTACAGCGCACAAAGGAGTACAGAAGGTATCTCTACAGCGCACAAAGGAGTACAGAAGGTATCTCTACAGCGCACAAAGGATTACAGAAGGTATCTCTACAGCGCACAAAGGAGTACAGGAAATATCTCTAGAACGTACAAAGGAGTACACGAGGTATCTCTACAGCGTACAAAGGAGTACAGAAGGTATCTCTACAGCGCACAAAGGAGTACAGAAGGTATCTCTACAGCGTACAAAGGAGTACAGAAGGTATCTCTACAGCGCACAAAGGAGTACAGAAGGTATCTCTACAGCGCACAAAGGAGTACACGAGGTATCTCTACAGCGCACAAAGGAGTACAGAAGGTATCTCTACAGCGCACAAAGGAGTACAGAAGGTATCTCTACAGCGCACAAAGGAGTACAGAAGGTATCTCTACAGCGCACAAAGGAGTACACGAGGTATCTCTACAGCGCACAAAGGAGTACAGAAGGTATCTCTACAGCGCACAAAGGAGTACAGGAAATATCTCTAGAACGTACAAAGGAGTACACGAGGTATCTCTACAGCGTACAAAGGAGTACAGAAGGTATCTCTACAGCGCACAAAGGAGTACAGAAGGTATCTCTACAGCGCACAAAGGAGTACAGAAGGTATCTCTACAGCGCACAAAGGAGTACAGAAGGTATCTCTACAGCGCACAAAGGAGTACAGGAAATATCTCTAGAACGTACAAAGGAGTACACGAGGTATCTCTTCAGCGTACGAAGGAGTACAGAAGGTATCTCTACAGCGCACAAAGGAGTACCGAAAGTATCTCTACAGCGCACAAAGGAGTACACGAGGTATCTCTACAGCGCACAAAGGAGTACAGAAGGTATTTCTACAGCGCACAAAGGAGTACAGAAGGTATCTCTACAGCGCACAAAGGAGTACAGGAAATATCTCTAGAACGTACAAAGGAGTACACGAGGTATCTCTACAGCGTACAAAGGAGTACAGAAGGTATCTCTACAGCGCACAAAGGAGTACAGAAGGTATCTCTACAGCGCACAAAGGAGTATAGAAGGTATCTCTACAGCGCACAAAGGAGTACAGAAGGTATCTCTACAGCGCACAAAGGAGTACAGAAGGTATCTCTACAGCGCACAAAGGAGTACAGGAAATATCTCTAGAACGTACAAAGGAGTACACGAGGTATCTCTACAGCGTACAAAGTTGTACAGAAGGTTTCTCTACAGCGCACAAAGGAGTACAGAAGGTATCTCTACAGCGCACAAAGGAGTACAGAAGGTATCTCTACAGCGCACAGAGGAGTACAGAAGGTATCTCTACAGCGCACAAAGGAGTACAGAAGGTATCTCTACAGCGCACAAAGGAGTACAGAAGGTATCTCTACCGCGCACAAAGGAGTACAGAAGGTATCTCTACAGCGCACAAAGGAGTACAGGAAATATCTCTAGAACGTACAAAGGAGTACACGAGGTATCTCTACAGCGTACAAAGGAGTACAGAAGGTATCTCTACAGCGCACAAAGGTGTACAGAAGGTATCTCTACAGCGCACAAAGGAGTACAGAAGGTATCTCTACAGCGCACAAAGGAGTACAGAAGGTATCTCTACAGCGCACAAAGGAGTACAGGAAATATCTCTAGAACGTACAAAGGAGTACACGAGGTATCTCTACTGCGTACAAAGGAGTACAGAAGGTATCTCTACAGCGCACACAAGAGTACAGAAGGTATCTCTACAGCGCACAAAGGAGTACAGAAGGTATCTCTACAGCGCACAAAGGAGTACAGAAGGTATCTCTACAGCGCACAAAGGAGTACACGAGGTATCTCTACAGCGCACAAAGGAGTACAGAAGGTATCTCTACAGCGCACAAAGGAGTACAGAAGGTATCTCAACAGCGCACAAAGGAGTACAGAAGGTATCTCTACAGCGCACAAAGGAGTACACGAGGTATCTCTACAGCGCAAAAAGGAGTACAGAAGGTATCTCTACAGCGCACAAAGGAGTACAGAAGGTATCTCTACAGCGCACAAAGGAGTACAGAAGGTATCTCTACAGCGCACAAAGGAGTACAGAAGGTATCTCTACAGCGCACAAAGGAGTACAGGAGGTATCTCTACAGCGCACAAAGGAGTACAGAAGGTATCTCTACAGCGCACAAAGGAGTACAGAAGGTACCTCTACAGCGCACAAAGGAGTACAGGAAATATCTCTAGAACGTACAAAGGAGTACAGAAGGTATCTCTACAGCGCACAAAGGAGTATAGAAGGTATCTCTACAGCGCACAAAGGAGTACAGAAGGTATCTCTACAGCGCACAAAGGAGTACAGAAGGTATCTCTACAGCGCACAAAGGAGTACAGAAGGTATCTCTACAGCGCACAAAGGAGTACAGGAAATATCTCTAGAACGTACAAAGGAGTACACGAGGTATCTCTACAGCGTACAAAGGAGTACAGAAGGTATCTCTACAGCGCACAAAGGAGTACAGAAGGCATCTCTACAGCGCACAAAGGAGTACAGAAGGTATCTCTACAGCGCACAAAGAAGTACAGAAGGTATCTCTACAGCGCACAAAGGAGTACAGAAGGTATCTCTACAGAGCACAAAGGATTACAGAAGGTATCTCTACAGCGCACAAAGGAGTACAGAAGGTATCTCTACAGCGCACAAAGGAGTACAGGAAATATCTCTAGAACGTACAAAGAAGTACACGAGGTATCTCTACAGCGTACAAAGGAGTACAGAAGGTATCTCTACAGCGCACAAAGGAGTACAGAAGGTATCTCTACAGCGCATAAAGGAGTACAGAAGGTATCTCTACAGCGCACAAAGGAGTACAGAAGGTATCTCTACAGCGCACAAAGGAGTACAGAAGGTATCTCTACAGCGCACAAAGGAGTACACGAGGTATCTCTACAGCGCACAAAGGAGTACAGAAGGTATCTCTACAGCGCAAAAAGGAGTACAGAAGGTATCTCTACAGCGCACAAAGGAGTACAGAAGGTACCTCTACAGCGCACAAAGGAGTAGAGAAGGTATCTCTACAGCGCACAAAGGAGTACAGAAGGCATCTCTACAGCGTACAAAGGAGTACAGAAGGTATCTCTACAGCGCACAAAGGAGTACAGAAGGTATCTCTACAGCGCACAAAGGAGTACACGAGGTATCTCTACAGCGCACAAAGGAGTACCGAAGGTTTCTCTACAGCGCACAAAGGAGTACAGAAGGTATCTCTACAGCGCACAAAGGAGTACAGGAATTATCTCTGGAACGTACAAAGGAGTACACGAGGTATCTCTACAGCGTACAAAGGAGTACAGAAGGTATCTCTACAGCGCACAAAGAAGTACAGAAGGTATCTCTACAGCGCACAAAGGAGTACAGAAGGTATCTCTACAGCGCACAAAGGAGTACAGAAGGTATCTCTACAGCGCACAAAGGAGTACAGAAGGTATCTCTACAGCGCACAAGGGAGTACAGGAAATATCTCTAGAACGTACAAAGGAGTACACGAGGTATCTCTACAGCGTACAAAGGAGTACAGAAGGTATCTCTACAGCGCACAAAGGAGTACAGAAGGTATCTCTACAGCGCACAAAGGAGTACAGAAGGTATCTCTAAAGCGCACAAAGGAGTACAGAAGGTATCTCTACAGCGCACAAAGAAGTACAGAAGGTATCTCTACAGCGCACAAAGGAGTACAGAAGCTATCTCTACAGCGCAAAAAGGAGTACAGAAGGTATCTCTACAGCGCACAAAGGAGTACAGGAAATATCTCTAGAACGTACAGAGGAGTACACGAGGTATCTCTACAGCGTACAAAGGAGTACAGAAGGTATCTCTACAGCGCACAAAGGAGTACAGAAGGTTTCTCTACAGCGCACAAAGGAGTACAGAAGGTATCTCTACAGCGCACAAAGGAGTACAGAAGGTATCTCTACAGCGCACAAAGGAGTACAGGAAATATCTCTAGAACGTACAAAGGAGTACACGAGGTATCTCTACAGCGTACAAAGGAGTACAGAAGGTATCTCTACAGCGCACAAAGGAGTACAGAAGGTATCTCTACAGCGCACAAAGGAGTACAGAAGGTATCTCTACAGCGCACAAAGGAGTACAGATGGTATCTCTACAGCGCACAAAGGAGTACAGGAAATATCTCTAGAACGTACAAAGGAGTACAGAAGGTATCTCTACAGCGCACAAAGGAGTACAGAAGGTATCTCTACAGCGCACAAAGGAGTACAGAAAGTATCTCTACAGCGCACAAAGGAGTACAGAAGGTATCTCTACAGCGAACAAAGGAGTACAGAAGGTATCTCTACAGCGCACAAAGGAGTACAGGAAATATCTCTAGAACGTACGAAGGAGTACACGAGGTATCTCTACAGCGTACAGAGGAGTACAGAAGGTATCTCTACAGCGCACAAAGGAGTACAGAAGGTATCTCTACAGCGCACAAAGGAGTACAGAAGGTATCTCTACAGCGCACAAAGGAGTACAGAAGGTATCTCTACAGCGCACAAAGGAGTACAGGAAATATCTCTAGAACGTACAAAGAAGTACACGAGGTATCTCTACAGCGTACAAAGGAGTACAGAAGGTATCTCTAAAGCGCACAAAGGAGTACAGGAAATATCTCTAGAACGTACAAAGGAGTACAGAAGGTATCTCTACAGCGCACAAAGGAGTACAGGAAATATCTTTAGAACGTACAAAGGAGTACACGAGGTATCTCTACAGCGTACAAAGGAGTACAGAAGGTATCTCTACAGTGCACAAAGGAGTACAGAAGGTATCTCTACAGCGCACAAAGGAGTACAGAAGGTATCTCTACAGCGCACAAAGGAGTACAGAAGGTATCTCTACAGCGCACAAAGGAGTACAGAAGGTATCTCTACAGCGCACAAAGGAGTACAGAAGGTATCTCTACAGCGCACATAGGAGTACAGAAGGTATCTCTACAGCGCACAAAGGACTGCAGAAGGTATCTCTACAGCGCACAAAGGAGAACAGGAAATATCTCTAGAACGTACAAAGGAGTACACGAGGTATCTCTACAGCGTACAAAGGAGTACAGAAGGTATCTCTACAGCGCACAAAGGAGTACACAAGATATCTCTACAGCGCACAAAGGAGTACAGAAGGCATCTCTACAGCGCACAAAGGAGTACAGAAGGTTTCTCTACAGCGCACAAAGGAGTACAGAAGGTATCTCTACAGCGCACAAAGGAGTACAGAAGGTATCTCTACAGCGCACAAAGGAGTACAGAAGGTATCTCTACAGCGCACAAAGGAGTACAGAAGGTATCTCTACAGCGCACAAAGGAGTACAGAAGGTATCTCTACAGCGCACAAAGGAGTACAGAAGGTATCTCTACAGCGCACAAAGGAGTACAGAAGGTATCTCTACAGCGCACAAAGGAGTACAGAAGGTATCTCTACAGCGAAAAAAGGAGTACAGGAAATATCTCTAGAACGTACAAAGGAGTACAGAAGGTATCTTTACAGCGCACAAAGGAGTACAGGAAATATCTCTAGAACGTACAAAGGAGTACACGAGGTATCTCTACAGCGTACAAAGGAGTACAGAAGGTATCTCTACAGCGCACAAAGAAGTACAGAAGGTATCTCTACAGCGCACAAAGGAGTACAGGAAATATCTCTAGAGCGTACAAAGGAGTACACGAGGTATCTCTACAGCGTACAAAGGAATACAGAAGGTATCTCTACAGCGCACAAAGGAGTTCAGGAAATATCTCTAGAACGTACAAAGGAGTACACGAGGTATCTCTACAGCGTACAAAGGAGTACAGAAGGTATCTCTACAGCGCATAAAGGAGTACAGAAGGTATCTCTACAGCGCACAAAGGAGTACAGAAGGCATCTCTACAGCGCACAAAGGAGTACAGAAGGTATCTCTACAGCGCACAAAGGAGTACAGAAGGTATCTCTACAGCGCACAAAGGAGTACAGAATGTATCTCTACAGCGCACAGAGGAGTACAGAAGGCATCTCTACAGCGCACAAAGGAGTACAGAAGGTATCTCTACAGCGCACAAAAGGGTACAGAAGGTATCTCTACAGCGCACAAAGGAGTACAGAAGGTATCTCTACAGCGCACAAAGGAGTACAGAAGGTATCTCTACAGCGCACAAAGGAGTACAGAAGGTATCTTTACAGCGCACAAAGGAGTACAGGAAAAATCTCTAGAACGTACAAAGGAGTACACGAGGTATCTCTACAGCGTACAAAGGAGTACAGAAGGTATCTCTACAGCGCACAAAGGAGTACAGAAGGTATCTCTACCGCGCACAAAGGAGTACAGAAGGTATCTCTACAGCGCACAAAGGAGTACAGAAGGTATCTCTACAGCGCACAAAGGAGTACAGAAGGTATCTCTACAGCGCACAAAGGAGTACACGAGGTATCTCTACAGCGCATAAAGGAGTACAGAAGGTATCTCTACAGCGCAAAAAGGAGTACAGAAGGTATCTCTACAGCGCACAAAGGAGTACAGAAGGTACCTCTACAGCGCACAAAGGAGTACAGAAGGTATCTCTACAGCGCACAAAGGAGTACAGAAGGCATCTCTACAGCGTACAAAGGAGTACAGAAGGTATCTCTACAGCGCACAAAGGAGTACAGAAGGTATCTCTACAGCGCACATAGGAGTACACGAGGTATCTCTACAGCGCACAAAGGAGTACAGAAGGTATCTCTACAGCGCACAAAGGAGTACAGAAGGTATCTCTACAGCGCACAAAGGAGTACAGGAAATATCTCTAGAACGTACGAAGGAGTACACGAGGTATCTCTACAGCGTACAAAGGAGTACAGAAGGTATCTCTACAGCGCACAAAGGAGTACAGAAGGTATCTCTACAGCGCACAAAGGAGTACAAAAGGTATCTCTACAGCGCACAAAGGAGTACAGAAGGTATCTCTACAGCGCACAAAGGAGTACAGAAGGTATCTCTACAGCGCACAAAGGAGTACAGGAAATATCTCTAGAACGTACAAAGGAGTACACGAGGTATCTCTACAGCGTACAAAGGAGTACAGAAGGTATCTCTACAGCGCACAAAGGAGTACAGAAAGTATCTCTACAGCGCACAAAGGAGAACAGAAGGTATCTCTACAGCGCACAAAGGAGTACAGAAGGTATCTCTACAGCGCACAAAGGAGTACAGGAAATATCTCTAGAACGTACAAAGGAGTACACGAGGTATCTCTACAGCGTACAAAGGAGTACAGAAGGTATCTCTTCAGCGCACAAAGGAGTAAAGAAGGTATCTCTACAGCGCACGAAGGAGTACAGAAGGTATCTCTACAGCGCACAAAGGAGTACAGAAGGTATCTCTACAGCGCACAAAGGAGTACAGGAAATATCTCTAGAACGTACAAAGGAGTACAGAAGGTATCTCTACAGCGCACAAAGGAGTACAGAAGGTATCTCTACAGCGCACAAAGGAGTACAGAAAGTATCTCTACAGCGCACAAAGGAGTACAGAAGGTATCTCTACAGCGAACAAAGGAGTACAGAAGGTATCTCTACAGCGCACAAAGGAGTACAGGAAATATCTCTAGAACGTACAAAGGAGTACACGAGGTATCTCTACAGCGTACAAAGGAGTACAGAAGGTATCTCTACAGCGCACAAAGGAGTACAGAAGGTATCTCTACAGCGCACAAAGGAGTACAGAAGGTATCTCTACAGCGCACAAAGGAGTACAGAAGGTATCTCTACAGCGCACAAAGGAGTACAGGAAATATCTCTAGAACGTACAAAGAAGTACACGAGGTATCTCTACAGCGTACAAGGGAGTACAGAAGGTATCTCAACAGCGCACAAAGGAGTACAGGAAATATCTTTAGAACGTACAAAGGAGTACAGAAGGTATCTCTACAGCGCACAAAGGAGTACAGGAAATATCTCTAGAACGTACAAAGGAGTACACGAGGTATCTCTACAGCGTACAAAGGAGTACAGAAGGTATCTCTACAGCGCACAAAGGAGTACAGAAGGTATCTCTACAGCGCACAAAGGAGTACAGAAGGTATCTCTACAGCGCACAAATTAGTACAGAAGGTATCTCTACAGCGCACAAAGGAGTACAGAAGGTATCTCTACAGCGCACAAAGGAGTACAGAAGGTATCTCTACAGCGCACATAGGAGTACAGAAGGTACCTCTACAGCGCACAAAGGAGTACAGAAGGTATCTCTACAGCGCACAAAGGAGAACAGGAAATATCTCTAGAACGTACAAAGGAGTACACGAGGTATCTCTACAGCGTACAAAGGAGTACAGAAGGTATCTCTACAGCGCACAAAGGAGTACACAAGATATCTCTACAGCGCACAAAGGAGTACAGAAGGCATCTCTACAGCGCACAAAGGAGTACAGAAGGTATCTCTACAGCGCACAAAGGAGTACAGAAGGTATCTCTACAGCGCACAAAGGAGTACAGAAGGTATCTCTACAGCGCACAAAGGAGTACAGAAGGTATCTCTACAGCGCACAAAGGAGTACAGAAGGTATCTCTACAGCGCACAAAGGAGTACAGAAGGTATCTCTACAGCGCACAAAGGAGTACAGAAGGTATCTCTACAGCGCACAAAGGAGTACAGGAAATATCTCTAGAACGTACAAAGGAGTACACGAGGTATCTCTACAGCGTACAAAGGAGTACAGAAGGTATCTCTACAGCGCACAAAGGAGTACAGAAGGTATCTCTACAGCGCACAAATGAGTACAGGAAATATCTCTAGAACGTACAAAGGAGTACAGAAGGTATCTCTACAGCGCACAAAGGAGTACAGAAGGTATCTCTACAGCGCACAAAGGAGTACAGAAAGTATCTCTACAGCGCACAAAGGAGTACAGAAGGTATCTCTACAGCGAACAAAGGAGTACAGAAGGTATCTCTACAGCGCACAAAGGAGTACAGGAAATATCTCTAGAACGTACAAAGGAGTACACGAGGTATCTCTACAGCGTACAAAGGAGTACAGAAGGTATCTCTACAGTGCACAAAGGAGTACAGAAGGTATCTCTACAGCGCACAAAGGAGTACAGAAGGTATCTCTACAGCGCACAAAGGAGTACAGAAGGTATCTCTACAGCGCACAAAGGAGTACAGGAAATATCTCTAGAACGTACAAAGAAGTACACGAGGTATCTCTACAGCGTACAAGGGAGTACAGAAGGTATCTCAACAGCGCACAAAGGAGTACAGGAAATATCTTTAGAACGTACAAAGGAGTACAGAAGGTATCTCTACAGCGCACAAAGGAGTACAGGAAATATCTCTAGAACGTACAAAGGAGTACACGAGGTATCTCTACAGCGTACAAAGGAGTACAGAAGGTATCTCTACAGCGCACAAAGGAGTACAGAAGGTATCTCTACAGCGCACAAAGGAGTACAGAAGGTATCTCTACAGCGCACAAATTAGTACAGAAGGTATCTCTACAGCGCACAAAGGAGTACAGAAGGTATCTCTACAGCGCACAAAGGAGTACAGAAGGTATCTCTACAGCGCACATAGGAGTACAGAAGGTATCTCTACAGCGCACAAAGGAGTACAGAAGGTATCTCTACAGCGCACAAAGGAGAACAGGAAATATCTCTAGAACGTACAAAGGAGTACACGAGGTATCTCTACAGCGTACAAAGGAGTACAGAAGGTATCTCTACAGCGCACAAAGGAGTACACAAGATATCTCTACAGCGCACAAAGGAGTACAGAAGGCATCTCTACAGCGCACAAAGGAGTACAGAAGGTATCTCTACAGCGCACAAAGGAGTACAGAAGGTATCTCTACAGCGCACAAAGGAGTACAGAAGGTATCTCTACAGCGCACAAAGGAGTACAGAAGGTATCTCTACAGCGCACAAAGGAGTACAGAAGGTATCTCTACAGCGCACAAAGGAGTACAGAAGGTATCTCTACAGCGCACAAAGGAGTACAGAAGGTATCTCTACAGCGCACAAAGGAGTACAGGAAATATCTCTAGAACGTACAAAGGAGTACACGAGGTATCTCTACAGCGTACAAAGGAGTACAGAAGGTATCTCTACAGCGCACAAAGGAGTACAGAAGGTATCTCTACAGCGCACAAATGAGTACAGGAAATATCTCTAGAACGTACAAAGGAGTACAGAAGGTATCTCTACAGCGCACAAAGAAGTACAGAAGGTATCTCTACAGCGCACAAAGGTGTACAGAAGGTATCTCTACAGCGCACAAAGGAGTACAGAAGGTATCTCTACAGCGCACAAAGGAGTACAGGAAATATCTCTAGAGCGTACAAAGGAGTACACGAGGTATCTCTACAGCGTGCAAAAGAGTACAGAAGGTATCTCTACAGCGCACAAAGGAGTTCAGGAAATATCTCTAGAACGTACAAAGGAGTACACGAGGTATCTCTACAGCGTACAAAGGAGTACAGAAGGTATCTCTACAGCGCACAAAGGAGTACAGAAGGTATCTCTACAGCGCACAAAGGAGTACAGAAGGTATCTCCACAGCGCACAAAGGAGTACAGAAGGTATCTCTACAGCGCACAAAGGAGTACAGAAGGTATCTCTACAGCGAACAAAGGAGTACAGAAGGTATCTCTACAGCGCACAAAGGAGTACAGGAAATATCTCTAGAACGTACAAAGGAGTACACGAGGTATCTCTACAGCGTACAAAGGAGTACAGAAGGTATCTCTACAGTGCACAAAGGAGTACAGAAGGTATCTCTACAGCGCACAAAGGAGTACAGAAGGTATCTCTACAGCGCACAAAGGAGTACAGAAGGTATCTCTACAGCGCACAAAGGAGTACAGGAAATATCTCTAGAACGTACAAAGAAGTACACGAGGTATCTCTACAGCGTACAAGGGAGTACAGAAGGTATCTCAACAGCGCACAAAGGAGTACAGGAAATATCTTTAGAACGTACAAAGGAGTACAGAAGGTATCTCTACAGCGCACAAAGGAGTACAGGAAATATCTCTAGAACGTACAAAGGAGTACACGAGGTATCTCTACAGCGTACAAAGGAGTACAGAAGGTATCTCTACAGCGCACAAAGGAGTACAGAAGGTATCTCTACAGCGCACAAAGGAGTACAGAAGGTATCTCTACAGCGCACAAATTAGTACAGAAGGTATCTCTACAGCGCACAAAGGAGTACAGAAGGTATCTCTACAGCGCACAAAGGAGTACAGAAGGTATCTCTACAGCGCACATAGGAGTACAGAAGGTATCTCTACAGCGCACAAAGGAGTACAGAAGGTATCTCTACAGCGCACAAAGGAGAACAGGAAATATCTCTAGAACGTACAAAGGAGTACACGAGGTATCTCTACAGCGTACAAAGGAGTACAGAAGGTATCTCTACAGCGCACAAAGGAGTACACAAGATATCTCTACAGCGCACAAAGGAGTACAGAAGGCATCTCTACAGCGCACAAAGGAGTACAGAAGGTATCTCTACAGCGCACAAAGGAGTACAGAAGGTATCTCTACAGCGCACAAAGGAGTACAGAAGGTATCTCTACAGCGCACAAAGGAGTACAGAAGGTATCTCTACAGCGCACAAAGGAGTACAGAAGGTATCTCTACAGCGCACAAAGGAGTACAGAAGGTATCTCTACAGCGCACAAAGGAGTACAGAAGGTATCTCTACAGCGCACAAAGGAGTACAGGAAATATCTCTAGAACGTACAAAGGAGTACACGAGGTATCTCTACAGCGTACAAAGGAGTACAGAAGGTATCTCTACAGCGCACAAAGGAGTACAGAAGGTATCTCTACAGCGCACAAATGAGTACAGGAAATATCTCTAGAACGTACAAAGGAGTACAGAAGGTATCTCTACAGCGCACAAAGAAGTACAGAAGGTATCTCTACAGCGCACAAAGGTGTACAGAAGGTATCTCTACAGCGCACAAAGGAGTACAGAAGGTATCTCTACAGCGCACAAAGGAGTACAGGAAATATCTCTAGAGCGTACAAAGGAGTACACGAGGTATCTCTACAGCGTGCAAAAGAGTACAGAAGGTATCTCTACAGCGCACAAAGGAGTTCAGGAAATATCTCTAGAACGTACAAAGGAGTACACGAGGTATCTCTACAGCGTACAAAGGAGTACAGAAGGTATCTCTACAGCGCACAAAGGAGTACAGAAGGTATCTCTACAGCGCACAAAGGAGTACAGAAGGTATCTCCACAGCGCACAAAGGAGTACAGAAGGTATCTCTACAGCGCACAAAGGAGTACAGAAGGTATCTCTACAGCGCACAAAGGAGTACAGAAGGTATCTCTACAGCGCACAAAGGAGTACAGAAGGTATCTCTACAGCGCACAAAGGAGTACAGAAGGTATCTCTACAGCGCACAAAGGAGTACAGAAGGTATCTCTACAGCGCACAAAGGAGTACAGAAGGTATCTCTACAGCGCACAAAGGAGTACAGAAGGTTTCTCTACAGCGCACAAAGGAGTACAGAAGGTATCTCTACAGCGCACAAAGGAGTACAGAAGGTATCTCTACAGCGCACAAAGGAGTACAGAAGGTGTCTCTACAGCGCACAAAGGAGTACAGAAGGTATCTCTACAGCGCACAAAGGAGTACAGGAAATATCTCTAGAACGTACAAAGGAGTACACGAGGTATCTCTACAGCGTACAAAGGAGTACAGGAGGTATCTCTACAGCGCACAAAGGAGTACAGAAGGTATCTCTACAGCGCACAAAGGAGTACAGAAGGTATCTCTACAGCGCACAAAGGAGTACAGAAGGTATCTCTACAGCGCACAAAGGAGTACAGAAGGTATCTCTACAGCGCACAAAGGAGTACAGATGGTATCTCTACAGCGCACAAAGGAGTACAGAAGGTATCTTTACAGCGCACAAAGGAGTACAGGAAATATCTCTAGAACGTACAAAGGAGTACACGAAGTATCTCTACAGCGTACAAAGGAGTACAGAAGGTATCTCTACAGCGCACAAAGGAGTACAGAAGGTATCTCTACAGCGCACAAAGGAGTAGAGAAGGTATCTCTACAGCGCACAAAGGAGTACAGAAGGTATCTCTACAGCGCACAAAGGAGTACAGGAAATATCTCTAGAACGTACAAAGGAGTACACGAGGTATCTCTACAGCGTACAAAGGAGTACAGAAGGTATCTCTACAGCGCACAAAGGAGTACAGAAGGTATCTCTACAGCGCACAAAGGAGTACAGAAGGTATCTCTACAGCGCACAAAGGAGTACAGGAAATATCTCTAGAACGTACAAAGGAGTACACGAGGTATCTCTACAGCGTACAAAGAAGTACAGAAGGTATCTCTACAGCGCACAAAGGAGTACAGGAAATATCTCTAGAACGTACAAAGGAGTACACGAGGTATCTCTACAGCGTACAAAGGAGTACAGAAGGAATCTCTACAGCGCACAAAGGAGTACAGAAATTATCTCTACAGCGCACAAAGGAGTACACGAGGTAACTCTACAGTGCACAAAGGAGTACAGAAGGTATCTCTACAGCGCACAAAGGAGTACAGAAGGTATCTCTACAGCGCACAAAGGAGTACAGAAGGTATCTCTACAGCGCACAAAGGAGTACAGGAAATATCTCTAGAACGTACAGAGGAGTACACGAGGTATCTCTACAGCGTACAAAGGAGTACAGAAGGTATCTCTACAGCGCACAAAGGAGTACAGAAATTATCTCTACAGTGCACAAAGGAGTACAGAAGGTATCTCTACAGCGCACAAAGGAGTACAGAAGGTATCTCTACAGCGCACAAAGGAGTACAGAAGGTATCTCTACAGCGCTGAAAGGAGTACAGGAGGTATCTCTACAGCGCACAAAGGAGTACAGAAGGTATCTCTACAGCGCACAAAGGAGTACAGAAGGCATCTCTACAGCGTACAAAGGTATACAGAAGGTATCTCTACAGCGCACAAAGGAGTACAGAAGGTATCTCTACTGCGCACAAAGGAGTACACGAGGTATCTCTACAGCGCACAAAGGAGTACAGAATGTATCTCTACAGCGCACAAAGGAGTACAGAAGGTATCTCTACAGCGCACAAAGGAGTACAGGAAATATCTCTAGAACGTACAAAGGAGTACACGAGGTATCTCTACAGCGTACAAAGGAGTACAGAAGGTATCTCTACAGCGCACAAAGGAGTACAGAAGGTATCTCTACAGCGCACAAAGGAGTACAAAAGGTATCTCTACAGCGCACAAAGGAGTACAGAAGGTATCTCTACAGCGCACAAAGGAGTACAGAAGGTATCTCTACAGCGCACAAAGGAGTACAGGAAATATCTCTAGAACGTACAAAGGAGTACACGAGGTATCTCTACAGCGTACAAAGGAGTACAGAAGGTATCTCTACAGCGCACAAAGGAGTACAGAAAGTATCTCTACAGCGCACAAAGGAGTACAGAAGGTATCTCTACAGCGCACAAAGGAGTACAGAAGGTATCTCTACAGCGCACAAAGAAGTACAGAAGGTATCTCTACAGCGCACAAAGGAGTACAGAAGGTATCTCTACAGCGCACAAAGGAGTACAGAAGGTATCTCTACAGCGCACAAAGGAGTACAGGAAATATCTCTAGAACGTACAGAGGAGTACACGAGGTATCTCTACAGCGTACAAAGGAGTACAGAAGGTATCTCTACAGCGCACAAAGGAGTACAGAAGGTTTCTCTACAGCGCACATAGGAGTACAGAAGGTATCTCTACAGCGCACAAAGGAGTACAGAAGGTATCTCTACAGCGCACAAAGGAGTACAGGAAATATCTCTAGAACGTACAAAGGAGTACACGAGGTATCTCTACAGCGTACAAAGGAGTACAGAAGGTATCTCTACAGCGCACAAATTAGTACAGAAGGTATCTCTACAGCGCACAAAGGAGTACAGAAGGTATCTCCACAGCGCACAAAGGAGTACAGAAGGTATCTCTACAGCGCACAAAGGAGTACAGAAGGTATCTCTACAGCGCACAAAGGAGTACAGAAGGTATCTCTACAGCGCACAAAGGAGTACAGAAGGTATCTCTACAGCGCACAAAGGAGTACAGAAGGTATCTCTACAGCGCACAAAGGAGTACAGAAGGTATCTCTACAGCGCACAAAGGAGTACAGAAGGTATCTCTACAGCGCACAAAGGAGTACAGAAGGTTTCTCTACAGCGCACAAAGGAGTACAGAAGGTATCTCTACAGCGCACAAAGGAGTACAGAAGGTATCTCTACAGCGCACAAAGGAGTACAGAAGGTATCTCTACAGCGCACAAAGGAGTACAGAAGGTATCTCTACAGCGCACAAAGGAGTACAGGAAATATCTCTAGAACGTACAAAGGAGTACACGAGGTATCTCTACAGCGTACAAAGGAGTACAGAAGGTATCTCTACAGCGCACAAAGGAGTACAGAAGGTATCTCTACAGCGCACATAGGAGTACAGAAGGTATCTCTACAGCGCACAAAGGAGTACAGAAGGTATCTCTACAGCGCACAAAGGAGTACAGAAGGTATCTCTACAGCGCACAAAGGAGTACAGATGGTATCTCTACAGCGCACAAAGGAGTACAGAAGGTATCTCTACAGCGCACAAAGGAGTACAGGAAATATCTCTAGAACGTACAAAGGAGTACACGAAGTATCTCTACAGCGTACAAAGGAGTACAGAAGGTATCTCTACAGCGCACAAAGGAGTACAGAAGGTATCTCTACAGCGCACAAAGGAGTAGAGAAGGTATCTCTACAGCGCACAAAGGAGTACAGAAGGTATCTCTACAGCGCACAAAGGAGTACAGGAAATATCTCTAGAACGTACAAAGGAGTACACGAGGTATCTCTACAGCGTACAAAGGAGTACAGAAGGTATCTCTACAGCGCACAAAGGAGTACAGAAGGTATCTCTACAGCGCACAAAGGAGTACAGAAGGTATCTCTACAGGGCACAAAGGAGTACAGAAGGTATCTCTACAGCGCACAAAGGAGTACAGGAAATATCTCTAGAACGTACAAAGGAGTACACGAGGTATCTCTACAGCGTACAAAGGAGTACAGAAGGTATCTCTACAGCGCACAAAGGAGTACAGAAGGTATCTCTACAGCGCATAAAGGAGTACAGAAGGTATCTCTACAGCGCACAAAGGAGTACAGAAGGTATCTCTACAGCGCACAAAGAAGTACAGAAGGTATCTCTACAGCGCACAAAGGAGTACAGAAGGTATCTCTACAGCGCACAAAGGAGTACAGAAGGTATCTCTACAGCGCACAAAGGAGTACAGAAGGTATCTCTACAGCGCACAAAGGAGTACAGGAAATTTCTCTAGAACGTACAAAGGAGTACACGAGGTATCTCTACAGCGTACAAAGGAGTACAGAAGGTATCTCTACAGCGCACAAAGGAGTACAGGAAATATCTCTAGAACGTACAAAGGAGTACACGAGGTATCTCTACAGCGTACAAAGGAGTACAGAAGGAATCTCTACAGCGCACAAAGGAGTACAGAAATTATCTCTACAGCGCACAAAGGAGTACACGAGGTAACTCTACAGTGCACAAAGGAGTACAGAAGGTATCTCTACAGCGCACAAAGGAGTACAGAAGGTATCTCTACAGCGCACAAAGGAGTACAGGAAATATCTCTAGAACGTACAAAGGAGTACACGAGGTATCTCTACAGCGTACAAATGAGTACAGAAGGTATCTCTACAGCGCACAAAGGAGTACAGAAGGTATCTCTACAGCGCACAAAGGAGTACAGAAGGTATCTCTACAGCGCACAAAGGAGTACAGAAGGTATCTTTACAGCGCACAAAGGAGTACAGAAGGTATCTCTACAGCGCACAAAGGAGTACAGGAAATATCTCTAGAACGTACAAAGGAGTACACGAGGTATCTCTACAGCGTACAAAGGAGTACAGAAGGTATCTCTACAGCGCACAAAGGAGTACAGAAGGTATCTCTACAGCGCACAAAGGAGTACAGAAGGTATCTCTACAGCGCACAAAGGAGTACAGAAGGTATCTCTACAGCGCACAAAGGAGTACAGAAGGTATCTCTACAGCGCACAAAGGAGTACAGAAGGTATCTCTACAGCGCACAAAGGAGTACAGAAGGTATCTCTACAGCGCACAAAGGAGTACAGGAAATATCTCTAGAACGTACAAAGGAGTACACGAGGTATCTCTACAGCGTACAAAGGAGTACAGAAGGTATCTCTACAGCGCACAAAGGAGTACAGAAGGTCTCTCTAAAGCGCACAAAGGAGTACAGAAGGTATCTCTAGAGCACAAAGGAGTACAGAAGGTATCTCTACAGCGCACAAAGGAGTACAGGAAATATCTCTAGAACGTACAAAGGAGTACACGAGGTATCTCTACAGCGTACAAAGGAGTACAGAAGGTATCTCTACAGCGCACAAAGGAGTACAGAAGGTATCTCTACAGCGCACAAAGGAGTACAGAAGGTATCTCTACAGCGCACAAAGGAGTACAGGAAATATCTCTAGAACGTACAAAGGAATACAGAAGGTATCTCTACAGCGCACAAAGGAGTACAGAAGGTATCTCTACAGCTCACAAAGGATTACAGAAGGTATCTCTACAGCGCACAAAGGAGTACACGAGGTATCTCTACAGCGTACAAAGGAGTACAGAAGGTATCTCTACAGCGCACAAAGGAGTACAGAAGGTATCTCTACAGCGCACAAAGGAGTACAGAAGGTATCTCTACAGCGCACAAAGGAGTACAGGAAATATCTCTAGAACGTACAAAGGAGTACAGAAGGTATCTCTACAGCGCACAAAGGAGTACAGAAGGTATCTCTACAGCGCACAAAGGAGTACAGAAGGTATCTCTACAGCGCACAAAGGAGTACAGAAGGTATCTCTACAGCGCACAAAGGAGTACAGGAAATATCTCTAGAACGTACAAAGGAGTACACGAGGTATCTCTACAGCGTATAAAGGAGTACAGAAGGTATCTCTACAGCGCACAAAGGAGTACAGAAGGTATCTCTACAGCGCACAAAGGAGTACAGGAAATATCTCTAGAACGAACAAAGGAGTACACGAGGTATCTCTACAGCGTACAAAGGAGTACAGAAGGTATCTCTAAAGCGCACAAAGGAGTACAGAAGGTATCTCTACAGCGCACAAAGGAGTACAGAAGGTATCTCTACAGCGCACAAAGGAGTACAGAAGGTTCCTCTACAGCGCACAAAGGAGTACAGAAGGTATCTCTACAGCGCACAAAGGAGTACAGGAAATATCTCTAGAACGTACAAAGGAGTACACGAGGTATCTCTACAGCGTACAAAGGAGTACAGAAGGTATCTCTACAGCGCACAAAGGAGTACAGAAGGTATCTCTACAGCGCACAAAGGAGTACAGAAGGTATCTCTACAGCGCACAAAGGAGTACAGAAGGTATCTCTACAGCGCACAAATGAGTACAGAAGGTATCTCTACAGCGCACAAAGGAGTACAGAAGGTATCTCAACAGCGCACAAAGGAGTACAGAAGGTATCTCTTCAGCGCACCAAGGAGTACAGGAAATATCTCTAGAACGTACAAAGGAGTACACGAGGTATCTCTACAGCGTACAAAGGAGTACAGAAGGTATCTCTACAGCGCACAAAGGAGTACAGAAGGTATCTCTACAGCGCACAAAGGAGTACAGAAGGTATCTCTACAGCGCACAAAGGAGTACAGAAGGTATCTCTACAGCGCACAAAGGAGTACAGGAAATATCTCTAGAACGTACAAAGGAGTACACGAGGTATCTCTACAGCGTACAAAGGAGTACAGAAGGTATCTCTACAGCGCACAAAGGAGTACAGAATGTATCTCTACAGCGCACAAAGGAGTACAGAAGGTATCTCTACAGCGCACAAAGGAGTCCAGAAGGTATCTCTACAGCGCACAAAGGAGTACAGGAAATATCTCTAGAACGTACAAAGGAGTACAGAAGGTATCTCTACAGCGCACAAAGGAGTACAGAAGGTATCTCTACAGCGCACAAAGGAGTACAGAAGGTATCTCTACAGCGCACAAAGGAGTACACGAGGTATCTCTACAGCGTACAAAGGAGTACAGAAGGTATCTCTACAGCGCACAAAGGAGTACAGAAGGTATCTCTACAACGCACAAAGGAGTACAGAAGGTATCTCTACAGCGCACAAAGCAGTACAGGAAATATCTCTAGAACGTACAAAGGAGTACAGAAGGTATCTCTACAGCGCACAAAGGAGTACAGAAGGTATCTCTACAGCGCACAAAGGAGTTCAGAAGGTATCTCTACAGCGCACAAAGGAGTACAGAAGGTATCTCTACAGCGCACAAAGGAGTACAGGAAATATCTCAGAACGTACAAAGGAGTACACGAGGTATCTCTACAGCGTACAAAGGAGTACAGAAGGTATCTCTACAGCACACAAAGGAGTACAGAAGGTATCTCTACAGCGCACAAAGGAGTACAGGAAATATCTCTAGAACGTACAAAGGAGTACACGAGGTATCTCTACAGCGTACAAAGGAGTACAGAAGGTATCTCTACAGCGCACAAAGGGGTACAGAAGGTATCTCTACAGCGCACAAAGGAGTACAGAAGGTATCTCTACAGCGCACAAAGGAGTACACGAGTTATCTCTACAGCGTACAAAGGAGTACAGAAGGTATCTCTACAGCGCACAAAGGAGTACAGAAGGTATCTCTACAGCGCACAAAGGAGTACAGAAGGTATCTCTACAGCGCACAAAGGAGTACAGGAAATATCTCTAGAACGTACAAAGGAGTACACGAGGTATCTCTACAGCGTTCAAAGGAGTACAGAAGGTATCTCTACAGCGCACGAAGGAGTACAGAAGGTATCTCTAAAGCGCACAAATGAGTACAGAAGGTATCTCTACAGCGCACAAAGGAGTACAGAAGGTATCTCTACAGCGCACAAAGGAGTACAGAAGGTATCTCTACAGTGCACAAAGGAGTACAGAAGGTATCTCTACAGCGCACAAAGGAGTACAGGAAATATCTCTAGAACGTACAAAGGAGTACACGAGGTATCTCTACAGCGTACAAAGGAGTACAGAAGGTATCTCTACAGCGCACAAAGGAGTACAGAAGGTATCTCTACAGCGCACAAAGGAGTACAGAAGGTATTTCTACAGCGCACAAAGGAGTACAGAAGGTATCTCTACAGCGCACAAAGGAGTACAGAAGGTATCTCTACAGCGCACAAAGGAGTACAGAAGGTATCTCTACAGCGCACATAGGAGTACAGAAGGTATCTCTACAGCGCACAAAGGAGTACAGGAAATATCTCTAGAACGTACAAAGGAGTACACGAGGTATCTCTACAGCGTACAAAGGAGTACAGAAGGTATCTCTACAGCGCACAAAGGAGTACAGAAGATATCTCTACAGCGCACAAAGGAGTACAGAAGGTATCTCTACAGCGCACAAAGGAGTACAGAAGGTATCTCTACAGCGCACAAAGGAGTACAGGAAATATCTCTAGAACGTACAAAGGAGTACACGAGGTATCTCTTCAGCGTACAAAGGAGTACAGAAGGTATCTCTACAGCGCACAAAGGAGTACAGAAGGTATCTCTACAGCGCACAAAGGAGTACAGAAGGTATCTCTACAGCGCACAAAGAAGTACAAAAGGTATCTCTACAGCGCACAAAGGAATACAGGAAATATCTCTAGAACGTACAAAGGAGTACAGACGGTATCTCTACAGCGCACAAAGGAGTACAGAAGGTATCTCTACAGCGCACAAAGGAGTACAGAAGGTATCTCTACAGCGCACAAAGGAGTACAGAAGGTATCTCTACAGCGCACAAAGGAGTACAGAAGGTATCTCTACAGCGCACAAAGGAGTACAGAAGGTATCTCTACAGCGCACAAAGGAGTACAGGAAATATCTCTAGAACGTACAAAGGAGTACACGAGGTATCTCTACAGCGTACAAAGGAGTACAGAAGGTATCTCTACAGCGCACAAAGGAGTACAGAAGGTATCTCTACAGCGCACAAAGGAGTACAGGAAATATCTCTAGAACGTACAAAGGAGTACAGAAGGTATCTCTACAGCGCACAAAGGAGTACAGAAGGTATCTCTACAGCGCACAAAGGAGTACGGAAGGTATCTCTACAGCGCACAAAGGAGTACAGAAGGTATCTCTACAGCGCACAATGGAGTACAGGAAATATCTCTAGAACGTACAAATGAGTACACGAGGTATCTCTACAGCGTACAAAGGAGTACAGAAGGTATCTCTACAGCGCACAAAGGAGTACAGGAAATATCTCTAGAACGTACAAAGGAGTACACAAGGTATCTCTACAGCGCACAAAGGAGTACAGAAGGTATCTCTACAGCGCACATAGGAGTACAGAAGGTATCTCTACAGCGCACAAAGGAGTACAGGAAATATCTCTAGAACGTACAAAGAAGTACACGAGGTATCTCTACAGCGTACAAAGGAGTACAGAAGGTATCTCTACAGCGCACAAAGGAGTACAGAAGATATCTCTACAGCGCACAAAGGAGTACAGAAGGTAAATCTACAGCGCACAAAGGAGTACTGAAGGTATCTCTACAGCGCACAAAGGAGTACAGGAAATATCTCTAGAACGTACAAAGGAGTACACGAGGCATCTCTTCAGCGTACAAAGGAGTACAGAAGGTATCTCTACAGCGCACAAAGGAGTACAGAAGGTATCTCTACAGCGCACAAAGGAGTACAGAAGGTATCTCTACAGCGCACAAAGGAGTACAGAAGGTATCTCAACAGCGCACAAAGGAGTACAGGAAATATCTCTAGAACGTACAAAGGAGTACAGAAGGTATCTCGACAGCGCACAAAGGAGTACAGAAGGTATCTCTACAGCGCACAAAGGAGTACAGAAGGTATCTCTACAGCGCACAAAGGAGTACAGAAGGTATCTCTACAGCGCACAAAGGAGTACAGAAGGTATCTCTACAGCGCACAAAGGAGTACAGAAGGAATCTCTACAGCGCACAAAGTAGTACAGGAAATATCTCTAGAACGTACAAAGGAGTACACGAGGTATCTCTACAGCGTACAAAGGAGTACAGAAGGTATCTCTACAACGCACAAAGGAGTACAGAAGGTATCTCTACAGCGCACAAAGGAGTACAGGAAATATCTCTAGAACGTACAAAGGAGTACAGAAGGTATCTCTACAGCGCACAAAGGAGTACAGAAGGTATCTCTACAGCGCACAAAGGAATACAGAAGGTATCTCTACAGCGCACAAAGGAGTACAGAAGGTATCTCTACAGCGCACAAAGGAGTACAGGAAATATCTCTAGAACGTACAAATGAGTACACGAAGTATCTCTACAGCGTACAAAGGAGTACAGAAGGTATCTCTACAGCGCACAAAGGAGTACAGGAAATATCTCTAGAACGTACAAAGGAGTACACGAGGTATCTCTACAGCGTACAAAGGATTACAGAAGGTATCTCTACAGCGCACAAAGGAGTACAGAAGGTATCTCTACAGCGCACAAAGGAGTACAGAAGGTATCTCTACAGCGCACAAAGGAGTACAGATGGTATCTCTACAGCGCACAAAGGAGTACAGGAAATATCTCTGGAACGTACAAAGGAGTACAGGAAATATCTCTAGAACGTACAAAGGAGTACACGAGGTATCTCTACAGCGTACAAAGGAGTACAGAAGGTATCTCTACAGCGCTCAAAGGAGTACAGAAGGTATCTCTACAGCGCACAAAGGAGAACAGAAGGTATCTCTACAGCGCACAAAGGAGTACAGAAGGTATCTCTACAGCGCACAAAGGAGTACAGGAAATATCTCTAGAACGTACAAAGGAGTACAGAAGGTATCTCTACAGCGTACAAAGGAGTACAGAAGGTATCTCTACAGCGCACAAAGGAGTACAGAAGGTATCTCTACAGCGCACAAAGGAGTACAGAAGGTATCTCTACAGCGCACAAAGGAGTACAGAAGGTATCTCTACAGCGCACAAAGGAGTACAGAAGGTATCTCTACAGCGCACAAAGGAGTACAGGAAATATCTCCAGAACGTACAAAGGAGTACACGAGGTATCTCTACAGCGTACAAAGGAGTATAGAAGGTATCTCTACAGCGCACAAAGGAGTACAGAAGGTATCTCTACAGCGCACAAAGGAGTACAGAATTTATCTCTACAGCGCACAAAGGAGTACAGAAGGTATCTCTACAGCGCACAAAGTAGTACAGAAGGTATCTCTACAGCGCACAAATGATATACAAAAGGTATCTCTACAGCGCACAAAGGAGTACAGAAGGTATCTCTACAGCGCACAAAGGAGTACAGAAAGTATCTCTACAGCGCACAAAGGAGTACAGAAGGTATCTCTACAGCGCACAAAGGAGTACAGAAGGTATCTCTACAGCGCACAAAGGAGTACAGGAAATATCTCTAGAACGTACAAAGGAGTACACGAGGTATCTCTACAGCGTACAAAGGAGTACAGAAGGTATCTCTACAGCGCACAAAGGAGTAAAGAAGGTATCTTTACAGCGCACGAAGGAGTACAGAAGGTATCTCTACAGCGCACAAAGGAGTACAGAAGGTATCTCTACAGCGCACAAAGGAGTACAGGAAATATCTCTAGAACGTACAAAGGAGTACAGAAGGTATCTCTACAGCGCACAAAGGTGTACAGAAGGTATCTCTACAGCGCACAAAGGAGTACAGAAAGTATCTCTACAGCGCATAAAGGAGTACAGAAGGTATCTCTACAGCGAACAAAGGAGTACAGAAGGTATCTCTACAGCGCACAAAGGAGTACAGGAAATATCTCTAGAACGTACAAAGGAGTACACGAGGTATCTCTACAGCGTACAAAGGAGTACAGAAGGTATCTCTACAGCGCACAAAGGAGTACAGAAGGTATCTCTACAGCGCACAAAGGAGTACAGAAGGTATCTCTACAGCGCACAAAGGAGTACAGAAGGTATCTCTACAGCGCACAAAGGAGTACAGGAAATATCTCTAGAACGTACAAAGGAGTACACGAGGTATCTCTACAGCGTACAAAGGAGTACAGAAGGTATCTCTACAGCGCACAAAGAAGTACAGAAGGTATCTCTACAGCGCACAAAGGAGTACAGAAGGTATCTCTACAGCGCACAAAGGAGTACAGAAGGTATCTCTACAGCGCACAAAGGAGTACAGAAGGTATCTCTACAGCGCACAAAGGAGTACAGAAGGTATCTCTACAGCGCACAAAGGAGTACAGAAGGTATCTCTACAGCGCACAAAGGAGTACAGGAAATATCTCTAGAACGTACAAAGGAGTACACGAGGTATCTCTACAGCGTACAAAGGAGTACAGAAGGTATCTCTACAGCGCACAAAGGAGTACAGAAGGTCTCTCTAAAGTGCACAAAGGAGTACAGAAGGTATCTCTAGAGCACAAAGGAGTACAGAAGGTATCTCTACAGCGCACAAAGGAGTACAGGAAATATCTCTGGAACGTACAAAGGAGTACACGAGGTATCTCTACAGCGTACAAAGGAGTACAGAAGGTATCTCTACAGCGCACAAAGGAGTACAGAAGGTATCTCTACAGCGCACAAAGGAGTACAGAAGGTATCTCTACAGCGCACAAAGGAGTACAGGAAATATCTCTAGAACGTACAAAGGAATACAGAAGGTATCTCTACAGCGCACAAAGGAGTACAGAAGGTATCTCTACAGCTCACAAAGGATTACAGAAGGTATCTCTACAGCGCACAAAGGAGTACACGAGGTATCTCTACAGCGTACAAAGGAGTACAGAAGGTATCTCTACAGCGCACAAAGGAGTACAGAAGGTATCTCTACAGCGCACAAAGGAGTACAGAAGGTATCTCTACAGCGCACAAAGGAGTACAGGAAATATCTCTAGAACGTACAAAGGAGTACAGAAGGTATCTCTACAGCGCACAAAGGAGTACAGAAGGTATCTCTACAGCGCACAAAGGAGTACAGAAGGTATCTCTACAGCGCACAAAGGAGTACAGAAGGTATCTCTACAGCGCACAAAGGAGTACAGGAAATATCTCTAGAACGTACAAAGGAGTACACGAGGTATCTCTACAGCGTATAAAGGAGTACAGAAGGTATCTCTACAGCGCACAAAGGAGTACAGAAGGTATCTCTACAGCGCACAAAGGAGTACAGGAAATATCTCTAGAACGAACAAAGGAGTACACGAGGTATCTCTACAGCGTACAAAGGAGTACAGAAGGTATCTCTAAAGCGCACAAAGGAGTACAGAAGGTATCTCTACAGCGCACAAAGGAGTACAGAAGGTATCTCTACAGCGCACAAAGGAGTACAGAAGGTTCCTCTACAGCGCACAAAGGAGTACAGAAGGTATCTCTACAGCGCACAAAGGAGTACAGGAAATATCTCTAGAACGTACAAAGGAGTACACGAGGTATCTCTACAGCGTACAAAGGAGTACAGAAGGTATCTCTACAGCGCACAAAGGAGTACAGAAGGTATCTCTACAGCGCACAAAGGAGTACAGAAGGTATCTCTACAGCGCACAAAGGAGTACAGAAGGTATCTCTACAGCGCACAAATGAGTACAGAAGGTATCTCTACAGCGCACAAAGGAGTACAGAAGGTATCTCAACAGCGCACAAAGGAGTACAGAAGGTATCTCTTCAGCGCACCAAGGAGTACAGGAAATATCTCTAGAACGTACAAAGGAGTACACGAGGTATCTCTACAGCGTACAAAGGAGTACAGAAGGTATCTCTACAGCGCACAAAGGAGTACAGAAGGTATCTCTACAGCGCACAAAGGAGTACAGAAGGTATCTCTACAGCGCACAAAGGAGTACAGAAGGTATCTCTACAGCGCACAAAGGAGTACAGGAAATATCTCTAGAACGTACAAAGGAGTACACGAGGTATCTCTACAGCGTACAAAGGAGTACAGAAGGTATCTCTACAGCGCACAAAGGAGTACAGAATGTATCTCTACAGCGCACAAAGGAGTACAGAAGGTATCTCTACAGCGCACAAAGGAGTCCAGAAGGTATCTCTACAGCGCACAAAGGAGTACAGGAAATATCTCTAGAACGTACAAAGGAGTACAGAAGGTATCTCTACAGCGCACAAAGGAGTACAGAAGGTATCTCTACAGCGCACAAAGGAGTACAGAAGGTATCTCTACAGCGCACAAAGGAGTACACGAGGTATCTCTACAGCGTACAAAGGAGTACAGAAGGTATCTCTACAGCGCACAAAGGAGTACAGAAGGTATCTCTACAACGCACAAAGGAGTACAGAAGGTATCTCTACAGCGCACAAAGCAGTACAGGAAATATCTCTAGAACGTACAAAGGAGTACAGAAGGTATCTCTACAGCGCACAAAGGAGTACAGAAGGTATCTCTACAGCGCACAAAGGAGTTCAGAAGGTATCTCTACAGCGCACAAAGGAGTACAGAAGGTATCTCTACAGCGCACAAAGGAGTACAGGAAATATCTCAGAACGTACAAAGGAGTACACGAGGTATCTCTACAGCGTACAAAGGAGTACAGAAGGTATCTCTACAGCACACAAAGGAGTACAGAAGGTATCTCTACAGCGCACAAAGGAGTACAGGAAATATCTCTAGAACGTACAAAGGAGTACACGAGGTATCTCTACAGCGTACAAAGGAGTACAGAAGGTATCTCTACAGCGCACAAAGGGGTACAGAAGGTATCTCTACAGCGCACAAAGGAGTACAGAAGGTATCTCTACAGCGCACAAAGGAGTACACGAGGTATCTCTACAGCGTACAAAGGAGTACAGAAGGTATCTCTACAGCGCACAAAGGAGTACAGAAGGTATCTCTACAGCGCACAAAGGAGTACAGAAGGTATCTCTACAGCGCACAAAGGAGTACAGGAAATATCTCTAGAACGTACAAAGGAGTACACGAGGTATCTCTACAGCGTTCAAAGGAGTACAGAAGGTATCTCTACAGCGCACGAAGGAGTACAGAAGGTATCTCTAAAGCGCACAAATGAGTACAGAAGGTATCTCTACAGCGCACAAAGGAGTACAGAAGGTATCTCTACAGCGCACAAAGGAGTACAGAAGGTATCTCTACAGTGCACAAAGGAGTACAGAAGGTATCTCTACAGCGCACAAAGGAGTACAGGAAATATCTCTAGAACGTACAAAGGAGTACACGAGGTATCTCTACAGCGTACAAAGGAGTACAGAAGGTATCTCTACAGCGCACAAAGGAGTACAGAAGGTATCTCTACAGCGCACAAAGGAGTACAGAAGGTATTTCTACAGCGCACAAAGGAGTACAGAAGGTATCTCTACAGCGCACAAAGGAGTACAGAAGGTATCTCTACAGCGCACAAAGGAGTACAGAAGGTATCTCTACAGCGCACATAGGAGTACAGAAGGTATCTCTACAGCGCACAAAGGAGTACAGGAAATATCTCTAGAACGTACAAAGGAGTACACGAGGTATCTCTACAGCGTACAAAGGAGTACAGAAGGTATCTCTACAGCGCACAAAGGAGTACAGAAGATATCTCTACAGCGCACAAAGGAGTACAGAAGGTATCTCTACAGCGCACAAAGGAGTACAGAAGGTATCTCTACAGCGCACAAAGGAGTACAGGAAATATCTCTAGAACGTACAAAGGAGTACACGAGGTATCTCTTCAGCGTACAAAGGAGTACAGAAGGTATCTCTACAGCGCACAAAGGAGTACAGAAGGTATCTCTACAGCGCACAAAGGAGTACAGAAGGTATCTCTACAGCGCACAAAGAAGTACAAAAGGTATCTCTACAGCGCACAAAGGAATACAGGAAATATCTCTAGAACGTACAAAGGAGTACAGACGGTATCTCTACAGCGCACAAAGGAGTACAGAAGGTATCTCTACAGCGCACAAAGGAGTACAGAAGGTATCTCTACAGCGCACAAAGGAGTACAGAAGGTATCTCTACAGCGCACAAAGGAGTACAGAAGGTATCTCTACAGCGCACAAAGGAGTACAGAAGGTATCTCTACAGCGCACAAAGGAGTACAGGAAATATCTCTAGAACGTACAAAGGAGTACACGAGGTATCTCTACAGCGTACAAAGGAGTACAGAAGGTATCTCTACAGCGCACAAAGGAGTACAGAAGGTATCTCTACAGCGCACAAAGGAGTACAGGAAATATCTCTAGAACGTACAAAGGAGTACAGAAGGTATCTCTACAGCGCACAAAGGAGTACAGAAGGTATCTCTACAGCGCACAAAGGAGTACGGAAGGTATCTCTACAGCGCACAAAGGAGTACAGAAGGTATCTCTACAGCGCACAAAGGAGTACAGGAAATATCTCTAGAACGTACAAATGAGTACACGAGGTATCTCTACAGCGTACAAAGGAGTACAGAAGGTATCTCTACAGCGCACAAAGGAGTACAGGAAATATCTCTAGAACGTACAAAGGAGTACACGAGATATCTCTACAGCGCACAAAGGAGTACAGAAGGTATCTCTACAGCGCACATAGGAGTACAGAAGGTATCTCTACAGCGCACAAAGGAGTACAGGAAATATCTCTAGAACGTACAAAGAAGTACACGAGGTATCTCTACAGCGTACAAAGGAGTACAGAAGGTATCTCTACAGCGCACAAAGGAGTACAGAAGATATCTCTACAGCGCACAAAGGAGTACAGAAGGTATCTCTACAGCGCACAAAGGAGTACAGAAGGTATCTCTACAGCGCACAAAGGAGTACAGGAAATATCTCTAGAACGTACAAAGGAGTACACGAGGTATCTCTTCAGCGTACAAAGGAGTACAGAAGGTATCTCTACAGCGCACAAAGGAGTACAGAAGGTATCTCTACAGCGCACAAAGGAGTACAGAAGGTATCTCTACAGCGCACAAAGGAGTACAGAAGGTATCTCAACAGCGCACAAAGGAGTACAGGAAATATCTCTAGAACGTACAAAGGAGTACAGAAGGTATCTCGACAGCGCACAAAGGAGTACAGAAGGTATCTCTACAGCGCACAAAGGAGTACAGAAGGTATCTCTACAGCGCACAAAGGAGTACAGAAGGTATCTCTACAGCGCACAAAGGAGTACAGAAGGTATCTCTACAGCGCACAAAGGAGTACAGAAGGAATCTCTACAGCGCACAAAGTAGTACAGGAAATATCTCTAGAACGTACAAAGGAGTACACGAGGTATCTCTACAGCGTACAAAGGAGTACAGAAGGTATCTCTACAACGCACAAAGGAGTACAGAAGGTATCTCTACAGCGCACAAAGGAGTACAGGAAATATCTCTAGAACGTACAAAGGAGTACAGAAGGTATCTCTACAGCGCACAAAGGAGTACAGAAGGTATCTCTACAGCGCACAAAGGAATACAGAAGGTATCTCTACAGCGCACAAAGGAGTACAGAAGGTATCTCTACAGCGCACAAAGGAGTACAGGAAATATCTCTAGAACGTACAAATGAGTACACGAAGTATCTCTACAGCGTACAAAGGAGTACAGAAGGTATCTCTACAGCGCACAAAGGAGTACAGGAAATATCTCTAGAACGTACAAAGGAGTACACGAGGTATCTCTACAGCGTACAAAGGATTACAGAAGGTATCTCTACAGCGCACAAAGGAGTACAGAAGGTATCTCTACAGCGCACAAAGGAGTACAGAAGGTATCTCTACAGCGCACAAAGGAGTACAGATGGTATCTCTACAGCGCACAAAGGAGTACAGGAAATATCTCTGGAACGTACAAAGGAGTACAGGAAATATCTCTAGAACGTACAAAGGAGTACACGAGGTATCTCTACAGCGTACAAAGGAGTACAGAAGGTATCTCTACAGCGCTCAAAGGAGTACAGAAGGTATCTCTACAGCGCACAAAGGAGAACAGAAGGTATCTCTACAGCGCACAAAGGAGTACAGAAGGTATCTCTACAGCGCACAAAGGAGTAGAGGAAATATCTCTAGAACGTACAAAGGAGTACAGAAGGTATCTCTA
The DNA here is from genome assembly GCA_030386875.1 of Morinoia aosen. Classification (NCBI taxonomy): domain Eukaryota; kingdom Metazoa; phylum Arthropoda; class Malacostraca; order Amphipoda; family Talitridae; genus Morinoia; species Morinoia aosen. The sequence continues at coordinate 54,872,967 of CM059576.1, read as the reverse complement.
CAGCGTACAAAGGAGTACAGAAGGTATCTCTACAGCGCACAAAGGAGTACAGAAGGTATCTCTACAGCGCACAAAGGAGTACAGAAGGTATCTCTACAGCGCACAAAGGAGTACAGAAGGTATCTCTACAGCGCACAAAGGAGTACAGAAGGTATCTCTACAGCGCACAAAGGAGTACAGGAAATATCTCCAGAACGTACAAAGGAGTACACGAGCTATCTCTACAGCGTACAAAGGAGTATAGAAGGTATCTCTACAGCGCACAAAGGAGTACAGAAGGTATCTCTACAGCGCACAAAGGAGTACAGAATTTATCTCTACAGCGCACAAAGGAGTACAGAAGGTATCTCTACAGCGCACAAAGTAGTACAGAAGGTATCTCTACAGCGCACAAATGATATACAAAAGGTATCTCTACAGCGCACAAAGGAGTACAGAAGGTATCTCTACAGCGCACAAAGGAGTACAGAAAGTATCTCTACAGCGCACAAAGGAGTACAGAAGGTATCTCTACAGCGCACAAAGGAGTACAGAAGGTATCTCTACAGCGCACAAAGGAGTACAGGAAATATCTCTAGAACGTACAAAGGAGTACACGAGGTATCTCTACAGCGTACAAAGGAGTACAGAAGGTATCTCTACAGCGCACAAAGGAGTAAAGAAGGTATCTTTACAGCGCACGAAGGAGTACAGAAGGTATCTCTACAGCGCACAAAGGAGTACAGAAGGTATCTCTACAGCGCACAAAGGAGTACAGGAAATATCTCTAGAACGTACAAAGGAGTACAGAAGGTATCTCTACAGCGCACAAAGGTGTACAGAAGGTATCTCTACAGCGCACAAAGGAGTACAGAAAGTATCTCTACAGCGCATAAAGGAGTACAGAAGGTATCTCTACAGCGAACAAAGGAGTACAGAAGGTATCTCTACAGCGCACAAAGGAGTACAGGAAATATCTCTAGAACGTACAAAGGAGTACACGAGGTATCTCTACAGCGTACAAAGGAGTACAGAAGGTATCTCTACAGCGCACAAAGGAGTACAGAAGGTATCTCTACAGCGCACAAAGGAGTACAGAAGGTATCTCTACAGCGCACAAAGGAGTACAGAAGGTATCTCTACAGCGCACAAAGGAGTACAGGAAATATCTCTAGAACGTACAAAGAAGTACACGAGGTATCTCTACAGCGTACAAAGGAGTACAGAAGGTATCTCTACAGCGCACAAAGGAGTACAGGAAATATCTTTAGAACGTACAAAGGAGTACAGAAGGTATCTCTACAGCGCACAAAGGAGTACAGGAAATATCTCTAGAACGTACAAAGGAGTACACGAGGTATCTCTACAGCGTACAAAGGAGTACAGAAGGTATCTCTACAGCGCACAAAGGAGTACAGAAGGTATCTCTACAGCGCACAAAGAAGTACAGAAGGTATCTCTACAGCGCACAAAGGAGTACAGAAGGTATCTCTACAGCGCACAAAGGAGTACAGAAGGTATCTCTACAGCGCACAAAGGAGTACAGAAGGTATCTCTACAGCGCACATAGGAGTACAGAAGGTATCTCTACAGCGCACAAAGGAGTACAGAAGGTATCTCTACAGCGCACAAAGGAGAACAGGAAATATCTCTAGAACGTACAAAGGAGTACACGAGGTATCTCTACAGCGTACAAAGGAGTACAGAAGGTATCTCTACAGCGCACAAAGGAGTACACAAGATATCTCTACAGCGCACAAAGGAGTACAGAAGGCATCTCTACAGCGCACAAAGGAGTACAGAAGGTATCTCTACAGCGCACAAAGGAGTACAGAAGGTATCTCTACAGCGCACAAAGGAGTACAGAAGGTATCTCTACAGCGCACAAAGGAGTACAGAAGGTATCTCTACAGCGCACAAAGGAGTACAGAAGGTATCTCTACAGCGCACAAAGGAGTACAGAAGGTATCTCTACAGCGCACAAAGGAGTACAGAAGGTATCTCTACAGTGCACAAAGGAGTACAGGAAATATCTCTAGAACGTACAAAGGAGTACACGAGGTATCTCTGCAGCGTACAAAGGAGTACAGAAGGTATCTCTACAGCGCACAAAGGAGTACAGAAGGTATCTCTACAGCGCACAAAGGAGTACAGAAGGTATCTCTACAGCGCACAAAGGAGTACACGAGGTATCTCTACAGCGTACAAAGGAGTACAGAAGGTATCTCTACAGCGCACAAAGGAGTACAGAAGGTATCTCTACAGCGCACAAAGGAGTACAAAAGGTATCTCTACAGCGCACAAAGGAGTACAAAAGGTATCTCTACAGCGCACAAAGGAGTACAGAAGGTATCTCTACAGCGCACAAAGGAGTACAGAAGGTATCTCTACAGCGCACAAAGGAGTTCAGGAAATATCTCTAGAACGTACAAAGGAGTACACGAGGTATCTCTACAGCGTACAAAGGAGTACAGAAGGTATCTCTACAGCGCTCAAAGGAGTACAGAAGGTATCTCTACAGCGCACAAAGGAGTACAGAAGGTATCTCTACAGCGCACAAAGGAGTACAGAAGGTATCTCTACAGCGCACAAAGGAGTACAGGAAATATCTCTAGAACGTACAAAGGAGTACACGAGGTATCTCTACAGCGTACAAAGGAGTACAGAAGGTATCTCTACAGCGCATAAAGGAGTACAGAAGGTATCTCTACAGCGCACGAAGGAGTACAGAAGGTATCTCTACAGCGCACAAAGGAGTACAGAAGGTATCTCTACAGCGCACAAAGGAGTACAGAAGGTATCTCTACAGCGCACAAAGGAGTACAGAAGGTATCTCTAAAGCGCAAAAAGGAGTACAGAAGGTATCTCTACAGCGCACAAAGGAGTACAGAAGGTATCTCTACAGCGCACAAAGGAGTACAGAAGGTATCTCTACAGCGCACAAAGGAGTACAGAAGGTATCTCTACAGCGCACAAAGGAGTACAGAAGGTATCTCTACAGCGCACAAAGGAGTACAGAAGGTATCTCTACAGCGCACAAAGGAGTACAGAAGGTATCTCTACAGCGCACAAAGGAGTACAGGAAATATCTCTAGAACGTACAAAGGAGTACACGAGGTATCTCTACAGCGTACAAAGGAGTACAGAAGGTATCTCTACAGCGCACAAAGGAGTACAGAAGGTATCTCTACAGCGCACAAAGGAGTACAGAAGGTATCTCTAGAGCACAAAGGAGTACAGAAGGTATCTCTACAGCGCACAAAGGAGTACAGGAAATATCTCTAGAACGTACAAAGGAGTACACGAGGTATCTCTACAGCGTACAAAGGAGTACAGAAGGTATCTCTACAGCGCACAAAGGAGTACAGAAGGTATCTCTACAGCGCACAAAGGAGTACAGAAGGTATCTCTACAGCGCACAAAGGAGTACAGAAGGTATCTCTACAGCGCACAAAGGAGTACAGGAAATATCTCTAGAACGTACAAAGGAATACAGAAGGTATCTCTACAGCGCACAAAGGAGTACAGAAGGTATCTCTACAGCTCACAAAGGATTACAGAAGGTATCTCTACAGCGCACAAAGGAGTACACGAGGCATCTCTACAGCGTACAAAGGAGTACAGAAGGTATCTCTACAGCGCACAAAGGAGTACAGAAGGTATCTCTACAGCGCACAAAGGAGTACAGAAGGTTTCTCTACAGCGCACAAAGGAGTACAGGAAATATCTCTAGAACGTACAAAGGAGTACAGAAGGTATCTCTACAGCGCACAAAGGAGTACAGAAGGTATCTCTACAGCGCACAAAGGAGTACAGAAGGTATCTCTACAGCGCACAAAGGAGTACAGAAGGTATCTCTACAGCGCACAAAGGAGTACAGGAAATATCTCTAGAACGTACAAAGGAGTACACGAGGTATCTCTACGGCGTACAAAGGAGTACAGAAGGTATCTCTACAGCGCACAAAGGAGTACAGAAGGTATCTCTACAGCGCACAAAGGAGTACAGGAAATATCTCTAGAACGTACAAAGGAGTACACGAGGTATCTCTACAGCGTACAAAGGAGTACAGAAGGTATCTCTAAAGCGCACAAAGGAGTACAGAAGGTATCTCTACAGCGCACAAAGGAGTACAGAAGGTATCTCTACAGCGCACAAAGGAGTACAGAAGGTTCCTCTACAGCGCACAAAGGAGTACAGAAGGTATCTCTACAGCGCACAAAGGAGTACAGGAAATATCTCTAGAACGTACAAAGGAGTACACGAGGTATCTCTACAGCGTACAAAGGAGTACAGAAGGTATCTCTACAGCGCACAAAGGAGTACAGAAGGTATCTCTACAGCGCACAAAGGAGTACAGAAGGTATCTCTACAGCGCACAAAGGAGTACAGAAGGTATCTCTACAGCGCACAAATGAGTACAGAAGGTATCTCTACAGCGCACAAAGGAGTACAGAAGGTATCTCAACAGCGCACAGAGGACTACAGAAGGTATCTTTACAGCGCACCAAGGAGTACAGGAAATATCTCTAGAACGTACAAAGGAGTACACGAGGTATCTCTACAGCGTACAAAGGAGTACAGAAGGTATCTCTACAGCGCACAAAGGAGTACAGAAGGTATCTCTACAGCGCACAAAGGAGTACAGAAGGTATCTCTACAGCGCACAAAGGAGTACAGGAAATATCTCTAGAACGTACAAAGGAGTACACGAGGTATCTCTACAGCGTACAAAGGAGTACAGAAGGTATCTCTACAGCGCACAAAGGAGTACAGAAGGTATCTCTACAGCGCACAAAGGAGTACAGAAGGTATCTCTACAGCGCACAAAGGAGTCCAGAAGGTATCTCTACAGCGCACAAAGAAGTACAGGAAATATCTCTAGAACGTACAAAGGAGTACAGAAGGTATCTCTACAGCGCACAAAGGAGTACAGAAGGTATCTCTACAGCGCACAAAGGAGTACAGAAGGTATCTCTTCAGCGCACAAAGGAGTACACGAGGTATCTCTACAGCGTACAAAGGAGTACAGAAGGTATCTCTACAGCGCACAAAGGAGTACAGAAGGTATCTCTACAACGCACAAAGGAGTACAGAAGGTATCTCTACAGCGCACAAAGCAGTACAGGAAATATCTCTAGAACGTACAAAGGAGTACAGAAGGTATCTCTACAGCGCACAAAGGAGTACAGAAGGTATCTCTACAGCGCACAAAGGAGTACAGAAGGTATCTCTACAGCGCACAAAGGAGTACAGGAAATATCTCTAGAACGTACAAAGGAGTACACGAGGTATCTCTACAGCGTACAAAGGAGTACAGAAGGTATCTCTACAGCGCACAAAGGGGTACAGAAGGTATCTCTACAGCGCACAAAGGAGTACAGAAGGTATCTCTACAGCGCACAAAGGAGTACACGAGGTATCTCTACAGCGTACAAAGGAGTACAGAAGGTATCTCTACAGCGCACAAAGGAGTACAGAAGGTATCTCTACAGCGCACAAAGAAGTACAGAAGGTATCTCTACAGCGCACAAAGGAGTACAGGAAATATCTCTAGAACGTACAAAGGAGTACACGAGGTATCTCTACAGCGTACAAAGGAGTACAGAAGGTATCTCTACAGCGCACGAAGGAGTACAGAAGGTATCTCTAAAGCGCACAAAGGAGTACAGAAGGTATCTCTACAGCGCACAAAGGAGTACAGAAGGTATCTCTACAGCGCACAAAGGAGTACAGAAGGTATCTCTACAGTGCACAAAGGAGTACAGAAGGTATCTCTACAGCGCACAGAGGAGTACAGGAAATATCTCTAGAACGTACAAAGGAGTACACGAGGTATCTCTACAGCGTAAAAAGGAGTACAGAAGGTATCTCTACAGCGCACAAAGGAGTACAGAAGGTATCTCTACAGCGCACAAAGGAGTACAGAAGGTATCTCTACAGCGCACAAAGGAGTACAGAAGGTATCTCTACAGCGCACAAAGGAGTACAGAAGGTATCTCTACAGCGCACAAAGGAGTACAGAAGGTATCTCTACAGCGCACATAGGAGTACAGAAGGTATCTCTACAGCGCACAAAGGAGTACAGGAAATATCTCTAGAACGTACAAAGGAGTACACGAGGTATCTCTACAGCGTACAAAGGAGTACAGAAGGTATCTCTACAGCGCACAAAGGAGTACAGAAGATATCTCTACAGCGCACAAAGGAGTACAGAAGGTATCTCTACAGCGCACAAAGGAGTACAGAAGGTATCTCTACAGCGCACAAAGGAGTACAGGAAATATCTCTAGAACGTACAAAGGAGTACACGAGGTATCTCTTCAGCGTACAAAGGAGTACAGAAGGTATCTCTACAGCGCACAAAGGAGTACAGAAGGTATCTCTACAGCGCACAAAGGAGTACAGAAGGTATCTCTACAGCGCACAAAGGAGTACAAAAGGTATCTCTACAGCGCACAAAGGAATACAGGAAATATCTCTAGAACGTACAAAGGAGTACAGAAGGTATCTCTACAGCGCACAAAGGAGTACAGAAGGTATCTCTACAGCGCACAAAGGAGTACAGAAGGCATCTCTACAGCGCACAAAGGAGTACAGAAGGTATCTCTACAGCGCACAAAGGAGTACAGAAGGTATCTCTACAGCGCACAAAGGAGTACAGAAGGTATCTCTACAGCGCACAAAGGAGTACAGGAAATATCTCTAGAACGTACAAAGGAGTACACGAGGTATCTCTACAGCGTACAAAGGAGTACAGAAGGTATCTCTACAGCGCACAAAGGAGTACAGAAGGTATCTCTACAGCGCACAAAGGAGTACAGGAAATATCTCTAGAACGTACAAAGGAGTACAGAAGGTATCTCTACAGCGCACAAAGGAGTACAGAAGGTATCTCTACAGCGCACAAAGGAGTACAGAAGGTATCTCTACAGCGCACAAAGGAGTACAGAAGGTATCGCTACAGCGCACAAAGGAGTACAGGAAATATCTCAAGAACGTACAAATGAGTACACGAGGTATCTCTACAGCGTACAAAGGAGTACAGAAGGTATCTCTACAGCGCACAAAGGAGTACAGGAAATATCTCTAGAACGTACAAAGGAGTACACGAGGTATCTCTACAGCGCACAAAGGAGTACAGAAGGTATCTCTACAGCGCACATAGGAGTACAGAAGGTATCTCTACAGCGCACAAAGGAGTACAGGAAATATCTCTAGAACGTACAAAGGAGTACACGAGGTATCTCTACAGCGTACAAAGGAGTACAGAAGGTTTCTCTACAGCGCACAAAGGAGTACAGAAGATATCTCTACAGCGCACAAAGGAGTACAGAAGGTATCTCTACAGCGCACAAAGGAGTACAGAAGGTATCTCTACAGCGCACAAAGGAGTACAGGAAATATCTCTAGAACGTACAAAGGAGTACACGAGGTATCTCTTCAGCGTACAAAGGAGTACAGAAGGTATCTCTACAGCGCACAAAGGAGTACAGAAGGTATCTCTACAGCGCACAAAGGAGTACAGAAGGTATCTCTACAGCGCACAAAGGAGTACAGAAGGTATCTCTACAGCGCACAAAGGAGTACAGGGAATATCTCTAGAACGTACAAAGGAGTACAGAAGGTATCTCTACAGCGCACAAAGGAGTACAGAAGGTATCTCTACAGCGCACAAAGGAGTACAGAAGGTATCTCTACAGCGCACAAAGGAGTACAGAAGGTATCTCTACAGCGCACAAAGGAGTACAGAAGGTATCTCTACAGCGCACAAAGGAGTACAGAAGGTATCTCTACAGCGCACAAAGTAGTACAGGAAATATCTCTAGAACGTACAGAGGAGTACACGAGGTATCTCTACAGCGTACAAAGAAGTACAGAAGGTATCTCTACAACGCACAAAGGAGTACAGAAGGTATCTCTACAGCGCACAAAGGAGTACAGGAAATATCTCTAGAACGTACAAAGGAGTACAGAAGGTATCTCTACAGCGCACAAAGGAGTACAGAAGGTATCTCTACAGCGCACAAAGGAGTACAGAAGGTATCTCTACAGCGCACAAAGGAGTACAGAAGGTATCTCCACAGCGCACAAAGGAGTACAGGATATATCTCTAGAACGTACAAATGAGTACACGAGGTATCTCTACAGCGTACAAAGGAGTACAGAAGGTATCTCTACAGCGCACAAAGGAGTACAGGAAATATCTCTAGAACGTACAAAGGAGTACACGAGGTATCTCTACAGCGTACAAAGGAGTACAGAAGGTATCTCTACAGCGCACAAAGGAGTACAGAAGGTATCTCTACAGCGCACAAAGGAGTACAGAAGGTATCTCTACAGCGCACAAAGGAGTACAGATGGTATCTCTACAGCGCACAAAGGAGTACAGGAAATATCTCTAGAACGTACAAAGGGGTGCAGGAAATATCTCTAGAACGTACAAAGGAGTACACGAGGTATCTCTACAGCGTACAAAGGAGTACAGAAGGTATCTCTACAGCGCTCAAAGGAGTACAGAAGGTATCTCTACAGCGCACAAAGGAGTACAGAAGGTATCTCTACAGCTCACAAAGGAGTACAGAAGGTATCTCTACAGCGCACAAAGGAGTACAGGAAATATCTCTAGAACGTACAAAGGAGTACAGAAGGTATCTCTACAGCGTACAAAGGAGTACAGAAGGTATCTCTACAGCGCACAAAGGAGTACAGAAGGTATCTCTACAGCGCACAAAGGAGTACAGAAGGTATCTCTACAGCGCACAAAGGAGTACAGAAGGTATCTCTACAGCGCACAAAGGAGTACAGAAGGTATCTCTACAGCGCACATAGGAGTACAGGAAATATCTCCAGAACGTACAAAGGAGTACACGAGGTATCTATACAGCGTACAAAGGAGTATAGAAGGTATCTCTACAGCGCACAAAGGAGTACAGAAGGTATCTCTACAGCGCACAAAGGAGTACAGAATTTATCTCTACAGCGCACAAAGGAGTACAGGAAATATCTCTAGAACGTACAAAGGAGTACACGAGGTATCTCTACAGCGTACAAAGGAGTACAGAAGGTATCTCTACAGCGCAGAAAGGAGTACAGAAGGTATCTCTACAGCGCACAAAGGAGTACAGAAGGTATCTCTATAGCGCACAAAGGAGTACAGAAGGTATCTCTACAGCGCACAAAGGAGTACAGAAGGTATCTCTACAGCGCACAAAGGAGTACAGAAGGAATCTCTACAGCGCACAAAGGAGTACAGAAGGTATCTCTACAGCGCACAAAGGAGTACAGGAAATATCTCTAGAACGTACAAAGGAGTACACGAGGTATCTCTACAGCGTACAAAGGAGTACAGAAGGTATCTCTACAGCGCACAAAGGAGTACAGAAGGTTTCTCTACAGCGCACAAAGGAGTACAGAAGGTATCTCTACAGCGCACAAAGGAGTACAGAAGGTATCTCTACAGCGCACAAAGGAGTACAGAAATATCTCTAGAACGTACAAAGGAGTACACGAGGTATCTCTACAGCGTACAAAGGAGTACAGCAGGTATCTCTACAGCGCACAAAGGAGTACAGGAAATATCTCTAGAACGTACAAAGGAGTACACGAGGTATCTCTACAGCGTACAAAGGAGTACAGAAGGTATCTCTACAGCGCACAAAGGAGTACAGAAGGTATCTCTACAGCGCACAAAGGAGTACAGAAGGTATCTCTACAGCGCACAAAGGAGTACAGAAGGTATCTCTACAGCGCACAAAGGAGTACAGAAGGTATCTCTACAGCGCACAAAGGGGTACAGGAAATATCTCTAGAACGTACAAAGGAGTACACGAGGTATCTCTACAGCGTACAAAGGAGTACAGAAGGTATCTCTACAGCGCACAAAGGAGTACAGAAGGTATCTCTACAGCGCACAAAGGAGTACAGAAGGTATCTCTACAGCGCACAAAGGAGTACAGAAGGAATCTCTACAGCGCACGAAGGAGTACAGAAGGTATCTCTACAGCGCACAAAGGAGTACAGAAGGTATCTCAACAGCGCACAAAGGAGTACAGAAGGTATCTCTACAGCGCACAAAGGAGTACAGAAGGTATCTCTACAGCGCACAAAGGAGTACAGGAAATATCTCTAGAACGTACAAAGGAGTACACGAGGTATCTCTACAGCGTACAAAGGAGTACAAAAGGTATCTCTACAGCGCACAAAGGAGTACAGGAAATATCTCTAGAACGTACAAAGGAGTACACGAGGTATCTCTACAGCGTACAAAGGAGTACAGAAGGTATCTCTACAGCGCACAAAGGAGTACAGAAGGTATCTCTACAGCGCACAAAGGAGTACAGAAGGTATCTCTACAGCGCACAAAGGAGTACAGAAGGTATCTCTACAGCGCACAAAGGAGTACAGAAGGTATCTCTACAGCGCACAAAGGAGTACAGGAAATATCTCTAGAACGTACAAAGGAGTACACGAGGTATCTCTACAGCGTACAAAGGAGTACAGAAGGTATCTCTACAGCGCACAAAGGAGTACAGAAGGTATCTCTACAGCGCACAAAGGAGTACAGAAGGTATCTCTACAGCGCACAAAGGAGTACAGAAGGTATCTCTACAGCGCACAAAGGAGTACAGGAAATATCTCTAGAACGTACAAAGGAGTACACGAGGTATCTCTACAGCGTACAAAGGAGTACAGAAGGTATCTCTACAGCGCACAAAGGAGTACAGAAGGTATCTCTACAGCGCACAAAGAAGTACAGAAGGTATCTCTACAGCGCACAAAGGAGTACAGAAGGTATCTCTACAGCGCACAAAGGAGTACAGAAGGTATCTCTACAGCGCACAAAGGGGTACAGGAAATATCTATAGAACGTACAAAGGAGTACACGAGGTATCTCTACAGCGTACAAAGGAGTACAGAAGGTATCTCTACAGCGCACAAAGGAGTACAGAAGGTATCTCTACAGCGCACAAAGAAGTACAGAAGGTATCTTTACAGCGCACAAAGGAGTACAGAAGGTATCTCTACAGCGCACAAAGGAGTACAGAAGGTATCTCTACAGCGCACAAAGGAGTACAGAAGGTATCTCTACAGCGCACAAAGAAGTACAGAAGGTATCTCTACAGCGCACAAAGGAGTACAGAAGGTATCTCTACAGCGCACAAAGGAGTACAGGAAATATCTCTAGAAAGTACAAAGGAGTACACGAGGTATCTCTACAGCGTACAAAGGAGTACAGAAGGTATCTCTACAGCGCACAAAGGAGTACAGGAAATATCTCTAGAACGTACAAAGGAGTACACGAGGTATCTCTACAGCGTACAAAGGAGTACAGAAGGTATCTCTACAGCGCACAAAGGAGTACAGAAGGTATCTCTACAGCGCACAAAGGAGTACACGAGGTATCTCTACAGCGCACAAAGGAGTACAGAAGGTATCTCTACAGCGCACAAAGGAGTACAGAAGGTATCTCTACAGCGCACAAAGGAGTACAGGAAATATCTCTAGAACGTACAAAGGAGTACACGAGGTATCTCTACAGCGTACAAAGGAGTACAGAAGGTATCTCTACAGCGCACAAAGGAGTACAGAAGGTATCTCTACAGCGCGCGAAGGAGTACAGAAGGTATCTCTACAGCGCACAAAGGAGTACAGAAGGTATCTCTACAGCGCACAAAGGAGTACAGAAGGTATCTCTACAGCGCACAAAGGAGAACAGGAAATATCTCTTGAACGTACAAAGGAGTACACGAGGTATCTCTACAGCGTACAAAGGAGTACAGAAGGTATCTTCACAGCGCGCAAAGGAGTACAGAAGGTATCTCTACAGCGCACAAAGGAGTACAGAAGGTATCTCTACAGCGCACAAAGGAGTACAGGAAATATCTCTAGAACGTACAAAGGAGTACAGAAGGTATCTCTACAGCGCACAAAGGAGTACAGAAGGTATCTCTACAGCGCACAAAGGAGTACAGAAGGTATCTCTACAGCGCACAAAGGAGTACAGAAGGTATCTCTACAGCGCACAAAGGAGTACAGGAAATATCTCTAGAACGTACAAAGGAGTACACGAGGTATCTCTACAGCGTACAAAGAAGTACAGAAGGTATCTCTACAGCGCACAAAGGAGTACAGAAGGTATCTCTACAGCGCACAAAGGAGTACAGGAAATATCTCTAGAACGTACATAGGGGTACACGAGGTATCTCTACAGCGTACAAAGGAGTACAGAAGGTATCTCTACAGCGCACAAAGGAGTACAGAAGGTATCTCTACAGCGCACAAAGGAGTACAGAAGGTATCTCTACAGAGCACAAAGGAGTACACGAGGTATCTCTACAGCGTACAAAGGAGTACAGAAGGTATCTCTACAGCGCACAAAGGAGTACAGAAGGTATCTCTACAGCGCACAAAGGAGTACAGAAGGTATCTCTACAGCGCACAAAGGAGTACAGGAAATATCTCTAGAACGTACAAAGGAGTACACGAGGTATCTCTACAGCGTACAAAGGAGTACAGAAGGTATCTCTACAGCGCACAAAGGAGTACAGAAGGTATCTCTACAGCGCACAAAGGAGTACAGAAGGTATCTCTACAGCGCACAAAGGAGTACAGAAGGTATCTCTACAGCGCACAAAGGAGTACAGAAGGTATCTCTACAGCGCACAAAGGAGTACAGAAGGTATCTCTACAGCGCACAAAGGAGTACAGGAAATATCTCTAGAACGTACAAAGGAGTACACGAGGTATCTCTACAGCGTACAAAGGAGTACAGAAGGTATCTCTACAGCGCACAAAGGAGTACAGAAGGTATCTCTACAGCGTACAAAGGAGTACAGAAGGTATCTCTACAGCGCACAAAGGAGTACAAAAGGTATCTCTACAGCGCACAAAGGAGTACAGAAGGTATCTCTACAGCGCACAAAGGAGTACAGAAGGTATCTCTACAGCGCACAAAGGAGTACAGAAGGTATCTCTACAGCCCACAAAGGAGTACAGGGAATATCTCTAGAACGTACAAAGGAGTACACGAGGTATCTCTACAGCGTACAAAGGAGTACAGAAGGTATCTCTACAGCGCACAAAGGAGTACAGAAGGTATCTCTACAGCGCACAAAGGAGTACAGAAGATATCTCTACAGCGCACAAAGGAGTACAGAAGGTATCTCTACAGCGCACAGAGGAGTACAAAAGGTATCTCTACAGCGCACAAAGGAGTACAGAAGGTATCTCTACAGCGCACAAAGGAGTACAGGAAATATCTCTAGAACGTACAAAGGAGTACACGAGGTATCTCTACAGCGTACAAAGGAGTACAGAAGGTATCTCTACAGCGCACAAAGGAGTACAGAAGGTATCTCTACAGCGCGCAAAGGAGTACAGAAGGTATCTCTACAGCGCACAAAGGAGTACAGAAGGTATCTCTACAGCGCACAAAGGAGTACAGAAGGTATCTCTAGAACGTACAAAGGAGTACACGAGGTATCTCTATAGCGTACAAAGAAGTACAGAAGGTATCTCTACAGCGCACAAAGGAGTACAGAAGGTATCTCTACAGCGCACAAAGGAGTACTTGAAATATCTCTAAAACGTACAAAGGAGTACACGAGATATCTCTACAGCGTACAAAGGAGTACAGAAGGTATCTCTACAGCGCACGAAGGAGTACAGAAGGTATCTCTACAGCGCACAAAGGAGTACAGAAGGTATCTCTACAGCGCACAAAGGAGTACAGAGGGTATCTCTACAGCGCACAAAGGAGTACAGGAAATATCTCTAGAACGTACAAAGGAGTACACGAGGTATCTCTACAGCGTACAAAGGAGTACAGAAGGTATCTCTACAGCGCACAAAGGAGTACAGAAGGTATCTCTACAGCGCACAAAGGAGTACAGAAGGTATCTCTACAGCGCACAAAGGAGTACAGAAGGAATCTCTACAGTGCACAAAGAAGTACAGAAGGTATCTCTACAGCGCACAAAGGAGTACAGAAGGTATCTCTACAGCGCACAAAGGAGTACAGAAGGTATCTCTACAGCGCACAAAGGAGTACAGGAAATATCTCTAGAACGTACAAAGGAGTACACGAGGTATCTCTACAGCGTACAAAGGAGTACAGAAGGTATCTCTACAGCGCACAAAGGAGTACAGAAGGTATCTCTACAGCGCACAAAGGAGTACACGAGGTATCTCTACAGCGCACAAAGGAGTACAGAAGGTATCTCTACAGCGCACAAAGGAGTACAGAAGGTATCTCTACAGCGCACAAAGGAGTACAGGAAATATCTCTAGAACGTACAAAGGAGTACACGAGGTATCTCTACAGCGTACAAAGAAGTACAGAAGGTATCTCTACAGCGCACAAAGGAGTACAGAAGGTATCTCTACAGCGCACAAAGGAGTACAGGAAATATCTCTAGAACGTACATAGGGGTACACGAGGTATCTCTACAGCGTACAAAGGAGTACAGAAGGTATCTCTACAGCGCACAAAGGAGTACAGAAGGTATCTCTACAGCGCACAAAGGAGTACAGAAGGTATCTCTACAGAGCACAAAGGAGTACACGAGGTATCTCTACAGCGTACAAAGGAGTACAGAAGGTATCTCTACAGCGCACAAAGGAGTACAGAAGGTATCTCTACAGCGCACAAAGGAGTACAGAAGGTATCTCTACAGCGCACAAAGGAGTACAGGAAATATCTCTAGAACGTACAAAGGAGTACACGAGGTATCTCTACAGCGTACAAAGGAGTACAGAAGGTATCTCTACAGCGCACAAAGGAGTACAGAAGGTATCTCTACAGCGCACAAAGGAGTACAGAAGGTATCTCTACAGCGCACAAAGGAGTACAGAAGGTATCTCTACAGCGCACAAAGGAGTACAGAAGGTATCTCTACAGCGCACAAAGGAGTACAGAAGGTATCTCTACAGCGCACAAAGGAGTACAGGAAATATCTCTAGAACGTACAAAGGAGTACACGAGGTATCTCTACAGCGTACAAAGGAGTACAGAAGGTATCTCTACAGCGCACAAAGGAGTACAGAAGGTATCTCTACAGCGTACAAAGGAGTACAGAAGGTATCTCTACAGCGCACAAAGGAGTACAAAAGGTATCTCTACAGCGCACAAAGGAGTACAGAAGGTATCTCTACAGCGCACAAAGGAGTACAGAAGGTATCTCTACAGCGCACAAAGGAGTACAGAAGGTATCTCTACAGCCCACAAAGGAGTACAGGGAATATCTCTAGAACGTACAAAGGAGTACACGAGGTATCTCTACAGCGTACAAAGGAGTACAGAAGGTATCTCTACAGCGCACAAAGGAGTACAGAAGGTATCTCTACAGCGCACAAAGGAGTACAGAAGATATCTCTACAGCGCACAAAGGAGTACAGAAGGTATCTCTACAGCGCACAGAGGAGTACAAAAGGTATCTCTACAGCGCACAAAGGAGTACAGAAGGTATCTCTACAGCGCACAAAGGAGTACAGGAAATATCTCTAGAACGTACAAAGGAGTACACGAGGTATCTCTACAGCGTACAAAGGAGTACAGAAGGTATCTCTACAGCGCACAAAGGAGTACAGAAGGTATCTCTACAGCGCGCAAAGGAGTACAGAAGGTATCTCTACAGCGCACAAAGGAGTACAGAAGGTATCTCTACAGCGCACAAAGGAGTACAGAAGGTATCTCTAGAACGTACAAAGGAGTACACGAGGTATCTCTATAGCGTACAAAGAAGTACAGAAGGTATCTCTACAGCGCACAAAGGAGTACAGAAGGTATCTCTACAGCGCACAAAGGAGTACTTGAAATATCTCTAAAACGTACAAAGGAGTACACGAGATATCTCTACAGCGTACAAAGGAGTACAGAAGGTATCTCTACAGCGCACGAAGGAGTACAGAAGGTATCTCTACAGCGCACAAAGGAGTACAGAAGGTATCTCTACAGCGCACAAAGGAGTACAGAGGGTATCTCTACAGCGCACAAAGGAGTACAGGAAATATCTCTAGAACGTACAAAGGAGTACACGAGGTATCTCTACAGCGTACAAAGGAGTACAGAAGGTATCTCTACAGCGCACAAAGGAGTACAGAAGGTATCTCTACAGCGCACAAAGGAGTACAGAAGGTATCTCTACAGCGCACAAAGGAGTACAGAAGGTATCTCTACAGCGCACAAAGGAGTACAGAAGGAATCTCTACAGTGCACAAAGAAGTACAGAAGGTATCTCTACAGCGCACAAAGGAGTACAGAAGGTATCTCTACAGCGCACAAAGGAGTACAGAAGGTATCTCTACAGCGCACAAAGGAGTACAGGAAATATCTCTAGAACGTACAAAGGAGTACACGAGGTATCTCTACAGCGTACAAAGGAGTACAGAAGGTATCTCTACAGCGCACAAAGGAGTACAGAAGGTATCTCTACAGCGCACAAAGGAGTACACGAGGTATCTCTACAGCGCACAAAGGAGTACAGAAGGTATCTCTACAGCGCACAAAGGAGTACAGAAGGTATCTCTACAGCGCACAAAGGAGTACAGGAAATATCTCTAGAACGTACAAAGGAGTACACGAGGTATCTCTACAGCGTACAAAGGAGTACAGAAGGTATCTCTACAGCGCACAAAGGAGTACAGAAGGTATCTCTACAGCGCGCGAAGGAGTACAGAAGGTATCTCTACAGCGCACAAAGGAGTACAGAAGGTATCTCTACAGCGCACAAAGGAGTACAGAAGGTATCTCTACAGCGCACAAAGGAGTACAGGAAATATCTCTTGAACGTACAAAGGAGTACGCGAGGTATCTCTACAGCGTACAAAGGAGTACAGAAGGTATCTTCACAGCGCGCAAAGGAGTACAGAAGGTATCTCTACAGCGCACAAAGGAGTACAGAAGGTATCTCTACAGCGCACAAAGGAGTACAGGAAATATCTCTAGAACGTACAAAGGAGTACAGAAGGTATCTCTACAGCGCACAAAGGAGTACAGAAGGTATCTCTACAGCGCACAAAGGAGTACAGAAGGTATCTCTACAGCGCACAAAGGAGTACAGAAGGTATCTCTACAGCGCACAAAGGAGTACAGGAAATATCTCTAGAACGTACAAAGGAGTACACGAGGTATCTCTACAGCGTACAAAGAAGTACAGAAGGTATCTCTACAGCGCACAAAGGAGTACAGAAGGTATCTCTACAGCGCACAAAGGAGTACAGGAAATATCTCTAGAACGTACATAGGGGTACACGAGGTATCTCTACAGCGTACAAAGGAGTACAGAAGGTATCTCTACAGCGCACAAAGGAGTACAGAAGGTATCTCTACAGCGCACAAAGGAGTACAGAAGGTATCTCTTCAGAGCACAAAGGAGTACACGAGGTATCTCTACAGCGTACAAAGGAGTACAGAAGGTATCTCTACAGCGCACAAAGGAGTACAGAAGGTATCTCTACAGCGCACAAAGGAGTACAGAAGGTATCTCTACAGCGCACAAAGGAGTACAGGAAATATCTCTAGAACGTACAAAGGAGTACACGAGGTATCTCTACAGCGTACAAAGGAGTACAGAAGGTATCTCTACAGCGCACAAAGGAGTACAGAAGGTATCTCTACAGCGCACAAAGGAGTACAGAAGGTATCTCTACAGCGCACAAAGGAGTACAGAAGGTATCTCTACAGCGCACAAAGGAGTACAGAAGGTATCTCTACAGCGCACAAAGGAGTACAGAAGGTATCTCTACAGCGCACAAAGGAGTACAGGAAATATCTCTAGAACGTACAAAGGAGTACACGAGGTATCTCTACAGCGTACAAAGGAGTACAGAAGGTATCTCTACAGCGCACAAAGGAGTACAGAAGGTATCTCTACAGCGTACAAAGGAGTACAGAAGGTATCTCTACAGCGCACAAAGGAGTACAAAAGGTATCTTTACAGCGCACAAAGGAGTACAGAAGGTATCTCTACAGCGCACAAAGGAGTACAGAAGGTATCTCTACAGCGCACAAAGGAGTACAGAAGGTATCTCTACAGCCCACAAAGGAGTACAGGGAATATCTCTAGAACGTAAAAAGGAGTACACGAGGTATCTCTACAGCGTACAAAGGAGTACAGAAGGTATCTCTACAGCGCACAAAGGAGTACAGAAGGTATCTCTACAGCGCACAAAGGAGTACAGAAGGTATCTCTACAGCGCACAAAGGAGTACAGAAGGTATCTCTACAGCGCACAAAGGAGTACAAAAGGTATCTCTACAGCGCACAAAGGAGTACAGAAGGTATCTCTACAGCGCACAAAGGAGTACAGGAAATATCTCTAGAACGTACAAAGGAGTACACGAGGTATCTCTACAGCGTACAAAGGAGTACAGAAGGTATCTCTACAGCGCACAAAGGAGTACAGAAGGTATCTCTACAGCGCGCAAAGGAGTACAGAAGGTATCTCTACAGCGCACAAAGGAGTACAGAAGGTATCTCTACAGCGCACAAAGGAGTACAGAAGGTAACTCTACAGCGCACAAAGGAGTACAGGAAATATCTCTAGAACGTACAAAGGAGTACACGAGGTATCTCTACAGCGTACAAAGGAGTACAGAAGGTATCTCTACAGCGCACAAAGGAGTACAGAAGGTATCTCTACAGCGCACAAAGGAGTACAGAAGGTATCTCTACAGCGCACAAAGGAGTACAGGAAATATCTCTAGAACGTACAAAGGAGTACAGAAGGTATCTCTACAGCGCACAAAGGAGTACAGAAGGTATCTCTACAGCGCACAAAGGAGTACAGAAGGTATCTTTACAGCGCACAAAGGAGTACAGAAGGTATCTCTACAGCGCACAAAGGAGTACAGGAAATATCTCTAGAACGTACAAAGGAGTACACGAGGTATCTCTATAGCGTACAAAGAAGTACAGAAGGTATCTCTACAGCGCACAAAGGAGTACAGAAGGTATCTCTACAGCGCACAAAGGAGTACTTGAAATATCTCTAAAACGTACAAAGGAGTACACGAGGTATCTCTACAGCGTACAAAGAAGTACAGAAGGTATCTCTACAGCGCACGAAGGAGTACAGAAGGTATCTCTACAGCGCACAAAGGAGTACAGAAGGTATCTCTACAGCGCACAAAGGAGTACAGAGGGTATCTCTACAGCGCACAAAGGAGTACAGGAAATATCTCTAGAACGTACAAAGGAGTACACGAGGTATCTCTACAGCGTACAAAGGAGTACAGAAGGTATCTCTACAGCGCACAAAGGAGTACAGAAGGTATCTCTACAGCGCACAAAGGAGTACAGAAGGTATCTCTACAGCGCACAAAGGAGTTCAGAAGGTATCTCTACAGCGCACAAAGGAGTACAGAAGGAATCTCTACAGTGCACAAAGAAGCACAGAAGGTATCTCTACAGCGCACAAAGGAGTACAGAAGGTATCTCTACAGCGCACAAAGGAGTACAGAAGGTATCTCTACAGCGCACAAAGGAGTACAGGAAATATCTCTAGAACGTACAAAGGAGTACACGAGGTATCTCTACAGCGTACAAAGAAGTACAGAAGGTATCTTTACAGCGCACAAAGGAGTACAGAAGGTATCTCTACAGCGCACAAAGGAGTACAGAAGGTATCTCTACAGCGCACAAAGAAGTACAGAAGGTATCTCTACAGCGCACAAAGGAGTACAGGAAATATCTCTAGAACGTACAAAGGAGTACAGAAGGTATCTCTACAGCGCACAAAGGAGTACAGAAGGTATCTCTACAGCGCACAAAGGAGTACAGAAGGTATCTCTACAGCGCACAAAATAGTACAGAAGGTATCTCTACAGCGCACAAAGGAGTACAGAAGGTGTCTCTACAGCGCACAAAGGAGTACAGAAGGTATCTCTACAGCGCACAAAGGAGTACAGGAAATATCTCTAGAACGTACAAAGGAGTACAGAAGGTATCTCTACAGCGCACAAAGAAGTACAGAAGGTATCTCTACAGCGCACAAAGGAGTACAGAAGGTATCTCTACAGCGCACAAAGGAGTACAGAAGGTATCTCTACAGCGCACAAAGGAGTACAGAAGGTATCTCTACAGCGCACAAAGGAGTACAGAAGGTATCTCTACAGCGCACAAAGGAGTACAGAAGGTATCTCTACAGCGCACAAAGGAGTACAGAAGGTATCTCTACAGCGCACAAAGGAGTACAAGAAATATCTCTAGAACGTACAAAGGAGTACACGAGGTATCTCTACAGCGTACAAAGGAGTACAAAAGGTATCTCTACAGCGCACAAAGGAGTACAGAAGGTATCTCTACAGCGCACAAAGGAGTACAGGAAATATCTCTAGAACGTACAAAGGAGTACAGAAGGTATCTCTACAGCTCACAAAGGAGTACAGAAGGTATCTCTACAGCGCACAAAGGAGTACAGAAGGTATCTCTACAGCGCACAAAGGAGTACAGAAGGTATCTCTACAGCGCACAAAGGAGTACAGAAGGTATCTCTACAGCGCACAAAGGAGTACAGGAAATATCTCTAGAACGTACAAAGGAGTACACGAGGTATCTCTACAGCGTACAAAGGAGTACAGAAGGTATCTCTACAGCGCACAAAGGAGTACAGAAGGTATCTCTACAGCGCACAAAGGAGTACAGAAGGTATCTCTACAGCGCACAAAGGAGTACAGAAGGTATCTCTACAGCGCACAAAGGAGTACAGAAGGTATCTCTACAGCGCACAAAGGAGTACAGAAGGTATCTCTACAGCGCACAAAGGAGTACAGAAGGTATCTCTACAGCCCACAAAAAAGTACTGGAAATATCTCTAGAACGTACAAAGGAGTACACGAGGTATCTCTACAGCGTACAAAGGAGTACAGAAGGTATCTCTACAGCGCACAAAGGAGTACAGAAGGTATCTCTACACCGCACAAAGGAGTACAGAAGGTATCTCTACAGCGCACAAAGGAGTACAGAAGGTATCTCTACAGCGCACAAAGGAGTACAGGAAATATCTCTAGAACGTACAAAGGAGTACAGAAGGTATCTCTACAGCGTACAAAGGAGTACAGAAGGTATCTCTACAGCGCACAAAGGAGTACAGAAGGTATCTCTACAGCGCACAAAGGAAAACAGAAGGTATCTCTACAGCGCACAAAGGAGTACAGAAGGTATCTCTACAGCGCACAAAGGAGTACAGAAGGTATCTCTACAGCGCACGAAGGAGTACAGGAAATATCTCTAGAACGTACAAAGGAGTACACGAGGTATCTCTACAGCGTACAAAGGAGTACAGAAGGTATCTCTACAGCGCACAAAGGAGTACAGAAGGTATCTCTACAGCGCACAAAGGAGTACAGAAGGTATCTCTACAGCGCACAAAGGAGTACAGAAGGTATCTCTACAGCGCACAAAGGAGTACAGAAGGTATCTCTACAGAGCCCAAAGGAGTACAGAAGGTATCTCTACAGCGCACAAAGGAGTACAGAAGGTATCTCTACAGCGCACAAAGGAGTACAGAAGGTATCTCTACAGCGCACAAAGGAGTACAGAAGGTATCTCTACAGCGCACAAAGGAGTACAGAAGGTATCTCTACAGCGCACAAAGTAGTACAGAAGGTATCTCTACAGCGCACAAAGGAGTACAGAAGGTATCTCTACAGCGCACAAAGGAGTAGAGAAGGTATCTCTACAGCGCACAAAGGAGTACAGAAGGTATCTCTACAGCGCACAAAGGAGTACAGGAAATATCTCTAGAACGTACAAAGGAGTACACGAGGTATCTCTACAGCGTACGAAGGAGTACAGAAGGTATCTCAACAGCGCACAAAGGAGTACAGAAGGTA
Source organism: Morinoia aosen (assembly GCA_030386875.1). Taxonomy (NCBI): domain Eukaryota; kingdom Metazoa; phylum Arthropoda; class Malacostraca; order Amphipoda; family Talitridae; genus Morinoia; species Morinoia aosen. The sequence continues at coordinate 54,851,151 of CM059576.1, read as the reverse complement.
TCTCTACAGCGCACAAAGGAGTACAGAAGGTATCTCTACAGCGCACAAAGGAGTACAGAAGGTATCTCTACAGCGCACAAAGGAGTACAGAAGGTATCTCTACAGCGCACAAAGGAGTACAGAAGGTATCTCTACAGCGCACAAAGGAGTACAGGAAATATCTCTAGAACGTACAAAGGAGTACAGAAGGTATCTCTACAGCGTACAAAGGAGTACAGAAGGTATCTCTACAGCGCACAAAGGAGTACAGAAGGTATCTCTAAAGCGCACAAAGGAGTACAGGAAATATCTCTAGAACGTACAAAGGAGTACACGAGGTATCTCTACAGCGTACAAAGGAGTACAGAAGGTATCTCTACAGCGCACAAAGGAGTACAGAAGGTATCTCTACAGCGCACAAAGGAGTACAGAAGGTATCTCTACAGCGCACAAAGGAGTACAGAAGGTATCTCTACAGCGCACAAAGGAGTACAGGAAATACCTCTAGAACGTACAAAGAAGTACACGAGGTATCTCTACAGCGTACAAAGGAGTACAGAAGGTATCTCTACAGCGCACAAAGGAGTACAGAAGGTATCTCTACAGCGTACAAAGGAGTACAGAAGGTATCTCTACAGCGCACAAAGGAGTACAGAAGGTATCTCTACAGCGCACAAAGGAGTACAGAAGGTATCTCTACAGCGCACAAAGGAGTACAGAAGGTATCTCTACAGCGCACAAAGGAGTACAGGAAATATCTCTAGAACGTACAAAGGAGTACAGAAGGTATCTCTTCAGCGTACAAAGGAGTACAGAAGGTATCTCTACAGCGCACAAAGGAGTACAGAAGGTATCTCTACAGCGCACAAAGGAGTACAGAAGGTATCTCTACAGCGCACAAAGGAGTACAGAAGGTATCTCTACAGCGCACAAAGGAGTACAGAAGGTATCTCTACAGCGCACAAAGGAGTACAGGAAATATCTCTAGAACGTACAAAGGAGTACACGAGGTATCTCTACAGCGTACAAAGGAGTACAGAAGGTATCTCTACAGCGCACAAAGGAGTACAGAAGGTATCTCTACAGCGCACAAAGGAGTACAGGAAATATCTCTAGAACGTACAAAGGAGTACACGAGGTATCTCTACAGCGTACAAAGGAGTACAGAAGGTATCTCTACAGCGCACAAAGGAGTACAGAAGGTATCTCTACAGCGCACAAAGGAGTACAGAAGGTATCTCTACAGCACACAAAGGAGTACAGAAGGTATCTCTACAGCGCACAAAGGAGTACAGAAGGTATCTCTACAGCGCACAAAGGAGTACAGGAAATATCTCTAGAACGTACAAAGGAGTACACGAGGTATCTCTACAGCGTACAAAGGAGTACAGAAGGTATCTCTACAGCGCACAAAGGAGTACAGAAAGTATCTTTACAGCGCACAAAGGAGTACAGAAGGTATCTCTACAGCGCACAAAGGAGTATAGAAGGTATCTCTACAGCGCACAAAGGAGTACAGAAGGTATCTCTACAGCGCACAAAGGAGTACAGAAGGTATCTCTACAGCGCACAAAGGAGTACAGAAGGTATCTCTACAGCGCACAAAGGAGTACAGGAAATATCTCTAGAACGTACGAAGGAGTACACGAGGTATCTCTACAGCGTACAAAGGAGTACAGAAGGTATCTCTACAGCGCACAAAGGAGTACAGAAGGTATCTCTTCAGCGCACAAAGGAGTACAAAAGGTATCTCTACAGCGCACAAAGGAGTACAGAAGGTATCTCTACAGCGCACAAAGGAGTACAGGAAATATCTCTAGAACGTACAAAGGAGTACACGAGGTATCTCTACAGCGTACAAAGGAGTACAGAAGGTATCTCTACAGCGCACAAAGGAGTACAGAAGGTATCTCTACAGCGCACAAAGGAGTACAGAAGGTATCTCTACAGCGCACAAAGGAGTACAGAAGGTATCTCTACAGCGCACAAAGAAGTACAGGAAATATCTCTAGAACGTACAAAGGAGTACAGAAGGTATCTCTACAGCGCACAAAGGAGTACAGAAGGTATCTCTACAGCGCACAAAGAAGTACAGAAGGTATCTCTACAGCGCACAAAGGAGTACACGAGGTATCTCTACAGAGTACAAAGGAGTACAGAAGGTATCTCTACAGCGCACAAAGGAGTACAGAAAGTATCTCTACAGCGCACAAAGGAGTACAGAAGGTATCTCTACAGCGCACAAAGGAGTACAGGGAATATCTCTAGAACGTACAAAGGAGTACAGAAGGTATCTCTACAGCGCACAAAGGAGTACAGAAGGTATCTCTACAGCGCACAAAGGAGTACAGAAGGTATCTCTACAGCGCACAAAGGAGTACAGAAGGTATCTCTACAGCGCACAAAGGAGTACAGAAGGTATCTCTACAGCGCACAAAGGAGTACAGGAAATATCTCTAGAACGTACAAAGGAGTACACGAGGTATCTCTACAGCGTACAAAGGAGTACAGAAGGTATCTCTACAGCGCACAAAGGAGTACAGAAAGTATCTCTACAGCGCACAAAGGAGTACAGAAGGTATCTCTACAGCGCACAAAGGAGTATAGAAGGTATCTCTACAGCGCACAAAGGAGTACAGAAGGTATCTCTACAGCGCACAAAGGAGTACAGAAGGTATCTCTACAGCGCACAAAGGAGTACAGAAGGTATCTCTACAGCGCACAAAGGAGTACAGGAAATATCTCTAGAACGTACGAAGGAGTACACGAGGTATCTCTACAGCGTACAAAGGAGTACAGAAGGTATCTCTACAGCGCACAAAGGAGTACAGAAGGTATCTCTTCAGCGCACAAAGGAGTACAAAAGGTATCTCTACAGCGCACAAAGGAGTACAGAAGGTATCTCTACAGCGCACAAAGGAGTACAGGAAATATCTCTAGAACGTACAAAGGAGTACACGAGGTATCTCTACAGCGTACAAAGGAGTACAGAAGGTATCTCTACAGCGCACAAAGGAGTACAGAAGGTATCTCTACAGCGCACAAAGGAGTACAGAAGGTATCTCTACAGCGCACAAAGGAGTACAGAAGGTATCTCTACAGCGCACAAAGAAGTACAGGAAATATCTCTAGAACGTACAAAGGAGTACAGAAGGTATCTCTACAGCGCACAAAGGAGTACAGAAGGTATCTCTACAGCGCACAAAGAAGTACAGAAGGTATCTCTACAGCGCACAAAGGAGTACACGAGGTATCTCTACAGAGTACAAAGGAGTACAGAAGGTATCTCTACAGCGCACAAAGGAGTACAGAAAGTATCTCTACAGCGCACAAAGGAGTACAGAAGGTATCTCTACAGCGCACAAAGGAGTACAGGGAATATCTCTAGAACGTACAAAGGAGTACAGAAGGTATCTCTACAGCGCACAAAGGAGTACAGAAGGTATCTCTACAGCGCACAAAGGAGTACAGAAGGTATCTCTACAGCGCACAAAGGAGTACAGAAGGTATCTCTACAGCGCACAAAGGAGTACAGAAGGTATCTCTACAGCGCACAAAGGAGTACAGGAAATATCTCTAGAACGTGCAAAGGAGTACACGAGGTATTTCTACAGCGTACAAAGGAGTACAGAAGGTATCTCTACAGCGCGCAAAGGAGTACAGAAGGTATCTCTACAGCGCACAAAGGAGTACAGAAGGTATCTCTACAGCGCACAAAGGAGTACAGAAGGTATCTCTACAGCGCACAAAGGAGTACAGGAAATATCTCTAGAACGTACAAAGGAGTACACGAGGTATCTCTACAGCGTACAAAGGAGTACAGAAGGTATCTCTAAAACGCACAAAGGAGTACAGAAGGTATCTCTACAGCGCACAAAGGAGTACAGAAGGTATCTCTACAGCGCACAAAGGAGTACAGAAGGTATCTCTACAGCGCACAAAGGAGTACAGAAGGTATCTCTACAGCGCACAAAGGAGTACAGAAGGTATCTCTACAGCGCACAAAGGAGTACAGGAAATATCTCTAGAACGTCCAAAGGAGTACACAAGGTATCTCTACAGCGTACAAAGGAGTACAGAAGGTATCTCTACAGCGCACAAAGGAGTACAGAAGGTATCTCTACACCGCACAAAGGAGTACAGAAGGTATCTCTACAGCGCACAAAGGAGTACAGAAGGTATCTCTACAGCGCACAAAGGAGTACAGAAAATATCTCTAGAACGTACAAAGGAGTACAGAAGGTATCTCTACAGCGTACAAAGGAGTACAGAAGGTATCTCTACAGCGCACAAAGGAGTACAGAAGGTATCTCTACAGCGCACAAAGGAGTACAGAAGGTATCTCTACAGCGCACAAAGGAGTACAGAAGGTATCTCTACAGCGCACAAAGGAGTACAGAAGGTATCTCTACAGCGCACAAAGGAGTACAGGAAATATCTCTAGAACGTACAAAGGAGTACACGAGGTATCTCTACAGCGTACAAAGGAGTACAGAAGGTATCTCTACAGCGCACAAAGGAGTACAGAAGGTATCTCTACAGCGCACGAAGGAGTACAGAAGGTATCTCTACAGCGCACAAAGGAGTACAGAAGGTATCTCTACAGCGCACAAAGGAGTACAGGAAATATCTCTAGAACGTACAAAGGAGTACACGAGGTATCTCTACAGCGTACAAAGGAGTACAGAAGGTATCTCTACAGCGCACAAAGGAGTACAGAAGGTATCTCTACAGCGTACAAAGGAGTACAGAAGGTATCTCTACAGCGCACAAAGGAGTACAGAAGGTATCTCTACAGCGCACAAAGGAGTACAGAAGGTATCTCTACAGCGCACAAAGGAGTACAGAAGGTATCTCTACAGCGCACAAAGGAGTACAGGAAATATCTCTAGAACGTACAAAGGAGTACAGAAGGTATCTCTACAGCGTACAAAGGAGTACAGAAGGTATCTCTACAGCGCACAAAGGAGTACAGAAGGTATCTCTACAGCGCACAAAGGAGTACAGTAGGTATCTCTACACCGCACAAAGGAGTACAAAAGGTATCTCTACAGCGCACAAAGGAGTACAGAAGGTATCTCTACAGCGCACAAAGGAGTACAGGAAATATCTCTAGATCGTACAAAGGAGTACACGAGGTATCTCTACAGCGTACAAAGGAGTACAGAAGGTATCTCTACATCGCACAAAGGAGTACAGAAGGTATCTCTACCGCGCACAAAGGAGTACAGAAGGTATCTCTACAGCGCACAAAGGAGTACAGAAGGTATCTCTACAGCGCACAAAGGAGTACAGAAGGTATCTCTACAGCGCACAAAAGAGTACAGAAGGTATCTCTACAGCGCACAAAGGAGTACAGAAGGTATCTCTACAGCCCACAAAAAAGTACTGGAAATATCTCTAGAACGTACAAAGGAGTACACGAGGTATCTCTACAGCGTACAAAGGAGTACAGAAGGTATCTCTACAGCGCACAAAGGAGTACAGAAGGTATCTCTACACCGCACAAAGGAGTACAGAAGGTATCTCTACAGCGCACAAAGGAAAACAGAAGGTATCTCTACAGCGCACAAAGGAGTACAGAAGGTATCTCTACAGCGCACAAAGGAGTACAGAAGGTATCTCTACAGCGCACGAAGGAGTACAGGAAATATCTCTAGAACGTACAAAGGAGTACACGAGGTATCTCTACAGCGTACAAAGGAGTACAGAAGGTATCTCTACAGCGCACAAAGGAGTACAGAAGGTATCTCTACAGCGCACAAAGGAGTACAGAAGGTATCTCTACAGCGCACAAAGGAGTACAGAAGGTATCTCTACAGCGCACAAAGGAGTACAGAAGGTATCTCTACAGAGCCCAAAGGAGTACAGAAGGTATCTCTACAGCGCACAAAGGAGTACAGAAGGTATCTCTACAGCGCACAAAGGAGTACAGAAGGTATCTCTACAGCGCACAAAGGAGTACAGAAGGTATCTCTACAGCGCACAAAGGAGTACAGAAGGTATCTCTACAGCGCACAAAGGAGTACAGAAGGTATCTCTACAGCGCACAAAGGAGTACAGAAGGTATCTCTACAGCGCACAAAGGAGTAGAGAAGGTATCTCTACAGCGCACAAAGGAGTACAGAAGGTATCTCTACAGCGCACAAAGGAGTACAGGAAATATCTCTAGAACGTACAAAGGAGTACACGAGGTATCTCTACAGCGTACGAAGGAGTACAGAAGGTATCTCAACAGCGCACAAAGGAGTACAGAAGGTATCTCTACAGCGCACAAAGGAGTACAGAAGGTATCTCTACAGCGCACAAAGGAGTACAGAAGGTATCTCTACAGCGCACAAAGGAGTACAGAAGGTATCTCTACAGCGCACAAAGGAGTACAGAAGGTATCTCTACAGCGCACAAAGGAGTACAGGAAATATCTCTAGAACGTACAAAGGAGTACAGAAGGTATCTCTACAGCGTACAAAGGAGTACAGAAGGTATCTCTACAGCGCACAAAGGAGTACAGAAGGTATCTCTAAAGCGCACAAAGGAGTACAGGAAATATCTCTAGAACGTACAAAGGAGTACACGAGGTATCTCTACAGCGTACAAAGGAGTACAGAAGGTATCTCTACAGCGCACAAAGGAGTACAGAAGGTATCTCTACAGCGCACAAAGGAGTACAGAAGGTATCTCTACAGCGCACAAAGGAGTACAGAAGGTATCTCTACAGCGCACAAAGGAGTACAGGAAATACCTCTAGAACGTACAAAGAAGTACACGAGGTATCTCTACAGCGTACAAAGGAGTACAGAAGGTATCTCTACAGCGCACAAAGGAGTACAGAAGGTATCTCTACAGCGTACAAAGGAGTACAGAAGGTATCTCTACAGCGCACAAAGGAGTACAGAAGGTATCTCTACAGCGCACAAAGGAGTACAGAAGGTATCTCTACAGCGCACAAAGGAGTACAGAAGGTATCTCTACAGCGCACAAAGGAGTACAGGAAATATCTCTAGAACGTACAAAGGAGTACAGAAGGTATCTCTTCAGCGTACAAAGGAGTACAGAAGGTATCTCTACAGCGCACAAAGGAGTACAGAAGGTATCTCTACAGCGCACAAAGGAGTACAGAAGGTATCTCTACAGCGCACAAAGGAGTACAGAAGGTATCTCTACAGCGCACAAAGGAGTACAGAAGGTATCTCTACAGCGCACAAAGGAGTACAGGAAATATCTCTAGAACGTACAAAGGAGTACACGAGGTATCTCTACAGCGTACAAAGGAGTACAGAAGGTATCTCTACAGCGCACAAAGGAGTACAGAAGGTATCTCTACAGCGCACAAAGGAGTACAGGAAATATCTCTAGAACGTACAAAGGAGTACACGAGGTATCTCTACAGCGTACAAAGGAGTACAGAAGGTATCTCTACAGCGCACAAAGGAGTACAGAAGGTATCTCTACAGCGCACAAAGGAGTACAGAAGGTATCTCTACAGCACACAAAGGAGTACAGAAGGTATCTCACAGCGCACAAAGGAGTACAGAAGGTATCTCTACAGCGCACAAAGGAGTACAGGAAATATCTCTAGAACGTACAAAGGAGTACACGAGGTATCTCTACAGCGTACAAAGGAGTACAGAAGGTATCTCTACAGCGCACAAAGGAGTACAGAAAGTATCTCTACAGCGCACAAAGGAGTACAGAAGGTATCTCTACAGCGCACAAAGGAGTATAGAAGGTATCTCTACAGCGCACAAAGGAGTACAGAAGGTATCTCTACAGCGCACAAAGGAGTACAGAAGGTATCTCTACAGCGCACAAAGGAGTACAGAAGGTATCTCTACAGCGCACAAAGGAGTACAGGAAATATCTCTAGAACGTACGAAGGAGTACACGAGGTATCTCTACAGCGTACAAAGGAGTACAGAAGGTATCTCTACAGCGCACAAAGGAGTACAGAAGGTATCTCTACAGCGCACAAAGGAGTACACGAGGTATCTCTACAGAGTACAAAGGAGTACAGAAGGTATCTCTACAGCGCACAAAGGAGTACAGAAAGTATCTCTACAGCGCACAAAGGAGTACAGAAGGTATCTCTACAGCGCACAAAGGAGTACAGGGAATATCTCTAGAACGTACAAAGGAGTACAGAAGGTATCTCTACAGCGCACAAAGGAGTACAGAAGGTATCTCTACAGCGCACAAAGGAGTACAGAAGGTATCTCTACAGCGCACAAAGGAGTACAGAAGGTATCTCTACAGCGCACAAAGGAGTACAGAAGGTATCTCTACAGCGCACAAAGGAGTACAGGAAATATCTCTAGAACGTACAAAGGAGTACACGAGGTATTTCTACAGCGTACAAAGGAGTACAGAAGGTATCTCTACAGCGCGCAAAGGAGTACAGAAGGTATCTCTACAGCGCACAAAGGAGTACAGAAGGTATCTCTACAGCGCACAAAGGAGTACAGAAGGTATCTCTACAGCGCACAAAGGAGTACAGGAAATATCTCTAGAACGTACAAAGGAGTACACGAGGTATCTCTACAGCGTACAAAGGAGTACAGAAGGTATCTCTAAAACGCACAAAGGAGTACAGAAGGTATCTCTACAGCGCACAAAGGAGTACAGAAGGTATCTCTACAGCGCACAAAGGAGTACAGAAGGTATCTCTACAGCGCACAAAGGAGTACAGAAGGTATCTCTACAGCGCACAAAGGAGTACAGAAGGTATCTCTACAGCGCACAAAGGAGTACAGGAAATATCTCTAGAACGTACAAAGGAGTACAGGAAATATATCTAGAACGTCCAAAGGAGTACACAAGGTATCTCTACAGCGTACAAAGGAGTACAGAAGGTATCTCTACAGCGCACAAAGGAGTACAGAAGGTATCTCTACACCGCACAAAGGAGTACAGAAGGTATCTCTACAGCGCACAAAGGAGTACAGAAGGTATCTCTACAGCGCACAAAGGAGTACAGAAAATATCTCTAGAACGTACAAAGGAGTACAGAAGGTATCTCTACAGCGTACAAAGGAGTACAGAAGGTATCTCTACAGCGCACAAAGGAGTACAGAAGGTATCTCTACAGCGCACAAAGGAGTACAGAAGGTATCTCTACAGCGCACAAAAGAGTACAGAAGGTATCTTTACAGCGCACAAAGGAGTACAGAAGGTATCTCTACAGCGCACAAAGGAGTACAGGAAATATCTCTAGAACGTACAAAGGAGTACACGAGGTATCTCTACAGCGTACAAAGGAGTACAGAAGGTATCTCTACAGCGCAGAAAGGAGTACAGAAGGTATCTCTACAGCGCACGAAGGAGTACAGAAGGTATCTCTACAGCGCACAAAGGAGTACAGAAGGTATCTCTACAGCGCACAAAGGAGTACAGGAAATATCTCTAGAACGTACAAAGGAGTACACGAGGTATCTCTACAGCGTACAAAGGAGTACAGAAGGTATCTCTACAGCGCACAAAGGAGTACAGAAGGTATCTCTACAGCGTACAAAGGAGTACAGAAGGTATCTCTACAGCGCACAAAGGAGTACAACAGGTATCTCTACAGCGCACAAAGGAGTACAGAAGGTATCTCTACAGCGCACAAAGGAGTACAGAAGGTATCTCTACAGCGCACAAAGGAGTACAGGAAATATCTCTAGAACGTACAAAGGAGTACAGAAGGTATCTCTACAGCGTACAAAGGAGTACAGAAGGTATCTCTACAGCGCACAAAGGAGTACAGAAGGTATCTCTACAGCGCACAAAGGAGTACAGTAGGTATCTCTACAGCGCACAAAGGAGTACAGAAGGTATCTCTACAGCGCACAAAGGAGTACAGAAGGTATCTCTACAGCGCACAAAGGAGTACAGGAAATATCTCTAGATCGTACAAAGGAGTACACGAGGTATCTCTACAGCGTACAAAGGAGTACAGAAGGTATCTCTACATCGCACAAAGGAGTACAGAAGGTATCTCTACCGCGCACAAAGGAGTACAGAAGGTATCTCTACAGCGCACAAAGGAGTACAGAAGGTATCTCTACAGCGCACAAAGGAGTACAGAAGGTATCTCTACAGCGCACAAAGGAGTACAGAAGGTATCTCTACAGCGCACAAAGGAGTACAGAAGGTATCTCTACAGCGCACAAAGGAGTACAGAAGGTATCTCTACAGCGCACACAGGAGTACAGAAGGTATCTCTACAGCGCACAAAGGAGTACAGAAGGTATCTCTACAGCGCACAAAGGAGTACAGAAGGAATCTCTACAGTGCACAAAGAAGTACAGAAGGTATCTCTACAGCGCACAAAGGAGTACAGAAGGTATCTCTACAGCGCACAAAGGAGTACAGAAGGTATCTCTACAGCGCACAAAGGAGTACAGTAAATATCTCTAGAACGTACAAAGGAGTACACGAGGTATCTCTACAGCGTACAAAGGAGTACAGAAGGTATCTCTACAGCGCACAAAGGAGTACAGAAGGTATCTCTACAGCGCACAAAGGAGTACAGAAGGTATCTCTACAGCGCACAAAGGAGTACAGAAGGTATCTCTACAGCGCACAAAGGAGTACAGGAAATATCTCTAGAACGTACAAAGGAGTACAGAAGGTATCTCTACAGCGCACAAAGGAGTACAGAAGGTATCTCTACAGCGCACAAAGGAGTACAGAAGGTATCTCTACAGCGCACAAAGGAGTACAGAAGGTATCTCTACAGCGCACAAAGGAGTACAGAAGGTATCTCTACAGCGCACAAAGGAGTACAGAAGGTATCTCTACAGCGCACAAAGGAGTACAGGAAATATCTCTAGAACGTACAAAGGAGTACAGAAGGTATCTCTACAGCGCACAAAGAAGTACAGAAGGTATCTCTACAGCGCACAAAGGAGTACAGAAGGTATCTCTACAGCGCACAAAGGAGTACAGAAGGTATCTCTACAGCGCACAAAGGAGTACAGAAGGTATCTCTACAGCGCACAAAGGAGTACAGAAGGTATCTCTACAGCGCACAAAGGAGTACAGAAGGTATCTCTACAGCGCACGAAGGAGTACTGAAGGTATCTCTACAGCGCACAAAGGAGTACAGAAGGTATCTCTACAGCGCACAAAGGAGTACAGAAGGTATCTCTACAGCGCACAAAGGAGTACAGAAGGTATCTCTACAGCGCACAAAGAAGTACAGAAGGTATCTCTACAGCGCACAAAGGAGTACAGAAGGTATCTCTACAGCGCACAAAGGAGTACAGAAGGTATCTCTACAGCGCACAAAGGAGTACAGAAGGTATCTCTACAGCGCACAAAGGAGTACAGAAGGTATCTCTACAGCGCACAAAGGAGTAGAGAAGGTATCTCTACAGCGCACAAAGGAGTACAGAAGGTATCTCTACAGCGCACAAAGGAGTACAGGAAATATCTCGAGAACGTACAAAGGAGTACACGAGGTATCTCTACAGCGTACAAAGGAGTACAGAAGGTATCTCAACAGCGCACAAAGGAGTACAAAAGGTATCTCTACAGCGCAAAAAGGAGTACATAAGGTATCTCTACAGCGCACAAAGGAGTACAGAAGGTATCTCTACAGCGCACAAAGGAGTACAGAAGGTATCTCTACAGCGCACAAAGGAGTACAAAAGGTATCTCTACAGCGCACAAAGGAGTACAGAAGGTATCTCTACAGCGCACAAAGGAGTGCAGAAGGTATCTCTACAGCGCACAAAGGAGTACAGAAGGTATCTCTACAGCGCACAAAGGAGTACAGAAGGTATCTCTACAGTGCACAAAGGAGTACAGAAGGTATCTCTACAGCGCACAAAGGAGTACAGAAGGTATCTCTACAGCGCACAGAGGAGTACAGAAGGTATCTCTACAGCGCACAAAGGAGTACAGAAGGTATCTCTACAGCGCACAAAGGAGTACAGAAGGTATCTCTACAGCGCACAAAGGAGTACAGAAGGTATCTCTACAGCGCACAAAGGAGTACAGGAAATATCTCTAGAACGTACAAAGGAGTACACGAGGTATCTCTACAGCGTACAAAGGAGTACAGAAGGTATCTCTACAGCGCACAAAGGAGTACAGAAGGTATCTCTACAGCGCACAAAGGAGTACAGAAGGTATCTCTACAGCGCACAAAGGAGTACAGAAGGTATCTCTACAGCGCACAAAGGAGTACAGGAAATATCTCTAGAACGTACAAAGGAGTACACGAGGTATCTCTACAGCGTACAAAGGAGTACAGAAGGTATCTCTACAGCGCACAAAGGAGTACAGAAGGTATCTCTACAGCGTACAAAGGAGTACAGAAGGTATCTCTACAGCGCACAAAGGAGTACAGAATGTATCTCTACAGCGCACAAAGGAGTACAGAAGGTATCTCTACAGCGCACAAAGGAGTACAGAAGGTATCTCTACAGCGCACAAAGAAGTACAGGAAATATCTCTAGAACGTACAAAGAAGTACAGAAGGTATCTCTACAGCGTACAAAGGAGTACAGGAGGTATCTCTACAGCGCACAAAGGAGTACAGAAGGTATCTCTACAGCGCACAAAGGAGTACAGAAGGTATCTCTACAGCGCACAAAGGAGTACAGAAGGTATCTCTACAGCGCACAAAGGAGTACAGAAGGTATCTCTACAGCGCACAAAGGAGTACAGGAAATATCTCTAGATCGTACAAAGGAGTACACGAGGTACGAGGCCTGTCGAAAAAGTATCCGACCTTTGGCCAGAAAAAATACTTCAACAACCTGACGGGGTTGGGACCCTAATCCCCTTCAAAGTAGGCTCCTTGTGCTTCCACACACTTAGCCCACCGATCCTTCCACTGCCGGAAACACCTCTGGAAGTCTTCTTTTGGAATGGTGTTCAGCTCTGTCGTCGCGTTCCGCATTATCTCTTCTCTACTCTCAAAACGGGATCCTTTCAGTGGTGTCTTCAATTTTGGAAACAACCAGAAGTCGCAAGGAGCCAGGTCTGGAGAGTAGGGAGGTTGGCGAACGGTCGTAATTCCATGTTTGGCCAAGAAATTGCGGATCAAATGGGATGAATGTGCGGGCGCGTTGTCGTGATGCAAGTGCCAGTTGTTCGCAGTCCACATGTCTGGTCTTTTGCGCCGAACTGCATCACGAAGTCGCCGGAGAACATCCTGATAGTACTCCTTTGTCACTGTTTGTCCTTCCGGTGCGTATTCGTGATGCACAATTCCACGGACATCAAAGAAAACAGTCAGCATCACCTTGATTTTGCTTCGCACCTGCCGCGCTTTCTTCGGCCTTGGAGACTCGGGATGCTTCCATTGGGATGACTGTCTTTTTGTTTCTGGGTTTTGTGTTACACCCATAGCATCTTCCCCAAACACCTGCTGAATCTTACGAATTGTTTCAATTTGAGAATCACCAAGCTTTTGACAAAATTTGATGCAGTGTCTTTGCTCAATTCGTTCAGTCATCTTGCAAGAAAACTAAATCCGACAAACACTTAGAACAGCACCTTACTTGGCGACCACCAGCCAGTGACTGGCCCAAGTGAATGCGGTGAAAAAAGTCAAGCATGCGCATTAAGATTCCTCCTTCCACCGTGCACAGTGGCGCCGCCTTAGAATCACTACTTTGCGCGGGAAAAATTAAGGTCGGATACTTTTTCGACAGGCCTCGTATCTCTACAGCGTACAAAGGAGTACAGAAGGTATCTCTACAGCGCACAAAGGAGTACAGAAGGTATCTCTACCGCGCACAAAGGAGTACAGAAGGTATCTCTACAGCGCACAAAGGAGTACAGAAGGTATCTCTACAGCGCACAAAGGAGTACAGAAGGTATCTCTACAGCGCACAAAGGAGTACGGAAGGTATCTCTACAGCGCACAAAGGAGTACAGAAGGTATCTCTACAGCGCACAAAGGAGTACAGAAGGTATCTCTACAGCGCAAACAGGAGTACAGAAGGTATCTCTACAGCGCACAAAGGAGTACAGAAGGTATCTCTACAGCGCACAAAGGAGTACAGAAGGAATCTCTACAGTGCACAAAGAAGTACAGAAGGTATCTCTACAGCGCACAAAGGAGTACAGAAGGTATCTCTACAGCGCACAAAGGAGTACAGAAGGTATCTCTACAGCGCACAAAGGAGTACAGGAAATATCTCTCGAACGTACAAAGGAGTACACGAGGTATCTCTACAGCGTACAAAGGAGTACAGAAGGTATCTCTACAGCGCACAAAGGAGTACAGAAGGTATCTCTACAGCGCACAAAGGAGTACAGAAGGTATCTCTACAGCGCACAAAGGAGTACAGAAGGTATCTCTACAGCGCACAAAGGAGTACAGGAAATATCTCTAGAACGTACAAAGGAGTACAGAAGGTATCTCTACAGCGCACAAAGGAGTACAGAAGGTATCTCTACAGCGCACAAAGGAGTACAGAAGATATCTCTACAGCGCACAAATGAGTACAGAAGGTATCTCTACAGCGCACAAAGGAGTACAGAAGGTATCTCTACAGCGCACAAAGGAGTACAGAAGGTATCTCTACAGCGCACAAAGGAGTACAGGAAATATCTCTAGAACGTACAAAGGAGTACAGAAGGTATCTCTACAGCGCACAAAGAAGTACAGAAGGTATCTCTACAGCGCACAAAGGAGTACAGAAGGTATCTCTACAGCGCACAAAGGAGTACAGAAGGTATCTCTACAGCGCACAAAGGAGTACAGAAGGTATCTCTACAGCGCACAAAGGAGTACAGAAGGTATCTCTACAGCGCACAAAGGAGTACAGAAGGTATCTCTACAGCGCACAAAGGAGTACAGAAGGTATCTCAACAGCGCACAAAGGAGTACAAGAAATATCTCTAGAACGTACAAAGGAGTACACGAGGTATCTCTACAGCGTACAAAGGAGTACAGAAGGTATCTCTACAGCGCACAAAGGAGTACAGAAGGTATCTCTACAGCGCACAAAGGAGTACAGGAAATATCTCTAGAACGTACAAAGGAGTACAGAATGTATCTCTACAGCGCACAAAGGAGTACAGAAGGTATCTCTACAGCGCACAAAGGAGTACAGAAGGTATCTCTACAGCGCACAAAGGAGTACAGGAAATATCTCTAGAACGAACAAGGAGTACACGAGGTATCTCTACAGCGTACAAAGGAGTACAGAAGGTATCTTTACAGCGCACAAAGGAGTACAGGAAATATCTCTAGAACGTACAAAGGAGTACACGAGGTATCTCTACAGCGTACAAAGGAGTACAGAAGGTATCTCTACAGCGCATAAAGGAGTACAAAAGGTATCTCTACAAGGCACAAAGGAGTACCGAAGGTATCTCTACAGCGCACAAAGGAGTACAGAAGGTATCTCTACAGCGCACAAAGGAGTACAGGAAATATCTCTAGAACGTACAAAGGAGTACAGGAAATATCTCTAGAACGTACAAAGGAGTACACGAGGTATCTCTACAGCGTACAAAGAAGTACAGAAGGTATCTCTACAGCGCACAAAGGAGTACAGAAGGTATCTCTACAGCGCACAAAGGAGTACAGAAGGAATCTCTACAGCGCACAAAGGAGTACAGGAAATATCTCTAGAACGTACAAAGGAGTACAGAAGGTATCTCTACAGCGTACAAAGGAGTACAAAAGGTATCTCTACAGCGCACAAAGGAGTACAGAAGGTATCTCTACAGCGCACAAAGGAAAACAGAAGGTATCTCTACAGCGCACAAAGGAGTACAGAAGGTATCTCTACAGCGCACAAAGGAGTACAGAAGGTATCTCTACAGCGCACAAAGGAGTACAGGAAATATCTCTAGAACGTACAAAGGAGTACACGAGGTATCTCTACAGCGCACAAAGGAGTACAGAAGGTATCTCTACAGCGCACAAAGGAGTACAGGAAATATCTCTAGAACGTACAAAGGAGTACACGAGGTATCTCTACAGCGTACAAAGGAGTACAGAAGGTATCTCTACAGCGCACAAAGGAGTACAGAAGGTATCTCTACAGCGCACAAAGGAGTACAGAAGGTACCTCTACAGCGCACAAAGGAGTACAGAAGGTATCTCTACAGCGCACAAAGGAGTACAGAAAATATCTCTAGAACGTACAAAGGAGTACAGAAGGTATCTCTACAGCGTACAAAGGAGTACAGAAGGTATCTCTACAGCGCACAAAGGAGTACAGAAGGTATCTCTACAGCGCACAAAGGAGTACAGAAGGTATCTCTACAGCGCACAAAGGAGCACAGAAGGTATCTCTACAGCGCACAAAGGAGTACAGAAGGTATCTCTACAGCGCACAAAGGAGTACAGGAAATATCTCTAGAACGTACAAAGGAGTACACGAGGTATCTCTACAGCGTACAAAGGAGTACAGAAGGTATCTCTACAGCGCACAAAGGAGTACAGAAGGTATCTCTACAGCGCACAAAGGAGTACAGAAGGTATCTCTACAGCGCACAAAGGAGTACAGAAGGTATCTCTACAGCGCACAAAGAAGTACAGGAAATATCTCTAGAACGTACAAAGGAGTACACGAGGTATCTCTACAGCGTACAAAGGAGTACAGAAGGTATCTCTACAGCGCACAAAGGAGTACAGAAGGTATCTCTACAGCGTACAAAGGAGTACAGAAGGTATCTCTACAGCGCACAAAGGAGTACAGAAGGTATCTCTACAGCGCACAAAGGAGTACAGAAGGTATCTCTACAGCGCACAAAGGAGTACAGAAGGTATCTCTACAGCGCACAAAGGAGTACAGGAAATATCTCTAGAACGTACAAAGGAGTACAGAAGGTATCTCTACAGCGTACAAAGGAGTACAGAAGGTATCTCTACAGCGCACAAAGGAGTACAGAAGGTATCTCTACAGCGCACAAAGGAGTACAGTAGGTATCTCTACAGCGCACAAAGGAGTACAGAAGGTATCTCTACAGCGTACAAAGAAGTACAGAAGGTATCTCTACAGCGCACAAAGGCGTACAGAAGGAATCTCTACAGCGCACAAAGGAGTACAGAAGGAATCTCTACAGCGCACAAAGGAGTACAGGAAATATCTCTAGAACGTACAAAGGAGTACAGAAGGTATCTCTACAGCGTACAAAGGAGTACAAAAGGTATCTCTACAGCGCACAAAGGAGTACAGAAGGTATCTCTACAGCGCACAAAGGAAAACAGAAGGTATCTCTACAGCGCACAAAGGAGTACAGAAGGTATCTCTACAGCGCACAAAGGAGTACAGAAGGTATCTCTACAGCGCACAAAGGAGTACAGGAAATATCTCTAGAACGTACAAAGGAGTACACGAGGTATCTCTACAGCGTACAAAGGAGTACAGAAGGTATCTCTACAGCGCACAAAGGAGTACAGAAGGTATCTCTACAGCGCACAAAGGAGTACAGAAGGTATCTCTACAGCGCACAAAGGAGTACAGAAGGTATCTCTACAGCGCACAAAGAAGTACAGAAGGTATCTCTACAGCGCACAAAGGAGTACAGAAGGTATCTCTACAGCGCACAAAGGAGTACAGAAGGTATCTCTACAGCGCACAAAGGAGTACAGAAGGTATCTCTACAGCGCACAAAGGAGTACAGAAGGTATCTCTACAGTGCACAAAGGAGTACAGAAGGTATCTCTACAGCGCACAAAGGAGTACAGAAGGTATCTCTACAGCGCACAAAGGAGTACAGAAGGTATCTCTACAGCGCACAAAGGAGTACAGGAAATATCTCTAGAACGTACAAAGGAGTACACGAGGTATCTCTACAGCGTACAAAGGAGTACAGAAGGTATCTCTAAAACGCACAAAGGAGTACAGAAGGTATCTCTACAGCGCACAAAGGAGTACAGAAGGTATCTCTACAGCGCACAAAGGAGTACAGAAGGTATCTCTACAGCGCACAAAGGAGTACAGAAGGTATCTCTACAGCGCACAAAGGAGTACAGAAGGTATCTCTACAGCGCACAAAGGAGTACAGGAAATATCTCTAGAACGTACAAAGGAGTACAGGAAATATCTCTAGAACGTACAAAGGAGTACACAAGGTATCTCTACAGCGTACAAAGGAGTACAGAAGGTATCTCTACAGCGCACAAAGGAGTACAGAAGGTATCTCTACACCGCACAAAGGAGTACAGAAGGTATCTCTACAGCGCACAATTGAGTACAGAAGGTATCTCTACAGCGCACAAAGGAGTACAGAAAATATCTCTAGAACGTACAAAGGAGTACAGAAGGTATCTCTACAGCGTACAAAGGAGTACAGAAGGTATCTCTACAGCGCACAAAGGAGTACAGAAGGTATCTCTACAGCGCACAAAGGAGTACAGAAGGTATCTCTACAGCGCACAAAGGAGTACAGAAGGTATCTCTACAGCGCACAAAGGAGTACAGAAGGTATCTCTACAGCGCACAAAGGAGTACAGGAAATATCTCTAGAACGTACAAAGGAGTACACGAGGTATCTCTACAGCGTACAAAGGAGTACAGAAGGTATCTCTACAGCGCACAAAGGAGTACAGAAGGTATCTCTACAGCGCACAAAGGAGTACAGAAGGTATCTCTACAGCGCACAAAGGAGTACAGAAGGTATCTCTACAGCGCACAAAGGAGTACAGGAAATATCTCTAGAACGTACAAAGGAGTACACGAGGTATCTCTACAGCGTACAAAGGAGTACAGAAGGTATCTCTACAGCGCACAAAGGAGTACAGAAGGTATCTCTACAGCGTACAAAGGAGTACAGAAGGTATCTCTACAGCGCACAAAGGAGTACAGAAGGTATCTCTACAGCGCACAAAGGAGTACAGAAGGTATCTCTACAGCGCACAAAGGAGTACAGAAGGTATCTCTACAGCGCACAAAGGAGTACAGGAAATATCTCTAGAACGTACAAAGGAGTACAGAAGGTATCTCTACAGCGTACAAAGGAGTACAGAAGGTATCTCTACAGCGCACAAAGGAGTACAGAAGGTATCTCTACAGCGCACAAAGGAGTACAGTAGGTATCTCTACAGCGCACAAAGGAGTACAGAAGGTATCTCTACAGCGCACAAAGGAGTACAGAAGGTATCTCTACAGCGCACAAAGGAGTACAGGAAATATCTCTAGATCGTACAAAGGAGTACACGAGGTATCTCTACAGCGTACAAAGGAGTACAGAAGGTATCTCTACATCGCACAAAGGAGTACAGAAGGTATCTCTACCGCGCACAAAGGAGTACAGAAGGTATCTCTACAGCGCACAAAGGAGTACAGAAGGTATCTCTACAGCGCACAAAGGAGTACAGAAGGTATCTCTACAGCGCACAAAGGAGTACAGAAGGTATCTCTACAGCGCACAAAGGAGTACAGAAGGTATCTCTACAGCGCACAAAGGAGTACAGAAGGTATCTCTACAGCGCACACAGGAGTACAGAAGGTATCTCTACAGCGCACAAAGGAGTACAGAAGGTATCTCTACAGCGCACAAAGGAGTACAGAAGGAATCTCTACAGTGCACAAAGAAGTACAGAAGGTATCTCTACAGCGCACAAAGGAGTACAGAAGGTATCTCTACAGCGCACAAAGGAGTACAGAAGGTATCTCTACAGCGCACAAAGGAGTACAGGAAATATCTCTAGAACGTACAAAGGAGTACACGAGGTATCTCTACAGCGTACAAAGGAGTACAGAAGGTATCTCTACAGCGCACAAAGGAGTACAGAAGGTATCTCTACAGCGCACAAAGGAGTACAGAAGGTATCTCTACAGCGCACAAAGGAGTACAGAAGGTATCTCTACAGCGCACAAAGGAGTACAGGAAATATCTCTAGAACGTACAAAGGAGTACAGAAGGTATCTCTACAGCGCACAAAGGAGTACAGAAGGTATCTCTACAGCGTACAAAGGAGTACAGAAGGTATCTCTACAGCGCAAAAAGGAGTACAGAAGGTATCTCTACAGCGCACAAAGGAGTACAGAAGGTATCTCTACAGCGCACAAAGGAGTACAGAAGGTATCTCTACAGCGCACAAAGGAGTACAGGAAATATCTCTAGAACGTACAAAGGAGTACAGAAGGTATCTCTACAGCGCACAAAGAAGTACAGAAGGTATCTCTACAGCGCACAAAGGAGTACAGAAGGTATCTCTACAGCGCACAAAGGAGTAGAGAAGGTATCTCTACAGCGCACAAAGGAGTACAGAAGGTATCTCTACAGCGCACAAAGGAGTACAGAAGGTATCTCTACAGCGCACAAAGGAGTACAGAAGGTATCTCTACAGCGCACAAAGGAGTACTGAAGGTATCTCTACAGCGCACAAAGGAGTACAGAAGGTATCTCTACAGCGCACAAAGGAGTACAGAAGGTATCTCTACAGCGCACAAAGGAGTACAGAAGGTATCTCTACAGCGCACAAAGAAGTACAGAAGGTATCTCTACAGCGCACAAAGGAGTACAGAAGGTATCTCTACAGCGCACAAAGGAGTACAGAAGGTATCTCTACAGCGCACAAAGGAGTACAGAAGGTATCTCTACAGCGCACAAAGGAGTACAGAAGGTATCTCTACAGCGCACAAAGGAGTAGAGAAGGTATCTCTACAGCGCACAAAGGAGTACAGAAGGTATCTCTACAGCGCACAAAGGAGTACAGGAAATATCTCGAGAACGTACAAAGGAGTACACGAGGTATCTCTACAGCGTACAAAGGAGTACAGAAGGTATCTCAACAGCGCACAAAGGAGTACAAAAGGTATCTCTACAGCGCAAAAAGGAGTACATAAGGTATCTCTACAGCGCACAAAGGAGTACAGAAGGTATCTCTACACCGCACAAAGGAGTACAGAAGGTATCTCTACAGCGCACAAAGGAGTACAAAAGGTATCTCTACAGCGCACAAAGGAGTAAAGAAGGTATCTCTACAGCGCACAAAGGAGTGCAGAAGGTATCTCTACAGCGCACAAAGGAGTACAGAAGGTATCTCTACAGCGCACAAAGGAGTACAGAAGGTATCTCTACAGTGCACAAAGGAGTACAGAAGGTATCTCTACAGCGCACAAAGGAGTACAGAAGGTATCTCTACAGCGCACAGAGGAGTACAGAAGGTATCTCTACAGCGCACAAAGGAGTACAGAAGGTATCTCTACAGCGCACAAAGGAGTACAGAAGGTATCTCTACAGCGCACAAAGGAGTACAGAAGGTATCTCTACAGCGCACAAAGGATTACAGGAATTATCTCTAGAACGTACAAAGGAGTACACGAGGTATCTCTACAGCGTACAAAGGAGTACAGAAGGTATCTCTACAGCGCACAAAGGAGTACAGAAGGTATCTCTACAGCGCACAAAGGAGTACAGAAGGTATCTCTACAGCGCACAAAGGAGTACAGAAGGTATCTCTACAGCGCACAAAGGAGTACAGGAAATATCTCTAGAACGTACAAAGGAGTACACGAGGTATCTCTACAGCGTACAAAGGAGTAAAGAAGGTATCTCTACAGCGCACAAAGGAGTACAGAAGGTATCTCTACAGCGTACAAAGGAGTACAGAAGGTATCTCTACAGCGCACAAAGGAGTACAGAAGGTATCTCTACAGCGCACAAAGGAGTACAGAAGGTATCTCTACAGCGCACAAAGGAGTACAGAAGGTATCTCTACAGCGCACAAAGAAGTACAGGAAATATCTCTAGAACGTACAAAGAAGTACAGAAGGTATCTCTACAGCGTACAAAGGAGTACAGAAGGTATCTCTACAGCGCACAAAGGAGTACAGAAGGTATCTCTACAGCGCACAAAGGAGTACAGAAGGTATCTCTACAGCGCACAAAGGAGTACAGAAGGTATCTCTACAGCGCACAAAGGAGTACAGAAGGTATCTCTACAGCGCACAAAGGAGTACAGGAAATATCTCTAGATCGTACAAAGGAGTACACGAGGTATCTCTACAGCGTACAAAGGAGTACAGAAGGTATCTCTACAGCGCACAAAGGAGTACAGAAGGTATCTCTACCGCGCACAAAGGAGTACAGAAGGTATCTCTACAGCGCACAAAGGAGTACAGAAGGTATCTCTACAGCGCACAAAGGAGTACAGAAGGTATCTCTACAGCGCACAAAGGAGTACAGAAGGTATCTCTACAGCGCACAAAGGAGTACAGAAGGTATCTCTACAGCGCACAAAGGAGTACAGAAGGTATCTCTACAGCGCAAACAGGAGTACAGAAGGTATCTCTACAGCGCACAAAGGAGTACAGAAGGTATCTCTACAGCGCACAAAGGAGTACAGAAGGAATCTCTACAGTGCACAAAGAAGTACAGAAGGTATCTCTACAGCGCACAAAGGAGTACAGAAGGTATCTCTACAGCGCACAAAGGAGTACAGAAGGTATCTCTACAGCGCACAAAGGAGTACAGGAAATATCTCTCGAACGTACAAAGGAGTACACGAGGTATCTCTACAGCGTACAAAGGAGTACAGAAGGTATCTCTACAGCGCACAAAGGAGTACAGAAGGTATCTCTACAGCGCACAAAGGGGTACAGAAGGTATCTCTACAGCGCACAAAGGAGTACAGAAGGTATCTCTACAGCGCACAAAGGAGTACAGGAAATATCTCTAGAACGTACAAAGGAGTACAGAAGGTATCTCTACAGCGCACAAAGGAGTACAGAAGGTATCTCTACAGCGCACAAAGGAGTACAGAAGGTATCTCTACAGCGCACAAAGGAGTACAGAAGGTATCTCTACAGCGCACAAAGGAGTACAGAAGGTATCTCTACAGCGCACAAAGGAGTACAGAAGGTATCTCTACAGCGCACAAAGGAGTACAGGAAATATCTCTAGAACGTACAAAGGAGTACAGAAGGTATCTCTACAGCGCACAAAGAAGTACAGAAGGTATCTCTACAGCGCACAAAGGAGTACAGAAGGTATCTCTACAGCGCACAAAGGAGTGCAGAATGTATCTCTACAGCGCACAAAGGAGTACAGAAGGTATCTCTACAGCGCACAAAGGAGTACAGAAGGTATCTCTACAGCGCACAAAGGAGTACAGAAGGTATCTCTACAGCGCACAAAGGAGTACAGAAGGTATCTCAACAGCGCACAAAGGAGTACAAGAAATATCTCTAGAACGTACAAAGGAGTACACGAGGTATCTCTACAGCGCACAAAGGAGTACAGAAGGTATCTCTACAGCGCACAAAGGAGTACAGAAGGTATCTCTACAGCCCACAAAGGAGTACAGGAAATATCTCTAGAACGTACAAAGGAGTACAGAAGGTATCTCTACAGCGCACAAAGGAGTACAGAAGGTATCTCTACAGCGCACAAAGGAGTACAGAAGGTATCTCTACAGCGCACAAAGGAGTACAGAAGGTAACTCTACAGCGCACAAAGGAGTACAGGAAATATCTCTAGAACGTACAAAGGAGTACACGAGGTATCTCTACAGCGTACAAAGGAGTACAGAAGGTATCTCTACAGCGCACAAAGGAGTACAGAAGGTATCTCTACAGCGCACAAAGGAGTACAGAAGGTATCTCTACAGCGCACAAAGGAGTACAGGAAATATCTCTAGAACGTACAAAGGAGTACAGAAGGTATCTCTACAGCGCACAAAGGAGTACAGAAGGTATCTCTACAGCGTACAAAGGAGTACAGAAGGTATCTCTACAGCGCAAAAAGGAGTACAGAAGGTATCTCTACAGCGCACAAAGGAGTACAGAAGGTATCTCTACAGCGCACAAAGGAGTACAGAAGGTATCTCTACAGCGCACAAAGGAGTACAGGAAATATCTCTAGAACGTACAAAGGAGTACAGAAGGTATCTCTACAGCGCACAAAGAAGTACAGAAGGTATCTCTACAGCGCACAAAGGAGTACAGAAGGTATCTCTACAGCGCACAAAGGAGTAGAGAAGGTATCTCTACAGCGCACAAAGGAGTACAGAAGGTATCTCTACAGCGCACAAAGGAGTACAGAAGGTATCTCTACAGCGCACAAAGGAGTACAGAAGGTATCTCTACAGCGCACAAAGGAGTACTGAAGGTATCTCTACAGCGCACAAAGGAGTACAGAAGGTATCTCTACAGCGCACAAAGGAGTACAGAAGGTATCTCTACAGCGCACAAAGGAGTACAGAAGGTATCTCTACAGCGCACAAAGAAGTACAGAAGGTATCTCTACAGCGCACAAAGGAGTACAGAAGGTATCTCTACAGCGCACAAAGGAGTACAGAAGGTATCTCTACAGCGCACAAAGGAGTACAGAAGGTATCTCTACAGCGCACAAAGGAGTACAGAAGGTATCTCTACAGCGCACAAAGGAGTAGAGAAGGTATCTCTACAGCGCACAAAGGAGTACAGAAGGTATCTCTACAGCGCACAAAGGAGTACAGGAAATATCTCGAGAACGTACAAAGGAGTACACGAGGTATCTCTACAGCGTACAAAGGAGTACAGAAGGTATCTCAACAGCGCACAAAGGAGTACAAAAGGTATCTCTACAGCGCAAAAAGGAGTACATAAGGTATCTCTACAGCGCACAAAGGAGTACAGAAGGTATCTCTACACCGCACAAAGGAGTACAGAAGGTATCTCTACAGCGCACAAAGGAGTACAAAAGGTATCTCTACAGCGCACAAAGGAGTACAGAAGGTATCTCTACAGCGCACAAAGGAGTGCAGAAGGTATCTCTACAGCGCACAAAGGAGTACAGAAGGTATCTCTACAGCGCACAAAGGAGTACAGAAGGTATCTCTACAGTGCACAAAGGAGTACAGAAGGTATCTCTACAGCGCACAAAGGAGTACAGAAGGTATCTCTACAGCGCACAGAGGAGTACAGAAGGTATCTCTACAGCGCACAAAGGAGTACAGAAGGTATCTCTACAGCGCACAAAGGAGTACAGAAGGTATCTCTACAGCGCACAAAGGAGTACAGAAGGTATCTCTACAGCGCACAAAGGAGTACAGGAAATATCTCTAGAACGTACAAAGGAGTACACGAGGTATCTCTACAGCGTACAAAGGAGTACAGAAGGTATCTCTACAGCGCACAAAGGAGTACAGAAGGTATCTCTACAGCGCACAAAGGAGTACAGAAGGTATCTCTACAGCGCACAAAGGAGTACAGAAGGTATCTCTACAGCGCACAAAGGAGTACAGGAAATATCTCTAGAACGTACAAAGGAGTACACGAGGTATCTCTACAGCGTACAAAGGAGTAAAGAAGGTATCTCTACAGCGCACAAAGGAGTACAGAAGGTATCTCTACAGCGTACAAAGGAGTACAGAAGGTATCTCTACAGCGCACAAAGGAGTACAGAAGGTATCTCTACAGCGCACAAAGGAGTACAGAAGGTATCTCTACAGCGCACAAAGGAGTACAGAAGGTATCTCTACAGCGCACAAAGAAGTACAGGAAATATCTCTAGAACGTACAAAGAAGTACAGAAGGTATCTCTACAGCGTACAAAGGAGTACAGAAGGTATCTCTACAGCGCACAAAGGAGTACAGAAGGTATCTCTACAGCGCACAAAGGAGTACAGAAGGTATCTCTACAGCGCACAAAGGAGTACAGAAGGTATCTCTACAGCGCACAAAGGAGTACAGAAGGTATCTCTACAGCGCACAAAGGAGTACAGGAAATATCTCTAGATCGTACAATGGAGTACACGAGGTATCTCTACAGCGTACAAAGGAGTACAGAAGGTATCTCTACAGCGCACAAAGGAGTACAGAAGGTATCTCTACCGCGCACAAAGGAGTACAGAAGGTATCTCTACAGCGCACAAAGGAGTACAGAAGGTATCTCTACAGCGCACAAAGGAGTACAGAAGGTATCTCTACAGCGCACAAAGGAGTACAGAAGGTATCTCTACAGCGCACAAAGGAGTACAGAAGGTATCTCTACAGCGCACAAAGGAGTACAGAAGGTATCTCTACAGCGCAAACAGGAGTACAGAAGGTATCTCTACAGCGCACAAAGGAGTACAGAAGGTATCTCTACAGCGCACAAAGGAGTACAGAAGGAATCTCTACAGTGCACAAAGAAGTACAGAAGGTATCTCTACAGCGCACAAAGGAGTACAGAAGGTATCTCTACAGCGCACAAAGGAGTACAGAAGGTATCTCTACAGCGCACAAAGGAGTACAGGAAATATCTCTTGAACGTACAAAGGAGTACACGAGGTATCTCTACAGCGTACAAAGGAGTACAGAAGGTATCTCTACAGCGCACAAAGGAGTACAGAAGGTATCTCTACAGCGCACAAAGGAGTACAGAAGGTATCTCTACAGCGCACAAAGGAGTACAGAAGGTATCTCTACAGCGCACAAAGGAGTACAGGAAATATCTCTAGAACGTACAAAGGAGTACAGAAGGTATCTCTACAGCGCACAAAGGAGTACAGAAGGTATCTCTACAGCGCACAAAGGAGTACAGAAGGTATCTCTACAGCGCACAAAGGAGTACAGAAGGTATCTCTACAGCGCACAAAGGAGTACAGAAGGTATCTCTACAGCGCACAAAGGAGTACAGAAGGTATCTCTACAGCGCACAAAGGAGTACAGGAAATATCTCTAGAACGTACAAAGGAGTACAGAAGGTATCTCTACAGCGCACAAAGAAGTACAGAAGGTATCTCTACAGCGCACAAAGGAGTACAGAAGGTATCTCTACAGCGCACAAAGGAGTACAGAATGTATCTCTACAGCGCACAAAGGAGTACAGAAGGTATCTCTACAGCGCACAAAGGAGTACAGAAGGTATCTCTACAGCGCACAAAGGAGTACAGAAGGTATCTCTACAGCGCACAAAGGAGTACAGAAGGTATCTCAACAGCGCACAAAGGAGTACAAGAAATATCTCTAGAACGTACAAAGGAGTACACGAGGTATCTCTACAGCGTACAAAGGAGTACAGAAGGTATCTCTACAGCGCACAAAGGAGTACAGAAGGTATCTCTACAGCCCACAAAGGAGTACAGGAAATATCTCTAGAACGTACAAAGGAGTACAGAAGGTATCTCTACAGCGCACAAAGGAGTACAGAAGGTATCTCTACAGCGCACAAAGGAGTACAGAAGGTATCTCTACAGCGCACAAAGGAGTACAGAAGGTAACTCTACAGCGCACAAAGGAGTACAGGAAATATCTCTAGAACGTACAAAGGAGTACACGAGGTATCTCTACAGCGTACAAAGGAGTACAGAAGGTATCTTTACAGCGCACAAAGGAGTACAGGAAATATCTCTAGAACGTACAAAGGAGTACACGAGGTATCTCTACAGCGTACAAAGGAGTACAGAAGGTATCTCTACAGCGCACAAAGGAGTACAAAAGGTATCTCTACAAGGCACAAAGGAGTACCGAAGGTATCTCTACAGCGCACAAAGGAGTACAGAAGGTATCTCTACAGCGCACAAAGGAGTACAGGAAATATCTCTAGAACGTACAAAGGAGTACACGAGGTATCTCTACAGCGTACAAAGAAGTACAGAAGGTATCTCTACAGCGCACAAAGGAGTACAGAAGGTATCTCTACAGCGCACAAAGGAGTACAGAAGGAATCTCTACAGCGCACAAAGGAGTACAGGAAATATCTCTAGAACGTACAAAGGAGTACAGAAGGTATCTCTACAGCGTACAAAGGAGTACAAAAGGTATCTCTACAGCGCACAAAGGAGTACAGAAGGTATCTCTACAGCGCACAAAGGAAAACAGAAGGTATCTCTACAGCGCACAAAGGAGAACAGAAGGTATCTCTACAGCGCACAAAGGAGTACAGAAGGTATCTCTACAGCGCACAAAGGAGTACAGGAAATATCTCTAGAACGTACAAAGGAGTACACGAGGTATCTCTACAGCGTACAAAGGAGTACAGAAGGTATCTCTACAGCGCACAAAGGAGTACAGAAGGTATCTCTACAGCGCACAAAGGAGTACAGAAGGTATCTCTACAGCGCACAAAGGAGTACAGAAGGTATCTCTACAGCGCACAAAGGAGTACAGAAGGTATCTCTACAGCGCACAAAGGAGTACAGAAGGTATCTCTACAGTGCACAAAGGAGTACAGAAGGTATCTCTACAGCGCACAAAGGAGTACAGAAGGTATCTCTAAAGCGCACAAAGGAGTAGAGAAGGTATCTCTACAGCGCACAAAGGAGTACAGAAGGTATCTCTACAGCGCACAAAGGAGTACAGGAAATATCTCTAGAACGTACAAAAGAGTACACGAGGTATCTCTACAGCGTACAAAGGAGTACAGAAGGTATCTTAACAGCGCACAAAGGAGTACAGAAGGTATCTCTACAGCGCACAAAGGAGTACAGAAGGTATCTCTACAGCGCACAAAGGAGTACAGAAGGTATCTCTACAGCGCACAAAGGAGTACAGAAGGTATCTCTACAGCGCACAAAGGAGTACAGAAGGTATCTCTACAGCGCACAAAGAAGTGCAGAAGGTATCTCTACAGCGCACAAAGGAGTACAGAAGGTATCTCTACAGCGCACAAAGGAGTACAGAAGGTATCTCTACAGTGCACAAAGGAGTACAGAAGGTATCTCTACAGCGCACAAAGGAGTACAGAAGGTATCTCTACAGCGCACAAAGGAGTACAGAAGGTATCTCTACAGCGCACAAAGGAGTACAGAAGGTATCTCTACAGCGCACAAAGGAGTACAGAAGGTATCTCTACAGCGCAAAAAGGAGTACAGAAGGTATCTCTACAGCGCACAAAGGAGTACAGGAAATATCTCTAGAACGTACAAAGGAGTACACGAGGTATCTCTACAGCGTACAAAGGAGTACAGAAGGTATCTCTACAGCGCACAAAGGAGTACAGAAGGTATCTCTACAGCGCACAAAGGAGTACAGAAGGTATCTCTACAGCGCACAAAGGAGTACAGAAGGTATCTCTACAGCGCACAAAGGAGTACAGGAAATACCTCTAGAACGTACAAAGGAGTACACGAGGTATCTCTACATCGTACAAAGGAGTACAGAAGGTATCTCTACAGCGCACAAAGGAGTACAGAAGGTATCTCTACAGCGTACAAAGGAGTACAGAAGGTATCTCTACAGCGCACAAAGGAGTACAGAAGGTATCTCTACAGCGCACAAAGGAGTACAGAAGGTATCTCTACAGCGCACAAAGGAGTACAGAAGGTATCTCTACAGCGCACAAAGGAGTACAGGAAATATCTCTAGAACGTACAAAGGAGTACAGAAGGTATCTCTACAGCGTACAAAGGAGTACAGAAGGTATCTCTACAGCGCACAAAGGAGTACAGAAGGTATCTCTACAGCGCACAAAGGAGTACAGAAGGTATCTCTACAGCGCACAAAGGAGTACAGAAGGTATCTCTACAGCGCACAAAGGAGTACAGAAGGTATCTCTACAGCGCACAAAGGAGTACAGGAAATATCTCTAGAACGTACAAAGGAGTACACGAGGTATCTCTACAGCGTACAAAGGAGTACAGAAGGTATCTCTACAGCGCACAAAGGAGTACAGAAGGTATCTCTACAGCGCACAAAGGAGTACAGAATGTATCTCTACAGCGCACAAAGGAGTACAGAAGGTATATCTACAGCGCACAAAGGAGTACAGAAGGTATCTCTACAGCGCACAAAGGAGTACAGAAGGTATCTCTACAGCGCACAAAGGAGTACAGAAGGTATCTCTACAGCGCACAAAGGAGTACAGAAGGAATCTCTACAGTGCACAAAGGAGTACAGAAGGTATCTCTACAGCGCACAAAGGAGTACAGAAGGTATCTCTACAGCGCACAAAGGAGTACAGAAGGTATCTCTACAGCGCACAAAGGAGTACAGGAAATATCTCTAGAACGTACAAAGGAGTACACGAGGTATCTCTACAGCGTACAAAGGAGTACAGAAGGTATCTCTACAGCGCACAAAGGAGTACAGAAGGTATCTCTACAGCGCACAAAGGAGTACAGAAGGTATCTCTACAGCGCACAAAGGAGTACAGAAGGTATCTCTACAGCGCACAAAGGAGTACAGAAGGTATCTCTACAGCGCACAAAGGAGTACAGAAGGTATCTCTACAGCGCACAAAGGAGTACAGAAGGTATCTCTACAGCGCACAAAGGAGTACAGAAGGTATCTCTACAGCGCACAAAGGAGAACAGAAGGTATCTCTACAGCGCACAAAGGAGTACAGAAGGTATCTCTACAGCGCACAATGGAGTACAGAAGGTATCTCTA
Source organism: Morinoia aosen (assembly GCA_030386875.1). Lineage (NCBI taxonomy): Eukaryota > Metazoa > Arthropoda > Malacostraca > Amphipoda > Talitridae > Morinoia > Morinoia aosen. The sequence continues at coordinate 54,820,969 of CM059576.1, read as the reverse complement.
CAGCGCACAAAGGAGTACAGAAGGTATCTCTACAGCGCATAAAGGAGTACAGAAGGTATCTCTACAGCGCACAAAGGAGTACAGAAGGTATCTCTACAGCGCACAAAGGAGTACAGAAGGTATCTCTACAGCGCACAAAGGAGTACAGAAGGTATCTCTACAGCGCACGAAGGAGTACAGGAAATATCTCTAGAACGTACAAAGGAGTACACGAGGTATCTCTACAGCGTACAAAGGAGTACAGAAGGTAACTCTACAGCGCACAAAGGAGTACAGAAGGTATCTCTACAGCGCACAAAGGAGTACAGAAGGTATCTCTACAGCGCACAAAGGAGTACAGAAGGTATCTCTACAGCGCACAAAGGAGTACAGGAAATATCTCTAGAACGTACAAAGGAGTACACGAGGTATCTCTACAGCGTACAAAGGAGTACAGAAGGTATCTCTCTAGCGCACAAAGGAGTACAGAAGGTATCTCTACAGCGCACAAAGGAGTACAGAAGGTATCTCTACAGCGCACAAAGGAGTACAGAAGGTATCTCTACAGCGCACAAAGGAGTACAGAAGGTATCTCTACAGCGCACAAAGGAGTACAGAATGTATCTCTACAGCGCACAAAAGAGTACAGAAGGTATCTCTACAGCGCACAAAGGAGTACAGAAGGTATCTCTACAGCGCACAAAGGAGTACAGAAGGTATCTCTACAGCGCACAAAGGAGTACAGAAGGTATCTCTACAGCGCACAAAGGAGTACAGGAAATATCTCTAAAACGTACAAAGGAGTACACGAGGTATCTTTACAGCGTACAAAGGAGTACAGAAGGTATCTCTACAGCGCACAAAGGAGTACAGAAGGTATCTCTACAGCGCACAAAGGAGTACAGAAGGTATCTCTACAGCGCACAAAGGAGTACAGAAGGTATCTCTACAGCGCACAAAGGAGTACAGGAAATATCTCTAGAACGTACAAAGGAGTACACGAGGTATCTCTACAGCGTACAAAGGAGTACAGAAGGTATCTCTACAGCGCACAAAGGAGTACAGGAAATATCTCTAGAACGTACAAAGGAGTACACGAGGTATCTCTACAGCGTACAAAGGAGTACAGAAGGTATCTCTACAGCGCACAAAGGAGTACAGAAGGTATCTCTACAGCGCACAAAGGAGTACAGAAGGTATCTCTACAGCGCACAAAGGAGTACAGAAGGTATCTCTACAGCGCACAAAGGAGTACAGGAAATATCTCTAGAACGTACAAAGGAGTACACGAGGTATCTCTACAGCGTACAAAGGAGTACAGAAGCTATCTCTACAGCGCACGAGGGAGTACAGAAGGTATCTCTACAGCGCACAAAGGAGTACAGAAGGTATCTCTACAGCGCAAAAAAGGAGTACAGAAGGTATCTCTACAGCGCACAAAGGAGTACAGAAGGTATCTCTACAGCGCACAAAGGAGTACAGGAAATATCTCTAGAACGTACAAAGGAGTACACGAGGTATCTCTACAGCGTACAAAGGAGTACAGAAGGTATCTCTACAGCGCACAAAGGAGTACAGAAGGTATCTCTACAGCGCACAAGGGAGTACATAAGGTATCTCTACAGCACACAAAGGAGTACAGAAGGTTTCTCTACAGCGCACAAAGGAGTACAGAAGGTATCTCTACAGCGCACAAAGGAGTACAGAAGGTATCTCTACAGTGCACAAAGGAGTACAGAAGGTATCTCTACAGCGCACAAAGGAGTACAGAAGGTATCTCTAAAGCGCACAAAGGAGTAGAGAAGGTATCTCTACAGCGCACAAAGGAGTACAGAAGGTATCTCTACAGCGCACAAAGGAGTACAGGAAATATCTCTAGAACGTACAAAAGAGTACACGAGGTATCTCTACAGCGTACAAAGGAGTACAGAAGGTATCTTAACAGCGCACAAAGGAGTACAGAAGGTATCTCTACAGCGCACAAAGGAGTACAGAAGGTATCTCTACAGCGCACAAAGGAGTACAGAAGGTATCTCTACAGCGCACAAAGGAGTACAGAAGGTATCTCTACAGCGCACAAAGGAGTACAGAAGGTATCTCTACAGCGCACAAAGAAGTGCAGAAGGTATCTCTACAGCGCACAAAGGAGTACAGAAGGTATCTCTACAGCGCACAAAGGAGTACAGAAGGTATCTCTACAGTGCACAAAGGAGTACAGAAGGTATCTCTACAGCGCACAAAGGAGTACAGAAGGTATCTCTACAGCGCACAAAGGAGTACAGAAGGTATCTCTACAGCGCACAAAGGAGTACAGAAGGTATCTCTACAGCGCACAAAGGAGTACAGAAGGTATCTCTACAGCGCAAAAAGGAGTACAGAAGGTATCTCTACAGCGCACAAAGGAGTACAGGAAATATCTCTAGAACGTACAAAGGAGTACACGAGGTATCTCTACAGCGTACAAAGGAGTACAGAAGGTATCTCTACAGCGCACAAAGGAGTACAGAAGGTATCTCTACAGCGCACAAAGGAGTACAGAAGGTATCTCTACAGCGCACAAAGGAGTACAGAAGGTATCTCTACAGCGCACAAAGGAGTACAGGAAATACCTCTAGAACGTACAAAGGAGTACACGAGGTATCTCTACATCGTACAAAGGAGTACAGAAGGTATCTCTACAGCGCACAAAGGAGTACAGAAGGTATCTCTACAGCGTACAAAGGAGTACAGAAGGTATCTCTACAGCGCACAAAGGAGTACAGAAGGTATCTCTACAGCGCACAAAGGAGTACAGAAGGTATCTCTACAGCGCACAAAGGAGTACAGAAGGTATCTCTACAGCGCACAAAGGAGTACAGGAAATATCTCTAGAACGTACAAAGGAGTACAGAAGGTATCTCTACAGCGTACAAAGGAGTACAGAAGGTATCTCTACAGCGCACAAAGGAGTACAGAAGGTATCTCTACAGCGCACAAAGGAGTACAGAAGGTATCTCTACAGCGCACAAAGGAGTACAGAAGGTATCTCTACAGCGCACAAAGGAGTACAGAAGGTATCTCTACAGCGCACAAAGGAGTACAGGAAATATCTCTAGAACGTACAAAGGAGTACACGAGGTATCTCTACAGCGTACAAAGGAGTACAGAAGGTATCTCTACAGCGCACAAAGGAGTACAGAAGGTATCTCTACAGCGCACAAAGGAGTACAGAATGTATCTCTACAGCGCACAAAGGAGTACAGAAGGTATATCTACAGCGCACAAAGGAGTACAGAAGGTATCTCTACAGCGCACAAAGGAGTACAGAAGGTATCTCTACAGCGCACAAAGGAGTACAGAAGGTATCTCTACAGCGCACAAAGGAGTACAGAAGGAATCTCTACAGTGCACAAAGGAGTACAGAAGGTATCTCTACAGCGCACAAAGGAGTACAGAAGGTATCTCTACAGCGCACAAAGGAGTACAGAAGGTATCTCTACAGCGCACAAAGGAGTACAGGAAATATCTCTAGAACGTACAAAGGAGTACACGAGGTATCTCTACAGCGTACAAAGGAGTACAGAAGGTATCTCTACAGCGCACAAAGGAGTACAGAAGGTATCTCTACAGCGCACAAAGGAGTACAGAAGGTATCTCTACAGCGCACAAAGGAGTACAGAAGGTATCTCTACAGCGCACAAAGGAGTACAGAAGGTATCTCTACAGCGCACAAAGGAGTACAGAAGGTATCTCTACAGCGCACAAAGGAGTACAGAAGGTATCTCTACAGCGCACAAAGGAGTACAGAAGGTATCTCTACAGCGCACAAAGGAGAACAGAAGGTATCTCTACAGCGCACAAAGGAGTACAGAAGGTATCTCTACAGCGCACAATGGAGTACAGAAGGTATCTCTACAGCGCACAAAGGAGTACAGAAGGTATCTCTACAGCGCATAAAGGAGTACAGAAGGTATCTCTACAGCGCACAAAGGAGTACAGAAGGTATCTCTACAGCGCACAAAGGAGTACAGAAGGTATCTCTACAGCGCACAAAGGAGTACAGAAGGTATCTCTACAGCGCACGAAGGAGTACAGGAAATATCTCTAGAACGTACAAAGGAGTACACGAGGTATCTCTACAGCGTACAAAGGAGTACAGAAGGTAACTCTACAGCGCACAAAGGAGTACAGAAGGTATCTCTACAGCGCACAAAGGAGTACAGAAGGTATCTCTACAGCGCACAAAGGAGTACAGAAGGTATCTCTACAGCGCACAAAGGAGTACAGGAAATATCTCTAGAACGTACAAAGGAGTACACGAGGTATCTCTACAGCGTACAAAGGAGTACAGAAGGTATCTCTCTAGCGCACAAAGGAGTACAGAAGGTATCTCTACAGCGCACAAAGGAGTACAGAAGGTATCTCTACAGCGCACAAAGGAGTACAGAAGGTATCTCTACAGCGCACAAAGGAGTACAGAAGGTATCTCTACAGCGCACAAAGGAGTACAGAATGTATCTCTACAGCGCACAAAAGAGTACAGAAGGTATCTCTACAGCGCACAAAGGAGTACAGAAGGTATCTCTACAGCGCACAAAGGAGTACAGAAGGTATCTCTACAGCGCACAAAGGAGTACAGAAGGTATCTCTACAGCGCACAAAGGAGTACAGGAAATATCTCTAAAACGTACAAAGGAGTACACGAGGTATCTTTACAGCGTACAAAGGAGTACAGAAGGTATCTCTACAGCGCACAAAGGAGTACAGAAGGTATCTCTACAGCGCACAAAGGAGTACAGAAGGTATCTCTACAGCGCACAAAGGAGTACAGAAGGTATCTCTACAGCGCACAAAGGAGTACAGGAAATATCTCTAGAACGTACAAAGGAGTACACGAGGTATCTCTACAGCGTACAAAGGAGTACAGAAGGTATCTCTACAGCGCACAAAGGAGTACAGGAAATATCTCTAGAACGTACAAAGGAGTACACGAGGTATCTCTACAGCGTACAAAGGAGTACAGAAGGTATCTCTACAGCGCACAAAGGAGTACAGAAGGTATCTCTACAGCGCACAAAGGAGTACAGAAGGTATCTCTACAGCGCACAAAGGAGTACAGAAGGTATCTCTACAGCGCACAAAGGAGTACAGGAAATATCTCTAGAACGTACAAAGGAGTACACGAGGTATCTCTACAGCGTACAAAGGAGTACAGAAGCTATCTCTACAGCGCACGAGGGAGTACAGAAGGTATCTCTACAGCGCACAAAGGAGTACAGAAGGTATCTCTACAGCGCAAAAAAGGAGTACAGAAGGTATCTCTACAGCGCACAAAGGAGTACAGAAGGTATCTCTACAGCGCACAAAGGAGTACAGGAAATATCTCTAGAACGTACAAAGGAGTACACGAGGTATCTCTACAGCGTACAAAGGAGTACAGAAGGTATCTCTACAGCGCACAAAGGAGTACAGAAGGTATCTCTACAGCGCACAAGGGAGTACATAAGGTATCTCTACAGCGCACAAAGGAGTACAGAAGGTTTCTCTACAGCGCACAAAGGAGTACAGAAGGTATCTCTACAGCGCACAAAGGAGTACAGAAGGTATCTCTACAGCGCACAAAGGAGTACAGAAGGTATCTCTACAGCGCACAAAGGAGTACAGAAGGTATCTCTACAGCGCACAAAGGAGTACAGGAAATATCTCTAGAACGTACAAAGGAGTACACGAGGTATCTCTACAGCGTACAAAGGAGTAATGAAGGTATCTCTACAGCGCACAAAGGAGTACAGGAAATATCTCTAGAACGTACAAAGGAGTACACGAGGTATCTCTACAGCGTACAAAGGAGTACAGAAGGTATCTCTACAGCGCACAAAGGAGTACAGAAGGTATCTCTACAGCGCACAAAGGAGTACACGAGGTATCTCTACAGCGCACAAAGGAGTACAGAAGGTATCTCTACAGCGCACAAAGGAGTACAGAAGGTATCTCTACAGCGCACAAAGGAGTACAGGAAATATCTCTAGAACGTACAAAGGAGTACACGAGGTATCTCTACAGCGTACAAAGGAGTACAGAAGGTATCTCTACAGCGCACAAAGGAGTACAGAAGGTATCTCTACAGCGCACAAAGGAGTACAGAAGGTATCTCTACAGCGCACAAAGGAGTACAGAAGGTATCTCTACAGCGCACAAAGGAGTACAGAAGGTATCTCTACAGCGCACAAAGGAGTACAGAAGGTATCTCTACAGCGCACAAAGGAGTACAGGAACTATCTCTAGAACGTACAAAGGAGTACACGAGGTATCTCTACAGCGTACAAAGGAGTACAGAAGGTATCTCTACAGCGCACAAAGGAGTACAGAAGGTATCTCTACAGCGCACAAAGGAGTACAGAAGGTATCTCTACAGCGCACAAAGGAGTACAGAAGGTATCTCTACAGCGCACAAAGGAGTACAGGAAATATCTCTAGAACGTACAAAGGAGTACACGAGGTATCTCTACAGCGTACAAAGGAGTACAGAAGGTATCTCTACAGCGCACAAAGGAGTACAGAAGGTATCTCTACAGCGCACAAAGGAGTACAGAAGGTATCTCTACAGCGCACAAAGGAGTACAGAAGGTATCTCTACAGCGCACAAAGGAGTACAGAAGGTATCTCTACAGCGCACAAAGGAGTACAGAATGTATCTCTACAGCGCACAAAAGAGTACAGAAGGTATCTCTACAGCGCACAAAGGAGTACAGAAGGTATCTCTACAGCGCACAAAGGAGTACAGAAGGTATCTCTACAGCGCACAAAGGAGTACAGAAGGTATCTCTACAGCGCACAAAGGAGTGCAGGAAATATCACTAAAACGTACAAAGGAGTACACGAGGTATCTCTACAGCGTACAAAGGAGTACAGAAGGTATCTCTACAGCGCACAAAGGAGTACAGAAGGTATCTCTACAGCGCACAAAGGAGTACAGAAGGTATCTCTACAGCGCACAAAGGAGTACAGAAGGTATCTCAACAGCGCACAAAGGAGTACAGGAAATATCTCTAGAACGTACAAAGGAGTACACGAGGTATCTCTACAGCGTACAAAGGAGTACAGAAGGTATCTCTACAGCGCACAAAGGAGTACAGGAAATATCTCTAGAACGTACAAAGGAGTACACGAGGTATCTCTACAGCGTACAAAGGAGTACAGAAGGTATCTCTACAGCGCACAAAGGAGTACAGAAGGTTTCTCTACAGCGCACAAAGGAGTACAGAAGGTATCTCTACAGCGCACAAAGGAGTACAGAAGGTATCTCTACAGCGCACAAAGGAGTACAGAAGGTATCTCTACAGCGCACAAAGGAGTACAGGAAATATCTCTAGAACGTACAAAGGAGTACACGAGGTATCTCTACAGCGTACAAAGGAGTAATGAAGGTATCTCTACAGCGCACAAAGGAGTACAGGAAATATCTCTAGAACGTACAAAGGAGTACACGAGGTATCTCTACAGCGTACAAAGGAGTACAGAAGGTATCTCTACAGCGCACAAAGGAGTACAGAAGGTATCTCTACAGCGCACAAAGGAGTACACGAGGTATCTCTACAGCGCACAAAGGAGTACAGAAGGTATCTCTACAGCGCACAAAGGAGTACAGAAGGTATCTCTACAGCGCACAAAGGAGTACAGGAAATATCTCTAGAACGTACAAAGGAGTACACGAGGTATCTCTACAGCGTACAAAGGAGTACAGAAGGTATCTCTACAGCGCACAAAGGAGTACAGAAGGTATCTCTACAGCGCACAAAGGAGTACAGAAGGTATCTCTACAGCGCACAAAGGAGTACAGAAGGTATCTCTACAGCGCACAAAGGAGTACAGAAGGTATCTCTACAGCGCACAAAGGAGTACAGAAGGTATCTCTACAGCGCACAAAGGAGTACAGGAACTATCTCTAGAACGTACAAAGGAGTACACGAGGTATCTCTACAGCGTACAAAGGAGTACAGAAGGTATCTCTACAGCGCACAAAGGAGTACAGAAGGTATCTCTACAGCGCACAAAGGAGTACAGAAGGTATCTCTACAGCGCACAAAGGAGTACAGAAGGTATCTCTACAGCGCACAAAGGAGTACAGGAAATATCTCTAGAACGTACAAAGGAGTACACGAGGTATCTCTACAGCGTACAAAGGAGTACAGAAGGTATCTCTACAGCGCACAAAGGAGTACAGAAGGTATCTCTACAGCGCACAAAGGAGTACAGAAGGTATCTCTACAGCGCACAAAGGAGTACAGAAGGTATCTCTACAGCGCACAAAGGAGTACAGAAGGTATCTCTACAGCGCACAAAGGAGTACAGAATGTATCTCTACAGCGCACAAAAGAGTACAGAAGGTATCTCTACAGCGCACAAAGGAGTACAGAAGGTATCTCTACAGCGCACAAAGGAGTACAGAAGGTATCTCTACAGCGCACAAAGGAGTACAGAAGGTATCTCTACAGCGCACAAAGGAGTGCAGGAAATATCACTAAAACGTACAAAGGAGTACACGAGGTATCTCTACAGCGTACAAAGGAGTACAGAAGGTATCTCTACAGCGCACAAAGGAGTACAGAAGGTATCTCTACAGCGCACAAAGGAGTACAGAAGGTATCTCTACAGCGCACAAAGGAGTACAGAAGGTATCTCAACAGCGCACAAAGGAGTACAGGAAATATCTCTAGAACGTACAAAGGAGTACACGAGGTATCTCTACAGCGTACAAAGGAGTACAGAAGGTATCTCTACAGCGCACAAAGGAGTACAGGAAATATCTCTAGAACGTACAAAGGAGTACACGAGGTATCTCTACAGCGTACAAAGGAGTACAGAAGGTATCTCTACAGCGCACAAAGGAGTACAGAAGGTATCTCTACAGCGCACAAAGGAGTACAGAAGGTATCTCTACAGCGCACAAAGGAGTACAGAAGGTATCTCTACAGCGCACAAAGGAGTACAGGAAATATCTCTAGAACGTACAAAGGAGTACACGAGGTATCTCTACAGCGTACAAAGGAGTACAGAAGGTATCTCTACAGCGCACGAAGGAGTACAGAAGGTATCTCTACAGCGCACAAAGGAGTACAGAAGGTATCTCTACAGCGCAAAAAAGGAGTACAGAAGGTATCTCTACAGCGCACAAAGGAGTACAGAAGGTATCTCTACAGCGCACAAAGGAGTACAGGAAATATCTCTAGAACGTACAAAGGAGTACACGAGGTATCTCTACAGCGTACAAAGGAGTACAGAAGGTATCTCTACAGCGCACAAAGGAGTACAGAAGGTATCTCTACAGCGCACAAAGGAGTACATAAGGTATCTCTACAGCGCACAAAGGAGTACAGAAGGTTTCTCTACAGCGCACAAAGGAGTACAGAAGGTATCTCTACAGCGCACAAAGGAGTACAGAAGGTATCTCTACAGCGCACAAAGGAGTACAGAAGGTATCTCTACAGCGCACAAAGGAGTACAGAAGGTATCTCTACAGCGCACAAAGGAGTACAGGAAATATCTCTAGAACGTACAAAGGAGTACACGAGGTATCTCTACAGCGTACAAAGGAGTAATGAAGGTATCTCTACAGCGCACAAAGGAGTACAGGAAATATCTCTAGAACGTACAAAGGAGTACACGAGGTATCTCTACAGCGTACAAAGGAGTACAGAAGGTATCTCTACAGCGCACAAAGGAGTACAGAAGGTATCTCTACAGCGCACAAAGGAGTACACGAGGTATCTCTACAGCGCACAAAGGAGTACAGAAGGTATCTCTACAGCGCACAAAGGAGTACAGAAGGTATCTCTACAGCGCACAAAGGAGTACAGGAAATATCTCTAGAACGTACAAAGGAGTACACGAGGTATCGCTACAGCGTACAAAGGAGTACAGAAGGTATCTCTAAAGCGCACAAAGGAGTACAGAAGGTATCTCTACAGCACACAAAGGAGTACAGAAGGTATCTCTACAGCGCACAAAGGAGTACAGAAGGTATCTCTACAGCGCACAAAGGAGTACAGGAAATATCTCTAGAACGTACAAAGGAGTACACGAGGTATCTCTACAGCGTACAAAGGAGTACAGAAGGTATCTCTACAGCGCACAAAGGAGTACAGAAAGTATCTCTACAGCGCACAAAGGAGTACGGAAGGTATCTCAACAGCGCACAAAGGAGTATAGAAGGTATCTCTACAGCGCACAAAGGAGTACAGAAGGTATCTCTACAGCGCACAAAGGAGTACAGAAGGTATCTCTACAGCGCACAAAGGAGTACAAAAGGTATCTCTACAGCGCACAAAGGAGTACAGGAAATATCTCTAGAACGTACAAAGGAGTACACGAGGTATCTCTACAGCGTACAAAGGAGTACAGAAGGTATCTCTACAGCGCACAAAGGAGTACAGAAGGTATCTCTTCAGCGCACAAAGGAGTACAGAAGGTATCTCTACAGCGCACAAAGGAGTACAGAAGGTATCTCTACAGCGCACAAAGGAGTACAGGAAATATCTCTAGAACGTACAAAGGAGTACACGAGGTATCTCTACAGCGTACAAAGGAGTACAGAAGGTATCTCTACAGCGCACAAAGGAGTACAGAAGGTATCTCTACAGCGCACAAAGGAGTACAGAAGGTATCTCTAAAGCGCACAAAGGAGTACAGAAGGTATCTCTACGGCGCACAAAGGAGTACAGGAAATATCTCTAGAACGTACAAAGGAGTACAGAAGGTATCTCTACAGCGCACAAAGGAGTACAGAAGGTATCTCTACAGCGCACAAAGAAGTACAGAAGGTATCTCTACAGCGCACAAAGGAGTACACGAGGTATCTCTACAGCGTACAAAGGAGTACAGAAGGTATCTCTACAGCGCACACACGAGTACAGAAAGTATCTCTACTGCGCACAAAGGAGTACAGAAGGTATCTCTACAGCGCACAAAGGAGTACAGGAAATATCTCTAGAACATACAAAGGAGTACAAAAGGTATCTCTACAGCGCACAAAGGAGTACAGAAGGTATCTCTACAGCGCACAAAGGAGTACAGAAGGTATCTCTACAGCGCACAAAGGAGTACAGAAGGTATCTCTACAGCGCACAAAGGAGTACAGGAGGTATCTCTACAGCGCACAAAGGAGTACAGGAAATATCTCTAGAACGTACAAAGGAGTACACGAGGTATCTCTACAGCGTACAAAGGAGTACAGAAGGTATCTCTACAGCGCACAAAGGAGTACAGAAGGTATCTCTACAGCGCACAAAGGAGTGCAGAAGGTATCTCTACAGCGCACAAAGGAGTACAGAAGGTATCTCTACAGCGCACAAAGGAGTACAGGAAATATCTCTAGAACGTACAAAGGAGTACACGAGGTATCTCTACAGCGTACAAAGGAGTACAGAAGGTATCTCTACAACGCACAAAGGAGTACAGAAGGTATCTCTACAGCGCACGAAGGAGTACAGAAGGTATCTCTACAGCGCACAAAGGAGTACAGAAGGTATCTCTACAGCGCACAAAGGAGTACAGAAGGTATCTCTACAGCGCACAAAGGAGTACAGAAGGTATCTCTACAGCGCACAAAGGAGTACAGAAGGTATCTCTACAGCGCACAAAGAAGTACAGAAGGTATCTCTACAGCGCACAAAAGAGTACAGAAGGTATCTCTACAGCGCACAAAGGAGTACAGGAAATATCTCTAGAACGTACAAAGGAGTACACGAGGTATCTCTACAGCGTACAAAGGAGTACAGAAGGTATCTCTACAGCGCACAAAGGAGTACAGAAGGTATCTCTACAGCGCACAAAGGAGTACAGAAGGTATCTCTACAGCGCACAAAGGAGTACAGAAGGTATCTCTACAGCGCACAAAGGAGTACAGAAGGTATCTCTAGAGCGCACAAAGGAGTACAGAAGGTATCTCTACAGCGCACAAAGGAGTACAGAAGGTATCTCTACAGCGCACAAAGGAGTACAGGAAATATCTCTAGAACGTACAAAGGAGTACACGAGGTATCTCTACAGCGTACAAAGGAGTACAGAAGGTATCTCTACAGCGCACAAAGGAGTACAGAAGGTATCTCTTCAGCGCACAAAGGAGTACAGAAGGTATCTCTACAGCGCACAAAGGAGTACAGAAGGTATCTCTACAGCGCACAAAGGAGTACAGGAAATATCTCTAGAACGTACAAAGGAGTACACGAGGTATCTCTACAGCGTACAAAGGAGTACAGAAGGTATCTCTACAGCGCACGAAGGAGTACAGAAGGTATCTCTACAGCGCACAAAGGAGTACAGAAGGTATCTCTACAGCGCAAAAAAGGAGTACAGAAGGTATCTCTACAGCGCACAAAGGAGTACAGAAGGTATCTCTACAGCGCAAAAAGGAGTACAGGAAATATCTCTAGAACGTACAAAGGAGTACACGAGGTATCTCTACAGCGTACAAAGGAGTACAGAAGGTATCTCTACAGCGCACAAAGGAGTACAGAAGGTATCTCTACAGCGCACAAAGGAGTACATAAGGTATCTCTACAGCGCACAAAGGAGTACAGAAGGTTTCTCTACAGCGCACAAAGGAGTACAGAAGGTATCTCTACAGCGCACAAAGGAGTACAGAAGGTATCTCTACAGCGCACAAAGGAGTACAGAAGGTATCTCTACAGCGCACAAAGGAGTACAGAAGGTATCTCTACAGCGCACAAAGGAGTACAGGAAATATCTCTAGAACGTACAAAGGAGTACACGAGGTATCTCTACAGCGTACAAAGGAGTAATGAAGGTATCTCTACAGCGCACAAAGGAGTACAGGAAATATCTCTAGAACGTACAAAGGAGTACACGAGGTATCTCTACAGCGTACAAAGGAGTACAGAAGGTATCTCTACAGCGCACAAAGGAGTACAGAAGGTATCTCTACAGCGCACAAAGGAGTACACGAGGTATCTCTACAGCGCACAAAGGAGTACAGAAGGTATCTCTACAGCGCACAAAGGAGTACAGAAGGTATCTCTACAGCGCACAAAGGAGTACAGGAAATATCTCTAGAACGTACAAAGGAGTACACGAGGTATCGCTACAGCGTACAAAGGAGTACAGAAGGTATCTCTAAAGCGCACAAAGGAGTACAGAAGGTATCACTACAGCGCACAAAGGAGTACAGAAGGTATCTCTACAGCACACAAAGGAGTACAGAAGGTATCTCTACAGCGCACAAAGGAGTACAGAAGGTATCTCTACAGCGCACAAAGGAGTACAGGAAATATCTCTAGAACGTACAAAGGAGTACACGAGGTATCTCTACAGCGTACAAAGGAGTACAGAAGGTATCTCTACAGCGCACAAAGGAGTACAGAAAGTATCTCTACAGCGCACAAAGGAGTACGGAAGGTATCTCAACAGCGCACAAAGGAGTATAGAAGGTATCTCTACAGCGCACAAAGGAGTACAGAAGGTATCTCTACAGCGCACAAAGGAGTACAGAAGGTATCTCTACAGCGCACAAAGGAGTACAAAAGGTATCTCTACAGCGCACAAAGGAGTACAGGAAATATCTCTAGAACGTACAAAGGAGTACACGAGGTATCTCTACAGCGTACAAAGGAGTACAGAAGGTATCTCTACAGCGCACAAAGGAGTACAGAAGGTATCTCTTCAGCGCACAAAGGAGTACAGAAGGTATCTCTATAGCGCACAAAGGAGTACAGAAGGTATCTCTACAGCGCACAAAGGAGTACAGGAAATATCTCTAGAACGTACAAAGGAGTACACGAGGTATCTCTACAGCGTACAAAGGAGTACAGAAGGTATCTCTACAGCGCACAAAGGAGTACAGAAGGTATCTCTACAGCGCACAAAGGAGTACAGAAGGTATCTCTACAGCGCACAAAGGAGTACAGAAGGTATCTCTACGGCGCACAAAGGAGTACAGGAAATATCTCTAGAACGTACAAAGGAGTACAGAAGGTATCTCTACAGCGCACAAAGGAGTACAGAAGGTATCTCTACAGCGCACAAAGAAGTACAGAAGGTATCTCTACAGCGCACAAAGGAGTACACGAGGTATCTCTACAGCGTACAAAGGAGTACAGAAGGTATCTCTACAGCGCACACAGGAGTACAGAAAGTATCTCTACTGCGCACAAAGGAGTACAGAAGGTATCTCTACAGCGCACAAAGGAGTACAGGAAATATCTCTAGAACATACAAAGGAGTACAAAAGGTATCTCTACAGCGCACAAAGGAGTACAGAAGGTATCTCTACAGCGCACAAAGGAGTACAGAAGGTATCTCTACAGCGCACAAAGGAGTACAGAAGGTATCTCTACAGCGCACAAAGGAGTACAGGAGGTATCTCTACAGCGCACAAAGGAGTACAGGAAATATCTCTAGAACGTACAAAGGAGTACACGAGGTATCTCTACAGCGTACAAAGGAGTACAGAAGGTATCTCTACAGCGCACAAAGGAGTACAGAAGGTATCTCTACAGCGCACAAAGGAGTGCAGAAGGTATCTCTACAGCGCACAAAGGAGTACAGAAGGTATCTCTACAGCGCACAAAGGAGTACAGGAAATATCTCTAGGACGTACAAAGGAGTACACGAGGTATCTCTACAGCGTACAAAGGAGTACAGAAGGTATCTCTACAACGCACAAAGGAGTACAGAAGGTATCTCTACAGCGCACGAAGGAGTACAGAAGGTATCTCTACAGCGCACAAAGGAGTACAGAAGGTATCTCTACAGCGCACAAAGGAGTACAGAAGGTATCTCTACAGCGCACAAAGGAGTACAGAAGGTATCTCTACAGCGCACAAAGGAGTACAGAAGGTATCTCTACAGCGCACAAAGAAGTACAGAAGGTATCTCTACAGCGCACAAAAGAGTACAGAAGGTATCTCTACAGCGCACAAAGGAGTACAGGAAATATCTCTAGAACGTACAAAGGAGTACACGAGGTATCTCTACAGCGTACAAAGGAGTACAGAAGGTATCTCTACAGCGCACAAAGGAGTACAGAAGGTATCTCTACAGCGCACAAAGGAGTACAGAAGGTATCTCTACAGCGCACAAAGGAGTACAGAAGGTATCTCTACAGCGCACAAAGGAGTACAGAAGGTATCTCTAGAGCGCACAAAGGAGTACAAAAGGTATCTCTACAGCGCACAAAGGAGTACAGAAGGTATCTCTACAGCGCACAAAGGAGTACAGGAAATATCTCTAGAACGTACAAAGGAGTACACGAGGTATCTCTACAGCGTACAAAGGAGTACAGAAGGTATCTCTACAGCGCACAAAGGAGTACAGAAGGTATCTCTACAGCGCACAAAGGAGTACAGAAGGTATCTCTACAGCGCACAAAGGAGTACAGAAGGTATCTCTACAGCGCACAAAGGAGTACAGGAAATATCTCTAGAACGTACAAAGGAGTACACGAGGTATCTCTACAGCGTACAAAGGAGTACAGAAGGTATCTCTACAGCGCACAAAGGAGTACAGAAGGTATCTCTACAGCGCACAAAGGAGTACAGGAAATATCTCTAGAACGTACAAAGGAGTACAAAAGGTATCTCTACAGCGCACAAAGGAGTACAGAAGGTATCTCTACAGCGCACAAAGGAGTACAGAAGGTATCTCTACAGCGCACAAAGGAGTACAGAAGGTATCTCTACAGCGCACAAAGGAGTACAGGAAATATCTCTAGAACGTACAAAGGAGTACACGAGGTATCTCTACAGCGTACAAAGGAGTACAGAAGATATCTCTACAGCGCACAAAGGAGTACAGGAAATATCTCTAGAACGTACAAAGGAGTACACGAGGTATCTCTACAGCGTACAAAGGAGTACAGAAGGTATCTCTACAGCGCACAAAGGAGTACAGAAGGTATCTCTACAGCGCACAAAGGAGTAAAGAAGGTATCTCTACAGCGCACAAAGGAGTACAGAAGGTATCTCTACAGCGCACAAAGGAGAACAGAAGGTATCTCTACAGCGCACAAAGGAGTACAGAAGGTATCTCAACAGCGCACAAAGGAGTACAGGAAATATCTCTAGAACGTACAAAGGAGTACACGAGGTATCTCTACAGCGTACAAAGGAGTACAGAAGGTATCTCTACAGTGCACAAAGGAGTACAGGAAATATCTCTAGAACGTACAAAGGAGTACACGAGGTATCTCTACAGCGTACAAAGGAGTACAGAAGGTATCTCTACAGCGCACAAAGGAGTACAGAAGGTATCTCTACAGCGCACAAAGGAGTACAGAAGGTATCTCTACAGCGCACAAAGGAGTACAGAAGGTATCTCTACAGCGCACAAAGGAGTACAGGAAATATCTCTAGAACGTACAAAGGAGTACACGAGGTATCTCTACAGCGTACAAAGGAGTACAGAAGGTATCTCTACAGCGCACGAAGGAGTACAGAAGGTATCTCTACAGCGCACAAAGGAGTACAGAAGGTATCTCTACAGCGCAAAAAAGGAGTACAGAAGGTATCTCTACAGCGCACAAAGGAGTACAGAAGGTATCTCTACAGCGCACAAAGGAGTACAGGAAATATCTCTAGAACGTACAAAGGAGTACACGAGGTATCTCTACAGCGTACAAAGGAGTACAGAAGGTATCTCTACAGCGCACAAAGGAGTACAGAAGGTATCTCTACAGCGCACAAAGGAGTACAGAAGGTATCTCTACAGCGCACAAATGAGTACAGAACGTATCTCTACAGCGCACAAAGGAGTACAGGAAATATCTCTAGAACGTACAAAGGAGTACACGAGGTATCTCTACAGCGTACAAAGGAGTAATGAAGGTATCTCTACAGCGCACAAAGGAGTACAGGAAATATCTCTAGAACGTACAAAGGAGTACACGAGGTATCTCTACAGCGTACAAAGGAGTACAGAAGGTATCTCTACAGCGCACAAAGGAGTACAGAAGGTATCTCTACAGCGCACAAAGGAGTACACGAGGTATCTCTACAGCGCACAAAGGAGTACAGAAGGTATCTCTACAGCGCACAAAGGAGTACAGAAGGTATCTCTACAGCGCACAAAGGAGTACAGGAAATATCTCTAGAACGTACAAAGGAGTACACGAGGTATCGCTACAGCGTACAAAGGAGTACAGAAGGTATCTCTACAGCGCACAAAGGAGTACAGAAGGTATCTCTACAGCGCACAAAGGAGTACAGGAGGTATCTCTACATCACACAAAGGAGTACAGAAGGTATCTCTACAGCGCACAAAGGAGTACAGAAGGTATCTCTACAGCGCACAAAGGAGTACAGGAAATATCTCTAGAACGTACAAAGGAGTACATGAGGTATCTCTACAGCGTACAAAGGAGTACAGAAGGTATCTCTACAGCGCACAAAGGAGTACAGAAAGTATCTCTACAGCGCACAAAGAAGTACAGAAGGTATCTCTACAGCGCACAAAGGAGTATAGAAGGTATCTCTACAGCGCACAAAGGAGTACAGAAGGTATCTCTACAGCGCACAAAGGAGTACAGAAGGTATCTCTACAGCGCACAAAGGAGTACAAAAGGTATCTCTACAGCGCACAAAGGAGTACAGGAAATATCTCTAGAACGTACAAAGGAGTACACGAGGTATCTCTACAGCGTACAAAGGAGTACAGAAGGTATCTCTACAGCGCACAAAGGAGTACAGAAGGTATCTCTTCAGCGCACAAAGGAGTACAGAAGGTATCTCTACAGCGCACAAAGGAGTACAGAAGGTATCTCTACAGCGCACAATGGAGTACATGAAATATCTCTAGAACGTACAAAGGAGTACACGAGGTATCTCTACAGCGTAAAAAGGAGTACAGAAGGTATCTCTACAGCGCACAAAGGAGTACAGAAGGTATCTCTACAGCGCACAAAGGAGTACAGAAGGTATCTCTACAGCGCACAAAGGAGTACAGAAGGTATCTCTACGGCGCACAAAGGAGTACAGGAAATATCTCTAGAACGTACAAAGGAGTACAGAAGGTATCTCTACAGCGCACAAAGGAGTACAGAAGGTATCTCTACAGCGCACAAAGAAGTACAGAAGGTATCTCTACAGCGCACAAAGGAGTACACGAGGTATCTCTACAGCGTACAAAGGAGTACAGAAGGTATCTCTACAGCGCACACAGGAGTACAGAAAGTATCTCTACTGCGCACAAAGGAGTACAGAAGGTATCTCTACAGCGCACAAAGGAGTACAGGAAATATCTCTAGAACATACAAAGGAGTACAGAAGGTATCTCTACAGCGCTCAAAGGAGTACAGAAGGTATCTCTACAGCGCACAAAGGAGTACAGAAGGTATCTCTACAGCGCACAAAGGAGTACAGAAGGTATCTCTACAGCGCACAAAGGAGTACAGGAGGTATCTCTACAGCGCACAAAGGAGTACAGGAAATATCGCTAGAACGTACAAAGGAGTACACGAGGTATCTCTACAGCGTACAAAGGAGTACAGAAGGTATCTCTACAGCGCACAAAGGAGTACAGAAGGTATCTCTACAGCGCACAAAGGAGTGCAGAAGGTATCTCTACAGCGCACAAAGGAGTACAGAAGGTATCTCTACAGCGCACAAAGGAGTACAGGAAATATCTCTAGAACGTACAAAGGAGTACACGAGGTATCTCTACAGCGTACAAAGGAGTACAGAAGGTATCTCTACAACGCACAAAGGAGTACAGAAGGTATCTCTACAGCGCACAAAGGAGTACAGAAGGTATCTCTACAGCGCACAAAGGAGTACAGACGGTATCTCTACAGCGCACAAAGGAGTACAGAAGGTATCTCTACAGCGCACAAAGGAGTACAGAAGGTATCTCTACAGCGCACAAAGGAGTACAGAAGGTATCTCTACAGCGCACAAAGAAGTACAGAAGGTATCTCTACAGCGCACAAAAGAGTACAGAAGGTATCTCTACAGCGCACAAAGGAGTACAGGAAATATCTCTAGAACGTACAAAGGAGTACACGAGGTATCTCTACAGCGTACAAAGGAGTACAGAAGGTATCTCTACAGCGCACAAAGGAGTACAGAAGGTATCTCTACAGCGCACAAAGGAGTACAGAAGGTATCTCTACAGCGCACAAAGGAGTACAGAAGGTATCTCTAGAGCGCACAAAGGAGTACAGAAGGTATCTCTACAGCGCACAAAGGAGTACAGAAGGTATCTCTACAGCGCACAAAGGAGTACAGGAAATATCTCTAGAACTTACAAAGGAGTACACGAGGTATCTCTACAGCGTACAAAGGAGTACAGAAGGTATCTCTACAGCGCACAAAGGAGTACAGAAGGTATCTCTACAGCGCACAAAGGAGTACAGAAGGTATCTCAACAGCGCACAAAGGAGTACAGAAGGTATCTCTACAGCGCACAAAGGAGTACAGGAAATATCTCTAGAACGTACAAAGGAGTACACGAGGTATCTCTACAGCGTACAAAGGAGTACAGAAGGTATCTCTACAGCGCACAAAGGAGTACAGAAGGTATCTCTACAGCGCACAAAGGAGTACAGGAAATATCTCTAGAACGTACAAAGGAGTACAAAAGGTATCTCTACAGCGCACAAAGGAGTACAGAAGGTATCTCTACAGCGCACAAAGGAGTACAGAAGGTATCTCTACAGCGCACAAAGGAGTACAGAAGGTATCTCTACAGCGCACAAAGGAGTACAGGAAATATCTCTAGAACGTACAAAGAAGTACACGAGGTATCTCTACAGCGTACAAAGGAGTACAGAAGATATCTCTACAGCGCACAAAGGAGTACAGGAAATATCTCTAGAACGTACAAAGGAGTACACGAGGTATCTCTACAGCGTACAAAGGAGTACAGAAGGTATCTCTACAGCGCACAAAGGAGTACAGAAGGTATCTCTACAGCGCACAAAGGAGTAAAGAAGGTATCTCTACAGCGCACAAAGGAGTACAGAAGGTATCTCTACAGCGCACAAAGGAGTACAGGAAATATCTCTAGAACGTACAAAGGAGTACACGAGGTATCTCTACAGTGTACAAAGGAGTACAGAAGGTATCTCTACAGCGCACAAATGAGTACAGAGGGTATCTCTACAGCGCACAAAGGAGTACAGAAGGTATCTCTACAGCGCACAAAGGAGTACAGAAGGTATCTCTACAGCGCACAAAGGAGTACAGAAGGTATCTCTACAGCGCACAAAGGAGTACAGGGAATATCTCTACAGCGCACAAAGGAGTATAGAAGGTATCTCTACAGCGCACAAAGGAGTACAGAAGGAATCTCTACAGTGCACAAAGGAGTACAGAAGGTATCTCTACAGCGCACAAAGGAGTACAGAAGGTATCTCTACAGCGCACAAAGGAGTACAGAAGGTATCTCTACAGCGCACAAAGGAGTACAGAAGGTATCTCTACAGCGCACAAAGGAGTACACGAGGTATCTCTACAGCGTACAAAGGAGTACAGAAGGTATCTCTACAGCGCACAAAGGAGTACAGAAGGTATCTCTACAGCGCACAAAGGAGTACAGAAGGTATCTCTACAGCGCACAAAGGAGTACAGAAGGTATCTCTACAGCGCACAAAAGAGTACAGAAGGTATCTCTACAGCGCACAAAGGAGTACAGAAGGTATCTCTACAGCGCACAAAGGAGTACAGAAGGTATCTCTACAGCGCACAAAGGAGTACAGAAGGTATCTCTACAGCGCACAAAGGAGTACAGAAGGTATCTCTACAGCGCACAAAGGAGTACAGAAGGTATCTCTACAGCGCACAAAGGAGTACAGAAGGTATCTCTACAGCGCACAAAGGAGTACAGAAGGTATCTCTACAGCGCACAAAGGAGTACAGAAGGTATCTCTACAGCGCACAAAGGAGTACAGGAAATATCTCTAGAACGTACAAAGGAGTACACGAGGTATCTCTACAGCGTACAAAGGAGTACAGAAGGTATCTCTACAGCGCACAAAGGAGTACAGAAGGTATCTCTACAGCGCACAAAGGAGTACAGAAGGTATCTCTACAGCGCACAAAGGAGTACAGAAGGTATCTCTACAGCGCACAAAGGAGTACAGGAAATATCTCTAGAACGTACAAAGGAGTACACGAGGTATCTCTACAGCGTACAAAGGAGTACAGAAGGTATCTCTACAGCGCACAAAGGAGTACAGAAGGTATCTCTACAGCGCACAAAGGAGTACAGAAGGTATCTCTACAGCGCACAAAGGAGTACAGAAGGTATCTCTACAGCGCACAAAGGAGTACAGAAGGTATCTCTACAGCGCACAAAGGAGTACAGGAAATATCTCTAGAACGTACAAAGGAGTACACGAGGTATCTCTACAGCGTACAAAGGAGTACAGAAGGTATCTCTACAGCGCACAAAGGAGTACAGAAAGTATCTCTACAGCGTACAAAGGAGTACAGAAGGTATCTCTACAGCGCACAAAGGAGTACAGAAGGTATCTCTACAGCGCACAAAGGAGTAAAGAAGGTATCTCTACAGCGCACAAAGGAGTACAGAAGGTATCTCTACAGCGCACAAAAGAGTACAGGAAATATCTCTAGAACGTACAAAGGAGTACACGAGGTATCTCTACAGTGTACAAAGGAGTACAGAAGGTATCTCTACAGCGCACAAATGAGTACAGAGGGTATCTCTACAGCGCACAAAGGAGTACAGAAGGAATCTCTACAGCGCACAAAGGAGTACAGAAGGTATCTCTTCAGCGCACAAAGGAGTACAGAAGGTATCTCTACAGCGCACAAAGGAGTACAGGAAATATCTCTACAGCGCACAAAGGAGTATAGAAGGTATCTCTACAGCGCACAAAGGAGTACAGAAGGAATCTCTACAGTGCACAAAGGAGTACAGAAGGTATCTCTACAGCGCACAAAGGAGTACAGAAGGTATCTCTACAGCGCACAAAGGAGTACAGAAGGTATCTCTACAGCGCACAAAGGAGTACAGGAAATATCTCTAGAACGTACAAAGGAGTACACGAGGTATCTCTACAGCGTACAAAGGAGTACAGAAGGTATCTCTACAGCGCACAAAGGAGTACAGAAGGTATCTCTACAGCGCACAAAGGAGTACAGAAGGTATCTCTACAGCGCACAAAGGAGTACAGAAGGTATCTCTACAGCGCACAAAGGAGTACAGAAGGTATCTCTACAGCGCACAAAGGAGTACAGAAGGTATCTCTACAGCGCACAAAGGAGTACAGAAGGTATCTCTACAGCGCACAAAGGAGTACAGAAGGTATCTCTACAGCGCACAAAGGAGTACAGAAGGTATCTCTACAGCGCACAAAGGAGTACAGAAGGTATCTCTACAGCGCACAAAGGAGTACAGAAGGTATCTCTACAGCGCACAAAGGAGTACAGAAGGTATCTCTACAGCGCACAAAGGAGTACAGAAGGTATCTCTACAGCGCACAAAGGAGTACAGGAAATATCTCTAGAACGTACAAAGGAGTACACGAGGTATCTCTACAGCGTACAAAGGAGTACAGAAGGTATCTCTACAGCGCACAAAGGAGTACAGAAGGTATCTCTACAGCGCACAAAGGAGTACAGAAGGTATCTCTACAGCGCACAAAGGAGTACAGAAGGTATCTCTACAGCGCACAAAGGAGTACAGGAAATATCTCTAGAACGTACAAAGGAGTACACGAGGTATCTCTACAGCGTACAAAGGAGTACAGAAGGTATCTCTACAGCGCACAAAGGAGTACAGAAGGTATCTCTACAGCACACAAAGGAGTACAGAAGGTATCTCTACAGCGCACAAAGGAGTACAGAAGGTATCTCTACAGCGCACAAAGGAGTACAGAAGGTATCTCTACAGCGCACAAAGGAGTACAGGAAATATCTCTAGAACGTACAAAGGAGTACACGAGGTATCTCTACAGCGTACAAAGGAGTACAGAAGGTATCTCTACAGCGCACAAAGGAGTACAGAAAGTATCTCTACAGCGCACAAAGGAGTACGGAAGGTATCTCTACAGCGCACAAAGGAGTATAGAAGGTATCTCTACAGCGCACAAAGGAGTACAGAAGGTATCTCTACAGCGCACAAAGGAGTACAGAAGGTATCTCTACAGCGCACAAAGGAGTACAAAAGGTATCTCTACAGCGCACAAAGGAGTACAGGAAATATCTCTAGAACGTACAAAGGAGTACACGAGGTATCTCTACAGCGTACAAAGGAGTACAGAAGGTATCTCTACAGCGCACAAAGGAGTACAGAAGGTATCTCTTCAGCGCACAAAGGAGTACAGAAGGTATCTCTACAGCGCACAAAGGAGTACAGAAGGTATTTCTACAGCGCACAAAGAAGTACAGGAAATATCTCTAGAACGTACAAAGGAGTACACGAGGTATCTCTACAGCGTACAAAGGAGTACAGAAAGTATCTCTACAGCGCACAAAGGAGTACAGAAGGTATCTCTACAGCGCACAAAGGAGTACAGAAGGTATCTCTACAGCGCACAAAGGAGTACAGAAGGTATCTCTACGGCGCACAAAGGAGTACAGGAAATATCTCTATAACGTACAAAGGAGTACAGAAGGTATCTCTACAGCGCACAAAGGAGTACAGAAGGTATCTCTACAGCGCACAAAGAAGTACAGAAGGTATCTCTACAGCGCACAAAGGAGTACACGAGGTATCTCTACAGCGTACAAAGGAGTACAGAAGGTATCTCTACAGCGCACACAGGAGTACAGAAAGTATCTCTACTGCGCACAAAGGAGTACAGAAGGTATCTCTACAGCGCACAAAGGAGTACAGAAAATATCTCTAGAACATACAAAGGAGTACAAAAGGTATCTCTACAGCGCACAAAGGAGTACAGAAGGTATCTCTACAGCGCACAAAGGAGTACAGAAGGTATCTCTACAGCGCACAAAGGAGTACAGAAGGTATCTCCACAGCGCACAAAGGAGTACAGGAGGTATCTCTACAGCGCACAAAGGAGTACAGGAAATATCTCTAGAACGTACAAAGGAGTACACGAGGTATCTCTACAGCGTACAAAGGAGTACAGAAGGTATCTCTACAGCGCACAAAGGAGTACAGAAGGTATCTCTACAGCGCACAAAGGAGTGCAGAAGGTATCTCTACAGCGCACAAAGGAGTACAGAAGGTATCTCTACAGCGCACAAAGGAGTACAGGAAATATCTCTAGAACGTACAAAGGAGTACACGAGGTATCTCTACAGCGTACAAAGGAGTACAGAAGGTATCTCTACAACGCACAAAGGAGTACAGAAGGTATCTCTACAGCGCACGAAGGAGTACAGAAGGTATCTCTACAGCGCACAAAGGAGTACAGAAGGTATCTCTACAGCGCACAAAGGAGTACAGAAGGTATCTCTACAGCGCACAAAGGAGTACAGAAGGTATCTCTACAGCGCACAAAGGAGTACAGAAGGTATCTCTACAGCGCACAAAGAAGTACAGAAGGTATCTCTACAGCGCACAAAAGAGTACAGAAGGTATCTCTACAGCGCACAAAGGAGTACAGGAAATATCTCTGGAACGTACAAAGGAGTACACGAGGTATCTCTACAGCGTACAAAGGAGTACAGAAGGTATCTCTACAGCGCACAAAGGAGTACAGAAGGTATCTCTACAGCGCACAAAGGAGTACAGAAGGTATCTCTACAGCGCACAAAGGAGTACAGAAGGTATCTCTACAGCGCACAAAGGAGTACAGAAGGTATCTCTAGAGCGCACAAAGGAGTACAGAAGGTATCTCTACAGCGCACAAAGGAGTACAGAAGGTATCTCTACAGCGCACAAAGGAGTACAGGAAATATCTCTAGAACGTACAAAGGAGTACACGAGGTATCTCTACAGCGTACAAAGGAGTACAGAAGGTATCTCTACAGCGCACAAAGGAGTACAGAAGGTATCTCTACAGCGCACAAAGGAGTACAGAAGGTATCTCTACAGCGCACAAAGGAGTACAGAAGGTATCTCTACAGCGCACAAAGGAGTACAGGAAATATCTCTAGAACGTACAAAGGAGTACACGAGGTATCTCTAGAGCGTACAAAGGAGTACAGAAGGTATCTCTACAGCGCACAAAGGAGTACAGAAGGTATCTCTACAGCGCACAAAGGAGTACAGGAAATATCTCTAGAACGTACAAAGGAGTACAAAAGGTATCTCTACAGCGCACAAAGGAGTACAGAAGGTATCTCTACAGCGCACAAAGGAGTACAGAAGGTATCTCTACAGCGCACAAAGGAGTACAGAAGGTATCTCTACAGCGCACAAAGGAGTACAGGAAATATCTCTAGAACGTACAAAGGAGTACACGAGGTATCTCTACAGCGTACAAAGGAGTACAGAAGATATCTCTACAGCGCACAAAGGAGTACAGGAAATATCTCTAGAACGTACAAAGGAGTACACGAGGTATCTCTACAGCGTACAAAGGAGTACAGAAGGTATCTCTACAGCGCACAAAGGAGTACAGAAGGTATCTCTACAGCGCACAAAGGAGTAAAGAAGGTATCTCTACAGCGCACAAAGGAGTACAGAAGGTATCTCTACAGCGCACAAAGGAGAACAGAAGGTATCTCTACAGCGCACAAAGGAGTACAGAAGGTATCTCAACAGCGCACAAAGGAGTACAGGAAATATCTCTAGAACGTACAAAGGAGTACACGAGGTATCTCTACAGCGTACAAAGGAGTACAGAAGGTATCTCTACAGCGCACAAAGGAGTACAGGAAATTTCTCTAGAACGTACAAAGGAGTACACGAGGTATCTCTACAGCGTACAAAGGAGTACAGAAGGTATCTCTACAGCGCACAAAGGAGTACAGAAGGTATCTCTACAGCGCACAAAGGAGTACAGAAGGTATCTCTACAGCGCACAAAGGAGTACAGAAGGTATCTCTACAGCGCACAAAGGAGTTCAGGAAATATCTCTAGAACGTACAAAGGAGTACACGAGGTATCTCTACAGCGTACAAAGGAGTACAGAAGGTATCTCTACAGCGCACGAAGGAGTACAGAAGGTATCTCTACAGCGCACAAAGGAGTACAGAAGGTATCTCTACAGCGCAAAAAAGGAGTACAGAAGGTATCTCTACAGCGCACAAAGGAGTACAGAAGGTATCTCTACAGCGCACAAAGGAGTACAGGAAATATCTCTAGAACGTACAAAGGAGTGCACGAGGTATCTCTACAGCGTACAAAGGAGTACAGAAGGTATCTCTACAGCGCACAAAGGAGTACAGAAGGTATCTCTACAGCGCACAAAGGAGTACAGAAGGTATCTCTACAGCGCACAAATGAGTACAGAACGTATCTCTACAGCGCACAAAGGAGTACAGGAAATATCTCTAGAACGTACAAAGGAGTACACGAGGTATCTCTACAGCGTACAAAGGAGTAATGAAGGTATCTCTACAGCGCACAAAGGAGTACAGGAAATATCTCTAGAACGTACAAAGGAGTACACGAGGTATCTCTACAGCGTACAAAGGAGTACAGAAGGTATCTCTACAGCGCACAAAGGAGTACAGAAGGTATCTCTACAGCGCACAAAGGAGTACACGAGGTATCTCTACAGCGCACAAAGGAGTACAGAAGGTATCTCTACAGCGCACAAAGGAGTACAGAAGGTATCTCTACAGCGCACAAAGGAGTACAGGAAATATCTCTAGAACGTACAAAGGAGTACACGAGGTATCGCTACAGCGTACAAAGGAGTACAGAAGGTATCTCTACAGCGCACAAAGGAGTACAGAAGGTATCTCTACAGCGCACAAAGGAGTACAGGAGGTATCTCTACATCACACAAAGGAGTACAGAAGGTATCTCTACAGCGCACAAAGGAGTACAGAAGGTATCTCTACAGCGCACAAAGGAGTACAGGAAATATCTCTAGAACGCACAAAGGAGTACATGAGGTATCTCTACAGCGTACAAAGGAGTACAGAAGGTATCTCTACAGCGCACAAAGGAGTACAGAAAGTATCTCTACAGCGCACAAAGAAGTACAGAAGGTATCTCTACAGCGCACAAAGGAGTATAGAAGGTATCTCTACAGCGCACAAAGGAGTACAGAAGGTATCTCTACAGCGCACAAAGGAGTACAGAAGGTATCTCTACAGCGCACAAAGGAGTACAAAAGGTATCTCTACAGCGCACAAAGGAGTACAGGAAATATCTCTAGAACGTACAAAGGAGTACACGAGGTATCTCTACAGCGTACAAAGGAGTACAGAAGGTATCTCTACAGCGCACAAAGGAGTACAGAAGGTATCTCTTCAGCGCACAAAGGAGTACAGAAGGTATCTCTACAGCGCACAAAGGAGTACAGAAGGTATCTCTACAGCGCAAAAAGGAGTACATGAAATATCTCTAGAACGTACAAAGGAGTACACGAGGTATCTCTACAGCGTAAAAAGGAGTACAGAAGGGATCTCTACAGCGCACAAAGGAGTACAGAAGGTATCTCTAAAGCACACAAAGGAGTACAGAAGGTATCTCTACAGCGCACAAAGGAGTACAGAAGGTATCTCTACGGCGCACAAAGGAGTACAGGAAATATCTCTAGAACGTACAAAGGAGTACAGAAGGTATCTCTACAGCGCACAAAGGAGTACAGAAGGTATCTCTACAGCGCACAAAGAAGTACAGAAGGTATCTCTACAGCGCACAAAGGAGTACACGAGGTATCTCTACAGCGTACAAAGGAGTACAGAAGGTATCTCTACAGCGCACACAGGAGTACAGAAAGTATCTCTACTGCGCACAAAGGAGTACAGAAGGTATCTCTACAGCGCACAAAGGAGTACAGGAAATATCTCTAGAACATACAAAGGAGTACAGAAGGTATCTCTACAGCGCACAAAGGAGTACAGAAGGTATCTCTACAGCGCACAAAGGAGTACAGAAGGTATCTCTACAGCGCACAAAGGAGTACAGAAGGTATCTCTACAGCGCACAAAGGAGTACAGGAGGTATCTCTACAGCGCACAAAGGAGTACAGGAAATATCTCTAGAACGTAGAAAGGAGTACACGAGGTATCTCTACAGCGTACAAAGGAGTACAGAAGGTATCTCTACAGCGCACAAAGGAGTACAGAAGGTATCTCTACAGCGCACAAAGGAGTGCAGAAGGTATCTCTACAGCGCACAAAGGAGTACAGAAGGTATCTCTACAGCGCACAAAGGAGTACAGGAAATATCTCTAGAACGTACAAAGGAGTACACGAGGTATCTCTACAGCGTACAAAGGAGTACAGAAGGTATCTCTACAACGCACAAAGGAGTACAGAAGGTATCTCTACAGCGCACAAAGGAGTACAGAAGGTATCTCTACAGCGCACAAAGGAGTACAGAAGGTATCTCTACAGCGCACAAAGGAGTACAGAAGGTATCTCTACAGCGCACAAAGGAGTACAGAAGGTATCTCTACAGCGCACAAAGGAGTACAGAAGGTATCTCTACAGCGCACAAAGAAGTACAGAAGGTATCTCTACAGCGCACAAAAGAGTACAGAAGGTATCTCTACAGCGCACAAAGGAGTACAGGAAATATCTCTAGAACGTACAAAGGAGTACACGAGGTATCTCTACAGCGTACAAAGGAGTACAGAAGGTATCTCTACAGCGCACAAAGGAGTACAGAAGGTATCTCTACAGCGCACAAAGGAGTACAGAAGGTATCTCTACAGCGCACAAAGGAGTACAGAAGGTATCTCTAGAGCGCACAAAGGAGTACAGAAGGTATCTCTACAGCGCACAAAGGAGTACAGAAGGTATCTCTACAGCGCACAAAGGAGTACAGGAAATATCTCTAGAACGTACAAAGGAGTACACGAGGTATCTCTACAGCGTACAAAGGAGTACAGAAGGTATCTCTACAGCGCACAAAGGAGTACAGAAGGTATCTCTACAGCGCACAAAGGAGTACAGAAGGTATCTCTACAGCGCACAAAGGAGTACAGAAGGTATCTCTACAGCGCACAAAGGAGTACAGGAAATATCTCTAGAACGTACAAAGGAGTACACGAGGTATCTCTACAGCGTACAAAGGAGTACAGAAGGTATCTCTACAGCGCACAAAGGAGTACAGAAGGTATCTCTACAGCGCACAAAGGAGTACAGGAAATATCTCTAGAACGTACAAAGGAGTACAAAAGGTATCTCTACAGCGCACAAAGGAGTACAGAAGGTATCTCTACAGCGCACAAAGGAGTACAGAAGGTATCTCTACAGCGCACAAAGGAGTACAGAAGGTATCTCTACAGCGCACAAAGGAGTACAGGAAATATCTCTAGAACGTACAAAGAAGTACACGAGGTATCTCTACAGCGTACAAAGGAGTACAGAAGATATCTCTACAGCGCACAAAGGAGTACAGGAAATATCTCTAGAACGTACAAAGGAGTACACGAGGTATCTCTACAGCGTACAAAGGAGTACAGAAGGTATCTCTACAGCGCACAAAGGAGTACAGAAGGTATCTCTACAGCGCACAAAGGAGTAAAGAAGGTATCTCTACAGCGCACAAAGGAGTACAGAAGGTATCTCTACAGCGCACAAAGGAGTACAGGAAATATCTCTAGAACGTACAAAGGAGTACACGAGGTATCTCTACAGTGTACAAAGGAGTACAGAAGGTATCTCTACAGCGCACAAATGAGTACAGAGGGTATCTCTACAGCGCACAAAGGAGTACAGAAGGTATCTCTACAGCGCACAAAGGAGTACAGAAGGTATCTCTACAGCGCACAAAGGAGTACAGAAGGTATCTCTACAGCGCACAAAGGAGTACAGGAAATATCTCTACAGCGCACAAGGAGTATAGAAGGTATCTCTACAGCGCACAAAGGAGTACAGAAGGAATCTCTACAGTGCACAAAGGAGTACAGAAGGTATCTCTACAGCGCACAAAGGAGTACAGAAGGTATCTCTACAGCGCACAAAGGAGTACAGAAGGTATCTCTACAGCGCACAAAGGAGTACAGGAAATATCTCTAGAACGTACAAAGGAGTACACGAGGTATCTCTACAGCGTACAAAGGAGCACAGAAGGTATCTCTACAGCGCACAAAGGAGTACAGAAGGTATCTCTACAGCGCACAAAGGAGTACAGAAGGTATCTCTACAGCGCACAAAGGAGTACAGAAGGTATCTCTACAGCGCACAAAGGAGTACAGAAGGTATCTCTACAGCGCACAAAGGAGTACAGAAGGTATCTCTACAGCGCACAAAGGAGTACAGAAGGTATCTCTACAGCGCACAAAGGAGTACAGAAGGTATCTCTACAGCGCACAAAGGAGTACAGAAGGTATCTCTACAGCGCACAAAGGAGTACAGAAGGTATCTCTACAGCGCACAAAGGAGTACAGAAGGTATCTCTACAGCGCACAAAGGAGTACAGAAGGTATCTCTACAGCGCACAAAGGAGTACAGAAGGTATCTCTACAGCGCACAAAGGAGTACAGAAGGTATCTCTACAGCGCACAAAGGAGTACAGGAAATATCTCTAGAACGTACAAAGGAGTACACGAGGTATCTCTACAGCGTACAAAGGAGTACAGAAGGTATCTCTACAGCGCACAAAGGAGTACAGAAGGTATCTCTACAGCGCACAAAGGAGTACAGAAGGTATCTCTACAGCGCACAAAGGAGTACAGAAGGTATCTCTACAGCGCACAAAGGAGTACAGGAAATATCTCTAGAACGTACAAAGGAGTACACGAGGTATCTCTACAGCGTACAAAGGAGTACAGAAGGTATCTCTACAGCGCACAAAGGAGTACAGAAGGTATCTCTACAGCGCACAAAGGAGTACAGAAGGTATCTCTACAGCGCACAAAGGAGTACAGAAGGTATCTCTACAGCGCACAAAGGAGTACAGAAGGTATCTCTACAGCGCACAAAGGAGTACAGAATGTATCTCTACAGCGCACAAAAGAGTACAGAAGATATCTCTACAGCGCACAAAGGAGTACAGAAGGTATCTCTACAGCGCACAAAGGAGTACAGAAGGTATCTCTACAGCGCACAAAGGAGTACAGAAGGTATCTCTACAGCGCACAAAGGAGTACAGGAAATATCTCTAAAACGTACAAAGGAGTACACGAGGTATCTCTACAGCGTACAAAGGAGTACAGAAGGTATCTCTACAGCGCACAAAGGAGTACAGAAGGTATCTCTACAGCGCACAAAGGAGTACAGAAGGTATCTCTACAGCGCACAAAGGAGTACAGAAGGTATCTCTACAGCGCACAAAGGAGTACAGGAAATATCTCTAGAACGTACAAAGGAGTACACGAGGTATCTCTACAGCGTACAAAGGAGTACAGAAGGTATCTCTACAGCGCACAAAGGAGTACAGGAAATATCTCTAGAACGTACAAAGGAGTACACGAGGTATCTCTACAGCGTACAAAGGAGTACAGAAGGTATCTCTACAGCGCACAAAGGAGTAAAGAAGGTATCTCTACAGCGCACAAAGGAGTACAGAAGGTATCTCTACAGCGCACAAAGGAGTACAGATGGTATCTCTACAGCGCACAAAGGAGTACAGGAAATATCTCTAGAACGTACAAAGGAGTACAGGAAATATCTCTAGAACGTACAAAGGAGTACACGAGGTATCTCTACAGCGTACAAAGGAGTACAGAAGGTATCTCTACAGCGCTCAAAGGAGTACAGAAGGTATCTCTACAGCGCACAAAGGAGTACAGAAGGTATCTCTACAGCGTACAAAGGAGTACAGAAGGTATCTCTACAGCGCACAAAGGAGTACAGAAGGTATCTCTACAGCGCACAAAGGAGTACAGAAGGTATCTCTACAGCGCACAAAGGAGTACAGAAGGTATCTCTACAGCGCACAAAGGAGTACAGAAGGTATCTCTACAGCGCACAAAGGAGTACAGGAAATATCTCCAGAACGTACAAAGGAGTACACGAGGTATCTCTACAGCGTACAAAGGAGTATAGAAGGTATCTCTACAGCGCACAAAGGAGTACAGAAGGTATCTCTACAGCGCACAAAGGAGTACAGAATTTATCTCTACAGCGCACAAAGGAGTACAGGAAATATCTCTAGAACGTACAAAGGAGTACACGAGGTATCTCTACAGCGTACAAAGGAGTACAGAAGGTATCTCTACAGCGCAGAAAGGAGTACAGAAGGTATCTCTACAGCGCACAAAGGAGTACAGAAGGTATCTCTATAGCGCACAAAGGAGTACAGAAGGTATCTCTACAGCGCACAAAGGAGTACAGAAGGTATCTCTACAGCGCACAAAGGAGTACAGAAGGAATCTCTACAGCGCACAAAGGAGTACAGAAGGTATCTCTACAGCGCACAAAGGAGTACAGGAAATATCTCTAGAACGTACAAAGGAGTACACGAGGTATCTCTACAGCGTACAAAGGAGTACAGAAGGTATCTCTACAGCGCACAAAGGAGTACAGAAGGTTTCTCTACAGCGCACAAAGGAGTACAGAAGGTATCTCTACAGCGCACAAAAGAGTACAGAAGGTATCTCTACAGCGCACAAAGGAGTACAGAAATATCTCTAGAACGTACAAAGGAGTACACGAGGTATCTCTACAGCGTACAAAGGAGTACAGAAGGTATCTCTACAGCGCACAAAGGAGTACAGGAAATATCTCTAGAACGTACAAAGGAGTACACGAGGTATCTCTACAGCGTACAAAGGAGTACAGAAGGTACCTCTACAGCGCACAAAGGAGTACAGAAGGTATCTCTACAGCGCACAAAGGAGTACAGAAGGTATCTCTACAGCGCACAAAGGAGTTCAGAAGGTATCTCTACAGCGCACAAAGGAGTACAGGAAATATCTCTAGAACGTACAAAGGAGTACACGAGGTATCTCTACAGCGTACAAAGGAGTACAGAAGGTATCTCTACAGCGCACAAAGGAGTACAGAAGGTATCTCTACAGCGCACAAAGGAGTACAGAAGGTATCTCTACAGCGCACAAAGGAGTACAGAAGGTATCTCTACAGCGCACAAAGGAGTACAGAAGGTATCTCTACAGCGCACAAAGGGGTACAGGAAATATCTCTAGAACGTACAAAGGAGTACACGAGGTATCTCTACAGCGTACAAAGGAGTACAGAAGGTATCTCTACAGCGCACAAAGGAGTACAGAAGGTATCTCTACAGCGCACAAAGGAGTACAGAAGGTATCTCTACAGCGCACAAAGGAGTACAGAAGGAATCTCTACAGCGCACGAAGGAGTACAGAAGGTATCTCTACAGCGCACAAAGGAGTACAGAAGGTATCTCAACAGCGCACAAAGGAGTACAGAAGGTATCTCTACAGCGCACAAAGGAGTACAGAAGGTATCTCTACAGCGCACAAAGGAGTACAGGAAATATCTCTAGAACGTACAAAGGAGTACACGAGGTATCTCTACAGCGTACAAAGGAGTACAGAAGGTATCTCTACAGCGCACAAAGGAGTACAGGAAATATCTCTAGAACGTACAAAGGAGTACACGAGGTATCTCTACAGCGTACAAAGGAGTACAGAAGGTATCTCTACAGCGCACAAAGGAGTACAGAAGGTATCTCTACATCGCACAAAGGAGTACAGAAGGTATCTCTACAGCGCACAAAGGAGTACAGAAGGTATCTCTACAGCGCACAAAGGAGTACAGAAGGTATCTCTACAGCGCACAAAGGAGTACAGGAAATATCTCTAGAACGTACAAAGGAGTACACGAGGTATCTCTACAGCGTACAAAGGAGTACAGAAGGTATCTCTACAGCGCACAAAGGAGTACAGAAGGTATCTCTACAGCGCACAAAGGAGTACAGAAGGTATCTCTACAGCGCACAAAGGAGTACAGAAGGTATCTCTACAGCGCACAAAGGAGTACAGGAAATATCTCTAGAACGTACAAAGGAGTACACGAGGTATCTCTACAGCGTACAAAGGAGTACAGAAGGTATCTCTACAGCGCACAAAGGAGTACAGAAGGTATCTCTACAGCGCACAAAGGAGTACAGAAGGTATCTCTACAGCGCACAAAGGAGTACAGAAGGTATCTCTACAGCGCACAAAGGAGTACAGAAGGTATCTCTACAGCGCACAAAGGGGTACAGGAAATATCTATAGAACGTACAAAGGAGTACACGAGGTATCTCTACAGCGTACAAAGGAGTACAGAAGGTATCTCTACAGCGCACAAAGGAGTACAGAAGGTATCTCTACAGCGCACAAAGAAGTACAGAAGGCATCTTTACAGCGCACAAAGGAGTACAGAAGGTATCTCTACAGCGCACAAAGGAGTACAGAAGGTATCTCTACAGCGCACAAAGGAGTACAGAAGGTATCTCTACAGCGCACAAAGGAGTACAGAAGGTATCTCTACAGCGCACAAAGGAGTACAGAAGGTATCTCTACAGCGCACAAAGGAGTACAGGAAATATCTCTAGAACGTACAAAGGAGTACACGAGGTATCTCTACAGCGTACAAAGGAGTACAGAAGGTATCTCTACAGCGCACAAAGGAGTACAGGAAATATCTCTAGAACGTACAAAGGAGTACACGAGGTATCTCTACAGCGTACAAAGGAGTACAGAAGGTATCTCTACAGCGCACAAAGGAGTACAGAAGGTATCTCTACAGCGCACAAAGGAGTACACGAGGTATCTCTACAGCGCACAAAGGAGTACAGAAGGTATCTCTACAGCGCACAAAGGAGTACAGAAGGTATCTCTACAGCGCACAAAGGAGTACAGGAAATATCTCTAGAACGTACAAAGGAGTACACGAGGTATCTCTACAGCGTACAAAGGAGTACAGAAGGTATCTCTACAGCGCACAAAGGAGTACAGAAGGTATCTCTACAGCGCGCGAAGGAGTACAGAAGGTATCTCTACAGCGCACAAAGGAGTACAGAAGGTATCTCTACAGCGCACAAAGGAGTACAGAAGGTATCTCTACAGCGCACAAAGGAGAACAGGAAATATCTCTTGAACGTACAAAGGAGTACACGAGGTATCTCTACAGCGTACAAAGGAGTACAGAAGGTATCTTCACAGCGCGCAAAGGAGTACAGAAGGTATCTCTACAGCGCACAAAGGAGTACAGAAGGTATCTCTACAGCGCACAAAGGAGTACAGGAAATATCTCTAGAACGTACAAAGGAGTACAGAAGGTATCTCTACAGCGCACAAAGGAGTACAGAAGGTATCTCTACAGCGTACAAAGGAGTACAGAAGGTATCTCTACAGCGCACAAAGGAGTACAGAAGGTATCTCTACAGCGCACAAAGGAGTACAGGAAATATCTCTAGAACGTACAAAGGAGTACACGAGGTATCTCTACAGCGTACAAAGAAGTACAGAAGGTATCTCTACAGCGCACAAAGGAGTACAGAAGGTATCTCTACAGCGCACAAAGGAGTACAGGAAATATCTCTAGAACGTACATAGGGGTACACGAGGTATCTCTACAGCGTACAAAGGAGTACAGATGGTATCTCTACAGCGCACAAAGGAGTACAGAAGGTATCTCTACAGCGCACAAAGGAGTACAGAAGGTATCTCTACAGAGCACAAAGGAGTACACGAGGTATCTCTACAGCGTACAAAGGAGTACAGAAGGTATCTCTACAGCGCACAAAGGAGTACAGAAGGTATCTCTACAGCGCACAAAGGAGTACAGAAGGTATCTCTACAGCGCACAAAGGAGTACAGGAAATATCTCTAGAACGTACAAAAGAGTACACGAGGTATCTCTACAGCGTACAAAGGAGTACAGAAGGTATCTCTACAGCGCACAAAGGAGTACAGAAAGTATCTCTACAGCGCACAAAGGAGTACAGAAGGTATCTCTACAGCGCACAAAGGAGTACAGAAGGTATCTCTACAGCGCACAAAGGAGTACAGAAGGTATCTCTACAGCGCACAAAGGAGTACAGAAGGTATCTCTACAGCGCACAAAGGAGTACAGGAAATATCTCTAGAACGTACAAAGGAGTACACGAGGTATCTCTACAGCGTACAAAGGAGTACAGAAGGTATCTCTACAGCGCACAAAGGAGTACAGAAGGTATCTCTACAGCGTACAAAGGAGTACAGAAGGTATCTCTACAGCGCACAAAGGAGTACAAAAGGTATCTCTACAGCGCACAAAGGAGTACAGAAGGTATCTCTACAGCGCACAAAGGAGTACAGAAGGTATCTCTACAGCGCACAAAGGAGTACAGAAGGTATCTCTACAGCCCACAAAGGAGTACAGGGAATATCTCTAGAACGTACAAAGGAGTACACGAGGTATCTCTACAGCGTACAAAGGAGTACAGAAGGTATCTCTACAGCGCACAAAGGAGTACAGAAGGTATCTCTACAGCGCACAAAGGAGTACAGAAGGTATCTCTACAGCGCACAAAGGAGTACAGAAGGTATCTCTACAGCGCACAAAGGAGTACAAAAGGTATCTCTACAGCGCACAAAGGAGTACAGAAGGTATCTCTACAGCGCACAAAGGAGTACAGGAAATATCTCTAGAACGTACAAAGGAGTACACGAGGTATCTCTACAGCGTACAAAGGAGTACAGAAGGTATCTCTACAGCGCACAAAGGAGTACAGAAGGTATCTCTACAGCGCGCAAAGGAGTACAGAAGGTATCTCTACAGCGCACAAAGGAGTACAGAAGGTATCTCTACAGCGCACAAAGGAGTACAGAAGGTATCTCTAGAACGTACAAAGGAGTACACGAGGTATCTCTATAGCGTACAAAGAAGTACAGAAGGTATCTCTACAGCGCACAAAGGAGTACAGAAGGTATCTCTACAGCGCACAAAGGAGTACTTGAAATATCTCTAAAACGTACAAAGGAGTACACGAGATATCTCTACAGCGTACAAAGGAGTACAGAAGGTATCTCTACAGCGCACGAAGGAGTACAGAAGGTATCTCTACAGCGCACAAAGGAGTACAGAAGGTATCTCTACAGCGCACAAAGGAGTACAGAGGGTATCTCTACAGCGCACAAAGGAGTACAGGAAATATCTCTAGAACGTACAAAGGAGTACACGAGGTATCTCTACAGCGTACAAAGGAGTACAGAAGGTATCTCTACAGCGCACAAAGGAGTACAGAAGGTATCTCTACAGCGCACAAAGGAGTACAGAAGGTATCTCTACAGCGCACAAAGGAGTACAGAAGGTATCTCTACAGCGCACAAAGGAGTACAGAAGGAATCTCTACAGTGCACAAAGAAGTACAGAAGGTATCTCTACAGCGCACAAAGGAGTACAGAAGGTATCTCTACAGCGCACAAAGGAGTACAGAAGGTATCTCTACAGCGCACAAAGGAGTACAGGAAATATCTCTAGAACGTACAAAGGAGTACACGAGGTATCTCTACAGCGTACAAAGGAGTACAGAAGGTATCTCTACAGCGCACAAAGGAGTACAGAAGGTATCTCTACAGCGCACAAAGGAGTACAGAAGGTATCTCTACAGCGCACAAAGGAGTACAGAAGGTATCTCTACAGCGCACAAAGGAGTACAGGAAATATCTCTAGAACGTACAAAGGAGTACAGAAGGTATCTCTACAGCGCACAAAGGAGTACAGAAGGTATCTCTACAGCGCACAAAGGAGTACAGAAGGTATCTCTACAGCGCACAAAGGAGTACAGAAGGTATCTCTACAGCGCACAAAGGAGTACAGAAGGTATCTCTACAGCGCACAAAGGAGTACAGAAGGTATCTCTACAGCGCACAAAGGAGTACAGGAAATATCTCTAGAACGTACAAAGGAGTACAGAAGGTATCTCTACAGCGCACAAAGAAGTACAGAAGGTATCTCTACAGCGCACAAAGGAGTACAGAAGGTATCTCTACAGCGCACAAAGGAGTACAGAAGGTATCTCTACAGCGCACAAAGGAGTACAGAAGGTATCTCTACAGCGCACAAAGGAGTACAGAAGGTATCTCTACAGCGCACAAAGGAGTACAGAAGGTATCTCTACAGCGCACAAAGGAGTACAGAAGGTATCTCTACAGCGCACAAAGGAGTACAAGAAATATCTCTAGAACGTACAAAGGAGTACACGAGGTATCTCTACAGCGTACAAAGGAGTACAAAAGGTATCTCTACAGCGCACAAAGGAGTACAGAAGGTATCTCTACAGCGCACAAAGGAGTACAGGAAATATCTCTAGAACGTACAAAGGAGTACAGAAGGTATCTCTACAGCTCACAAAGGAGTACAGAAGGTATCTCTACAGCGCACAAAGGAGTACAGAAGGTATCTCTACAGCGCACAAAGGAGTACAGAAGGTATCTCTACAGCGCACAAAGGAGTACAGAAGGTATCTCTACAGCGCACAAAGGAATACAGGAAATATCTCTAGAACGTACAAAGGAGTACACGAGGTATCTCAACAGCGTACAAAGGAGTACAGAAGGTATCTCTACAGCGCACAAAGGAGTACAGAAGGTATCTCTACAGCGCACAAAGGAGTACAGAAGGTATCTCTACAGCGCACAAAGGAGTACAGAAGGTATCTCTACAGCGCACAAAGGAGTACAGAAGGTATCTCTACAGCGCACAAAGGAGTACAGAAGGTATCTCTACAGCCCACAAAAAAGTACTGGAAATATCTCTAGAACGTACAAAGGAGTACACGAGGTATCTCTACAGCGTACAAAGGAGTACAGAAGGTATCTCTACAGCGCACAAAGGAGTACAGAAGGTATCTCTACACCGCACAAAGGAGTACAGAAGGTATCTCTACAGCGCACAAAGGAGTACAGAAGGTATCTCTACAGCGCACAAAGGAGTACAGGAAATATCTCTAGAACGTACAAAGGAGTACAGAAGGTATCTCTACAGCGTACAAAGGAGTACAGAAGGTATCTCTACAGCGCACAAAGGAGTACAGAAGGTATCTCTACAGCGCACAAAGGAAAACAGAAGGTATCTCTACAGCGCACAAAGGAGTACAGAAGGTATCTCTACAGCGCACAAAGGAGTACAGAAGGTATCTCTACAGCGCACGAAGGAGTACAGGAAATATCTCTAGAACGTACAAATTAGTACACGAGGTATCTCTACAGCGTACAAAGGAGTACAGAAGGTATCTCTACAGCGCACAAAGGAGTACAGAAGGTATCTCTACAGCGCACAAAGGAGTACAGACAGTATCTCTACAGCGCACAAAGGAGTACAGAAGGTATCTCTACAGCGCACAAAGGAGTACAGAAGGTATCTCTACAGCGCACAAAGGAGAACAGAAGGTATCTCTACAGCGCACAAAGGAGTACAGAAGGTATCTCTACAGCGCACAAAGTAGTACAGGAAATATCTCTTGAACGTACAAAGGAGTACACGAGGTATCTCTACAGCGTACAAAGGAGTACAGAAGGTATCTCTACAACGCACAAAGGAGTACAGAAGGTATCTCTACAGCGCACAAAGGAGTACAGGAAATATCTCTAGATCGTACAAAGGAGTACAGAAGGTATCTCTACAGCGCACAAAGGAGTACAGAAGGTATCTCTACAGCGCACAAAGGAGTACAGAAGGTATCTCTACAGAGCACAAAGGAGTACAGAAGGTATCTCTACAGCGCACAAAGGAGTACAGGAAATATCTCTAGAACGTACAAATGAGTACACGAGGTATCTCTACAGCGTACAAAGGAGTACAGAAGGTATCTCTACAGCGCACAAAGGAGTACAGGAAATATCTCTAGAACGTACAAAGGAGTACACGAGGTATCTCTACAGCGCACAAAGGAGTACAGAAGGTATCTCTAGAGCGCAAAAAGGAGTACAGAAGGTATCTCTACAGCGCACAAAGGAGTACAGGAAATATCTCTAGAACGTACAAAGGAGTACACGAGGTATCTCTACAGCGTACAAAGGAGTACAGAAGGTATCTCTACAGCGCAGAAAGGAGTACAGAAGGTATCTCTACAGCGCACAAAGGAGTACAGAAGGTATCTCTATAGCGCACAAAGGAGTACAGAAGGTATCTCTACAGCGCACAAAGGAGTACAGAAGGTATCTCTACAGCGCACAAAGGAGTACAGAAGGAATCTCTACAGCGCACAAAGGAGTACAGAAGGTATCTCTACAGCGCACAAAGGAGTACAGGAAATATCTCTAGAACGTACAAAGGAGTACACGAGGTATCTCTACAGCGCACAAAGAAGTACAGAACATATCTCTACAGCGCACAAAGGAGTACAGAAGGTATCTCTACAGCGCACAAAGGAGTACAGAAGGTATCTCTACAGCGCACAAAGGAGTACAGAAGGTATCTCTACAGCGCACAAAGGAGTACAGGAAATATCTCTAGAACGTACAAAGGAGTACACGAGGTATCTCTACAGCGTACAAAGGAGTACAGAAGGTATCTCTACAGCGCACAAAGGAGTACAGGAAATATCTCTAGAACGTACAAAGGAGTACACGAGGTATCTCTACAGCGTACAAAGGAGTACAGAAGGTACCTCTACAGCGCACAAAGGAGTACAGAAGGTATCTCTACAGCGCACAAAGGAGTACAGAAGGTATCTCTACAGCGCACAAAGGAGTTCAGAAGGTATCTCTACAGCGCACA
The DNA here is from genome assembly GCA_030386875.1 of Morinoia aosen. Classification (NCBI taxonomy): domain Eukaryota; kingdom Metazoa; phylum Arthropoda; class Malacostraca; order Amphipoda; family Talitridae; genus Morinoia; species Morinoia aosen. The sequence goes on along the minus strand of CM059576.1, from coordinate 54,780,380 downwards.
AAGGAGTACAGGAAATATCTCTAGAACGTACAAAGGAGTACACGAGGTATCTCTACAGCGTACAAAGGAGTACAGAATGTATCTCTACAGCGCACAAAGGAGTACAGAAGGTATCTCTACAGCGCACAAAGGAGTACAGAAGGTATCTCTACAGCGCACAAAGGAGTACAGAAGGTATCTCTACAGCGCACAAAGGAGTACAGAAGGTATCTCTACAGCGCACAAAGGGGTACAGGAAATATCTCTAGAACGTACAAAGGAGTACACGAGGTATCTCTGCAGCGTACAAAGGAGTACAGAAGGTATCTCTACAGCGCACAAAGGAGTACAGAAGGTATCTCTACAGCGCACAAAGGAGTACAGAAGGTATCTCTACAGCGCACACAGGAGTACAGAAGGAATCTCTACAGCGCACGAAGGAGTACAGAAGGTATCTCTACAGCGCACAAAGGAGTACAGAAGGTATCTCTACAGCGCACAAAGGAGTACAGGAAATATCTCTAGAACGTACAAAGGAGTACACGAGGTATCTCTACAGCGTACAAAGGAGTACAGAAGGTATCTCTACAGCGCACAAAGGAGTACAGGAAATATCTCTAGAACGTACAAAGGAGTACACGAGGTATCTCTACAGCGTACAAAGGAGTACAGAAGGTATCTCTACAGCGCACAAAGGAGTACAGAAGGTATCTCTACAGCGCACAAAGGAGTACAGAAGGTATCTCTACAGCGCACAAAGGAGTACAGAAGGTATCTCTACAGCGCACAAAGGAGTACAGAAGGTATCTCTACAGCGCACAAAGGAGTACAGGAAATATCTCTAGAACGTACAAAGGAGTACACGAGGTATCTCTACAGCGTACAAAGGAGTACAGAAGGTATCTCTACAGCGCACAAAGGAGTACAGAAGGTATCTCTACAGCGCACAAAGGAGTACAGAAGGTATCTCTACAGCGCACAAAGGAGTACAGAAGGTATCTCTACAGCGCACAAAGGAGTACAGGAAATATCTCTAGAACGTACAAAGGAGTACACGAGGTATCTCTACAGCGTACAAAGAAGTACAGAAGGTATCTCTACAGCGCACAAAGGAGTACAGAAGGTATCTCTACAGCGCACAAAGGAGTACAGAAGGTATCTCTACAGCGCACAAAGAAGTACAGAAGGTATCTCTACAGCGCACAAAGGAGTACAGAAGGTATCTCTACAGCGCACAAAGGGGTACAGGAAATATCTCTAGAACGTACAAAGGAGTACACGAGGTATCTCTACAGCGTACAAAGGAGTACAGAAGGTATCTCTACAGCGCACAAAGGAGTACAGAAGGTATCTCTACAGCGCACAAAGAAGTACAGAAGGTATCTTTACAGCGCACAAAGGAGTACAGAAGGTATCTCTACAGCGCACAAAGGAGTACAGAAGGTATCTCTACAGCGCACAAAGGAGTACAGAAGGTATCTCTACAGCGCACAAAGGAGTACAGAAGGTATCTCTACAGCGCACAAAGGAGTACAGAAGGTATCTCTACAGCGCACAAAGGAGTACAGGAAATATCTCTAGAACGTACAAAGGAGTACACGAGGTATCTCTTCAGCGTACAAAGGAGTACAGAAGGTATCTCTACAGCGCACAAAGGAGTACAGGAAATATCTCTAGAACGTACAAAGGAGTACACGAGGTATCTCTACAGCGTACAAAGGAGTACAGAAGGTATCTCTACAGCGCACAAAGGAGTACAGAAGGTATCTCTACAGCGCACAAAGGAGAACACGAGGTATCTCTACAGCGCACAAAGGAGTACAGAAGGTATCTCTACAGCGCACAAAGGAGTACAGAAGGTATCTCTACAGCGCACAAAGGAGTACAGGAAATATCTCTAGAACGTACAAAGGAGTACACGAGGTATCTCTACAGCGTACAAAGGAGTACAGAAGGTATCTCTACAGCGCACAAAGGAGTACAGAAGGTATCTCTACAGCGCGCGAAGGAGTACAGAAGGTATCTCTACAGCGCACAAAGGAGTACAGAAGGTATCTCTACAGCGCACAAAGGAGTACAGAAGGTATCTCTACAGCGCACAAAGGAGTACAGGAAATATCTCTTGAACGTACAAAGGAGTACACGAGGTATCTCTACAGCGTACAAAGGAGTACAGAAGGTATCTTCACAGCGCGCAAAGGAGTACAGAAGGTATCTCTACAGCGCACAAAGGAGTACAGAAGGTATCTCTACAGCGCACAAAGGAGTACAGGAAATATCTCTAGAACGTACAAAGGAGTACAGAAGGTATCTCTACAGCGCACAAAGGAGTACAGAAGGTATCTCTACAGCGCACAAAGGAGTACAGAAGGTATCTCTACAGCGCACAAAGGAGTACAGAAGGTATCTCTACAGCGCACAAAGGAGTACAGGAAATATCTCTAGAACGTACAAAGGAGTACACGAGGTATCTCTACAGCGTACAAAGAAGTACAGAAGGTATCTCTACAGCGCACAAAGGAGTACAGAAGGTATCTCTACAGCGCACAAAGGAGTACAGGAAATATCTCTAGAACGTACATAGGGGTACACGAGGTATCTCTACAGCGTACAAAGGAGTACAGAAGGTATCTCTACAGCGCACAAAGGAGTACAGAAGGTATCTCTACAGCGCACAAAGGAGTACAGAAGGTATCTCTACAGAGCACAAAGGAGTACACGAGGTATCTCTACAGCGTACAAAGGAGTACAGAAGGTATCTCTACAGCGCACAAAGGAGTACAGAAGGTATCTCTACAGCGCACAAAGGAGTACAGAAGGTATCTCTACAGCGCACAAAGGAGTACAGGAAATATCTCTAGAACGTACAAAGGAGTACACGAGGTATCTCTACAGCGTACAAAGGAGTACAGAAGGTATCTCTACAGCGCACAAAGGAGTACAGAAGGTATCTCTACAGCGCACAAAGGAGTACAGAAGGTATCTCTACAGCGCAGAAAGGAGTACAGAAGGTATCTCTACAGCGCACAAAGGAGTACAGAAGGTATCTCTACAGCGCACAAAGGAGTACAGAAGGTATCTCTACAGCGCACAAAGGAGTACAGGAAATATCTCTAGAACGTACAAAGGAGTACACGAGGTATCTCTACAGCGTACAAAGGAGTACAGAAGGTATCTCTACAGCGCACAAAGGAGTACAGAAGGTATCTCTACAGCGTACAAAGGAGTACAGAAGGTATCTCTACAGCGCACAAAGGAGTACAAAAGGTATCTTTACAGCGCACAAAGGAGTACAGAAGGTATCTCTACAGCGCACAAAGGAGTACAGAAGGTATCTCTACAGCGCACAAAGGAGTACAGAAGGTATCTCTACAGCCCACAAAGGAGTACAGGGAATATCTCTAGAACGTACAAAGGAGTACACGAGGTATCTCTACAGCGTACAAAGGAGTACAGAAGGTATCTCTACAGCGCACAAAGGAGTACAGAAGGTATCTCTACAGCGCACAAAGGAGTACAGAAGGTATCTCTACAGCGCACAAAGGAGTACAGAAGGTATCTCTACAGCGCACAAAGGAGTACAAAAGGTATCTCTACAGCGCACAAAGGAGTACAGAAGGTATCTCTACAGCGCACAAAGGAGTACAGGAAATATCTCTAGAACGTACAAAGGAGTACACGAGGTATCTCTACAGCGTACAAAGGAGTACAGAAGGTATCTCTACAGCGCACAAAGGAGTACAGAAGGTATCTCTACAGCGCGCAAAGGAGTACAGAAGGTATCTCTACAGCGCACAAAGGAGTACAGAAGGTATCTCTACAGCGCACAAAGGAGTACAGAAGGTATCTCTACAGCGCACAAAGGAGTACAGGAAATATCTCTAGAACGTACAAAGGAGTACACGAGGTATCTCTACAGCGTACAAAGGAGTACAGAAGGTATCTCTACAGCGCACAAAGGAGTATAGAAGGTATCTCTACAGCGCACAAAGGAGTACAGAAGGTATCTCTACAGCGCACAAAGGAGTACAGGAAATATCTCTAGAACGTACAAAGGAGTACAGAAGGTATCTCTACAGCGCACAAAGGAGTACAGAAGGTATCTCTACAGCGCACAAAGGAGTACAGAAGGTATCTCTACAGCGCACAAAGGAGTACAGAAGGTATCTCTACAGCGCACAAAGGAGTACAGGAAATATCTCTAGAACGTACAAAGGAGTACACGAGGTATCTCTATAGCGTACAAAGAAGTACAGAAGGTATCTCTACAGCGCACAAAGGAGTACAGAAGGTATCTCTACAGCGCACAAAGGAGTACTTGAAATATCTCTAAAACGTACAAAGGAGTACACGAGGTATCTCTACAGCGTACAAAGAAGTACAGAAGGTATCTCTACAGCGCACGAAGGAGTACAGAAGGTATCTCTACAGCGCACAAAGGAGTACAGAAGGTATCTCTACAGCGCACAAAGGAGTACAGAGGGTATCTCTACAGCGCACAAAGGAGTACAGGAAATATCTCTAGAACGTACAAAGGAGTACACGAGGTATCTCTACAGCGTACAAAGGAGTACAGAAGGTATCTCTACAGCGCACAAAGGAGTACAGAAGGTATCTCTACAGCGCACAAAGGAGTACAGAAGGTATCTCTACAGCGCACAAAGGAGTTCAGAAGGTATCTCTACAGCGCACAAAGGAGTACAGAAGGAATCTCTACAGTGCACAAAGAAGTACAGAAGGTATCTCTACAGCGCACAAAGGAGTAGAGAAGGTATCTCTACAGCGCACAAAGGAGTACAGAAGGTATCTCTACAGCGCACAAAGGAGTACAGGAAATATCTCTAGAACGTACAAAGGAGTACACGAGGTATCTCTACAGCGTACAAAGAAGTACAGAAGGTATCTCTACAGCGCACAAAGGAGTACAGAAGGTATCTCTACAGCGCACAAAGGAGTACAGAAGGTATCTCTACAGCGCACAAAGGAGTACAGAAGGTATCTCTACAGCGCACAAAATAGTACAGAAGGTATCTCTACAGCGCACAAAGGAGTACAGAAGGTGTCTCTACAGCGCACAAAGGAGTACAGAAGGTATCTCTACAGCGCACAAAGGAGTACAGGAAATATCTCTAGAACGTACAAAGGAGTACAGAAGGTATCTCTACAGCGCACAAAGAAGTACAGAAGGTATCTCTACAGCGCACAAAGGAGTACAGAAGGTATCTCTACAGCGCACAAAGGAGTACAGAAGGTATCTCTACAGCGCACAAAGGAGTACAGAAGGTATCTCTACAGCGCACAAAGGAGTACAGAAGGTATCTCTACAGCGCACAAAATAGTACAGAAGGTATCTCTACAGCGCACAAAGGAGTACAGAAGGTGTCTCTACAGCGCACAAAGGAGTACAGAAGGTATCTCTACAGCGCACAAAGGAGTACAGGAAATATCTCTAGAACGTACAAAGGAGTACAGAAGGTATCTCTACAGCGCACAAAGAAGTACAGAAGGTATCTCTACAGCGCACAAAGGAGTACAGAAGGTATCTCTACAGCGCACAAAGGAGTACAGAAGGTATCTCTACAGCGCACAAAGGAGTACAGAAGGTATCTCTACAGCGCACAAAGGAGTACAGAAGGTATCTCTACAGCGCACAAAGGAGTACAGAAGGTATCTCTACAGCGCACAAAGGAGTACAGAAGGTATCTCTACAGCGCACAAAGGAGTACAAGAAATATCTCTAGAACGTACAAAGGAGTACACGAGGTATCTCTACAGCGTACAAAGGAGTACGAAAGGTATCTCTACAGCGCACAAAGGAGTACAGAAGGTATCTCTACAGCGCACAAAGGAGTACAGGAAATATCTCTAGAACGTACAAAGGAGTACAGAAGGTATCTCTACAGCTCACAAAGGAGTACAGAAGGTATCTCTACAGCGCACAAAGGAGTACAGAAGGTATCTCTACAGCGCACAAAGGAGTACAGAAGGTATCTCTACAGCGCACAAAGGAGTACAGAAGGTATCTCTACAGCGCACAAAGGAGTACAGGAAATATCTCTAGAACGTACAAAGGAGTACACGAGTTATCTCTACAGCGTACAAAGGAGTACAGAAGGTATCTCTACAGCGCACAAAGGAGTACAGAAGGTATCTCTACAGCGCACAAAGGAGTACAGAAGGTATCTCTACAGCGCACAAAGGAGTACAGAAGGTATCTCTACAGCGCACAAAGGAGTACAGAAGGTATCTCTACAGCGCACAAAGGAGTACAGAAGGTATCTCTACAGCGCACAAAGGAGTACAGAAGGTATCTCTACAGCCCACAAAAAAGTACTGGAAATATCTCTAGAACGTACAAAGGAGTACACGAGGTATCTCTACAGCGTACAAAGGAGTACAGAAGGTATCTCTACAGCGCACAAAGGAGTACAGAAGGTATCTCTACACCGCACAAAGGAGTACAGAAGGTATCTCTACAGCGCACAAAGGAGTACAGAAGGTATCTCTACAGCGCACAAAGGAGTACAGGAAATATCTCTAGAACGTACAAAGGAGTACAGAAGGTATCTCTACAGCGTACAAAGGAGTACAGAAGGTATCTCTACAGCGCACAAAGGAGTACAGAAGGTATCTCTACAGCGCACAAAGGAAAACAGAAGGTATCTCTACAGCGCACAAAGGAGTACAGAAGGTATCTCTACAGCGCACAAAGGAGTACAGAAGGTATCTCTACAGCGCACGAAGGAGTACAGGAAATATCTCTAGAACGTACAAAGGAGTACACGAGGTATCTCTACAGCGTACAAAGGAGTACAGAAGGTATCTCTACAGCGCACAAAGGAGTACAGAAGGTATCTCTACAGCGCACAAAGGAGTACAGAAGGTATCTCTACAGCGCACAAAGGAGTACAGAAGGTATCTCTACAGCGCACAAAGGAGTACAGAAGGTATCTCTACAGAGCCCAAAGGAGTACAGAAGGTATCTCTACAGCGCACAAAGGAGTACAGAAGGTATCTCTACAGCGCACAAAGGAGTACAGAAGGTATCTCTACAGCGCACAAAGGAGTACAGAAGGTATCTCTACAGCGCACAAAGGAGTACAGAAGGTATCTCTACAGCGCACAAAGGAGTACAGAAGGTATCTCTACAGCGCACAAAGGAGTACAGAAGGTATCTCTACAGCGCACAAAGGAGTAGAGAAGGTATCTCTACAGCGTACAAAGGAGTACAGAAGGTATCTCTACAGCGCACAAAGGAGTACAGGAAATATCTCTAGAACGTACAAAGGAGTACACGAGGTATCTCTACAGCGTACGAAGGAGTACAGAAGGTATCTCAACAGCGCACAAAGGAGTACAGAAGGTATCTCTACAGCGCACAAAGGAGTACAGAAGGTATCTCTACAGCGCACAAAGGAGTACAGAAGGTATCTCTACAGCGCACAAAGGAGTACAGAAGGTATCTCTACAGCGCACAAAGGAGTACAGAAGGTATCTCTACAGCGCACAAAGGAGTACAGGAAATATCTCTAGAACGTACAAAGGAGTACAGAAGGTATCTCTACAGCGTACAAAGGAGTACAGAAGGTATCTCTACAGCGCACAAAGGAGTACAGAAGGTATCTCTAAAGCGCACAAAGGAGTACAGGAAATATCTCTAGAACGTACAAAGGAGTACACGAGGTATCTCTACAGCGTACAAAGGAGTACAGAAGGTATCTCTACAGCGCACAAAGGAGTACAGAAGGTATCTCTACAGCGCACAAAGGAGTACAGAAGGTATCTCTACAGCGCACAAAGGAGTACAGAAGGTATCTCTACAGCGCACAAAGGAGTACAGAAGGTATCTCTACAGCGCACAAAGGAGTACAGAAGGTATCTCTACAGCGCACAAAGGAGTACAGAAGGTATCTCTACAGCGCACAAAGGAGTACAGGAAATATCTCTAGAACGTACAAAGGAGTACAGAAGGTATCTCTTCAGCGTACAAAGGAGTACAGAAGGTATCTCTACAGCGCACAAAGGAGTACAGAAGGTATCTCTACAGCGCACAAAGGAGTACAGAAGGTATCTCTACAGCGCACAAAGGAGTACAGAAGGTATCTCTACAGCGCACAAAGGAGTACAGAAGGTATCTCTACAGCGCACAAAGGAGTACAGGAAATATCTCTAGAACGTACAAAGGAGTACACGAGGTATCTCTACAGCGTACAAAGGAGTACAGAAGGTATCTCTACAGCGCACAAAGGAGTACAGAAGGTATCTCTACAGCGCACAAAGGAGTACAGGAAATATCTCTAGAACGTACAAAGGAGTACACGAGGTATCTCTACAGCGTACAAAGGAGTACAGAAGGTATCTCTACAGCGCACAAAGGAGTACAGAAGGTATCTCTACAGCGCACAAAGGAGTACAGAAGGTATCTCTACAGCACACAAAGGAGTACAGAAGGTATCTCTACAGCGCACAAAGGAGTACAGAAGGTATCTCTACAGCGCACAAAGGAGTACAGGAAATATCTCTAGAACGTACAAAGGAGTACACGAGGTATCTCTACAGCGTACAAAGGAGTACAGAAGGTATCTCTACAGCGCACAAAGGAGTACAGAAAGTATCTCTACAGCGCACAAAGGAGTACAGAAGGTATCTCTACAGCGCACAAAGGAGTATAGAAGGTATCTCTACAGCGCACAAAGGAGTACAGAAGGTATCTCTACAGCGCACAAAGGAGTACAGAAGGTATCTCTACAGCGCACAAAGGAGTACAGAAGGTATCTCTACAGCGCACAAAGGAGTACAGGAAATATCTCTAGAACGTACGAAGGAGTACACGAGGTATCTCTACAGCGTACAAAGGAGTACAGAAGGTATCTCTACAGCGCACAAAGGAGTACAGAAGGTATCTCTTCAGCGCACAAAGGAGTACAGAAGGTATCTCTACAGCGCACAAAGGAGTACAGAAGGTATCTCTACAGCGCACAAAGGAGTACAGGAAATATCTCTAGAACGTACAAAGGAGTACACGAGGTATCTCTACAGCGTACAAAGGAGTACAGAAGGTATCTCTACAGCGCACAAAGGAGTACAGAAGGTATCTCTACAGCGCACAAAGGAGTACAGAAGGTATCTCTACAGCGCACAAAGGAGTACAGAAGGTATCTCTACAGCGCACAAAGAAGTACAGGAAATATCTCTAGAACGTACAAAGGAGTACAGAAGGTATCTCTACAGCGCACAAAGGAGTACAGAAGGTATCTCTACAGCGCACAAAGAAGTACAGAAGGTATCTCTACAGCGCACAAAGGAGTACACGAGGTATCTCTACAGAGTACAAAGGAGTACAGAAGGTATCTCTACAGCGCACAAAGGAGTACAGAAAGTATCTCTACAGCGCACAAAGGAGTACAGAAGGTATCTCTACAGCGCACAAAGGAGTACAGGGAATATCTCTAGAACGTACAAAGGAGTACAGAAGGTATCTCTACAGCGCACAAAGGAGTACAGAAGGTATCTCTACAGCGCACAAAGGAGTACAGAAGGTATCTCTACAGCGCACAAAGGAGTACAGAAGGTATCTCTACAGCGCACAAAGGAGTACAGAAGGTATCTCTACAGCGCACAAAGGAGTACAGGAAATATCTCTAGAACGTACAAAGGAGTACACGAGGTATTTCTACAGCGTACAAAGGAGTACAGAAGGTATCTCTACAGCGCGCAAAGGAGTACAGAAGGTATCTCTACAGCGCACAAAGGAGTACAGAAGGTATCTCTACAGCGCACAAAGGAGTACAGAAGGTATCTCTACAGCGCACAAAGGAGTACAGGAAATATCTCTAGAACGCACAAAGGAGTACACGAGGTATCTCTACAGCGTACAAAGGAGTACAGAAGGTATCTCTAAAACGCACAAAGGAGTACAGAAGGTATCTCTACAGCGCACAAAGGAGTACAGAAGGTATCTCTACAGCGCACAAAGGAGTACAGAAGGTATCTCTACAGCGCACAAAGGAGTACAGAAGGTATCTCTACAGCGCACAAAGGAGTACAGAAGGTATCTCTACAGCGCACAAAGGAGTACAGGAAATATCTCTAGAACGTACAAAGGAGTACAGGAAATATCTCTAGAACGTACAAAGGAGTACACAAGGTATCTCTACAGCGTACAAAGGAGTACAGAAGGTATCTCTACAGCGCACAAAGGAGTACAGAAGGTATCTCTACACCGCACAAAGGAGTACAGAAGGTATCTCTACAGCGCACAAAGGAGTACAGAAGGTATCTCTACAGCGCACAAAGGAGGACAGAAAATATCTCTAGAACGTACAAAGGAGTACAGAAGGTATCTCTACAGCGTACAAAGGAGTACAGAAGGTATCTCTACAGCGCACAAAGGAGTACAGAAGGTATCTCTACAGCGCACAAAGGAGTACAGAAGGTATCTCTACAGCGCACAAAGGAGTACAGAAGGTATCTCTACAGCGCACAAAGGAGTACAGAAGGTATCTCTACAGCGCACAAAGGAGTACAGGAAATATCTCTAGAACGTACAAAGGAGTACACGAGGTATCTCTACAGCGTACAAAGGAGTACAGAAGGTATCTCTACAGCGCACAAAGGAGTACAGAAGGTATCTCTACAGCGCACGAAGGAGTACAGAAGGTATCTCTACAGCGCACAAAGGAGTACAGAAGGTATCTCTACAGCGCACAAAGGAGTACAGGAAATATCTCTAGAACGTACAAAGGAGTACACGAGGTATCTCTACAGCGTACAAAGGAGTACAGAAGGTATCTCTACAGCGCACAAAGGAGTACAGAAGGTATCTCTACAGCGTACAAAGGAGTACAGAAGGTATCTCTACAGCGCACAAAGGAGTACAGAAGGTATCTCTACAGCGCACAAAGGAGTACAGAAGGTATCTCTACAGCGCACAAAGGAGTACAGAAGGTATCTCTACAGCGCACAAAGGAGTACAGGAAATATCTCTAGAACGTACAAAGGAGTACAGAAGGTATCTCTACAGCGTACAAAGGAGTACAGAAGGTATCTCTACAGCGCACAAAGGAGTACAGAAGGTATCTCTACAGCGCACAAAGGAGTACAGTAGGTATCTCTACAGCGCACAAAGGAGTACAGAAGGTATCTCTACAGCGCACAAAGGAGTACAGAAGGTATCTCTACAGCGCACAAAGGAGTACAGGAAATATCTCTAGATCGTACAAAGGAGTACACGAGGTATCTCTACAGCGTACAAAGGAGTACAGAAGGTATCTCTACATCGCACAAAGGAGTACAGAAGGTATCTCTACCGCGCACAAAGGAGTACAGAAGGTATCTCTACAGCGCACAAAGGAGTACAGAAGGTATCTCTACAGCGCACAAAGGAGTACAGAAGGTATCTCTACAGCGCACAAAGGAGTACAGAAGGTATCTCTACAGCGCACAAAGGAGTACAGAAGGTATCTCTACAGCGCACAAAGGAGTACAGAAGGTATCTCTACAGCGCACACAGGAGTACAGAAGGTATCTCTACAGCGCACAAAGGAGTACAGAAGGTATCTCTACAGCGCACAAAGGAGTACAGAAGGAATCTCTACAGTGCACAAAGAAGTACAGAAGGTATCTCTACAGCGCACAAAGGAGTACAGAAGGTATCTCTACAGCGCACAAAGGAGTACAGAAGGTATCTCTACAGCGCACAAAGGAGTACAGGAAATATCTCTAGAACGTACAAAGGAGTACACGAGGTATCTCTACAGCGTACAAAGGAGTACAGAAGGTATCTCTACAGCGCACAAAGGAGTACAGAAGGTATCTCTACAGCGCACAAAGAAGTACAGAAGGTATCTCTACAGCGCACAAAGGAGTACAGAAGGTATCTCTACAGCGCACAAAGGAGTACAGGAAATATCTCTAGAACGTACAAAGGAGTACAGAAGGTATCTCTACAGCGCACAAAGGAGTACAGAAGGTATCTCTACAGCGCACAAAGGAGTACAGAAGGTATCTCTACAGCGCACAAAGGAGTACAGAAGGTATCTCTACAGCGCACAAAGGAGTACAGAAGGTATCTCTACAGCGCACAAAGGAGTACAGAAGGTATCTCTACAGCGCACAAAGGAGTACAGGAAATATCTCTAGAACGTACAAAGGAGTACAGAAGGTATCTCTACAGCGCACAAAGAAGTACAGAAGGTATCTCTACAGCGCACAAAGGAGTACAGAAGGTATCTCTACAGCGCACAAAGGAGTACAGAAGGTATCTCTACAGCGCACAAAGGAGTACAGAAGGTATCTCTACAGCGCACAAAGGAGTACAGAAGGTATCTCTACAGCGCACAAAGGAGTACAGAAGGTATCTCTACAGCGCACAAAGGAGTACTGAAGGTATCTCTACAGCGCACAAAGGAGTACAGAAGGTATCTCTACAGCGCACAAAGGAGTACAGAAGGTATCTCTACAGCGCACAAAGGAGTACAGAAGGTATCTCTACAGCGCACAAAGAAGTACAGAAGGTATCTCTACAGCGCACAAAGGAGTACAGAAGGTATCTCTACAGCGCACAAAGGAGTACAGAAGGTATCTCTACAGCGCACAAAGGAGTACAGGAAATATCTCTAGAACGTACAAAGGAGTACAGGAAATATCTCTAGAACGTACAAAGGAGTACACAAGGTATCTCTACAGCGTACAAAGGAGTACAGAAGGTATCTCTACAGCGCACAAAGGAGTACAGAAGGTATCTCTACACCGCACAAAGGAGTACAGAAGGTATCTCTACAGCGCACAAAGGAGTACAGAAGGTATCTCTACAGCGCACAAAGGAGGACAGAAAATATCTCTAGAACGTACAAAGGAGTACAGAAGGTATCTCTACAGCGTACAAAGGAGTACAGAAGGTATCTCTACAGCGCACAAAGGAGTACAGAAGGTATCTCTACAGCGCACAAAGGAGTACAGAAGGTATCTCTACAGCGCACAAAGGAGTACAGAAGGTATCTCTACAGCGCACAAAGGAGTACAGAAGGTATCTCTACAGCGCACAAAGGAGTACAGGAAATATCTCTAGAACGTACAAAGGAGTACACGAGGTATCTCTACAGCGTACAAAGGAGTACAGAAGGTATCTCTACAGCGCACAAAGGAGTACAGAAGGTATCTCTACAGCGCACGAAGGAGTACAGAAGGTATCTCTACAGCGCACAAAGGAGTACAGAAGGTATCTCTACAGCGCACAAAGGAGTACAGGAAATATCTCTAGAACGTACAAAGGAGTACACGAGGTATCTCTACAGCGTACAAAGGAGTACAGAAGGTATCTCTACAGCGCACAAAGGAGTACAGAAGGTATCTCTACAGCGTACAAAGGAGTACAGAAGGTATCTCTACAGCGCACAAAGGAGTACAGAAGGTATCTCTACAGCGCACAAAGGAGTACAGAAGGTATCTCTACAGCGCACAAAGGAGTACAGAAGGTATCTCTACAGCGCACAAAGGAGTACAGGAAATATCTCTAGAACGTACAAAGGAGTACAGAAGGTATCTCTACAGCGTACAAAGGAGTACAGAAGGTATCTCTACAGCGCACAAAGGAGTACAGAAGGTATCTCTACAGCGCACAAAGGAGTACAGTAGGTATCTCTACAGCGCACAAAGGAGTACAGAAGGTATCTCTACAGCGCACAAAGGAGTACAGAAGGTATCTCTACAGCGCACAAAGGAGTACAGGAAATATCTCTAGATCGTACAAAGGAGTACACGAGGTATCTCTACAGCGTACAAAGGAGTACAGAAGGTATCTCTACATCGCACAAAGGAGTACAGAAGGTATCTCTACCGCGCACAAAGGAGTACAGAAGGTATCTCTACAGCGCACAAAGGAGTACAGAAGGTATCTCTACAGCGCACAAAGGAGTACAGAAGGTATCTCTACAGCGCACAAAGGAGTACAGAAGGTATCTCTACAGCGCACAAAGGAGTACAGAAGGTATCTCTACAGCGCACAAAGGAGTACAGAAGGTATCTCTACAGCGCACACAGGAGTACAGAAGGTATCTCTACAGCGCACAAAGGAGTACAGAAGGTATCTCTACAGCGCACAAAGGAGTACAGAAGGAATCTCTACAGTGCACAAAGAAGTACAGAAGGTATCTCTACAGCGCACAAAGGAGTACAGAAGGTATCTCTACAGCGCACAAAGGAGTACAGAAGGTATCTCTACAGCGCACAAAGGAGTACAGGAAATATCTCTAGAACGTACAAAGGAGTACACGAGGTATCTCTACAGCGTACAAAGGAGTACAGAAGGTATCTCTACAGCGCACAAAGGAGTACAGAAGGTATCTCTACAGCGCACAAAGAAGTACAGAAGGTATCTCTACAGCGCACAAAGGAGTACAGAAGGTATCTCTACAGCGCACAAAGGAGTACAGGAAATATCTCTAGAACGTACAAAGGAGTACAGAAGGTATCTCTACAGCGCACAAAGGAGTACAGAAGGTATCTCTACAGCGCACAAAGGAGTACAGAAGGTATCTCTACAGCGCACAAAGGAGTACAGAAGGTATCTCTACAGCGCACAAAGGAGTACAGAAGGTATCTCTACAGCGCACAAAGGAGTACAGAAGGTATCTCTACAGCGCACAAAGGAGTACAGGAAATATCTCTAGAACGTACAAAGGAGTACAGAAGGTATCTCTACAGCGCACAAAGAAGTACAGAAGGTATCTCTACAGCGCACAAAGGAGTACAGAAGGTATCTCTACAGCGCACAAAGGAGTACAGAAGGTATCTCTACAGCGCACAAAGGAGTACAGAAGGTATCTCTACAGCGCACAAAGGAGTACAGAAGGTATCTCTACAGCGCACAAAGGAGTACAGAAGGTATCTCTACAGCGCACAAAGGAGTACTGAAGGTATCTCTACAGCGCACAAAGGAGTACAGAAGGTATCTCTACAGCGCACAAAGGAGTACAGAAGGTATCTCTACAGCGCACAAAGGAGTACAGAAGGTATCTCTACAGCGCACAAAGAAGTACAGAAGGTATCTCTACAGCGCACAAAGGAGTACAGAAGGTATCTCTACAGCGCACAAAGGAGTACAGAAGGTATCTCTACAGCGCACAAAGGAGTACAGAAGGTATCTCTACAGCGCACAAAGGAGTACAGAAGGTATCTCTACAGCGCACAAAGGAGTAGAGAAGGTATCTCTACAGCGCACAAAGGAGTACAGAAGGTATCTCTACAGCGCACAAAGGAGTACAGGAAATATCTCGAGAACGTACAAAGGAGTACACGAGGTATCTCTACAGCGTACAAAGGAGTACAGAAGGTATCTCAACAGCGCACAAAGGAGTACAAAAGGTATCTCTACAGCGCAAAAAGGAGTACATAAGGTATCTCTACAGCGCACAAAGGAGTACAGAAGGTATCTCTACAGCGCACAAAGGAGTACAGGAAATATCTCTAGAACGTACAAAGGAGTACAGAAGGTATCTCTACAGCGTACAAAGGAGTACAGAAGGTATCTCTACAGCGCACAAAGGAGTACAGAAGGTATCTCTACAGCGCACAAAGGAGTACAGTAGGTATCTCTACAGCGCACAAAGGAGTACAGAAGGTATCTCTACAGCGCACAAAGGAGTACAGAAGGTATCTCTACAGCGCACAAAGGAGTACAGGAAATATCTCTAGATCGTACAAAGGAGTACACGAGGTATCTCTACAGCGTACAAAGGAGTACAGAAGGTATCTCTACATCGCACAAAGGAGTACAGAAGGTATCTCTACCGCGCACAAAGGAGTACAGAAGGTATCTCTACAGCGCACAAAGGAGTACAGAAGGTATCTCTACAGCGCACAAAGGAGTACAGAAGGTATCTCTACAGCGCACAAAGGAGTACAGAAGGTATCTCTACAGCGCACAAAGGAGTACAGAAGGTATCTCTACAGCGCACAAAGGAGTACAGAAGGTATCTCTACAGCGCACAAAGGAGTACAGAAGGTATCTCTACAGCGCACAAAGGAGTACAGAAGGAATCTCTACAGTGCACAAAGAAGTACAGAAGGCATCTCTACAGCGCACAAAGGAGTACAGAAGGTATCTCTACAGCGCACAAAGGAGTACAGAAGGTATCTCTACAGCGCACAAAGGAGTACAGGAAATATCTCTAGAACGTACAAAGGAGTACACGAGGTATCTCTACAGCGTACAAAGGAGTACAGAAGGTATCTCTACAGCGCACAAAGGAGTACAGAAGGTATCTCTACAGCGCACAAAGGAGTACAGAAGGTATCTCTACAGCGCACAAAGGAGTACAGAAGGTATCTCTACAGCGCACAAAGGAGTACAGGAAATATCTCTAGAACGTACAAAGGAGTACAGAAGGTATCTCTACAGCGCACAAAGGAGTACAGAAGGTATCTCTACAGCGCACAAAGGAGTACAGAAGGTATCTCTACAGCGCACAAAGGAGTACAGAAGGTATCTCTACAGCGCACAAAGGAGTACAGAAGGTATCTCTACAGCGCACAAAGGAGTACAGAAGGTATCTCTACAGCGCACAAAGGAGTACAGGAAATATCTCTAGAACGTACAAAGGAGTACAGAAGGTATCTCTACAGCGCACAAAGAAGTACAGAAGGTATCTCTACAGCGCACAAAGGAGTACAGAAGGTATCTCTACAGCGCACAAAGGAGTACAGAAGGTATCTCTACAGCGCACAAAGGAGTACAGAAGGTATCTCTACAGCGCACAAAGGAGTACAGAAGGTATCTCTACAGCGCACAAAGGAGTACAGAAGGTATCTCTACAGCGCACAAAGGAGTACTGAAGGTATCTCTACAGCGCACAAAGGAGTACAGAAGGTATCTCTACAGCGCACAAAGGAGTACAGAAGGTATCTCTACAGCGCACAAAGGAGTACAGAAGGTATCTCTACAGCGCACAAAGAAGTACAGAAGGTATCTCTACAGCGCACAAAGGAGTACAGAAGGTATCTCTACAGCGCACAAAGGAGTACAGAAGGTATCTCTACAGCGCACAAAGGAGTACAGAAGGTATCTCTACAGCGCACAAAGGAGTACAGAAGGTATCTCTACAGCGCACAAAGGAGTAGAGAAGGTATCTCTACAGCGCACAAAGGAGTACAGAAGGTATCTCTACAGCGCACAAAGGAGTACAGGAAATATCTCGAGAACGTACAAAGGAGTACACGAGGTATCTCTACAGCGTACAAAGGAGTACAGAAGGTATCTCAACAGCGCACAAAGGAGTACAGAAGGTATCTCTACAGCGCAAAAAGGAGTACATAAGGTATCTCTACAGCGCACAAAGGAGTACAGAAGGTATCTCTACAGCGCACAAAGGAGTACAGAAGGTATCTCTACAGCGCACAAAGGAGTACAAAAGGTATCTCTACAGCGCACAAAGGAGTACAGAAGGTATCTCTACAGCGCACAAAGGAGTGCAGAAGGTATCTCTACAGCGCACAAAGGAGTACAGAAGGTATCTCTACAGCGCACAAAGGAGTACAGAAGGTATCTCTACAGTGCACAAAGGAGTACAGAAGGTATCTCTACAGCGCACAAAGGAGTACAGAAGGTATCTCTACAGCGCACAGAGGAGTACAGAAGGTATCTCTACAGCGCACAAAGGAGTACAGAAGGTATCTCTACAGCGCACAAAGGAGTACAGAAGGTATCTCTACAGCGCACAAAGGAGTACAGAAGGTATCTCTACAGCGCACAAAGGAGTACAGGAAATATCTCTAGAACGTACAAAGGAGTACACGAGGTATCTCTACAGCGTACAAAGGAGTACAGAAGGTATCTCTACAGCGCACAAAGGAGTACAGAAGGTATCTCTACAGCGCACAAAGGAGTACAGAAGGTATCTCTACAGCGCACAAAGGAGTACAGAAGGTATCTCTACAGCGCACAAAGGAGTACAGGAAATATCTCTAGAACGTACAAAGGAGTACACGAGGTATCTCTACAGCGTACAAAGGAGTACAGAAGGTATCTCTACAGCGCACAAAGGAGTACAGAAGGTATCTCTACAGCGTACAAAGGAGTACAGAAGGTATCTCTACAGCGCACAAAGGAGTACAGAAGGTATCTCTACAGCGCACAAAGGAGTACAGAAGGTATCTCTACAGCGCACAAAGGAGTACAGAAGGTATCTCTACAGCGCACAAAGAAGTAAAGAAATATCTCTAGAACGTACAAAGAAGTACAGAAGGTATCTCTACAGCGTACAAAGGAGTACAGGAGGTATCTCTACAGCGCACAAAGGAGTACAGAAGGTATCTCTACAGCGCACAAAGGAGTACAGAAGGTATCTCTACAGCGCACAAAGGAGTACAGAAGGTATCTCTACAGCGCACAAAGGAGTACAGAAGGTATCTCTACAGCGCACAAAGGAGTACAGGAAATATCTCTAGATCGTACAAAGGAGTACACGAGGTATCTCTACAGCGTACAAAGGAGTACAGAAGGTATCTCTACAGCGCACAAAGGAGTACAGAAGGTATCTCTACCGCGCACAAAGGAGTACAGAAGGTATCTCTACAGCGCACAAAGGAGTACAGAAGGTATCTCTACAGCGCACAAAGGAGTACAGAAGGTATCTCTACAGCGCACAAAGGAGTACAGAAGGTATCTCTACAGCGCACAAAGGAGTACAGAAGGTATCTCTACAGCGCACAAAGGAGTACAGAAGGTATCTCTACAGCGCAAACAGGAGTACAGAAGGTATCTCTACAGCGCACAAAGGAGTACAGAAGGTATCTCTACAGCGCACAAAGGAGTACAGAAGGAATCTCTACAGTGCACAAAGAAGTACAGAAGGTATCTCTACAGCGCACAAAGGAGTACAGAAGGTATCTCTACAGCGCACAAAGGAGTACAGAAGGTATCTCTACAGCGCACAAAGGAGTACAGGAAATATCTCTCGAACGTACAAAGGAGTACACGAGGTATCTCTACAGCGTACAAAGGAGTACAGAAGGTATCTCTACAGCGCACAAAGGAGTACAGAAGGTATCTCTACAGCGCACAAAGGAGTACAGAAGGTATCTCTACAGCGCACAAAGGAGTACAGAAGGTATCTCTACAGCGCACAAAGGAGTACAGGAAATATCTCTAGAACGTACAAAGGAGTACAGAAGGTATCTCTACAGCGCACAAAGGAGTACAGAAGGTATCTCTACAGCGCACAAAGGAGTACAGAAGGTATCTCTACAGCGCACAAAGGAGTACAGAAGGTATCTCTACAGCGCACAAAGGAGTACAGAAGGTATCTCTACAGCGCACAAAGGAGTACAGAAGGTATCTCTACAGCGCACAAAGGAGTACAGGAAATATCTCTAGAACGTACAAAGGAGTACAGAAGGTATCTCTACAGCGCACAAAGAAGTACAGAAGGTATCTCTACAGCGCACAAAGGAGTACAGAAGGTATCTCTACAGCGCACAAAGGAGTACAGAAGGTATCTCTACAGCGCACAAAGGAGTACAGAAGGTATCTCTACAGCGCACAAAGGAGTACAGAAGGTATCTCTACAGCGCACAAAGGAGTACAGAAGGTATCTCTACAGCGCACAAAGGAGTACAGAAGGTATCTCAACAGCGCACAAAGGAGTACAAGAAATATCTCTAGAACGTACAAAGGAGTACACGAGGTATCTCTACAGCGTACAAAGGAGTACAGAAGGTATCTCTACAGCGCACAAAGGAGTACAGAAGGTATCTCTACAGCGCACAAAGGAGTACAGGAAATATCTCTAGAACGTACAAAGGAGTACAGAAGGTATCTCTACAGCGCACAAAGGAGTACAGAAGGTATCTCTACAGCGCACAAAGGAGTACAGAAGGTATCTCTACAGCGCACAAAGGAGTACAGAAGGTAACTCTACAGCGCACAAAGGAGTCCAGGAAATATCTCTAGAACGTACAAAGGAGTACACGAGGTATCTCTACAGCGTACAAAGGAGTACAGAAGGTATCTTTACAGCGCACAAAGGAGTAAAGGAAATATCTCTAGAACGTACAAAGGAGTACACGAGGTATCTCTACAGCGTACAAAGGAGTACAGAAGGTATCTCTACAGCGCACATAGGAGTACAAAAGGTATCTCTACAAGGCACAAAGGAGTACCGAAGGTATCTCTACAGCGCACAAAGGAGTACAGAAGGTATCTCTACAGCGCACAAAGGAGTACAGGAAATATCTCTAGAACGTACAAAGGAGTACAGGAAATATCTCTAGAACGTACAAAGGAGTACACGAGGTATCTCTACAGCGTACAAAGAAGTACAGAAGGTATCTCTACAGCGCACAAAGGAGTACAGAAGGTATCTCTACAGCGCACAAAGGAGTACAGAAGGAATCTCTACAGCGCACAAAGGAGTACAGGAAATATCTCTAGAACGTACAAAGGAGTACAGAAGGTATCTCTACAGCGTACAAAGGAGTACAAAAGGTATCTCTACAGCGCACAAAGGAGTACAGAAGGTATCTCTACAGCGCACAAAGGAAAACAGAAGGTATCTCTACAGCGCACAAAGGAGTACAGAAGGTATCTCTACAGCGCACAAAGGAGTACAGAAGGTATCTCTACAGCGCACAAAGGAGTACAGGAAATATCTCTAGAACGTACAAAGGAGTACACGAGGTATCTCTACAGCGTACAAAGGAGTACAGAAGGTATCTCTACAGCGCACAAAGGAGTACAGAAGGTATCTCTACAGCGCACAAAGGAGTACAGAAGGTATCTCTACAGCGCACAAAGGAGTACAGAAGGTATCTCTTCAGCGCACAAAGAAGTACAGAAGGTATCTCTACAGCGCACAAAGGAGTACAGAAGGTATCTCTACAGCGCACAAAGGAGTACAGAAGGTATCTCTACAGCGCACAAAGGAGTACAGAAGGTATCTCTACAGCGCACAAAGGAGTACAGAAGGTATCTCTACAGTGCACAAAGGAGTACAGAAGGTATCTCTACAGCGCACAAAGGAGTACAGAAGGTATCTCTACAGCGCACAAAGGAGTACAGAAGGTATCTCTACAGCGCACAAAGGAGTACAGGAAATATCTCTAGAACGTACAAAGGAGTACATGAGGTATCTCTACAGCGTACAAAGGAGTACAGAAGGTATCTCTAAAACGCACAAAGGAGTACAGAAGGTATCTCTACAGCGCACAAAGGAGTACAGAAGGTATCTCTACAGCGCACAAAGGAGTACAGAAGGTATCTCTACAGCGCACAAAGGAGTACAGAAGGTATATCTACAGCGCACAAAGGAGTACAGAAGGTATCTCTACAGCGCACAAAGGAGTACAGGAAATATCTCTAGAACGTACAAAGGAGTACAGGAAATATCTCTAGAACGTACAAAGGAGTACACAAGGTATCTCTACAGCGTACAAAGGAGTACAGAAGGTATCTCTACAGCGCACAAAGGAGTACAGAAGGTATCTCTACACCGCACAAAGGAGTACAGAAGGTATCTCTACAGCGCACAAAGGAGTACAGAAGGTATCTCTACAGCGCACAAAGGAGTACAGAAAATATCTCTAGAACGTACAAAGGAGTACAGAAGGTATCTCTACAGCGTACAAAGGAGTACAGAAGGTATCTCTACAGCGCACAAAGGAGTACAGAAGGTATCTCTACAGCGCACAAAGGAGTACAGAAGGTATCTCTACAGCGCACAAAGGAGTACAGAAGGTATCTCTACAGCGCACAAAGGAGTACAGGAAATATCTCTAGAACGTACAAAGGAGTACACGAGGTATCTCTACAGCGTACAAAGGAGTACAGAAGGTATCTCTACAGCGCACAAAGGAGTACAGAAGGTATCTCTACAGCGCACAAAGGAGTACAGAAGGTATCTCTACAGCGCACAAAGGAGTACAGAAGGTATCTCTACAGCGCACAAAGGAGTACAGGAAATATCTCTAGAACGTACAAAGGAGTACACGAGGTATCTCTACAGCGTACAAAGGAGTACAGAAGGTATCTCTACAGCGCACAAAGGAGTACAGAAGGTATCTCTACAGCGTACAAAGGAGTACAGAAGGTATCTCTACAGCGCACAAAGGAGTACAGAAGGTATCTCTACAGCGCACAAAGGAGTACAGAAGGTATCTCTACAGCGCACAAAGGAGTACAGAAGGTATCTCTACAGCGCACAAAGGAGTACAGGAAATATCTCTAGAACGTACAAAGGAGTACAGAAGGTATCTCTACAGCGTACAAAGGAGTACAGAAGGTATCTCTACAGCGCACAAAGGAGTACAGAAGGTATCTCTACAGCGCACAAAGGAGTACAGTAGGTATCTCTACAGCGCACAAAGGAGTACAGAAGGTATCTCTACAGCGCACAAAGGAGTACAGAAGGTATCTCTACAGCGCACAAAGGAGTACAGGAAATATCTCTAGATCGTACAAAGGAGTACACGAGGTATCTCTACAGCGTACAAAGGAGTACAGAAGGTATCTCTACATCGCACAAAGGAGTACAGAAGGTATCTCTACCGCGCACAAAGGAGTACAGAAGGTATCTCTACAGCGCACAAAGGAATACAGAAGGTATCTCTACAGCGCACAAAGGAGTACAGAAGGTATCTCTACAGCGCACAAAGGAGTACAGAAGGTATCTCTACAGCGCACAAAGGAGTACAGAAGGTATCTCTACAGCGCACAAAGGAGTACAGAAGGTATCTCTACAGCGCACACAGGAGTACAGAAGGTATCTCTACAGCGCACAAAGGAGTACAGAAGGTATCTCTACAGCGCACAAAGGAGTACAGAAGGAATCTCTACAGTGCACAAAGAAGTACAGAAGGTATCTCTACAGCGCACAAAGGAGTACAGAAGGTATCTCTACAGCGCACAAAGGAGTACAGAAGGTATCTCTACAGCGCACAAAGGAGTACAGGAAATATCTCTAGAACGTACAAAGGAGTACACGAGGTATCTCTACAGCGTACAAAGGAGTACAGAAGGTATCTCTACAGCGCACAAAGGAGTACAGAAGGTATCTCTACAGCGCACAAAGGAGTACAGAAGGTATCTCTACAGCGCACAAAGGAGTACAGAAGGTATCTCTACAGCGCACAAAGGAGTACAGGAAATATCTCTAGAACGTACAAAGGAGTACAGAAGGTATCTCTACAGCGCACAAAGGAGTACAGAAGGTATCTCTACAGCGCACAAAGGAGTACAGAAGGTATCTCTACAGCGCACAAAGGAGTACAGAAGGTATCTCTACAGCGCACAAAGGAGTACAGAAGGTATCTCTACAGCGCACAAAGGAGTACAGAAGGTATCTCTACAGCGCACAAAGGAGTACAGGAAATATCTTTAGAACGTACAAAGGAGTACAGAAGGTATCTCTACAGCGCACAAAGAAGTACAGAAGGTATCTCTACAGCGCAAAAAGGAGTACAGAAGGTATCTCTACAGCGCACAAAGGAGTACAGAAGGTATCTCTACAGCGCACAAAGGAGTACAGAAGGTATCTCTACAGCGCACAAAGGAGTACAGAAGGTATCTCTACAGCGCACAAAGGAGTACAGAAGGTATCTCTACAGCGCACAAAGGAGTACTGAAGGTATCTCTACAGCGCACAAAGGAGTACAGAAGGTATCTCTACAGCGCACAAAGGAGTACAGAAGGTATCTCTACAGCGCACAAAGGAGTACAGAAGGTATCTCTACAGCGCACAAAGAAGTACAGAAGGTATCTCTACAGCGCACAAAGGAGTACAGAAGGTATCTCTACAGCGCACAAAGGAGTACAGAAGGTATCTCTACAGCGCACAAAGGAGTACAGAAGGTATCTCTACAGCGCACAAAGGAGTACAGAAGGTATCTCTACAGCGCACAAAGGAGTAGAGAAGGTATCTCTACAGCGCACAAAGGAGTACAGAAGGTATCTCTACAGCGCACAAAGGAGTACAGGAAATATCTCGAGAACGTACAAAGGAGTACACGAGGTATCTCTACAGCGTACAAAGGAGTACAGAAGGTATCTCAACAGCGCACAAAGGAGTACAAAAGGTATCTCTACAGCGCAAAAAGGAGTACATAAGGTATCTCTACAGCGCACAAAGGAGTACAGAAGGTATCTCTACAGCGCACAAAGGAGTACAGAAGGTATCTCTACAGCGCACAAAGGAGTACAAAAGGTATCTCTACAGCGCACAAAGGAGTACAGAAGGTATCTCTACAGCGCACAAAGGAGTGCAGAAGGTATCTCTACAGCGCACAAAGGAGTACAGAAGGTATCTCTACAGCGCACAAAGGAGTACAGAAGGTATCTCTACAGTGCACAAAGGAGTACAGAAGGTATCTCTACAGCGCACAAAGGAGTACAGAAGGTATCTCTACAGCGCACAGAGGAGTACAGAAGGTATCTCTACAGCGCACAAAGGAGTACAGAAGGTATCTCTACAGCGCACAAAGGAGTACAGAAGGTATCTCTACAGCGCACAAAGGAGTACAGAAGGTATCTCTACAGCGCACAAAGGAGTACAGGAAATATCTCTAGAACGTACAAAGGAGTACACGAGGTATCTCTACAGCGTACAAAGGAGTACAGAAGGTATCTCTACAGCGCACAAAGGAGTACAGAAGGTATCTCTACAGCGCACAAAGGAGTACAGAAGGTATCTCTACAGCGCACAAAGGAGTACAGAAGGTATCTCTACAGCGCACAAAGGAGTACAGGAAATATCTCTAGAACGTACAAAGGAGTACACGAGGTATCTCTACAGCGTACAAAGGAGTACAGAAGGTATCTCTACAGCGCACAAAGGAGTACAGAAGGTATCTCTACAGCGT
Organism: Morinoia aosen; assembly: GCA_030386875.1. NCBI lineage: Eukaryota > Metazoa > Arthropoda > Malacostraca > Amphipoda > Talitridae > Morinoia > Morinoia aosen. Next base: position 54,755,552 of record CM059576.1, on the reverse strand, counting down.
ACAAAGGAGTACAGAAGGTATCTCTACAGCGCACAAAGGAGTACAGAAGGTATCTCTACAGCGCACAAAGGAGTACAGAAGGTATCTCTACAGCGCACAAAGGAGTACAGAAGGTATCTCTACAGCGCACAAAGGAGTACAGGAAATATCTCTAGAACGTACAAAGGAGTACAGAAGGTATCTCTACAGCGTACAAAGGAGTACAGAAGGTATCTCTACAGCGCACAAAGGAGTACAGAAGGTATCTCTACAGCGCACAAAGGAGTACAGTATGTATCTCTACAGCGCACAAAGGAGTACAGAAGGTATCTCTACAGCGCACAAAGGAGTACAGAAGGTATCTCTACAGCGCACAAAGGAGTACAGGAAATATCTCTAGATCGTACAAAGGAGTACACGAGGTATCTCTACAGCGTACAAAGGAGTACAGAAGGTATCTCTACATCGCACAAAGGAGTACAGAAGGTATCTCTACCGCGCACAAAGGAGTACAGAAGGTATCTCTACAGCGCACAAAGGAGTACAGAAGGTATCTCTACAGCGCATAAAGGAGTACAGAAGGTATCTCTACAGCGCACAAAGGAGTACAGAAGGTATCTCTACAGCGCACAAAGGAGTACAGAAGGTATCTCTACAGCGCACAAAGGAGTACAGAAGGTATCTCTACAGCGCACACAGGAGTACAGAAGGTATCTCTACAGCGCACAAAGGAGTACAGAAGGTATCTCTACAGCGCACAAAGGAGTACAGAAGGAATCTCTACAGTGCACAAAGAAGTACAGAAGGTATCTCTACAGCGCACAAAGGAGTACAGAAGGTATCTCTACAGCGCACAAAGGAGTACAGAAGGTATCTCTACAGCGCACAAAGGAGTACAGGAAATATCTCTAGAACGTACAAAGGAGTACACGAGGTATCTCTACAGCGTACAAAGGAGTACAGAAGGTATCTCTACAGCGCACAAAGGAGTACAGAAGGTATCTCTACAGCGCACAAAGGAGTACAGAAGGTATCTCTACAGCGCACAAAGGAGTACAGAAGGTATCTCTACAGCGCACAAAGGAGAACAGGAAATATCTCTAGAACGTACAAAGGAGTACAGAAGGTATCTCTACAGCGCACAAAGGAGTACAGAAGGTATCTCTACAGCGCACAAAGGAGTACAGAAGGTATCTCTACAGCGCACAAAGGAGTACAGAAGGTATCTCTACAGCGCACAAAGGAGTACAGAAGGTATCTCTACAGCGCACAAAGGAGTACAGAAGGTATCTCTACAGCGCACAAAGGAGTACAGGAAATATCTCTAGAACGTACAAAGGAGTACAGAAGGTATCTCTACAGCGCACAAAGAAGTACAGAAGGTATCTCTACAGCGCACAAAGGAGTACAGAAGGTATCTCTACAGCGCACAAAGGAGTACAGAAGGTATCTCTACAGCGCACAAAGGAGTACAGAAGGTATCTCTACAGCGCACAAAGGAGTACAGAAGGTATCTCTACAGCGCACAAAGGAGTACAGAAGGTATCTCTACAGCGCACAAAGGAGTACTGAAGGTATCTCTACAGCGCACAAAGGAGTACAGAAGGTATCTCTACAGCGCACAAAGGAGTACAGAAGGTATCTCTACAGCGCACAAAGGAGTACAGAAGGTATCTCTACAGCGCACAAAGAAGTACAGAAGGTATCTCTACAGCGCACAAAGGAGTACAGAAGGTATCTCTACAGCGCACAAAGGAGTACAGAAGGTATCTCTACAGCGCACAAAGGAGTACAGAAGGTATCTCTACAGCGCACAAAGGAGTACAGAAGGTATCTCTACAGCGCACAAAGGAGTAGAGAAGGTATCTCTACAGCGCACAAAGGAGTACAGAAGGTATCTCTACAGCGCACAAAGGAGTACAGGAAATATCTCGAGAACGTACAAAGGAGTACACGAGGTATCTCTACAGCGTACAAAGGAGTACAGAAGGTATCTCAACAGCGCACAAAGGAGTACAAAAGGTATCTCTACAGCGCAAAAAGGAGTACATAAGGTATCTCTACAGCGCACAAAGGAGTACAGAAGGTATCTCTACAGCGCACAAAGGAGTACAGAAGGTATCTCTACAGCGCACAAAGGAGTACAAAAGGTATCTCTACAGCGCACAAAGGAGTACAGAAGGTATCTCTACAGCGCACAAAGGAGTGCAGAAGGTATCTCTACAGCGCACAAAGGAGTACAGAAGGTATCTCTACAGCGCACAAAGGAGTACAGAAGGTATCTCTACAGTGCACAAAGGAGTACAGAAGGTATCTCTACAGCGCACAAAGGAGTACAGAAGGTATCTCTACAGCGCACAGAGGAGTACAGAAGGTATCTCTACAGCGCACAAAGGAGTACAGAAGGTATATCTACAGCGCACAAAGGAGTACAGAAGGTATCTCTACAGCGCACAAAGGAGTACAGAAGGTATCTCTACAGCGCACAAAGGAGTACAGGAAATATCTCTAGAACGTACAAAGGAGTACACGAGGTATCTCTACAGCGTACAAAGGAGTACAGAAGGTATCTCTACAGCGCACAAAGGAGTACAGAAGGTATCTCTACAGCGCACAAAGGAGTACAGAAGGTATCTCTACAGCGCACAAAGGAGTACAGAAGGTATCTCTACAGCGCACAAAGGAGTACAGGAAATATCTCTAGAACGTACAAAGGAGTACACGAGGTATCTCTACAGCGTACAAAGGAGTACAGAAGGTATCTCTACAGCGCACAAAGGAGTACAGAAGGTATCTCTACAGCGTACAAAGGAGTACAGAAGGTATCTCTACAGCGCACAAAGGAGTACAGAAGGTATCTCTACAGCGCACAAAGGAGTACAGAAGGTATCTCTACAGCGCACAAAGGAGTACAGAAGGTATCTCTACAGCGCACAAAGAAGTACAGGAAATATCTCTAGAACGTACAAAGAAGTACAGAAGGTATCTCTACAGCGTACAAAGGAGTACAGAAGGTATCTCTACAGCGCACAAAGGAGTACAGAAGGTATCTCTACAGCGCACAAAGGAGTACAGAAGGTATCTCTACAGCGCACAAAGGAGTACAGAAGGTATCTCTACAGCGCACAAAGGAGTACAGAAGGTATCTCTACAGCGCACAAAGGAGTACAGGAAATATCTCTAGATCGTACAAAGGAGTACACGAGGTATCTCTACAGCGTACAAAGGAGTACAGAAGGTATCTCTACAGCGCACAAAGGAGTACAGAAGGTATCTCTACCGCGCACAAAGGAGTACAGAAGGTATCTCTACAGCGCACAAAGGAGTACAGAAGGTATCTCGACAGCGCACAAAGGAGTACAGAAGGTATCTCTACAGCGCACAAAGGAGTACAGAAGGTATCTCTACAGCGCACAAAGGAGTACAGAAGGTATCTCTACAGCGCACAAAGGAGTACAGAAGGTATCTCTACAGCGCAAACAGGAGTACAGAAGGTATCTCTACAGCGCACAAAGGAGTACAGAAGGTATCTCTACAGCGCACAAAGGAGTACAGAAGGAATCTCTACAGTGCACAAAGAAGTACAGAAGGTATCTCTACAGCGCACAAAGGAGTACAGAAGGTATCTCTACAGCGCACAAAGGAGTACAGAAGGTATCTCTACAGCGCACAAAGGAGTACAGGAAATATCTCTCGAACGTACAAAGGAGTACACGAGGTATCTCTACAGCGTACAAAGGAGTACAGAAGGTATCTCTACAGCGCACAAAGGAGTACAGAAGGTATCTCTACAGCGCACAAAGGAGTACAGAAGGTATCTCTACAGCGCACAAAGGAGTACAGAAGGTATCTCTACAGCGCACAAAGGAGTACAGGAAATATCTCTAGAACGTACAAAGGAGTACAGAAGGTATCTCTACAGCGCACAAAGGAGTACAGAAGGTATCTCTACAGCGCACAAAGGAGTACAGAAGGTATCTCTACAGCGCACAAAGGAGTACAGAAGGTATCTCTACAGCGCACAAAGGAGTACAGAAGGTATCTCTACAGCGCACAAAGGAGTACAGAAGGTATCTCAACAGCGCACAAAGGAGTACAAGAAATATCTCTAGAACGTACAAAGGAGTACACGAGGTATCTCTACAGCGTACAAAGGAGTACAGAAGGTATCTCTACAGCGCACAAAGGAGTACAGAAGGTATCTCTACAGCGCACAAAGGAGTACAGGAAATATCTCTAGAACGTACAAAAGAGTACAGAAGGTATCTCTACAGCGCACAAAGGAGTACAGAAGGTATCTCTACAGCGCACAAAGGAGTACAGAAGGTATCTCTACAGCGCACAAAGGAGTACAGAAGGTAACTCTACAGCGCACAAAGGAGTACAGGAAATATCTCTAGAACGTACAAAGGAGTACACGAGGTATCTCTACAGCGTACAAAGGAGTACAGAAGGTATCTTTACAGCGCACAAAGGAGTACAGGAAATATCTCTAGAACGTACAAAGGAGTACACGAGGTATCTCTACAGCGTACAAAGGAGTACAGAAGGTATCTCTACAGCGCACAAAGGAGTACAGAAGGTATCTCTACAGTGCACAAAGGAGTACAAAAGGTATCTCTACAAGGCACAAAGGAGTACCGAAGGTATCTCTACAGCGCACAAAGGAGTACAGAAGGTATCTCTACAGCGCACAAAGGAGTACAGGAAATATCTCTAGAACGTACAAAGGAGTACACGAGGTATCTCTACAGCGTACAAAGAAGTACAGAAGGTATCTCTACAGCGCACAAAGGAGTACAGAAGGTATCTCTACAGCGCACAAAGGAGTACAGAAGGAATCTCTACAGCGCACAAAGGAGTACAGGAAATATCTCTAGAACGTACAAAGGAGTACAGAAGGTATCTCTACAGCGTACAAAGGAGTACAAAAGGTATCTCTACAGCGCACAAAGGAGTACAGAAGGTATCTCTACAGCGCACAAAGGAAAACAGAAGGTATCTCTACAGCGCACAAAGGAGTACAGAAGGTATCTCTACAGCGCACAAAGGAGTACAGAAGGTATCTCTACAGCGCACAAAGGAGTACAGGAAATATCTCTAGAACGTACAAAGGAGTACACGAGGTATCTCTACAGCGTACAAAGGAGTACAGAAGGTATCTCTACAGCGCACAAAGGAGTACAGAAGGTATCTCTACAGCGCACAAAGGAGTACAGAAGGTATCTCTACAGCGCACAAAGGAGTACAGAAGGTATCTCTACAGCGCACAAAGAAGTACAGAAGGTATCTCTACAGCGCACAAAGGAGTACAGAAGGTATCTCTACAGCGCACAAAGGAGTACAGAAGGTATCTCTACAGCGCACAAAGGAGTACAGAAGGTATCTCTACAGCGCACAAAGGAGTACAGAAGGTATCTCTACAGTGCACAAAGGAGTACAGAAGGTATCTCTACAGCGCACAAAGGAGTACAGAAGGTATCTCTAAAGCGCACAAAGGAGTAGAGAAGGTATCTCTACAGCGCACAAAGGAGTACAGAAGGTATCTCTACAGCGCACAAAGGAGTACAGGAAATATCTCTAGAACGTACAAAAGAGTACACGAGGTATCTCTACAGCGTACAAAGGAGTACAGAAGGTATCTTAACAGCGCACAAAGGAGTACAGAAGGTATCTCTACAGCGCACAAAGGAGTACAGAAGGTACCTCTACAGCGCACAAAGGAGTACAGAAGGTATCTCTACAGCGCACAAAGGAGTACAGAAGGTATCTCTACAGCGCACAAAGGAGTACAGAAGGTATCTCTACAGCGCACAAAGAAGTGCAGAAGGTATCTCTACAGCGCACAAAGGAGTACAGAAGGTATCTCTACAGCGCACAAAGGAGTACAGAAGGTATCTCTACAGTGCACAAAGGAGTACAGAAGGTATCTCTACAGCGCACAAAGGAGTACAGAAGGTATCTCTACAGCGCACAAAGGAGTACAGAAGGTATCTCTACAGCGCAAAAAGGAGTACAGAAGGTATCTCTACAGCGCACAAAGGAGTACAGAAGGTATCTCTACAGCGCAAAAAGGAGTACAGAAGGTATCTCTACAGCGCACAAAGGAGTACAGGAAATATCTCTAGAACGTACAAAGGAGTACACGAGGTATCTCTACAGCGTACAAAGGAGTACAGAAGGTATCTCTACAGCGCACAAAGGAGTACAGAAGGTATCTCTACAGCGCACAAAGGAGTACAGAAGGTATCTCTACAGCGCACAAAGGAGTACAGAAGGTATCTCTACAGCGCACAAAGGAGTACAGGAAATACCTCTAGAACGTACAAAGGAGTACACGAGGTATCTCTACATCGTACAAAGGAGTACAGAAGGTATCTCTACAGCGCACAAAGGAGTACAGAAGGTATCTCTACAGCGTACAAAGGAGTACAGAAGGTATCTCTACAGCGCACAAAGGAGTACAGAAGGTATCTCTACAGCGCACAAAGGAGTACAGAAGGTATCTCTACAGCGCACAAAGGAGTACAGAAGGTATCTCTACAGCGCACAAAGGAGTACAGGAAATATCTCTAGAACGTACAAAGGAGTACAGAAGGTATCTCTACAGCGTACAAAGGAGTACAGAAGGTATCTCTACAGCGCACAAAGGAGTACAGAAGGTATCTCTACAGCGCACAAAGGAGTACAGAAGGTATCTCTACAGCGCACAAAGGAGAACAGAAGGTATCTCTACAGCGCACAAAGGAGTACAGAAGGTATCTCTACAGCGCACAAAGGAGTACAGGAAATATCTCTAGAACGTACAAAGGAGTACACGAGGTATCTCTACAGCGTACAAAGGAGTACAGAAGGTATCTCTACAGCGCACAAAGGAGTACAGAAGGTATCTCTACAGCGCACAAAGGAGTACAGAAGGTATCTCTACAGCGCACAAAGGAGTACAGAAGGTATATCTACAGCGCACAAAGGAGTACAGAAGGTATCTCTACAGCGCACAAAGGAGTACAGAAGGTATCTCTACAGCGCACAAAGGAGTACAGAAGGTATCTCTACAGCGCACAAAGGAGTACAGAAGGAATCTCTACAGTGCACAAAGGAGTACAGAAGGTATCTCTACAGCGCACAAAGGAGTACAGAAGGTATCTCTACAGCGCACAAAGGAGTACAGAAGGTATCTCTACAGCGCACAAAGGAGTACAGGAAATATCTCTAGAACGTACAAAGGAGTACACGAGGTATCTCTACAGCGTACAAAGGAGTACAGAAGGTATCTCTACAGCGCACAAAGGAGTACAGAAGGTATCTCTACAGCGCACAAAGGAGTACAGAAGGTATCTCTACAGCGCACAAAGGAGTACAGGAAATATCTCTAGAACGTACAAAGGAGTACACGAGGTATCTCTACAGCGTACAAAGGAGTACAGAAGGTATCTCTACAGCGCACAAAGGAGTACAGAAGGTATCTCTACAGCGCACAAAGGAGTACAGAAGGTATCTCTACAGCGCACAAAGGAGTACAGAAGGTATCTCTACAGCGCACAAAGGAGTACAGGAAATATCTCTAGAACGTACAAAGGAGTACAGAAGGTATCTCTACAGCGCACAAAGGAGTACAGAAGGTATCTCTACAGCGCACAAAGGAGTACAGAAGGTATCTCTACAGCGCACAAAGGAGTACAGAAGGTATCTCTACAGCGCACAAAGGAGTACAGAAGGTATCTCTACAGCGCACAAAGGAGAACAGAAGGTATCTCTACAGCGCACAAAGGAGTACAGGAAATATCTCTAGAACGTACAAAGGAGTACAGAAGGTATCTCTACAGCGCACAAAGAAGTACAGAAGGTATCTCTACAGCGCACAAAGGAGTACAGAAGGTATCTCTACAGCGCACAAAGGAGTACAGAAGGTATCTCTACAGCGCACAAAGGAGTACAGAAGGTATCTCTACAGCGCACAAAGGAGTACAGAAGGTATCTCTACAGCGCACAAAGGAGTACAGAAGGTATCTCTACAGCGCACAAAGGAGTACTGAAGGTATCTCTACAGCGCACAAAGGAGTACAGAAGGTATCTCTACAGCGCACAAAGGAGTACAGAAGGTATCTCTACAGCGCACAAAGAAGTACAGAAGGTATCTCTACAGCGCACAAAGAAGTACAGAAGGTATCTCTACAGCGCACAAAGGAGTACAGAAGGTATCTCTACAGCGCACAAAGGAGTACAGAAGGTATCTCTACAGCGCACAAAGGAGTACAGAAGGTATCTCTACAGCGCACAAAGGAGTACAGAAGGTATCTCTACAGCGCACAAAGGAGTAGAGAAGGTATCTCTACAGCGCACAAAGGAGTACAGAAGGTATCTCTACAGCGCACAAAGGAGTACAGGAAATATCTCGAGAACGTACAAAGGAGTACACGAGGTATCTCTACAGCGTACAAAGGAGTACAGAAGGTATCTCAACAGCGCACAAAGGAGTACAAAAGGTATCTCTACAGCGCAAAAAGGAGTACATAAGGTATCTCTACAGCGCACAAAGGAGTACAGAAGGTATCTCTACAGCGCACAAAGGAGTACAGAAGGTATCTCTACAGCGCACAAAGGAGTACAAAAGGTATCTCTACAGCGCACAAAGGAGTACAGAAGGTATCTCTACAGCGCACAAAGGAGTGCAGAAGGTATCTCTACAGCGCACAAAGGAGTACAGAAGGTATCTCTACAGCGCACAAAGGAGTACAGAAGGTATCTCTACAGTGCACAAAGGAGTACAGAAGGTATCTCTACAGCGCACAAAGGAGTACAGAAGGTATCTCTACAGCGCACAGAGGAGTACAGAAGGTATCTCTACAGCGCACAAAGGAGTACAGAAGGTATATCTACAGCGCACAAAGGAGTACAGAAGGTATCTCTACAGCGCACAAAGGAGTACAGAAGGTATCTCTACAGCGCACAAAGGAGTACAGGAAATATCTCTAGAACGTACAAAGGAGTACACGAGGTATCTCTACAGCGTACAAAGGAGTACAGAAGGTATCTCTACAGCGCACAAAGGAGTACAGAAGGTATCTCTACAGCGCACAAAGGAGTACAGAAGGTATCTCTACAGCGCACAAAGGAGTACAGAAGGTATCTCTACAGCGCACAAAGGAGTACAGGAAATATCTCTAGAACGTACAAAGGAGTACACGAGGTATCTCTACAGCGTACAAAGGAGTACAGAAGGTATCTCTACAGCGCACAAAGGAGTACAGAAGGTATCTCTACAGCGTACAAAGGAGTACAGAAGGTATCTCTACAGCGCACAAAGGAGTACAGAAGGTATCTCTACAGCGCACAAAGGAGTACAGAAGGTATCTCTACAGCGCACAAAGGAGTACAGAAGGTATCTCTACAGCGCACAAAGAAGTACAGGAAATATCTCTAGAACGTACAAAGAAGTACAGAAGGTATCTCTACAGCGTACAAAGGAGTACAGAAGGTATCTCTACAGCGCACAAAGGAGTACAGAAGGTATCTCTACAGCGCACAAAGGAGTACAGAAGGTATCTCTACAGCGCACAAAGGAGTACAGAAGGTATCTCTACAGCGCACAAAGGAGTACAGAAGGTATCTCTACAGCGCACAAAGGAGTACAGGAAATATCTCTAGATCGTACAAAGGAGTACACGAGGTATCTCTACAGCGTACAAAGGAGTACAGAAGGTATCTCTACAGCGCACAAAGGAGTACAGAAGGTATCTCTACCGCGCACAAAGGAGTACAGAAGGTATCTCTACAGCGCACAAAGGAGTACAGAAGGTATCTCTACAGCGCACAAAGGAGTACAGAAGGTATCTCTACAGCGCACAAAGGAGTACAGAAGGTATCTCTACAGCGCACAAAGGAGTACAGAAGGTATCTCTACAGCGCACAAAGGAGTACAGAAGGTATCTCTACAGCGCAAACAGGAGTACAGAAGGTATCTCTACAGCGCACAAAGGAGTACAGAAGGTATCTCTACAGCGCACAAAGGAGTACAGAAGGAATCTCTACAGTGCACAAAGAAGTACAGAAGGTATCTCTACAGCGCACAAAGGAGTACAGAAGGTATCTCTACAGCGCACAAAGGAGTACAGAAGGTATCTCTACAGCGCACAAAGGAGTACAGGAAATATCTCTCGAACGTACAAAGGAGTACACGAGGTATCTCTACAGCGTACAAAGGAGTACAGAAGGTATCTCTACAGCGCACAAAGGAGTACAGAAGGTATCTCTACAGCGCACAAAGGAGTACAGAAGGTATCTCTACAGCGCACAAAGGAGTACAGAAGGTATCTCTACAGCGCACAAAGGAGTACAGGAAATATCTCTAGAACGTACAAAGGAGTACAGAAGGTATCTCTACAGCGCACAAAGGAGTACAGAAGGTATCTCTACAGCGCACAAAGGAGTACAGAAGGTATCTCTACAGCGCACAAAGGAGTACAGAAGGTATCTCTACAGCGCACAAAGGAGTACAGAAGGTATCTCTACAGCGCACAAAGGAGTACAGAAGGTATCTCAACAGCGCACAAAGGAGTACAAGAAATATCTCTAGAACGTACAAAGGAGTACACGAGGTATCTCTACAGCGTACAAAGGAGTACAGAAGGTATCTCTACAGCGCACAAAGGAGTACAGAAGGTATCTCTACAGCGCACAAAGGAGTACAGGAAATATCTCTAGAACGTACAAAGGAGTACAGAAGGTATCTCTACAGCGCACAAAGGAGTACAGAAGGTATCTCTACAGCGCACAAAGGAGTACAGAAGGTATCTCTACAGCGCACAAAGGAGTACAGAAGGTAACTCTACAGCGCACAAAGGAGTACAGGAAATATCTCTAGAACGTACAAAGGAGTACACGAGGTATCTCTACAGCGTACAAAGGAGTACAGAAGGTATCTTTACAGCGCACAAAGGAGTACAGGAAATATCTCTAGAACGTACAAAGGAGTACACGAGGTATCTCTACAGCGTACAAAGGAGTACAGAAGGTATCTCTACAGCGCACAAAGGAGTACAAAAGGTATCTCTACAAGGCACAAAGGAGTACCGAAGGTATCTCTACAGCGCACAAAGGAGTACAGAAGGTATCTCTACAGCGCACAAAGGAGTACAGGAAATATCTCTAGAACGTACAAAGGAGTACACGAGGTATCTCTACAGCGTACAAAGAAGTACAGAAGGTATCTCTACAGCGCACAAAGGAGTACAGAAGGTATCTCTACAGCGCACAAAGGAGTACAGAAGGAATCTCTACAGCGCACAAAGGAGTACAGGAAATATCTCTAGAACGTACAAAGGAGTACAGAAGGTATCTCTACAGCGTACAAAGGAGTACAAAAGGTATCTCTACAGCGCACAAAGGAGTACAGAAGGTATCTCTACAGCGCACAAAGGAAAACAGAAGGTATCTCTACAGCGCACAAAGGAGTACAGAAGGTATCTCTACAGCGCACAAAGGAGTACAGAAGGTATCTCTACAGCGCACAAAGGAGTACAGGAAATATCTCTAGAACGTACAAAGGAGTACACGAGGTATCTCTACAGCGTACAAAGGAGTACAGAAGGTATCTCTACAGCGCACAAAGGAGTACAGAAGGTATCTCTACAGCGCACAAAGGAGTACAGAAGGTATCTCTACAGCGCACAAAGGAGTACAGAAGGTATCTCTACAGCGCACAAAGAAGTACAGAAGGTATCTCTACAGCGCACAAAGGAGTACAGAAGGTATCTCTACAGCGCACAAAGGAGTACAGAAGGTATCTCTACAGCGCACAAAGGAGTACAGAAGGTATCTCTACAGCGCACAAAGGAGTACAGAAGGTATCTCTACAGTGCACAAAGGAGTACAGAAGGTATCTCTACAGCGCACAAAGGAGTACAGAAGGTATCTCTAAAGCGCACAAAGGAGTAGAGAAGGTATCTCTACAGCGCACAAAGGAGTACAGAAGGTATCTCTACAGCGCACAAAGGAGTACAGGAAATATCTCTAGAACGTACAAAAGAGTACACGAGGTATCTCTACAGCGTACAAAGGAGTACAGAAGGTATCTTAACAGCGCACAAAGGAGTACAGAAGGTATCTCTACAGCGCACAAAGGAGTACAGAAGGTATCTCTACAGCGCACAAAGGAGTACAGAAGGTATCTCTACAGCGCACAAAGGAGTACAGAAGGTATCTCTACAGCGCACAAAGGAGTACAGAAGGTATCTCTACAGCGCACAAAGAAGTGCAGAAGGTATCTCTACAGCGCACAAAGGAGTACAGAAGGTATCTCTACAGCGCACAAAGGAGTACAGAAGGTATCTCTACAGTGCACAAAGGAGTACAGAAGGTATCTCTACAGCGCACAAAGGAGTACAGAAGGTATCTCTACAGCGCACAAAGGAGTACAGAAGGTATCTCTACAGCGCAAAAAGGAGTACAGAAGGTATCTCTACAGCGCACAAAGGAGTACAGAAGGTATCTCTACAGCGCAAAAAGGAGTACAGAAGGTATCTCTACAGCGCACAAAGGAGTACAGGAAATATCTCTAGAACGTACAAAGGAGTACACGAGGTATCTCTACAGCGTACAAAGGAGTACAGAAGGTATCTCTACAGCGCACAAAGGAGTACAGAAGGTATCTCTACAGCGCACAAAGGAGTACAGAAGGTATCTCTACAGCGCACAAAGGAGTACAGAAGGTATCTCTACAGCGCACAAAGGAGTACAGGAAATACCTCTAGAACGTACAAAGGAGTACACGAGGTATCTCTACATCGTACAAAGGAGTACAGAAGGTATCTCTACAGCGCACAAAGGAGTACAGAAGGTATCTCTACAGCGTACAAAGGAGTACAGAAGGTATCTCTACAGCGCACAAAGGAGTACAGAAGGTATCTCTACAGCGCACAAAGGAGTACAGAAGGTATCTCTACAGCGCACAAAGGAGTACAGAAGGTATCTCTACAGCGCACAAAGGAGTACAGGAAATATCTCTAGAACGTACAAAGGAGTACAGAAGGTATCTCTACAGCGTACAAAGGAGTACAGAAGGTATCTCTACAGCGCACAAAGGAGTACAGAAGGTATCTCTACAGCGCACAAAGGAGTACAGAAGGTATCTCTACAGCGCACAAAGGAGAACAGAAGGTATCTCTACAGCGCACAAAGGAGTACAGAAGGTATCTCTACAGCGCACAAAGGAGTACAGGAAATATCTCTAGAACGTACAAAGGAGTACACGAGGTATCTCTACAGCGTACAAAGGAGTACAGAAGGTATCTCTACAGCGCACAAAGGAGTACAGAAGGTATCTCTACAGCGCACAAAGGAGTACAGAAGGTATCTCTACAGCGCACAAAGGAGTACAGAAGGTATATCTACAGCGCACAAAGGAGTACAGAAGGTATCTCTACAGCGCACAAAGGAGTACAGAAGGTATCTCTACAGCGCACAAAGGAGTACAGAAGGTATCTCTACAGCGCACAAAGGAGTACAGAAGGAATCTCTACAGTGCACAAAGGAGTACAGAAGGTATCTCTACAGCGCACAAAGGAGTACAGAAGGTATCTCTACAGCGCACAAAGGAGTACAGAAGGTATCTCTACAGCGCACAAAGGAGTACAGGAAATATCTCTAGAACGTACAAAGGAGTACACGAGGTATCTCTACAGCGTACAAAGGAGTACAGAAGGTATCTCTACAGCGCACAAAGGAGTACAGAAGGTATCTCTACAGCGCACAAAGGAGTACAGAAGGTATCTCTACAGCGCACAAAGGAGTACAGAAGGTATCTCTACAGCGCACAAAGGAGTACAGAAGGTATCTCTACAGCGCACAAAGGAGTACAGAAGGTATCTCTACAGCGCACAAAGGAGGACAGAAGGTATCTCTACAGCGCACAAAGGAGTACAGAAGGTATCTCTACAGCGCACAAAGGAGAACAGAAGGTATCTCTACAGCGCACAAAGGAGTACAGAAGGTATCTCTACAGCGCACAATGGAGTACAGAAGGTATCTCTACAGCGCACAAAGGAGTACAGAAGGTATCTCTACAGCGCACAAAGGAGTACAGAAGGTATCTCTACAGCGCACAAAGGAGTACAGAAGGTATCTCTACAGCGCACAAAGGAGTACAGAAGGTATCTCTACAGCGCACAAAGGAGTACAGAAGGTATCTCTACAGCGCACAAAGGAGTACAGGAAATATCTCTAGAACGTACAAAGGAGTACACGAGGTATCTCTACAGCGTACAAAGGAGTACAGAAGGTATCTCTACAGCGCACAAAGGAGTACAGAAGGTATCTCTACAGCGCACAAAGGAGTACAGAAGGTATCTCTACAGCGCACAAAGGAGTACAGAAGGTATCTCTACAGCGCACAAAGGAGTACAGGAAATATCTCTAGAACGTACAAAGGAGTACACGAGGTATCTCTACAGCGTACAAAGGAGTACAGAAGGTATCTCTCTAGCGCACAAAGGAGTACAGAAGGTATCTCTACAGCGCACAAAGGAGTACAGAAGGTATCTCTACAGCGCACAAAGGAGTACAGAAGGTATCTCTACAGCGCACAAAGGAGTACAGAAGGTATCTCTACAGCGCACAAAGGAGTACAGAATGTATCTCTACAGCGCACAAAAGAGTACAGATGGTATCTCTACAGCGCACAAAGGAGTACAGAAGGTATCTCTACAGCGCACAAAGGAGTACAGAAGGTATCTCTACAGCGCACAAAGGAGTACAGAAGGTATCTCTACAGCGCACAAAGGAGTACAGGAAATATCTCTAAAACGTACAAAGGAGTACACGAGGTATCTTTACAGCGTACAAAGGAGTACAGAAGGTATCTCTACAGCGCACAAAGGAGTACAGAAGGTATCTCTACAGCGCACAAAGGAGTACAGAAGGTATCTCTACAGCGCACAAAGGAGTACAGAAGGTATCTCTACAGCGCACAAAGGAGTACAGGAAATATCTCTTGAACGTACAAAGGAGTACACGAGGTATCTCTACAGCGTACAAAGGAGTACAGAAGGTATCTCTACAGCGCACAAAGGAGTACAGGAAATATCTCTAGAACGTACAAAGGAGTACACGAGGTATCTCTACAGCGTACAAAGGAGTACAGAAGGTATCTCTACAGCGCACAAAGGAGTACAGAAGGTATCTCTACAGCGCACAAAGGAGTACAGAAGGTATCTCTACAGCGCACAAAGGAGTACAGAAGGTATCTCTACAGCGCACAAAGGAGTACAGGAAATATCTCTAGAACGTACAAAGGAGTACACGAGGTATCTCTACAGCGTACAAAGGAGTACAGAAGCTATCTCTACAGCGCACGAGGGAGTACAGAAGGTATCTCTACAGCGCACAAAGGAGTACAGAAGGTATCTCTACAGCGCAAAAAAGGAGTACAGAAGGTATCTCTACAGCGCACAAAGGAGTACAGAAGGTATCTCTACAGCGCACAAAGGAGTACAGGAAATATCTCTAGAACGTACAAAGGAGTACACGAGGTATCTCTACAGCGTACAAAGGAGTACAGAAGGTATCTCTACAGCGCACAAAGGAGTACAGAAGGTATCTCTACAGCGCACAAGGGAGTACATAAGGTATCTCTACAGCGCACAAAGGAGTACAGAAGGTTTCTCTACAGCGCACAAAGGAGTACAGAAGGTATCTCTACAGCGCACAAAGGAGTACAGAAGGTATCTCTACAGCGCACAAAGGAGTACAGAAGGTATCTCTACAGCGCACAAAGGAGTACAGAAGGTATCTCTACAGCGCACAAAGGAGTACAGGAAATATCTCTAGAACGTACAAAGGAGTACACGAGGTATCTCTACAGCGTACAAAGGAGTAATGAAGGTATCTCTACAGCGCACAAAGGAGTACAGGAAATATCTCTAGAACGTACATAGGAGTACACGAGGTATCTCTACAGCGTACAAAGGAGTACAGAAGGTATCTCTACAGCGCACAAAGGAGTACAGAAGGTATCTCTACAGCGCACAAAGGAGTACACGAGGTATCCCTACAGCGCACAAAGGAGTACAGAAGGTATCTCTACAGCGCACAAAGGAGTACAGAAGGTATCTCTACAGCGCACAAAGGAGTACAGGAAATATCTCTAGAACGTACAAAGGAGTACACGAGGTATCTCTACAGCGTACAAAGGAGTACAGAAGGTATCTCTACAGCGCACAAAGGAGTACAGAAGGTATCTCTACAGCGCACAAAGGAGTACAGAAGGTATCTCTACAGCGCACAAAGGAGTACAGAAGGTATCTCTACAGCGCACAAAGGAGTACAGAAGGTATCTCTACAGCGCACAAAGGAGTACAGGAAATATCTCTAGAACGTACAAAGGAGTACACGAGGTATCTCTACAGCGTACAAAGGAGTACAGAAGGTATCTCTACAGCGCACAAAGGAGTACAGAAGGTATCTCTACAGCGCACAAAGGAGTACAGAAGGTATCTCTACAGCGCACAAAGGAGTACAGAAGGTATCTCTACAGCGCACAAAGGAGTACAGGAAATATCTCTAGAACGTACAAAGGAGTACACGAGGTATCTCTACAGCGTACAAAGGAGTACAGAAGGTATCTCTACAGCGCACAAAGGAGTACAGAATGTATCTCTACAGCGCACAAAAGAGTACAGAAGGTATCTCTACAGCGCACAAAGGAGTACAGAAGGTATCTCTACAGCGCACAAAGGAGTACAGAAGGTATCTCTACAGCGCACAAAGGAGTACAGAAGGTATCTCTACAGCGCACAAAGGAGTGCAGGAAATATCACTAAAACGTACAAAGGAGTACACGAGGTATCTCTACAGCGTACAAAGGAGTACAGAAGGTATCTCTACAGCGCACAAAGGAGTACAGAAGGTATCTCTACAGCGCACAAAGGAGTACAGAAGGTATCTCTACAGCGCACAAAGGAGTACAGAAGGTATCTCAACAGCGCACAAAGGAGTACAGGAAATATCTCTAGAACGTACAAAGGAGTACACGAGGTATCTCTACAGCGTACAAAGGAGTACAGAAGGTATCTCTACAGCGCACAAAGGAGTACAGGAAATATCTCTAGAACGTACAAAGGAGTACACGAGGTATCTCTACAGCGTACAAAGGAGTACAGAAGGTATCTCTACAGCGCACAAAGGAGTACAGAAGGTATCTCTACAGCGCACAAAGGAGTACAGAAGGTATCTCTACAGCGCACAAAGGAGTACAGAAGGTATCTCTACAGCGCACAAAGGAGTACAGGAAATATCTCTAGAACGTACAAAGGAGTACACGAGGTATCTCTACAGCGTACAAAGGAGTACAGAAGGTATCTCTACAGCGCACGAAGGAGTACAGAAGGTATCTCTACAGCGCACAAAGGAGTACAGAAGGTATCTCTACAGCGCAAAAAAGGAGTACAGAAGGTATCTCTACAGCGCACAAAGGAGTACAGAAGGTATCTCTACAGCGCACAAAGGAGTACAGGAAATATCTCTAGAACGTACAAAGGAGTACACGAGGTATCTCTACAGCGTACAAAGGAGTACAGAAGGTATCTCTACAGCGCACAAAGGAGTACAGAAGGTATCTCTACAGCGCACAAAGGAGTACATAAGGTATCTCTACAGCGCACAAAGGAGTACAGAAGGTTTCTCTACAGCGCACAAAGGAGTACAGAAGGTATCTCTACAGCGCACAAAGGAGTACAGAAGGTATCTCTACAGCGCACAAAGGAGTACAGAAGGTATCTCTACAGCGCACAAAGGAGTACAGAAGGTATCTCTACAGCGCACAAAGGAGTACAGGAAATATCTCTAGAACGTACAAAGGAGTACACGAGGTATCTCTACAGCGTACAAAGGAGTAATGAAGGTATCTCTACAGCGCACAAAGGAGTACAGGAAATATCTCTAGAACGTACAAAGGAGTACACGAGGTATCTCTACAGCGTACAAAGGAGTACAGAAGGTATCTCTACAGCGCACAAAGGAGTACAGAAGGTATCTCTACAGCGCACAAAGGAGTACACGAGGTATCTCTACAGCGCACAAAGGAGTACAGAAGGTATCTCTACAGCGCACAAAGGAGTACAGAAGGTATCTCTACAGCGCACAAAGGAGTACAGGAAATATCTCTAAAACGTACAAAGGAGTACACGAGGTATCGCTACAGCGTACAAAGGAGTACAGAAGGTATCTCTAAAGCGCACAAAGGAGTACAGAAGGTATCTCTACAGCGCACAAAGGAGTACAGAAGGTATCTCTACAGCACACAAAGGAGTACAGAAGGTATCTCTACAGCGCACAAAGGAGTACAGAAGGTATCTCTACAGCGCACAAAGGAGTACAGGAAATATCTCTAGAACGTACAAAGGAGTACACGAGGTATCTCTACAGCGTACAAAGGAGTACAGAAGGTATCTCTACAGCGCACAAAGGAGTACAGAAAGTATCTCTACAGCGCACAAAGGAGTACGGAAGGTATCTCTACAGCGCACAAAGGAGTATAGAAGGTATCTCTACAGCGCACAAAGGAGTACAGAAGGTATCTCTACAGCGCACAAAGGAGTACAGAAGGTATCTCTACAGCGCACAAAGGAGTACAAAAGGTATCTCTACAGCGCACAAAGGAGTACAGGAAATATCTCTAGAACGTACAAAGGAGTACACGAGGTATCTCTACAGCGTACAAAGGAGTACAGAAGGTATCTCTACAGCGCACAAAGGAGTACAGAAGGTATCTCTTCAGCGCACAAAGGAGTACAGAAGGTATCTCTACAGCGCACAAAGGAGTACAGAAGGTATCTCTACAGCGCACAAAGGAGTACAGGAAATATCTCTAGAACGTACAAAGGAGTACACGAGGTATCTCTACAGCGTACAAAGGAGTACAGAAGGTATCTCTACAGCGCACAAAGGAGTACAGAAGGTATCTCTACAGCGCACAAAGGAGTACAGAAGGTATCTCTACAGCGCACAAAGGAGTACAGAAGGTATCTCTACGGCGCACAAAGGAGTACAGGAAATATCTCTAAAACGTACAAAGGAATACAGAAGGTATCTCTACAGCGCACAAAGGAGTACAGAAGGTATCTCTACAGCGCACAAAGAAGTACAGAAGGTATCTCTAAAGCGCACAAAGGAGTACACGAGGTATCTCTACAGCGTACAAAGGAGTACAGAAGGTATCTCTACAGCGCACACAGGAGTACAGAAAGTATCTCTACTGCGCACAAAGGAGTACAGAAGGTATCTCTACAGCGCACAAAGGAGTACAGGAAATATCTCTAGAACATACAAAGGAGTACAAAAGGTATCTCTACAGCGCACAAAGGAGTACAGAAGGTATCTCTACAGCGCACAAAGGAGTACAGAAGGTATCTCTACAGCGCACAAAGGAGTACAGAAGGTATCTCTACAGCGCACAAAGGAGTACAGGAGGTATCTCTACAGCGCACAAAGGAGTACAGGAAATATCTCTAGAACGTACAAAGGAGTACACGAGGTATCTCTACAGCGTACAAAGGAGTACAGAAGGTATCTCTACAGCGCACAAAGGAGTACAGAAGGTATCTCTACAGCGCACAAAGGAGTGCAGAAGGTATCTCTACAGCGCACAAAGGAGTACAGAAGGTATCTCTACAGCGCACAAAGGAGTACAGGAAATATCTCTAGAACGTACAAAGGAGTACACGAGGTATCTCTACAGCGTACAAAGGAGTACAGAAGGTATCTCTACAACGCACAAAGGAGTACAGAAGGTATCTCTACAGCGCACAAAGGAGTACAGAAGGTATCTCTACAGCGCACAAAGGAATACAGAAGGTATCTCTACAGCGCACAAAGGAGTACAGAAGGTATCTCTACAGCGCACAAAGGAGTACAGAAGGTATCTCTACAGCGCACAAAGGAGTACAGAAGGTATCTCTACAGCGCACAAAGAAGTACAGAAGGTATCTCTACAGCGCACAAAAGAGTACAGAAGGTATCTCTACAGCGCACAAAGGAGTACAGGAAATATCTCTAGAACGTACAAAGGAGTACACGAGGTATCTCTACAGCGTACAAAGGAGTACAGAAGGTATCTCTACAGCGCACAAAGGAGTACAGAAGGTATCTCTACAGCGCACAAAGGAGTACAGAAGGTATCTCTACAGCGCACAAAGGAGTACAGAAGGTATCTCTAGAGCGCACAAAGGAGTACAGAAGGTATCTCTACAGCGCACAAAGGAGTACAGAAGGTATCTCTACAGCGCACAAAGGAGTACAGGAAATATCTCTAGAACGTACAAAGGAGTACACGAGGTATCTCTACAGCGTACAAAGGAGTACAGAAGGTATCTCTACAGCGCACAAAGGAGTACAGAAGGTATCTCTACAGCGCACAAAGGAGTACAGAAGGTATCTCTACAGCGCACAAAGGAGTACAGAAGGTATCTCTACAGCGCACAAAGGAGTACAGGAAATATCTCTAGAACGTACAAAGGAGTACACGAGGTATCTCTACAGCGTACAAAGGAGTACAGAAGGTATCTCTACAGCGCACAAAGGAGTACAGAAGGTATCTCTACAGCGCACAAAGGAGTACAGGAAATATCTCTAGAACGTACAAAGGAGTACAAAAGGTATCTCTACAGCGCACAAAGGAGTACAGAAGGTATCTCTACAGCGTACAAAGGAGTACAGAAGGTATCTCTACAGCGCACAAAGGAGTACAGAAGGTATCTCTACAGCGCACAAAGGAGTACAGGAAATATCTCTAGAACGTACAAAGAAGTACACGAGGTATCTCTACAGCGTACAAAGGAGTACAGAAGATATCTCTACAGCGCACAAAGGAGTACAGGAAATATCTCTAGAACGTACAAAGGAGTACACGAGGTATCTCTACAGCGTACAAAGGAGTACAGAAGGTATCTCTACAGCGCACAAAGGAGTACAGAAGGTATCTCTACAGCGCACAAAGGAGTAAAGAAGGTATCTCTACAGCGCACAAAGGAGTACAGAAGGTATCTCTACAGCGCACAAAGGAGTACAGGAAATATCTCTAGAACGTACAAAGGAGTACACGAGGTATCTCTACAGTGTACAAAGGAGTACAGAAGGTATCTCTACAGCGCACAAATGAGTACAGAGGGTATCTCTACAGCGCACAAAGGAGTACAGAAGGTATCTCTACAGCGCACAAAGGAGTACAGAAGGTATCTCTACAGCGCACAAAGGAGTACAGAAGGTATCTCTACAGCGCACAAAGGAGTACAGGAAATATCTCTACAGCGCACAAAGGAGTATAGAAGGTATCTCTACAGCGCACAAAGGAGTACAGAAGGAATCTCTACAGTGCACAAAGGAGTACAGAAGGTATCTCTACAGCGCACAAAGGAGTACAGAAGATATCTCTACAGCGCACAAAGGAGTACAGAAGGTATCTCTACAGCGCACAAAGGAGTACAGGAAATATCTCTAGAACGTACAAAGGAGTACACGAGGTATCTCTACAGCGTACAAAGGAGTACAGAAGGTATCTCTACAGCGCTCAAAGGAGTACAGAAGGTATCTCTACAGCGCACAAAGGAGTACAGAAGGTATCTCTACAGCGCACAAAGGAGTACAGAAGGTATCTCTACAGCGCACAAAGGAGTACAGAAGGTATCTCTACAGCACACAAAGGAGTACAGAAGGTATCTCTACAGCGCACAAAGGAGTACAGAAGGTATCTCTACAGCGCACAAAGGAGTACAGAAGGTATCTCTACAGCGCACAAAGGAGTACAGAAGGTATCTCTACAGCGCACAAAGGAGTACAGAAGGTATCTCTACAGCGCACAAAGGAGTACAGAAGGTATCTCTACAGCGCACAAAGGAGTACAGAAGGTATCTCTACAGCGCACAAAGGAGTACAGAAGGTATCTCTACAGCGCACAAAGGAGTACAGAAGGTATCTCTACAGCGCACAAAGGAGTACAGGAAATATCTCTAGAACGTACATAGGAGTACACGAGGTATCTCTACAGCGTACAAAGGAGTACAGAAGGTATCTCTACAGCGCACAAAGGAGTACAGAAGGTATCTCTACAGCGCACAAAGGAGTACAGAAGGTATCTCTACAGCGCACAAAGGAGTACAGAAGGTATCTCTACAGCGCACAAAGGAGTACAGGAAATATCTCTAGAGCGTACAAAGGAGTACACGAGGTATCTCTACAGCGTACAAAGGAGTACAGAAGGTATCTCTACAGCGCACAAAGGAGTACAGAAGGTATCTCTACAGCGCACAAAGGAGTACAGAAGGTATCTCTACAGCGCACAAAGGAGTACAGAAGGTATCTCTACAGCGCACAAAGGAGTACAGAAGGTATCTCTACAGCGCACAAAGGAGTACAGAATGTATCTCTACAGCGCACAAAAGAGTACAGAAGGTATCTCTACAGCGCACAAAGGAGTACAGAAGGTATCTCTACAGCGCACAAAGGAGTACAGAAGGTATCTCTACAGCGCACAAAGGAGTACAGAAGGTATCTCTACAGCGCACAAAGGAGTACAGGAAATATCTCTAAAACGTACAAAGGAGTACACGAGGTATCTCTACAGCGTACAAAGGAGTACAGAAGGTATCTCTACAGCGCACAAAGGAGTACAGAAGGTATCTCTACAGCGCACAAAGGAGTACAGAAGGTATCTCTACAGCGCACAAAGGAGTACAGAAGGTCTCTCTACAGCGCACAAAGGAGTACAGGAAATATCTCTAGAACGTACAAAGGAGTACACGAGGTATCTCTACAGCGTACAAAGGAGTACAGAAGGTATCTCTACAGCGCACAAAGGAGTACAGGAAATATCTCTAGAACGTACAAAGGAGTACACGAGGTATCTCTACAGCGTACAAAGGAGTACAGAAGGTATCTCTACAGCGCACAAAGGAGTACAGAAGGTATCTCTACAGCGCACAAAGGAGTACAGAAGGTATCTCTACAGCGCACAAAGGAGTACAGAAGGTATCTCTACAGCGCACAAAGGAGTACAGGAAATATCTCTAGAACGTACAAAGGAGTACACGAGGTATCTCTACAGCGTACAAAGGAGTACAGAAGGTATCTCTACAGCGCACGAAGGAGTACAGAAGGTATCTCTACAGCGCACAAAGGAGTACAGAAGGTATCTCTACAGCGCAAAAAAGGAGTACAGAAGGTATCTCTACAGCGCACAAAGGAGTACAGAAGGTATCTCTACAGCGCACAAAGGAGTACAGGAAATATCTCTAGAACGTACAAAGGAGTACACGAGGTATCTCTACAGCGTACAAAGGAGTACAGAAGGTATCTCTACAGCGCACAAAGGAGTACAGAAGGTATCTCTACAGCGCACAAAGGAGTACATAAGGTATCTCTACAGCGCACAAAGGAGTACAGAAGGTTTCTCTACAGCGCACAAAGGAGTACAGAAGGTATCTCTACAGCGCACAAAGGAGTACAGAAGGTATCTCTACAGCGCACAAAGGAGTACAGAAGGTATCTCTACAGCGCACAAAGGAGTACAGAAGGTATCTCTACAGCGCACAAAGGAGCACAGGAAATATCTCTAGAACGTACAAAGGAGTACACGAGGTATCTCTACAGCGTACAAAGGAGTAATGAAGGTATCTCTACAGCGCACAAAGGAGTACAGGAAATATCTCTAGAACGTACAAAGGAGTACACGAGGTATCTCTACAGCGTACAAAGGAGTACAGAAGGTATCTCTACAGCGCACAAAGGAGTACAGAAGGTATCTCTACAGCGCACAAAGGAGTACACGAGGTATCTCTACAGCGCACAAAGGAGTACAGAAGTTATCTCTACAGCGCACAAAGGAGTACAGAAGGTATCTCTACAGCGCACAAAGGAGTACAGGAAATATCTCTAGAACGTACAAAGGAGTACACGAGGTATCGCTACAGCGTACAAAGGAGTACAGAAGGTATCTCTACAGCGCACAAAGGAGTATAGAAGGTATCTCTACAGCGCACAAAGGAGTACAGAAGGTATCTCTACAGCACACAAAGGAGTACAGAAGGTATCTCTACAGCGCACAAAGGAGTACAGAAGGTATCTCTACAGCGCACAAAGGAGTATAGAAGGTATCTCTACAGCGCACAAAGGAGTACAGAAGGTATCTCTACAGCGCACAAAGGAGTACAGAAGGTATCTCTACAGCGCACAAAGGAGTACAAAAGGTATCTCTACAGCGCACAAAGGAGTACAGGAAATATCTCTAGAACGTACAAAGGAGTACACGAGGTATCTCTACAGCGTACAAAGGAGTACAGAAGGTATCTCTACAGCGCACAAAGGAGTACAGAAGGTATCTCTTCAGCGCACAAAGGAGTACAGAAGGTATCTCTACAGCGCACAAAGGAGTACAGAAGGTATCTCTACAGCGCACAAAGGAGTACAGGAAATATCTCTAGAACGTACAAAGGAGTACACGAGGTATCTCTACAGCGTACAAAGGAGTACAGAAGGTATCTCTACAGTGCACAAAGGAGTACAGAAGGTATCTCTACAGCGCACAAAGGAGTACAGAAGGTATCTCTACAGCGCACAAAGGAGTACAGAAGGTATCTCTACAGCGCACAAAGGAGTACAGGAAATATCTCTAGAACGTACAAAGGAGTACACGAGGTATCGCTACAGCGTACAAAGGAGTACAGAAGGTATCTCTACAGCGCACAAAGGAGTACAGAAGGTATCTCTACAGCGCACAAAGGAGTACAGGAGGTATCTCTACAGCACACAAAGGAGTACAGAAGGTATCTCTACAGCGCACAAAGGAGTACAGAAGGTATCTCTACAGCGCACAAAGGAGTACAGGAAATATCTCTAGAACGTACAAAGGAGTACACGAGGTATCTCTACAGCGTACAAAGGAGTACAGAAGGTATCTCTACAGCGCACAAAGGAGTACAGAAAGTATCTCTACAGCGCACAAAGAAGTACAGAAGGTATCTCTACAGCGCACAGAGGAGTATAGAAGGTATCTCTACAGCGCACAAAGGAGTACAGAAGGTATCTCTACAGCGCACAAAGGAGTACAGAAGGTATCTCTACAGCGCACAAAGGAGTACAAAAGGTATCTCTACAGCGCACAAAAGAGTACAGGAAATATCTCTAGAACGTACAAAGGAGTACACGAGGTATCTCTACAGCGTACAAAGGAGTACAGAAGGTATCTCTACAGCGCACAAAGGAGTACAGAAGGTATCTCTTCAGCGCACAAAGGAGTACAGAAGGTATCTCTACAGCGCACAAAGGAGTACAGAAGGTATCTCTACAGCGCACAAAGGAGTACATGAAATATCTCTAGAACGTACAAAGGAGTACACGAGGTATCTCTACAGCGTACAAAGGAGTACAGAAGGTATCTCTACAGCGCACAAAGGAGTACAGAAGGTATCTCTACAGCGCACAAAGGAGTACAGAAGGTATCTCTACAGCGCACAAAGGAGTACAGAAGGTATCTCTACGGCGCACAAAGGAGTACAGGAAATATCTCTAGAACGTACAAAGGAGTACAGAAGGTATCTCTACAGCGCACAAAGGAGTACAGAAGGTATCTCTACAGCGCACAAAGAAGTACAGAAGGTATCTCTACAGCGCACAAAGGAGTACACGAGGTATCTCTACAGCGTACAAAGGAGTACAGAAGGTATCTCTACAGCGCACACAGGAGTACAGAAAGTATCTCTACTGCGCACAAAGGAGTACAGAAGGTATCTCTACAGCGCACAAAGAAGTACAGGAAATATCTCTAGAACATACAAAGGAGTACAGAAGGTATCTCTACAGCGCACAAAGGAGTACAGAAGGTATCTCTACAGCGCACAAAGGAGTACAGAAGGTATCTCTACAGCGTACAAAGGAGTACAGAAGGTATCTCTACAGCGCACACAGGAGTACAGAAAGTATCTCTACTGCGCACAAAGGAGTACAGAAGGTATCTCTACAGCGCACAAAGGAGTACAGGAAATATCTCTAGAACATACAAAGGAGTACAGAAGGTATCTCTACAGCGCACAAAGGAGTACAGAAGGTATCTCTACAGCGCACAAAGGAGTACAGAAGGTATCTCTACAGCGCACAAAGGAGTACAGAAGGTATCTCTACAGCGCACAAAGGAGTACAGGAGGTATCTCTACAGCGCACAAAGGAGTACAGGAAATATCTCTAGAACGTACAAAGGAGTACACGAGGTATCTCTACAGCGTACAAAGGAGTACAGAAGGTATCTCTACAGCGCACAAAGGAGTACAGAAGGTATCTCTACAGCGCACAAAGGAGTGCAGAAGGTATCTCTACAGCGCACAAAGGAGTACAGAAGGTATCTCTACAGCGCACAAAGGAGTACAGGAAATATCTCTAGAACGTACAAAGGAGTACACGAGGTATCTCTACAGCGTACAAAGGAGTACAGAAGGTATCTCTACAACGCACAAAGGAGTACAGAAGGTATCTCTACAGCGCACAAAGGAGTACAGAAGGTATCTCTACAGCGCACAAAGGAGTACAGAAGGTATCTCTACAGCGCACAAAGGAGTACAGAAGGTATCTCTACAGCGCACAAAGGAGTACAGAAGGTATCTCTACAGCGCACAAAGGAGTACAGAAGGTATCTCTTCAGCGCACAAAGAAGTACAGAAGGTATCTCTACAGCGCACAAAAGAGTACAGAAGGTATCTCTACAGCGCACAAAGGAGTACAGGAAATATCTCTAGAACGTACAAAGGAGTACACGAGGTATCTCTACAGCGTACAAAGGAGTACAGAAGGTATCTCTACAGCGCACAAAGGAGTACAGAAGGTATCTCTACAGCGCACAAAGGAGTACAGAAGGTATCTCTACAGCGCACAAAGGAGTACAGAAGGTATCTCTACAGCGCACAAAGGAGTACAGGAAATATCTCTAGAACGTACAAAGGAGTACACGAGGTATCTCTACAGCGTACAAAGGAGTACAGAAGGTATCTCTACAGCGCACAAAGGAGTACAGAAGGTATCTCTACAGCGCACAAAGGAGTACAGAAGGTATCTCTACAGCGCACAAAGGAGTACAGAAGGTATCTCTACAGCGCACAAAGGAGTACAGGAAATATCTCTAGAACGTACAAAGGAGTACACGAGGTATCTCTACAGCGTACAAAGGAGTACAGAAGGTATCTCTACAGCGCACAAAGGAGTTCAGAAGGTATCTCTACAGCGCACAAAGGAGTACAGGAAATATCTCTAGAACGTACAAAGGAGTACAAAAGGTATCTCTACAGCGCACAAAGGAGTACAGAAGGTATCTCTACAGCGCACAAAGGAGTACAGAAGGTATCTCTACAGCGCACAAAGGAGTACAGAAGGTATCTCTACAGCGCACAAAGGAGTACAGGAAATATCTCTAGAACGTACAAAGGAGTACACGAGGTATCTCTACAGCGTACAAAGGAGTACAGAAGATATCTCTACAGCGCACAAAGGAGTACAGGAAATATCTCTAGAACGTACAAAGGAGTACACGAGGTATCTCTACAGCGTACAAAGGAGTACAGAAGGTATCTCTACAGCGCACAAAGGAGTACAGAAGGTATCTCTACAGCGCACAAAGGAGTAAAGAAGGTATCTCTACAGCGCACAAAGGAGTACAGAAGGTATCTCTACAGCGCACAAAGGAGTACAGGAAATATCTCTAGAACGTACAAAGGAGTACACGAGGTATCTCTACAGTGTACAAAGGAGTACAGAAGGTATCTCTACAGCGCACAAATGAGTACAGAGGGTATCTCTACAGCGCACAAAGGAGTACAGAAGGTATCTCTACAGCGCACAAAGGAGTACAGAAGGTATCTCTACAGCGCACAAAGGAGTACAGAAGGTATCTCTACAGCGCACAAAGGAGTACAGGAAATATCTCTAGAACGTACAAAGGAGTACACGAGGTATCTCTACAGCGTACAAAGGAGTACAGAAGGTATCTCTACAGCGCACAAAGGAGTACAGGAAATATCTCTAGAACGTACAAAGGAGTACACGAGGTATCTCTACAGCGTACAAAGGAGTACAGAAGATATCTCTACAGCGCACAAAGGAGTACAGGAAATATCTCTAGAACGTACAAAGGAGTACACGAGGTATCTCTACAGCGTACAAAGGAGTACAGAAGGTATCTCTACAGCGCACAAAGGAGTACAGAAGGTATCTCTACAGCGCACAAAGGAGTAAAGAAGGTATCTCTACAGCGCACAAAGGAGTACAGAAGGTATCTCTACAGCGCACAAAGGAGTACAGGAAATATCTCTAGAACGTACAAAGGAGTACACGAGGTATCTCTACAGTGTACAAAGGAGTACAGAAGGTATCTCAACAGCGCACAAATGAGTACAGAGGGTATCTCTACAGCGCACAAAGGAGTACAGAAGGTATCTCTACAGCGCACAAAGGAGTACAGAAGGTATCTCTACAGCGCACAAAGGAGTACAGAAGGTATCTCTACAGCGCACAAAGGAGTACAGGAAATATCTCTACAGCGCACAAAGGAGTATAGAAGGTATCTCTACAGCGCACAAAGGAGTACAGAAGGAATCTCTACAGTGCACAAAGGAGTACAGAAGGTATCTCTACAGCGCACAAAGGAGTACAGAAGGTATCTCTACAGCGCACAAAGGAGTACAGAAGGTATCTCTACAGCGCACAAAGGAGTACAGGAAATATCTCTAGAACGTACAAAGGAGTACACGAGGTATCTCTACAGCGTACAAAGGAGTACAGAAGGTATCTCTACAGCGCTCAAAGGAGTACAGAAGGTATCTCTACAGCGCACAAAGGAGTACAGAAGGTATCTCTACAGCGCACAAAGGAGTACAGAAGGTATCTCTACAGCGCACAAAGGAGTACAGAAGGTATCTCTACAGCGCACAAAGGAGTACAGAAGGTATCTCTACAGCGCACAAAGGAGTACAGAAGGTATCTCTACAGCGCACAAAGGAGTACAGAAGGTATCTCTACAGCGCACAAAGGAGTACAGAAGGTATCTCTACAGCGCACAAAGGAGTACAGAAGGTATCTCTACAGCGCACAAAGGAGTACAGAAGGTATCTCTACAGCGCACAAAGGAGTACAGAAGGTATCTCTACAGCGCACAAAGGAGTACAGAAGGTATCTCTACAGCGCACAAAGGAGTACAGAAGGTATCTCTACAGCGCACAAAGGAGTACAGGAAATATCTCTAGAACGTACATAGGAGTACACGAGGTATCTCTACAGCGTACAAAGGAGTACAGAAGGTATCTCTACAGCGCACAAAGGAGTACAGAAGGTATCTCTACAGCGCACAAAGGAGTACAGAAGGTATCTCTACAGCGCACAAAGGAGTACAGAAGGTATCTCTACAGCGCACAAAGGAGTACAGGAAATATCTCTAGAGCGTACAAAGGAGTACACGAGGTATCTCTACAGCGTACAAAGGAGTACAGAAGGTATCTCTACAGCGCACAAAGGAGTACAGAAGGTATCTCTACAGCGCACAAAGGAGTACAGAAGGTATCTCTACAGCGCACAAAGGAGTACAGAAGGTATCTCTACAGCGCACAAAGGAGTACAGAAGGTATCTCTACAGCGCACAAAGGAGTACAGAATGTATCTCTACAGCGCACAAAAGAGTACAGAAGGTATCTCTACAGCGCACAAAGGAGTACAGAAGGTATCTCTACAGCGCACAAAGGAGTACAGAAGGTATCTCTACAGCGCACAAAGGAGTACAGAAGGTATCTCTACAGCGCACAAAGGAGTACAGGAAATATCTCTAAAACGTACAAAGGAGTACACGAGGTATCTCTACAGCGTACAAAGGAGTACAGAAGGTATCTCTACAGCGCACAAAGGAGTACAGAAGGTATCTCTACAGCGCACAAAGGAGTACAGAAGGTATCTCTACAGCGCACAAAGGAGTACAGAAGGTATCTCTACAGCGCACAAAGGAGTACAGGAAATATCTCTAGAACGTACAAAGGAGTACACGAGGTATCTCTACAGCGTACAAAGGAGTACAGAAGGTATCTCTACAGCGCACAAAGGAGTACAGGAAATATCTCTAGAACGTACAAAGGAGTACACGAGGTATCTCTACAGCGTACAAAGGAGTACAGAAGGTATCTCTACAGCGCACAAAGGAGTACAGAAGGTATCTCTACAGCGCACAAAGGAGTACAGAAGGTATCTCTACAGCGCACAAAGGAGTACAGAAGGTATCTCTACAGCGCACAAAGGAGTACAGGAAATATCTCTAGAACGTACAAAGGAGTACACGAGGTATCTCTACAGCGTACAAAGGAGTACAGAAGGTATCTCTACAGCGCACGAAGGAGTACAGAAGGTATCTCTACAGGGCACAAAGGAGTACAGAAGGTATCTCTACAGCGCAAAAAAGGAGTACAGAAGGTATCTCTACAGCGCACAAAGGAGTACAGAAGGTATCTCTACAGCGCACAAAGGAGTACAGGAAATATCTCTAGAACGTACAAAGGAGTACACGAGGTATCTCTACAGCGTACAAAGGAGTACAGAAGGTATCTCTACAGCGCACAAAGGAGTACAGAAGGTATCTCTACAGCGCACAAAGGAGTACATAAGGTATCTCTACAGCGCACAAAGGAGTACAGAAGGTTTCTCTACAGCGCACAAAGGAGTACAGAAGGTATCTCTACAGCGCACAAAGGAGTACAGAAGGTATCTCTACAGCGCACAAAGGAGTACAGAAGGTATCTCTACAGCGCACAAAGGAGTACAGAAGGTATCTCTACAGCGCACAAAGGAGTACAGGAAATATCTCTAGAACGTACAAAGGAGTACACGAGGTATCTCTACAGCGTACAAAGGAGTAATGAAGGTATCTCTACAGCGCACAAAGGAGTACAGGAAATATCTCTGGAACGTACAAAGGAGTATACGAGGTATCTCTACAGCGTACAAAGGAGTACAGAAGGTATCTCTACAGCGCACAAAGGAGTACAGAAGGTATCTCTACAGCGCACAAAGGAGTACACGAGGTATCTCTACAGCGCACAAAGGAGTACAGAAGTTATCTCTACAGCGCACAAAGGAGTACAGAAGGTATCTCTACAGCGCACAAAGGAGTACAGGAAATATCTCTAGAACGTACAAAGGAGTACACGAGGTATCGCTACAGCGTACAAAGGAGTACAGAAGGTATCTCTACAGCGCACAAAGGAGTATAGAAGGTATCTCTACAGCGCACAAAGGAGTACAGAAGGTATCTCTACAGCACACAAAGGAGTACAGAAGGTATCTCTACAGCGCACAAAGGAGTACAGAAGGTATCTCTACAGCGCACAAAGGAGTATAGAAGGTATCTCTACAGCGCACAAAGGAGTACAGAAGGTATCTCTACAGCGCACAAAGGAGTACAGAAGGTATCTCTACAGCGCACAAAGGAGTACAAAAGGTATCTCTACAGCGCACAAAGGAGTACAGGAAATATCTCTAGAACGTACAAAGGAGTACACGAGGTATCTCTACAGCGTACAAAGGAGTACAGAAGGTATCTCTACAGCGCACAAAGGAGTACAGAAGGTATCTCTTCAGCGCACAAAGGAGTACAGAAGGTATCTCTACAGCGCACAAAGGAGTACAGAAGGTATCTCTACAGCGCACAAAGGAGTACAGGAAATATCTCTAGAACGTACAAAGGAGTACACGAGGTATCTCTACAGCGTACAAAGGAGTACAGAAGGTATCTCTACAGTGCACAAAGGAGTACAGAAGGTATCTCTACAGCGCACAAAGGAGTACAGAAGGTATCTCTACAGCGCACAAAGGAGTACAGAAGGTATCTCTACAGCGCACAAAGGAGTACAGGAAATATCTCTAGAACGTACAAAGGAGTACACGAGGTATCGCTACAGCGTACAAAGGAGTACAGAAGGTATCTCTACAGCGCACAAAGGAGTACAGAAGGTATCTCTACAGCGCACAAAGGAGTACAGGAGGTATCTCTACAGCACACAAAGGAGTACAGAAGGTATCTCTACAGCGCACAAAGGAGTACAGAAGGTATCTCTACAGCGCACAAAGGAGTACAGGAAATATCTCTAGAACGTACAAAGGAGTACACGAGGTATCTCTACAGCGTACAAAGGAGTACAGAAGGTATCTCTACAGCGCACAAAGGAGTACAGAAAGTATCTCTACAGCGCAGAAAGAAGTACAGAAGGTATCTCTACAGCGCACAGAGGAGTATAGAAGGTATCTCTACAGCGCACAAAGGAGTACAGAAGGTATCTCTACAGCGCACAAAGGAGTACAGAAGGTATCTCTACAGCGCACAAAGGAGTACAAAAGGTATCTCTACAGCGCACAAAAGAGTACAGGAAATATCTCTAGAACGTACAAAGGAGTACACGAGGTATCTCTACAGCGTACAAAGGAGTACAGAAGGTATCTCTACAGCGCACAAAGGAGTACAGAAGGTATCTCTTCAGCGCACAAAGGAGTACAGAAGGTATCTCTACAGCGCACAAAGGAGTACAGAAGGTATCTCTACAGCGCACAAAGGAGTACATGAAATATCTCTAGAACGTACAAAGGAGTACACGAGGTATCTCTACAGCGTACAAAGGAGTACAGAAGGTATCTCTACAGCGCACAAAGGAGTACAGAAGGTATCTCTACAGCGCACAAAGGAGTACAGAAGGTATCTCTACAGCGCACAAAGGAGTACAGAAGGTATCTCTACGGCGCACAAAGGAGTACAGGAAATATCTCTAGAACGTACAAAGGAGTACAGAAGGTATCTCTACAGCGCACAAAGGAGTACAGAAGGTATCTCTACAGCGCACAAAGAAGTACAGAAGGTATCTCTACAGCGCACAAAGGAGTACACGAGGTATCTCTACAGCGTACAAAGGAGTACAGAAGGTATCTCTACAGCGCACACAGGAGTACAGAAAGTATCTCTACTGCGCACAAAGGAGTACAGAAGGTATCTCTACAGCGCACAAAGGAGTACAGGAAATATCTCTAGAACATACAAAGGAGTACAGAAGGTATCTCTACAGCGCACAAAGGAGTACAGAAGGTATCTCTACAGCGCACAAAGGAGTACAGAAGGTATCTCTACAGCGCACAAAGGAGTACAGAAGGTATCTCTACAGCGCACAAAGGAGTACAGGAAATATCTCTAGAACGTACAAAGGAGTACACGAGGTATCTCTACAGCGTACAAAGGAGTACAGAAGGTATCTCTACAGCGCACAAAGGAGTACAGGAAATATCTCTAGAACGTACAAAGGAGTACACGAGGTATCTCTACAGCGTACAAAGGAGTACAGAAGGTATCTCTACAGCGCACAAAGGAGTACAGAAGGTATCTCTACAGCGCACAAAGGAGTACAGAAGGTATCTCTACAGCGCACAAAGGAGTACAGAAGGTATCTCTACAGCGCACAAAGGAGTACAGGAAATATCTCTAGAACGTACAAAGGAGTACACGAGGTATCTCTACAGCGTACAAAGGAGTACAGAAGGTATCTCTACAGCGCACGAAGGAGTACAGAAGGTATCTCTACAGCGCACAAAGGAGTACAGAAGGTATCTCTACAGCGCAAAAAAGGAGTACAGAAGGTATCTCTACAGCGCACAAAGGAGTACAGAAGGTATCTCTACAGCGCACAAAGGAGTACAGGAAATATCTCTAGAACGTACAAAGGAGTACACGAGGTATCTCTACAGCGTACAAAGGAGTACAGAAGGTATCTCTACAGCGCACAAAGGAGTACAGAAGGTATCTCTACAGCGCACAAAGGAGTACATAAGGTATCTCTACAGCGCACAAAGGAGTACAGAAGGTTTCTCTACAGCGCACAAAGGAGTACAGAAGGTATCTCTACAGCGCACAAAGGAGTACAGAAGGTATCTCTACAGCGCACAAAGGAGTACAGAAGGTATCTCTACAGCGCACAAAGGAGTACAGAAGGTATCTCTACAGCGCACAAAGGAGTACAGGAAATATCTCTAGAACGTACAAAGGAGTACACGAGGTATCTCTACAGCGTACAAAGGAGTAATGAAGGTATCTCTACAGCGCACAAAGGAGTACAGGAAATATCTCTAGAACGTACAAAGGAGTACACGAGGTATCTCTACAGCGTACAAAGGAGTACAGAAGGTATCTCTACAGCGCACAAAGGAGTACAGAAGGTATCTCTACAGCGCACAAAGGAGTACACGAGGTATCTCTACAGCGCACAAAGGAGTACAGAAGTTATCTCTACAGCGCACAAAGGAGTACAGAAGGTATCTCTACAGCGCACAAAGGAGTACAGGAAATATCTCTAGAACGTACAAAGGAGTACACGAGGTATCGCTACAGCGTACAAAGGAGTACAGAAGGTATCTCTACAGCGCACAAAGGAGTATAGAAGGTATCTCTACAGCGCACAAAGGAGTACAGAAGGTATCTCTACAGCACACAAAGGAGTACAGAAGGTATCTCTACAGCGCACAAAGGAGTACAGAAGGTATCTCTACAGCGCACAAAGGAGTACAGGAAATATCTCTAGAACGTACAAAGGAGTACACGAGGTATCTCTACAGCGTACAAAGGAGTACAGAAGGTATCTCTACAGCGCACAAAGGAGTACAGAAAGTATCTCTACAGCGCACAAAGGAGTACAGAAGGTATCTCTACAGCGCACAAAGGAGTATAGAAGGTATCTCTACAGCGCACAAAGGAGTACAGAAGGTATCTCTACAGCGCACAAAGGAGTACAGAAGGTATCTCTACAGCGCACAAAGGAGTACAAAAGGTATCTCTACAGCGCACAAAGGAGTACAGGAAATATCTCTAGAACGTACAAAGGAGTACACGAGGTATCTCTACAGCGTACAAAGGAGTACAGAAGGTATCTCTACAGCGCACAAAGGAGTACAGAAGGTATCTCTTCAGCGCACAAAGGAGTACAGAAGGTATCTCTACAGCGCACAAAGGAGTACAGAAGGTATCTCTACAGCGCACAAAGGAGTACAGGAAATATCTCTAGAACGTACAAAGGAGTACACGAGGTATCTCTACAGCGTACAAAGGAGTACAGAAGGTATCTCTACAGTGCACAAAGGAGTACAGAAGGTATCTCTACAGCGCACAAAGGAGTACAGAAGGTATCTCTACAGCGC
Organism: Morinoia aosen; assembly: GCA_030386875.1. Lineage (NCBI taxonomy): Eukaryota > Metazoa > Arthropoda > Malacostraca > Amphipoda > Talitridae > Morinoia > Morinoia aosen. The sequence continues at coordinate 54,720,347 of CM059576.1, read as the reverse complement.
ACAAAGGAGTACAGAAGGTATCTCTACAGCGCACAAAGGAGTACAGGAAATATCTCTAGAACGTACAAAGGAGTACACGAGGTATCGCTACAGCGTACAAAGGAGTACAGAAGGTATCTCTACAGCGCACAAAGGAGTACAGAAGGTATCTCTACAGCGCACAAAGGAGTACAGGAGGTATCTCTACAGCACACAAAGGAGTACAGAAGGTATCTCTACAGCGCACAAAGGAGTACAGAAGGTATCTCTACAGCGCACAAAGGAGTACAGGAAATATCTCTAGAACGTACAAAGGAGTACACGAGGTATCTCTACAGCGTACAAAGGAGTACAGAAGGTATCTCTACAGCGCACAAAGGAGTACAGAAAGTATCTCTACAGCGCACAAAGAAGTACAGAAGGTATCTCTACAGCGCACAGAGGAGTATAGAAGGTATCTCTACAGCGCACAAAGGAGTACAGAAGGTATCTCTACAGCGCACAAAGGAGTACAGAAGGTATCTCTACAGCGCACAAAGGAGTACAAAAGGTATCTCTACAGCGCACAAAGGAGTACAGGAAATATCTCTAGAACGTACAAAGGAGTACACGAGGTATCTCTACAGCGTACAAAGGAGTACAGAAGGTATCTCTACAGCGCACAAAGGAGTACAGAAGGTATCTCTTCAGCGCACAAAGGAGTACAGAAGGTATCTCTACAGCGCACAAAGGAGTACAGAAGGTATCTCTACAGCGCACAAAGGAGTACATGAAATATCTCTAGAACGTACAAAGGAGTACACGAGGTATCTCTACAGCGTACAAAGGAGTACAGAAGGTATCTCTACAGCGCACAAAGGAGTACAGAAGGTATCTCTACAGCGCACAAAGAAGTACAGAAGGTATCTCTACAGCGCACAAAGGAGTACAGAAGGTATCTCTACGGCGCACAAAGGAGTACAGGAAATATCTCTAGAACGTACAAAGGAGTACAGAAGGTATCTCTACAGTGCACAAAGGAGTACAGAAGGTATCTCTACAGCGCACAAAGAAGTACAGAAGGTATCTCTACAGCGCACAAAGGAGTACACGAGGTATCTCTACAGCGTACAAAGGAGTACAGAAGGTATCTCTACAGCGCACACAGGAGTACAGAAAGTATCTCTACTGCGCACAAAGGAGTACAGAAGGTATCTCTACAGCGCACAAAGGAGTACAGGAAATATCTCTAGAACATACAAAGGAGTACAGAAGGTATCTCTACAGCGCACAAAGGAGTACAGAAGGTATCTCTACAGCGCACAAAGGAGTACAGAAGGTATCTCTACAGCGCACAAAGGAGTACAGAAGGTATCTCTACAGCGCACAAAGGAGTACAGGAGGTATCTCTACAGCGCACAAAGGAGTACAGGAAATATCTCTAGAACGTACAAAGGAGTACACGAGGTATCTCTACAGCGTACAAAGGAGTACAGAAGGTATCTCTACAGCGCACAAAGGAGTACAGAAGGTATCTCTACAGCGCACAAAGGAGTGCAGAAGGTATCTCTACAGCGCACAAAGGAGTACAGAAGGTATCTCTACAGCGCACAAAGGAGTACAGGAAATATCTCTAGAACGTACAAAGGAGTACACGAGGTATCTCTACAGCGTACAAAGGAGTACAGAAGGTATCTCTACAACGCACAAAGGAGTACAGAAGGTATCTCTACAGCGCACAAAGGAGTACAGAAGGTATCTCTACAGCGCACAAAGGAGTACAGAAGGTATCTCTACAGCGCACAAAGGAGTACAGAAGGTATCTCTACAGCGCACAAAGGAGTACAGAAGGTATCTCTACAGCGCACAAAGGAGTACAGAAGGTATCTCTACAGCGCACAAAGAAGTACAGAAGGTATCTCTACAGCGCACAAAAGAGTACAGAAGGTATCTCTACAGCGCACAAAGGAGTACAGGAAATATCTCTAGAACGTACAAAGGAGTACACGAGGTATCTCTACAGCGTACAAAGGAGTACAGAAGGTATCTCTACAGCGCACAAAGGAGTACAGAAGGTATCTCTACAGCGCACAAAGGAGTACAGAAGGTATCTCTACAGCGCACAAAGGAGTACAGAAGGTATCTCTACAGCGCACAAAGGAGTACAGGAAATATCTCTAGAACGTACAAAGGAGTACACGAGGTATCTCTACAGCGTACAAAGGAGTACAGAAGGTATCTCTACAGCGCACAAAGGAGTACAGAAGGTATCTCTACAGCGCACAAAGGAGTACAGAAGGTATCTCTACAGCGCACAAAGGAGTACAGAAGGTATCTCTACAGCGCACAAAGGAGTACAGGAAATATCTCTAGAACGTACAAAGGAGTACACGAGGTATCTCTACAGCGTACAAAGGAGTACAGAAGGTATCTCTACAGCGCACAAAGGAGTTCAGAAGGTATCTCTACAGCGCACAAAGGAGTACAGGAAATATCTCTAGAACGTACAAAGGAGTACAAAAGGTATCTCTACAGCGCACAAAGGAGTACAGAAGGTATCTCTACAGCGCACAAAGGAGTACAGAAGGTATCTCTACAGCGCACAAAGGAGTACAGAAGGTATCTCTACAGCGCACAAAGGAGTACAGGAAATATCTCTAGAACGTACAAAGGAGTACACGAGGTATCTCTACAGCGTACAAAGGAGTACAGAAGATATCTCTACAGCGCACAAAGGAGTACAGGAAATATCTCTAGAACGTACAAAGGAGTACACGAGGTATCTCTACAGCGTACAAAGGAGTACAGAAGGTATCTCTACAGCGCACAAAGGAGTACAGAAGGTATCTCTACAGCGCACAAAGGAGTAAAGAAGGTATCTCTACAGCGCACAAAGGAGTACAGAAGGTATCTCTACAGCGCACAAAGGAGTACAGGAAATATCTCTAGAACGTACAAAGGAGTACACGAGGTATCTCTACAGTGTACAAAGGAGTACAGAAGGTATCTCTACAGCGCACAAATGAGTACAGAGGGTATCTCTACAGCGCACAAAGGAGTACAGAAGGTATCTCTACAGCGCACAAAGGAGTACAGAAGGTATCTCTACAGCGCACAAAGGAGTACAGAAGGTATCTCTACAGCGCACAAAGGAGTACAGGAAATATCTCTAGAACGTACAAAGGAGTACAGAAGGTATCTCTACAGCGTACAAAGGAGTACAGAAGGTATCTCTACAGCGCACAAAGGAGTACAGAAGGTATCTCTACAGCGCACAAAGGAGTACAGAAGGTATCTCTACAGCGCACAAAGGAGAACAGAAGGTATCTCTACAGCGCACAAAGGAGTACAGAAGGTATCTCTACAGCGCACAAAGGAGTACAGGAAATATCTCTAGAACGTACAAAGGAGTACACGAGGTATCTCTACAGCGTACAAAGGAGTACAGAAGGTATCTCTACAGCGCACAAAGGAGTACAGAAGGTATCTCTACAGCGCACAAAGGAGTACAGAAGGTATCTCTACAGCGCACAAAGGAGTACAGAAGGTATATCTACAGCGCACAAAGGAGTACAGAAGGTATCTCTACAGCGCACAAAGGAGTACAGAAGGTATCTCTACAGCGCACAAAGGAGTACAGAAGGTATCTATACAGCGCACAAAGGAGTACAGAAGGAATCTCTACAGTGCACAAAGGAGTACAGAAGGTATCTCTACAGCGCACAAAGGAGTACAGAAGGTATCTCTACAGCGCACAAAGGAGTACAGAAGGTATCTCTACAGCACACAAAGGAGTACAGGAAATATCTCTAGAACGTACAAAGGAGTACACGAGGTATCTCTACAGCGTACAAAGGAGTACAGAAGGTATCTCTACAGCGCACAAAGGAGTACAGAAGGTATCTCTACAGCGCACAAAGGAGTACAGAAGGTATCTCTACAGCGCACAAAGGAGTACAGAAGGTATCTCTACAGCGCACAAAGGAGTACAGAAGGTATCTCTACAGCGCACAAAGGAGTACAGAAGGTATCTCTACAGCGCACAAAGGAGGACAGAAGGTATCTCTACAGCGCACAAAGGAGTACAGAAGGTATCTCTACAGCGCACAAAGGAGAACAGAAGGTATCTCTACAGCGCACAAAGGAGTACAGAAGGTATCTCTACAGCGCACAATGGAGTACAGAAGGTATCTCTACAGCGCACAAAGGAGTACAGAAGGTATCTCTACAGCGCACAAAGGAGTACAGAAGGTATCTCTACAGCGCACAAAGGAGTACAGAAGGTATCTCTACAGCGCACAAAGGAGTACAGAAGGTATCTCTACAGCGCACAAAGGAGTACAGAAGGTATCTCTACAGCGCACAAAGGAGTACAGGAAATATCTCTAGAACGTACAAAGGAGTACACGAGGTATCTCTACAGCGTACAAAGGAGTACAGAAGGTATCTCTACAGCGCACAAAGGAGTACAGAAGGTATCTCTACAGCGCACAAAGGAGTACAGAAGGTATCTCTACAGCGCACAAAGGAGTACAGAAGGTATCTCTACAGCGCACAAAGGAGTACAGGAAATATCTCTAGAACGTACAAAGGAGTACACGAGGTATCTCTACAGCGTACAAAGGAGTACAGAAGGTATCTCTCTAGCGCACAAAGGAGTACAGAAGGTATCTCTACAGCGCACAAAGGAGTACAGAAGGTATCTCTACAGCGCACAAAGGAGTACAGAAGGTATCTCTACAGCGCACAAAGGAGTACAGAAGGTATCTCTACAGCGCACAAAGGAGTACAGAATGTATCTCTACAGCGCACAAAAGAGTACAGATGGTATCTCTACAGCGCACAAAGGAGTACAGAAGGTATCTCTACAGCGCACAAAGGAGTACAGAAGGTATCTCTACAGCGCACAAAGGAGTACAGAAGGTATCTCTACAGCGCACAAAGGAGTACAGGAAATATCTCTAAAACGTACAAAGGAGTACACGAGGTATCTTTACAGCGTACAAAGGAGTACAGAAGGTATCTCTACAGCGCACAAAGGAGTACAGAAGGTATCTCTACAGCGCACAAAGGAGTACAGAAGGTATCTCTACAGCGCACAAAGGAGTACAGAAGGTATCTCTACAGCGCACAAAGGAGTACAGGAAATATCTCTTGAACGTACAAAGGAGTACACGAGGTATCTCTACAGCGTACAAAGGAGTACAGAAGGTATCTCTACAGCGCACAAAGGAGTACAGGAAATATCTCTAGAACGTACAAAGGAGTACACGAGGTATCTCTACAGCGTACAAAGGAGTACAGAAGGTATCTCTACAGCGCACAAAGGAGTACTGAAGGTATCTCTACAGCGCACAAAGGAGTACAGAAGGTATCTCTACAGCGCACAAAGGAGTACAGAAGGTATCTCTACAGCGCACAAAGGAGTACAGGAAATATCTCTAGAACGTACAAAGGAGTACACGAGGTATCTCTACAGCGTACAAAGGAGTACAGAAGCTATCTCTACAGCGCACGAGGGAGTACAGAAGGTATCTCTACAGCGCACAAAGGAGTACAGAAGGTATCTCTACAGCGCAAAAAAGGAGTACAGAAGGTATCTCTACAGCGCACAAAGGAGTACAGAAGGTATCTCTACAGCGCACAAAGGAGTACAGGAAATATCTCTAGAACGTACAAAGGAGTACACGAGGTATCTCTACAGCGTACAAAGGAGTACAGAAGGTATCTCTACAGCGCACAAAGGAGTACAGAAGGTATCTCTACAGCGCACAAGGGAGTACATAAGGTATCTCTACAGCGCACAAAGGAGTACAGAAGGTTTCTCTACAGCGCACAAAGGAGTACAGAAGGTATCTCTACAGCGCACAAAGGAGTACAGAAGGTATCTCTACAGCGCACAAAGGAGTACAGAAGGTATCTCTACAGCGCACAAAGGAGTACAGAAGGTATCTCTACAGCGCACAAAGGAGTACAGGAAATATCTCTAGAACGTACAAAGGAGTACACGAGGTATCTCTACAGCGTACAAAGGAGTAATGAAGGTATCTCTACAGCGCACAAAGGAGTACAGGAAATATCTCTAGAACGTACATAGGAGTACACGAGGTATCTCTACAGCGTACAAAGGAGTACAGAAGGTATCTCTACAGCGCACAAAGGAGTACAGAAGGTATCTCTACAGCGCACAAAGGAGTACACGAGGTATCCCTACAGCGCACAAAGGAGTACAGAAGGTATCTCTACAGCGCACAAAGGAGTACAGAAGGTATCTCTACAGCGCACAAAGGAGTACAGGAAATATCTCTAGAACGTACAAAGGAGTACACGAGGTATCTCTACAGCGTACAAAGGAGTACAGAAGGTATCTCTACAGCGCACAAAGGAGTACAGAAGGTATCTCTACAGCGCACAAAGGAGTACAGAAGGTATCTCTACAGCGCACAAAGGAGTACAGAAGGTATCTCTACAGCGCACAAAGGAGTACAGAAGGTATCTCTACAGCGCACAAAGGAGTACAGGAAATATCTCTAGAACGTACAAAGGAGTACACGAGGTATCTCTACAGCGTACAAAGGAGTACAGAAGGTATCTCTACAGCGCACAAAGGAGTACAGAAGGTATCTCTACAGCGCACAAAGGAGTACAGAAGGTATCTCTACAGCGCACAAAGGAGTACAGAAGGTATCTCTACAGCGCACAAAGGAGTACAGGAAATATCTCTAGAACGTACAAAGGAGTACACGAGGTATCTCTACAGCGTACAAAGGAGTACAGAAGGTATCTCTACAGCGCACAAAGGAGTACAGAAGGTATCTCTACAGCGCACAAAGGAGTACAGAAGGTATCTCTACAGCGCACAAAGGAGTACAGAAGGTATCTCTACAGCGCACAAAGGAGTACAGAAGGTATCTCTACAGCGCACAAAGGAGTACAGAATGTATCTCTACAGCGCACAAAAGAGTACAGAAGGTATCTCTACAGCGCACAAAGGAGTACAGAAGGTATCTCTACAGCGCACAAAGGAGTACAGAAGGTATCTCTACAGCGCACAAAGGAGTACAGAAGGTATCTCTACAGCGCACAAAGGAGTGCAGGAAATATCACTAAAACGTACAAAGGAGTACACGAGGTATCTCTACAGCGTACAAAGGAGTACAGAAGGTATCTCTACAGCGCAAAAAGGAGTACAGAAGGTATCTCTACAGCGCACAAAGGAGTACAGAAGGTATCTCTACAGCGCACAAAGGAGTACAGAAGGTATCTCAACAGCGCACAAAGGAGTACAGGAAATATCTCTAGAACGTACAAAGGAGTACACGAGGTATCTCTACAGCGTACAAAGGAGTACAGAAGGTATCTCTACAGCGCACAAAGGAGTACAGGAAATATCTCTAGAACGTACAAAGGAGTACACGAGGTATCTCTACAGCGTACAAAGGAGTACAGAAGGTATCTCTACAGCGCACAAAGGAGTACAGAAGGTATCTCTACAGCGCACAAAGGAGTACAGAAGGTATCTCTACAGCGCACAAAGGAGTACAGAAGGTATCTCTACAGCGCACAAAGGAGTACAGGAAATATCTCTAGAACGTACAAAGGAGTACACGAGGTATCTCTACAGCGTACAAAGGAGTACAGAAGGTATCTCTACAGCGCACGAAGGAGTACAGAAGGTATCTCTACAGCGCACAAAGGAGTACAGAAGGTATCTCTACAGCGCAAAAAAGGAGTACAGAAGGTATCTCTACAGCGCACAAAGGAGTACAGAAGGTATCTCTACAGCGCACAAAGGAGTACAGAAGGTATCTCTACAGCGCACAAAGGAGTACAGAAGGTATCTCTACAGCGCACAAAGGAGTACAGAAGGTATCTCTACAGCGCACAAAGGAGTACAGGAAATATCTCTAGAACGTACAAAGGAGTACACGAGGTATCTCTACAGCGTACAAAGGAGTAATGAAGGTATCTCTACAGCGCACAAAGGAGTACAGGAAATATCTCTAGAACGTACAAAGGAGTACACGAGGTATCTCTACAGCGTACAAAGGAGTACAGAAGGTATCTCTACAGCGCACAAAGGAGTACAGAAGGTATCTCTACAGCGCACAAAGGAGTACACGAGGTATCTCTACAGCGCACAAAGGAGTACAGAAGGTATCTCTACAGCGCACAAAGGAGTACAGAAGGTATCTCTACAGCGCACAAAGGAGTACAGGAAATATCTCTAAAACGTACAAAGGAGTACACGAGGTATCGCTACAGCGTACAAAGGAGTACAGAAGGTATCTCTAAAGCGCACAAAGGAGTACAGAAGGTATCTCTACAGCGCACAAAGGAGTACAGAAGGTATCTCTACAGCACACAAAGGAGTACAGAAGGTATCTCTACAGCGCACAAAGGAGTACAGAAGGTATCTCTACAGCGCACAAAGGAGTACAGGAAATATCTCTAGAACGTACAAAGGAGTACACGAGGTATCTCTACAGCGTACAAAGGAGTACAGAAGGTATCTCTACAGCGCACAAAGGAGTACAGAAAGTATCTCTACAGCGCACAAAGGAGTACGGAAGGTATCTCTACAGCGCACAAAGGAGTATAGAAGGTATCTCTACAGCGCACAAAGGAGTACAGAAGGTATCTCTACAGCGCACAAAGGAGTACAGAAGGTATCTCTACAGCGCACAAAGGAGTACAAAAGGTATCTCTACAGCGCACAAAGGAGTACAGGAAATATCTCTAGAACGTACAAAGGAGTACACGAGGTATCTCTACAGCGTACAAAGGAGTACAGAAGGTATCTCTACAGCGCACAAAGGAGTACAGAAGGTATCTCTTCAGCGCACAAAGGAGTACAGAAGGTATCTCTACAGCGCACAAAGGAGTACAGAAGGTATCTCTACAGCGCACAAAGGAGTACAGGAAATATCTCTAGAACGTACAAAGGAGTACACGAGGTATCTCTACAGCGTACAAAGGAGTACAGAAGGTATCTCTACAGCGCACAAAGGAGTACAGAAGGTATCTCTACAGCGCACAAAGGAGTACAGAAGGTATCTCTACAGCGCACAAAGGAGTACAGAAGGTATCTCTACGGCGCACAAAGGAGTACAGGAAATATCTCTAAAACGTACAAAGGAATACAGAAGGTATCTCTACAGCGCACAAAGGAGTACAGAAGGTATCTCTACAGCGCACAAAGAAGTACAGAAGGTATCTCTAAAGCGCACAAAGGAGTACACGAGGTATCTCTACAGCGTACAAAGGAGTACAGAAGGTATCTCTACAGCGCACACAGGAGTACAGAAAGTATCTCTACTGCGCACAAAGGAGTACAGAAGGTATCTCTACAGCGCACAAAGGAGTACAGGAAATATCTCTAGAACATACAAAGGAGTACAAAAGGTATCTCTACAGCGCACAAAGGAGTACAGAAGGTATCTCTACAGCGCACAAAGGAGTACAGAAGGTATCTCTACAGCGCACAAAGGAGTACAGAAGGTATCTCTACAGCGCACAAAGGAGTACAGGAGGTATCTCTACAGCGCACAAAGGAGTACAGGAAATATCTCTAGAACGTACAAAGGAGTACACGAGGTATCTCTACAGCGTACAAAGGAGTACAGAAGGTATCTCTACAGCGCACAAAGAAGTACAGAAGGTATCTCTACAGCGCACAAAGGAGTGCAGAAGGTATCTCTACAGCGCACAAAGGAGTACAGAAGGTATCTCTACAGCGCACAAAGGAGTACAGGAAATATCTCTAGAACGTACAAAGGAGTACACGAGGTATCTCTGCAGCGTACAAAGGAGTACAGAAGGTATCTCTACAACGCACAAAGGAGTACAGAAGGTATCTCTACAGCGCACGAAGGAGTACAGAAGGTATCTCTACAGCGCACAAAGGAGTACAGAAGGTATCTCTACAGCGCACAAAGGAGTACAGAAGGTATCTCTACAGCGCACAAAGGAGTACAGAAGGTATCTCTACAGCGCACAAAGGAGTACAGAAGGTATCTCTACAGCGCACAAAGAAGTACAGAAGGTATCTCTACAGCGCACAAAAGAGTACAGAAGGTATCTCTACAGCGCACAAAGGAGTACAGGAAATATCTCTAGAACGTACAAAGGAGTACACGAGGTATCTCTACAGCGTACAAAGGAGTACAGAAGGTATCTCTACAGCGCACAAAGGAGTACAGAAGGTATCTCTACAGCGCACAAAGGAGTACAGAAGGTATCTCTACAGCGCACAAAGGAGTACAGAAGGTATCTCTACAGTGCACAAAGGAGTACAGAAGGTATCTCTAGAGCGCACAAAGGAGTACAGAAGGTATCTCTACAGCGCACAAAGGAGTACAGAAGGTATCTCTACAGCGCACAAAGGAGTACAGGAAATATCTCTAGAACGTACAAAGGAGTACACGAGGTATCTCTACAGCGTACAAAGGAGTACAGAAGGTATCTCTACAGCGCACAAAGGAGTACAGAAGGTATCTCTACACCGCACAAAGGAGTACAGAAGGTATCTCTACAGCGCACAAAGGAGTACAGAAGGTATCTCTACAGCGCACAAAGGAGTACAGGAAATATCTCTAGAACGTACAAAGGAGTACACGAGGTATCTCTACAGCGTACAAAGGAGTACAGAAGGTATCTCTACAGCGCACAAAGGAGTACAGAAGGTATCTCTACAGCGCACAAAGGAGTACAGGAAATATCTCTAGAACGTACAAAGGAGTACAAAAGGTATCTCTACAGCGCACAAAGGAGTACAGAAGGTATCTCTACAGCGCACAAAGGAGTACAGAAGGTATCTCTACAGCGCACAAAGGAGTACAGAAGGTATCTCTACAGCGCACAAAGGAGTACAGGAAATATCTCTAGAACGTACAAAGGAGTACACGAGGTATCTCTACAGCGTACACAGGAGTACAGAAGATATCTCTACAGCGCACAAAGGAGTACAGGAAATATCTCTAGAACGTACAAAGGAGTACACGAGGTATCTCTACAGCGTACAAAGGAGTACAGAAGGTATCTCTACAGCGCACAAAGGAGTACAGAAGGTATCTCTACAGCGCACAAAGGAGTAAAGAAGGTATCTCTACAGCGCACAAAGGAGTACAGAAGGTATCTCTACAGCGCACAAAGGAGAACAGAAGGTATCTCTACAGCGCACAAAGGAGTACAGAAGGTATCTCAACAGCGCACAAAGGAGTACAGGAAATATCTCTAGAACGTACAAAGGAGTACACGAGGTATCTCTACAGCGTACAAAGGGGTACAGAAGGTATCTCTACAGCGCACAAAGGAGTACAGGAAATATCTCTAGAACGTACAAAGGAGTACACGAGGTATCTCTACAGCGTACAAAGGAGTACAGAAGGTATCTCTACAGCGCACAAAGGAGTACAGAAGGTATCTCTACAGCGCACAAAGGAGTACAGAAGGTATCTCTACAGCGCACAAAGGAGTACAGAAGGTATCTCTACAGCGCACAAAGGAGTACAGGAAATATCTCTAGAACGTACAAAGGAGTACACGAGGTATCTCTACAGCGTACAAAGGAGTACAGAAGGTATCTCTACAGCGCACGAAGGAGTACAGAAGGTATCTCTACAGCGCACAAAGGAGTACAGAAGGTATCTCTACAGCGCAAAAAAGGAGTACAGAAGGTATCTCTACAGCGCACAAAGGAGTACAGAAGGTATCTCTACAGCGCACAAAGGAGTACAGGAAATATCTCTAGAACGTACAAAGGAGTACACGAGGTATCTCTACAGCGTACAAAGGAGTACAGAAGGTATCTCTACAGCGCACAAAGGAGTACAGAAGGTATCTCTACAGCGCACAAAGGAGTACATAAGGTATCTCTACAGCGCACAAAGGAGTACAGAAGGTTTCTCTACAGCGCACAAAGGAGTACAGAAGGTATCTCTACAACGCACAAAGGAGTACAGAAGGTATCTCTACAGCGCACAAAGGAGTACAGAAGGTATCTCTACAGCGCACAAAGGAGTACAGAACGTATCTCTACAGCGCACAAAGGAGTACAGGAAATATCTCTAGAACGTACAAAGGAGTACACGAGGTATCTCTACAGCGTACAAAGGAGTAATGAAGGTATCTCTACAGCGCACAAAGGAGTACAGGAAATATCTCTAGAACGTACAAAGGAGTACACGAGGTATCTCTACAGCGTACAAAGGAGTACAGAAGGTATCTCTACAGCGCACAAAGGAGTACAGAAGGTATCTCTACAGCGCACAAGGGAGTACACGAGGTATCTCTACAGCGCACAAAGGAGTACAGAAGGTATCTCTACAGCGCACAAAGGAGTACAGAAGGTATCTCTTCAGCGCACAAAGGAGTACAGGAAATATCTCTAGAACGTACAAAGGAGTACACGAGGTATCGCTACAGCGTACAAAGGAGTACAGAAGGTATCTCTACAGCGCACAAAGGAGTACAGAAGGTATCTCTACAGCGCACAAAGGAGTACAGGAGGTATCTCTACATCACACAAAGGAGTACAGAAGGTATCTCTACAGCGCACAAAGGAGTACAGAAGGTATCTCTACAGCGCACAAAGGAGTACAGGAAATATCTCTAGAACTTACAAAGGAGTACATGAGGTATCTCTACAGCGTACAAAGGAGTACAGAAGGTATCTCTACAGCGCACAAAGGAGTACAGAAAGTATCTCTAAAGCGCACAAAGAAGTACAGAAGGTATCTCTACAGCGTACAAAGGAGTACAGAAGGTATCTCTACAGCGCACAAAGGAGTACAGAAGGTATCTCTTCAGCGCACAAAGGAGTACAGAAGGTATCTCTACAGCGCACAAAGGAGTACAGAAGGTATCTCTACAGCGCACAAAGGAGTACATGAAATATCTCTAGAACGTACAAAGGAGTACACGAGGTATCTCTACAGCGTAAAAAGGAGTACAGAAGGTATCTCTACAGCGCACAAAGGAGTACAGAAGGTATCTCTACAGCGCACAAAGGAGTACAGAAGGTATCTCTACAGCGCACAAAGGAGTACAGAAGGTATCTCTACGGCGCACAAAGGAGTACAGGAAATATCTCTAGAACGTACAAAGGAGTACAGAAGGTATCTCTACAGCGCAAAAAGGAGTACAGAAGGTATCTCTACAGCGCACAAAGAAGTACAGAAGGTATCTCTACAGCGCACAAAGGAGTACACGAGGTATCTCTACAGCGTACAAAGGAGTACAGAAGGTATCTCTACAGCGCACACAGGAGTACAGAAAGTATCTCTACTGCGCACAAAGGAGTACAGAAGGTATCTCTACAGCGCACAAAGGAGTACAGGAAATATCTCTAGAACATACAAAGGAGTACAGAAGGTATCTCTACAGCGCACAAAGGAGTACAGAAGGTATCTCTACAGCGCACAAAGGAGTACAGAAGGTATCTCTACAGCGCACAAAGGAGTACAGAAGGTATCTCTACAGCGCACAAAGGAGTACAGGAGGTATCTCTACAGCGCACAAAGGAGTACAGGAAATATCTCTAGAACGTACAAAGGAGTACACGAGGTATCTCTACAGCGTACAAAGGAGTACAGAAGGTATCTCTACAGCGCACAAAGGAGTACAGAAGGTATCTCTACAGCGCACAAAGGAGTGCAGAAGGTATCTCTACAGCGCACAAAGGAGTACAGAAGGTATCTCTACAGCGCACAAAGGAGTACAGGAAATATCTCTAGAACGTACAAAGGAGTACACGAGGTATCTCTACAGCGTACAAAGGAGTACAGGAGGTATCTCTACAACGCACAAAGGAGTACAGAAGGTATCTCTACAGCGCACAAAGGAGTACAGAAGGTATCTCTACAGCGCACAAAGGAATACAGAAGGTATCTCTACAGCGCACAAAGGAGTACAGAAGGTATCTCTACAGCGCACAAAGGAGTACAGAAGGTATCTCTACAGCGCACAAAGGAGTACAGAAGGTATCTCTACAGCGCACAAAGAAGTACAGAAGGTATCTCTACAGCGCACAAAAGAGTACAGAAGGTATCTCTACAGCGCACAAAGGAGTACAGGAAATATCTCTAGAACGTACAAAGGAGTACACGAGGTATCTCTACAGCGTACAAAGGAGTACAGAAGGTATCTCTACAGCGCACAAAGGAGTACAGAAGGTATCTCTACAGCGCACAAAGGAGTACAGAAGGTATCTCTACAGCGCACAAAGGAGTACAGAAGGTATCTCTAGAGCGCACAAAGGAGTACAGAAGGTATCTCTACAGCGCACAAAGGAGTACAGAAGGTATCTCTACAGCGCACAAAGGAGTACAGGAAATATCTCTAGAACGTACAAAGGAGTACACGAGGTATCTCTACAGCGTACAAAGGAGTACAGAAGGTATCTCTACAGCGCACAAAGGAGTACAGAAGGTATCTCTACAGCGCACAAAGGAGTACAGAAGGTATCTCTACAGCGCACAAAGGAGTACAGAAGGTATCTCTACAGCGCACAAAGGAGTACAGGAAATATCTCTAGAACGTACAAAGGAGTACACGAGGTATCTCTACAGCGTACAAAGGAGTACAGAAGGTATCTCTACAGCGCACAAAGGAGTACAGAAGGTATCTCTACAGCGCACAAAGGAGTACAGGAAATATCTCTAGAACGTACAAAGGAGTACAAAAGGTATCTCTACAGCGCACAAAGGAGTACAGAAGGTATCTCTACAGCGTACAAAGGAGTACAGAAGGTATCTCTACAGCGCACAAAGGAGTACAGAAGGTATCTCTACAGCGCACAAAGGAGTACAGGAAATATCTCTAGAACGTACAAAGAAGTACACGAGGTATCTCTACAGCGTACAAAGGAGTACAGAAGATATCTCTACAGCGCACAAAGGAGTACAGGAAATATCTCTAGAACGTACAAAGGAGTACACGAGGTATCTCTACAGCGTACAAAGGAGTACAGAAGGTATCTCTACAGCGCACAAAGGAGTACAGAAGGTATCTCTACAGCGCAAAAAGGAGTAAAGAAGGTATCTCTACAGCGCACAAAGGAGTACAGAAGGTATCTCTACAGCGCACAAAGGAGTACAGGAAATATCTCTAGAACGTACAAAGGAGTACACGAGGTATCTCTACAGTGTACAAAGGAGTACAGAAGGTATCTCTACAGCGCACAAATGAGTACAGAGGGTATCTCTACAGCGCACAAAGGAGTACAGAAGGTATCTCTACAGCGCACAAAGGAGTACAGAAGGTATCTCTACAGCGCACAAAGGAGTACAGAAGGTATCTCTACAGCGCACAAAGGAGTACAGGAAATATCTCTACAGCGCACAAAGGAGTATAGAAGGTATCTCTACAGCGCACAAAGGAGTACAGAAGGAATCTCTACAGTGCACAAAGGAGTACAGAAGGTATCTCTACAGCGCACAAAGGAGTACAGAAGATATCTCTACAGCGCACAAAGGAGTACAGAAGGTATCTCTACAGCGCACAAAGGAGTACAGGAAATATCTCTAGAACGTACAAAGGAGTACACGAGGTATCTCTACAGCGTACAAAGGAGTACAGAAGGTATCTCTACAGCGCTCAAAGGAGTACAGAAGGTATCTCTACAGCGCACAAAGGAGTACAGAAGGTATCTCTACAGCGCACAAAGGAGTACAGAAGGTATCTCTACAGCGCACAAAGGAGTACAGAAGGTATCTCTACAGCACACAAAGGAGTACAGAAGGTATCTCTACAGCGCACAAAGGAGTACAGAAGGTATCTCTACAGCGCACAAAGGAGTACAGAAGGTATCTCTACAGCGCACAAAGGAGTACAGAAGGTATCTCTACAGCGCACAAAGGAGTACAGAAGGTATCTCTACAGCGCACAAAGGAGTACAGAAGGTATCTCTACAGCGCACAAAGGAGTACAGAAGGTATCTCTACAGCGCACAAAGGAGTACAGAAGGTATCTCTACAGCGCACAAAGGAGTACAGAAGGTATCTCTACAGCGCACAAAGGAGTACAGGAAATATCTCTAGAACGTACATAGGAGTACACGAGGTATCTCTACAGCGTACAAAGGAGTACAGAAGGTATCTCTACAGCGCACAAAGGAGTACAGAAGGTATCTCTACAGCGCACAAAGGAGTACAGAAGGTATCTCTACAGCGCACAAAGGAGTACAGAAGGTATCTCTACAGCGCACAAAGGAGTACAGGAAATATCTCTAGAGCGTACAAAGGAGTACACGAGGTATCTCTACAGCGTACAAAGGAGTACAGAAGGTATCTCTACAGCGCACAAAGGAGTACAGAAGGTATCTCTACAGCGCACAAAGGAGTACAGAAGGTATCTCTACAGCGCACAAAGGAGTACAGAAGGTATCTCTACAGCGCACAAAGGAGTACAGAAGGTATCTCTACAGCGCACAAAGGAGTACAGAATGTATCTCTACAGCGCACAAAAGAGTACAGAAGGTATCTCTACAGCGCACAAAGGAGTACAGAAGGTATCTCTACAGCGCACAAAGGAGTACAGAAGGTATCTCTACAGCGCACAAAGGAGTACAGAAGGTATCTCTACAGCGCACAAAGGAGTACAGGAAATATCTCTAAAACGTACAAAGGAGTACACGAGGTATCTCTACAGCGTACAAAGGAGTACAGAAGGTATCTCTACAGCGCACAAAGGAGTACAGAAGGTATCTCTACAGCGCACAAAGGAGTACAGAAGGTATCTCTACAGCGCACAAAGGAGTACAGAAGGTCTCTCTACAGCGCACAAAGGAGTACAGGAAATATCTCTAGAACGTACAAAGGAGTACACGAGGTATCTCTACAGCGTACAAAGGAGTACAGAAGGTATCTCTACAGCGCACAAAGGAGTACAGGAAATATCTCTAGAACGTACAAAGGAGTACACGAGGTATCTCTACAGCGTACAAAGGAGTACAGAAGGTATCTCTACAGCGCACAAAGGAGTACAGAAGGTATCTCTACAGCGCACAAAGGAGTACAGAAGGTATCTCTACAGCGCACAAAGGAGTACAGAAGGTATCTCTACAGCGCACAAAGGAGTACAGGAAATATCTCTAGAACGTACAAAGGAGTACACGAGGTATCTCTACAGCGTACAAAGGAGTACAGAAGGTATCTCTACAGCGCACGAAGGAGTACAGAAGGTATCTCTACAGCGCACAAAGGAGTACAGAAGGTATCTCTACAGCGCAAAAAAGGAGTACAGAAGGTATCTCTACAGCGCACAAAGGAGTACAGAAGGTATCTCTACAGCGCACAAAGGAGTACAGGAAATATCTCTAGAACGTACAAAGGAGTACACGAGGTATCTCTACAGCGTACAAAGGAGTACAGAAGGTATCTCTACAGCGCACAAAGGAGTACAGAAGGTATCTCTACAGCGCACAAAGGAGTACATAAGGTATCTCTACAGCGCACAAAGGAGTACAGAAGGTTTCTCTACAGCGCACAAAGGAGTACAGAAGGTATCTCTACAGCGCACAAAGGAGTACAGAAGGTATCTCTACAGCGCACAAAGGAGTACAGAAGGTATCTCTACAGCGCACAAAGGAGTACAGAAGGTATCTCTACAGCGCACAAAGGAGTACAGGAAATATCTCTAGAACGTACAAAGGAGTACACGAGGTATCTCTACAGCGTACAAAGGAGTAATGAAGGTATCTCTACAGCGCACAAAGGAGTACAGGAAATATCTCTAGAACGTACAAAGGAGTACACGAGGTATCTCTACAGCGTACAAAGGAGTACAGAAGGTATCTCTACAGCGCACAAAGGAGTACAGAAGGTATCTCTACAGCGCACAAAGGAGTACACGAGGTATCTCTACAGCGCACAAAGGAGTACAGAAGTTATCTCTACAGCGCACAAAGGAGTACAGAAGGTATCTCTACAGCGCACAAAGGAGTACAGGAAATATCTCTAGAACGTACAAAGGAGTACACGAGGTATCGCTACAGCGTACAAAGGAGTACAGAAGGTATCTCTACAGCGCACAAAGGAGTATAGAAGGTATCTCTACAGCGCACAAAGGAGTACAGAAGGTATCTCTACAGCACACAAAGGAGTACAGAAGGTATCTCTACAGCGCACAAAGGAGTACAGAAGGTATCTCTACAGCGCACAAAGGAGTATAGAAGGTATCTCTACAGCGCACAAAGGAGTACAGAAGGTATCTCTACAGCGCACAAAGGAGTACAGAAGGTATCTCTACAGCGCACAAAGGAGTACAAAAGGTATCTCTACAGCGCACAAAGGAGTACAGGAAATATCTCTAGAACGTACAAAGGAGTACACGAGGTATCTCTACAGCGTACAAAGGAGTACAGAAGGTATCTCTACAGCGCACAAAGGAGTACAGAAGGTATCTCTTCAGCGCACAAAGGAGTACAGAAGGTATCTCTACAGCGCACAAAGGAGTACAGAAGGTATCTCTACAGCGCACAAAGGAGTACAGGAAATATCTCTAGAACGTACAAAGGAGTACACGAGGTATCTCTACAGCGTACAAAGGAGTACAGAAGGTATCTCTACAGTGCACAAAGGAGTACAGAAGGTATCTCTACAGCGCACAAAGGAGTACAGAAGGTATCTCTACAGCGCACAAAGGAGTACAGAAGGTATCTCTACAGCGCACAAAGGAGTACAGGAAATATCTCTAGAACGTACAAAGGAGTACACGAGGTATCGCTACAGCGTACAAAGGAGTACAGAAGGTATCTCTACAGCGCACAAAGGAGTACAGAAGGTATCTCTACAGCGCACAAAGGAGTACAGGAGGTATCTCTACAGCACACAAAGGAGTACAGAAGGTATCTCTACAGCGCACAAAGGAGTACAGAAGGTATCTCTACAGCGCACAAAGGAGTACAGGAAATATCTCTAGAACGTACAAAGGAGTACACGAGGTATCTCTACAGCGTACAAAGGAGTACAGAAGGTATCTCTACAGCGCACAAAGGAGTACAGAAAGTATCTCTACAGCGCACAAAGAAGTACAGAAGGTATCTCTACAGCGCACAGAGGAGTATAGACGGTATCTCTACAGCGCACAAAGGAGTACAGAAGGTATCTCTACAGCGCACAAAGGAGTACAGAAGGTATCTCTACAGCGCACAAAGGAGTACAAAAGGTATCTCTACAGCGCACAAAAGAGTACAGGAAATATCTCTAGAACGTACAAAGGAGTACACGAGGTATCTCTACAGCGTACAAAGGAGTACAGAAGGTATCTCTACAGCGCACAAAGGAGTACAGAAGGTATCTCTTCAGCGCACAAAGGAGTACAGAAGGTATCTCTACAGCGCACAAAGGAGTACAGAAGGTATCTCTACAGCGCACAAAGGAGTACATGAAATATCTCTAGAACGTACAAAGGAGTACACGAGGTATCTCTACAGCGTACAAAGGAGTACAGAAGGTATCTCTACAGCGCACAAAGGAGTACAGAAGGTATCTCTACAGCGCACAAAGGAGTACAGAAGGTATCTCTACAGCGCACAAAGGAGTACAGAAGGTATCTCTACGGCGCACAAAGGAGTACAGGAAATATCTCTAGAACGTACAAAGGAGTACAGAAGGTATCTCTACAGCGCACAAAGGAGTACAGAAGGTATCTCTACAGCGCACAAAGAAGTACAGAAGGTATCTCTACAGCGCACAAAGGAGTACACGAGGTATCTCTACAGCGTACAAAGGAGTACAGAAGGTATCTCTACAGCGCACACAGGAGTACAGAAAGTATCTCTACTGCGCACAAAGGAGTACAGAAGGTATCTCTACAGCGCACAAAGGAGTACAGGAAATATCTCTAGAACATACAAAGGAGTACAGAAGGTATCTCTACAGCGCACAAAGGAGTACAGAAGGTATCTCTACAGCGCACAAAGGAGTACAGAAGGTATCTCTACAGCGTACAAAGGAGTACAGAAGGTATCTCTACAGCGCACACAGGAGTACAGAAAGTATCTCTACTGCGCACAAAGGAGTACAGAAGGTATCTCTACAGCGCACAAAGGAGTACAGGAAATATCTCTAGAACATACAAAGGAGTACAGAAGGTATCTCTACAGCGCACAAAGGAGTACAGAAGGTATCTCTACAGCGCACAAAGGAGTACAGAAGGTATCTCTACAGCGCACAAAGGAGTACAGAAGGTATCTCTACAGCGCACAAAGGAGTACAGGAGGTATCTCTACAGCGCACAAAGGAGTACAGGAAATATCTCTAGAACGTACAAAGGAGTACACGAGGTATCTCTACAGCGTACAAAGGAGTACAGAAGGTATCTCTACAGCGCACAAAGGAGTACAGAAGGTATCTCTACAGCGCACAAAGGAGTGCAGAAGGTATCTCTACAGCGCACAAAGGAGTACAGAAGGTATCTCTACAGCGCACAAAGGAGTACAGGAAATATCTCTAGAACGTACAAAGGAGTACACGAGGTATCTCTACAGCGTACAAAGGAGTACAGAAGGTATCTCTACAACGCACAAAGGAGTACAGAAGGTATCTCTACAGCGCACAAAGGAGTACAGAAGGTATCTCTACAGCGCACAAAGGAGTACAGAAGGTATCTCTACAGCGCACAAAGGAGTACAGAAGGTATCTCTACAGCGCACAAAGGAGTACAGAAGGTATCTCTACAGCGCACAAAGGAGTACAGAAGGTATCTCTACAGCGCACAAAGAAGTACAGAAGGTATCTCTACAGCGCACAAAAGAGTACAGAAGGTATCTCTACAGCGCACAAAGGAGTACAGGAAATATCTCTAGAACGTACAAAGGAGTACACGAGGTATCTCTACAGCGTACAAAGGAGTACAGAAGGTATCTCTACAGCGCACAAAGGAGTACAGAAGGTATCTCTACAGCGCACAAAGGAGTACAGAAGGTATCTCTACAGCGCACAAAGGAGTACAGAAGGTATCTCTACAGCGCACAAAGGAGTACAGGAAATATCTCTAGAACGTACAAAAGAGTACACGAGGTATCTCTACAGCGTACAAAGGAGTACAGAAGGTATCTCTACAGCGCACAAAGGAGTACAGAAGGTATCTCTACAGCGCACAAAGGAGTACAGAAGGTATCTCTACAGCGCACAAAGGAGTACAGAAGGTATCTCTACAGCGCACAAAGGAGTACAGGAAATATCTCTAGAACGTACAAAGGAGTACACGAGGTATCTCTACAGCGTACAAAGGAGTACAGAAGGTATCTCTACAGCGCACAAAGGAGTTCAGAAGGTATCTCTACAGCGCACAAAGGAGTACAGGAAATATCTCTAGAACGTACAAAGGAGTACAAAAGGTATCTCTACAGCGCACAAAGGAGTACAGAAGGTATCTCTACAGCGCACAAAGGAGTACAGAAGGTATCTCTACAGCGCACAAAGGAGTACAGAAGGTATCTCTACAGCGCACAAAGGAGTACAGGAAATATCTCTAGAACGTACAAAGGAGTACACGAGGTATCTCTACAGCGTACAAAGGAGTACAGAAGATATCTCTACAGCGCACAAAGGAGTACAGGAAATATCTCTAGAACGTACAAAGGAGTACACGAGGTATCTCTACAGCGTACAAAGGAGTACAGAAGGTATCTCTACAGCGCACAAAGGAGTACAGAAGGTATCTCTACAGCGCACAAAGGAGTAAAGAAGGTATCTCTACAGCGCACAAAGGAGTACAGAAGGTATCTCTACAGCGCACAAAGGAGTACAGGAAATATCTCTAGAACGTACAAAGGAGTACACGAGGTATCTCTACAGTGTACAAAGGAGTACAGAAGGTATCTCTACAGCGCACAAATGAGTACAGAGGGTATCTCTACAGCGCACAAAGGAGTACAGAAGGTATCTCTACAGCGCACAAAGGAGTACAGAAGGTATCTCTACAGCGCACAAAGGAGTACAGAAGGTATCTCTACAGCGCACAAAGGAGTACAGGAAATATCTCTAGAACGTACAAAGGAGTACACGAGGTATCTCTACAGCGTACAAAGGAGTACAGAAGGTATCTCTACAGCGCACAAAGGAGTACAGGAAATATCTCTAGAACGTACAAAGGAGTACACGAGGTATCTCTACAGCGTACAAAGGAGTACAGAAGATATCTCTACAGCGCACAAAGGAGTACAGGAAATATCTCTAGAACGTACAAAGGAGTACACGAGGTATCTCTACAGCGTACAAAGGAGTACAGAAGGTATCTCTACAGCGCACAAAGGAGTACAGAAGGTATCTCTACAGCGCACAAAGGAGTAAAGAAGGTATCTCTACAGCGCACAAAGGAGTACAGAAGGTATCTCTACAGCGCACAAAGGAGTACAGGAAATATCTCTAGAACGTACAAAGGAGTACACGAGGTATCTCTACAGTGTACAAAGGAGTACAGAAGGTATCTCAACAGCGCACAAATGAGTACAGAGGGTATCTCTACAGCGCACAAAGGAGTACAGAAGGTATCTCTACAGCGCACAAAGGAGTACAGAAGGTATCTCTACAGCGCACAAAGGAGTACAGAAGGTATCTCTACAGCGCACAAAGGAGTACAGGAAATATCTCTACAGCGCACAAAGGAGTATAGAAGGTATCTCTACAGCGCACAAAGGAGTACAGAAGGAATCTCTACAGTGCACAAAGGAGTACAGAAGGTATCTCTACAGCGCACAAAGGAGTACAGAAGGTATCTCTACAGCGCACAAAGGAGTACAGAAGGTATCTCTACAGCGCACAAAGGAGTACAGGAAATATCTCTAGAACGTACAAAGGAGTACACGAGGTATCTCTACAGCGTACAAAGGAGTACAGAAGGTATCTCTACAGCGCTCAAAGGAGTACAGAAGGTATCTCTACAGCGCACAAAGGAGTACAGAAGGTATCTCTACAGCGCACAAAGGAGTACAGAAGGTATCTCTACAGCGCACAAAGGAGTACAGAAGGTATCTCTACAGCGCACAAAGGAGTACAGAAGGTATCTCTACAGCGCACAAAGGAGTACAGAAGGTATCTCTACAGCGCACAAAGGAGTACAGAAGGTATCTCTACAGCGCACAAAGGAGTACAGAAGGTATCTCTACAGCGCACAAAGGAGTACAGAAGGTATCTCTACAGCGCACAAAGGAGTACAGAAGGTATCTCTACAGCGCACAAAGGAGTACAGAAGGTATCTCTACAGCGCACAAAGGAGTACAGAAGGTATCTCTACAGCGCACAAAGGAGTACAGAAGGTATCTCTACAGCGCACAAAGGAGTACAGGAAATATCTCTAGAACGTACATAGGAGTACACGAGGTATCTCTACAGCGTACAAAGGAGTACAGAAGGTATCTCTACAGCGCACAAAGGAGTACAGAAGGTATCTCTACAGCGCACAAAGGAGTACAGAAGGTATCTCTACAGCGCACAAAGGAGTACAGAAGGTATCTCTACAGCGCACAAAGGAGTACAGGAAATATCTCTAGAGCGTACAAAGGAGTACACGAGGTATCTCTACAGCGTACAATGGAGTACAGAAGGTATCTCTACAGCGCACAAAGGAGTACAGAAGGTATCTCTACAGCGCACAAAGGAGTACAGAAGGTATCTCTACAGCGCACAAAGGAGTACAGAAGGTATCTCTACAGCGCACAAAGGAGTACAGAAGGTATCTCTACAGCGCACAAAGGAGTACAGAATGTATCTCTACAGCGCACAAAAGAGTACAGAAGGTATCTCTACAGCGCACAAAGGAGTACAGAAGGTATCTCTACAGCGCACAAAGGAGTACAGAAGGTATCTCTACAGCGCACAAAGGAGTACAGAAGGTATCTCTACAGCGCACAAAGGAGTACAGGAAATATCTCTAAAACGTACAAAGGAGTACACGAGGTATCTCTACAGCGTACAAAGGAGTACAGAAGGTATCTCTACAGCGCACAAAGGAGTACAGAAGGTATCTCTACAGCGCACAAAGGAGTACAGAAGGTATCTCTACAGCGCACAAAGGAGTACAGAAGGTATCTCTACAGCGCACAAAGGAGTACAGGAAATATCTCTAGAACGTACAAAGGAGTACACGAGGTATCTCTACAGCGTACAAAGGAGTACAGAAGGTATCTCTACAGCGCACAAAGGAGTACAGGAAATATCTCTAGAACGTACAAAGGAGTACACGAGGTATCTCTACAGCGTACAAAGGAGTACAGAAGGTATCTCTACAGCGCACAAAGGAGTACAGAAGGTATCTCTACAGCGCACAAAGGAGTACAGAAGGTATCTCTACAGCGCACAAAGGAGTACAGAAGGTATCTCTACAGCGCACAAAGGAGTACAGGAAATATCTCTAGAACGTACAAAGGAGTACACGAGGTATCTCTACAGCGTACAAAGGAGTACAGAAGGTATCTCTACAGCGCACGAAGGAGTACAGAAGGTATCTCTACAGCGCACAAAGGAGTACAGAAGGTATCTCTACAGCGCAAAAAAGGAGTACAGAAGGTATCTCTACAGCGCACAAAGGAGTACAGAAGGTATCTCTACAGCGCACAAAGGAGTACAGGAAATATCTCTAGAACGTACAAAGGAGTACACGAGGTATCTCTACAGCGTACAAAGGAGTACAGAAGGTATCTCTACAGCGCACAAAGGAGTACAGAAGGTATCTCTACAGCGCACAAAGGAGTACATAAGGTATCTCTACAGCGCACAAAGGAGTACAGAAGGTTTCTCTACAGCGCACAAAGGAGTACAGAAGGTATCTCTACAGCGCACAAAGGAGTACAGAAGGTATCTCTACAGCGCACAAAGGAGTACAGAAGGTATCTCTACAGCGCACAAAGGAGTACAGAAGGTATCTCTACAGCGCACAAAGGAGTACAGGAAATATCTCTAGAACGTACAAAGGAGTACACGAGGTATCTCTACAGCGTACAAAGGAGTAATGAAGGTATCTCTACAGCGCACAAAGGAGTACAGGAAATATCTCTAGAACGTACAAAGGAGTATACGAGGTATCTCTACAGCGTACAAAGGAGTACAGAAGGTATCTCTACAGCGCACAAAGGAGTACAGAAGGTATCTCTACAGCGCACAAAGGAGTACACGAGGTATCTCTACAGCGCACAAAGGAGTACAGAAGTTATCTCTACAGCGCACAAAGGAGTACAGAAGGTATCTCTACAGCGCACAAAGGAGTACAGGAAATATCTCTAGAACGTACAAAGGAGTACACGAGGTATCGCTACAGCGTACAAAGGAGTACAGAAGGTATCTCTACAGCGCACAAAGGAGTATAGAAGGTATCTCTACAGCGCACAAAGGAGTACAGAAGGTATCTCTACAGCACACAAAGGAGTACAGAAGGTATCTCTACAGCGCACAAAGGAGTACAGAAGGTATCTCTACAGCGCACAAAGGAGTATAGAAGGTATCTCTACAGCGCACAAAGGAGTACAGAAGGTATCTCTACAGCGCACAAAGGAGTACAGAAGGTATCTCTACAGCGCACAAAGGAGTACAAAAGGTATCTCTACAGCGCACAAAGGAGTACAGGAAATATCTCTAGAACGTACAAAGGAGTACACGAGGTATCTCTACAGCGTACAAAGGAGTACAGAAGGTATCTCTACAGCGCACAAAGGAGTACAGAAGGTATCTCTTCAGCGCACAAAGGAGTACAGAAGGTATCTCTACAGCGCACAAAGGAGTACAGAAGGTATCTCTACAGCGCACAAAGGAGTACAGGAAATATCTCTAGAACGTACAAAGGAGTACACGAGGTATCTCTACAGCGTACAAAGGAGTACAGAAGGTATCTCTACAGTGCACAAAGGAGTACAGAAGGTATCTCTACAGCGCACAAAGGAGTACAGAAGGTATCTCTACAGCGCACAAAGGAGTACAGAAGGTATCTCTACAGCGCACAAAGGAGTACAGGAAATATCTCTAGAACGTACAAAGGAGTACACGAGGTATCGCTACAGCGTACAAAGGAGTACAGAAGGTATCTCTACAGCGCACAAAGGAGTACAGAAGGTATCTCTACAGCGCACAAAGGAGTACAGGAGGTATCTCTACAGCACACAAAGGAGTACAGAAGGTATCTCTACAGCGCACAAAGGAGTACAGAAGGTATCTCTACAGCGCACAAAGGAGTACAGGAAATATCTCTAGAACGTACAAAGGAGTACACGAGGTATCTCTACAGCGTACAAAGGAGTACAGAAGGTATCTCTACAGCGCACAAAGGAGTACAGAAAGTATCTCTACAGCGCACAAAGAAGTACAGAAGGTATCTCTACAGCGCACAGAGGAGTATAGAAGGTATCTCTACAGCGCACAAAGGAGTACAGAAGGTATCTCTACAGCGCACAAAGGAGTACAGAAGGTATCTCTACAGCGCACAAAGGAGTACAAAAGGTATCTCTACAGCGCACAAAAGAGTACAGGAAATATCTCTAGAACGTACAAAGGAGTACACGAGGTATCTCTACAGCGTACAAAGGAGTACAGAAGGTATCTCTACAGCGCACAAAGGAGTACAGAAGGTATCTCTTCAGCGCACAAAGGAGTACAGAAGGTATCTCTACAGCGCACAAAGGAGTACAGAAGGTATCTCTACAGCGCACAAAGGAGTACATGAAATATCTCTAGAACGTACAAAGGAGTACACGAGGTATCTCTACAGCGCACAAAGGAGTACAGAAGGTATCTCTACGGCGCACAAAGGAGTACAGGAAATATCTCTAGAACGTACAAAGGAGTACAGAAGGTATCTCTACAGCGCACAAAGGAGTACAGAAGGTATCTCTACAGCGCACAAAGAAGTACAGAAGGTATCTCTACAGCGCACAAAGGAGTACACGAGGTATCTCTACAGCGTACAAAGGAGTACAGAAGGTATCTCTACAGCGCACACAGGAGTACAGAAAGTATCTCTACTGCGCACAAAGGAGTACAGAAGGTATCTCTACAGCGCACAAAGGAGTACAGGAAATATCTCTAGAACATACAAAGGAGTACAGAAGGTATCTCTACAGCGCACAAAGGAGTACAGAAGGTATCTCTACAGCGCACAAAGGAGTACAGAAGGTATCTCTACAGCGCACAAAGGAGTACAGAAGGTATCTCTACAGCGCACAAAGGAGTACAGGAAATATCTCTAGAACGTACAAAGGAGTACACGAGGTATCTCTACAGCGTACAAAGGAGTACAGAAGGTATCTCTACAGCGCACAAAGGAGTACAGGAAATATCTCTAGAACGTACAAAGGAGTACACGAGGTATCTCTACAGCGTACAAAGGAGTACAGAAGGTATCTCTACAGCGCACAAAGGAGTACAGAAGGTATCTCTACAGCGCACAAAGGAGTACAGAAGGTATCTCTACAGCGCACAAAGGAGTACAGAAGGTATCTCTACAGCGCACAAAGGAGTACAGGAAATATCTCTAGAACGTACAAAGGAGTACACGAGGTATCTCTACAGCGTACAAAGGAGTACAGAAGGTATCTCTACAGCGCACGAAGGAGTACAGAAGGTATCTCTACAGCGCACAAAGGAGTACAGAAGGTATCTCTACAGCGCAAAAAAGGAGTACAGAAGGTATCTCTACAGCGCACAAAGGAGTACAGAAGGTATCTCTACAGCGCACAAAGGAGTACAGGAAATATCTCTAGAACGTACAAAGGAGTACACGAGGTATCTCTACAGCGTACAAAGGAGTACAGAAGGTATCTCTACAGCGCACAAAGGAGTACAGAAGGTATCTCTACAGCGCACAAAGGAGTACATAAGGTATCTCTACAGCGCACAAAGGAGTACAGAAGGTTTCTCTACAGCGCACAAAGGAGTACAGAAGGTATCTCTACAGCGCACAAAGGAGTACAGAAGGTATCTCTACAGCGCACAAAGGAGTACAGAAGGTATCTCTACAGCGCACAAAGGAGTACAGAAGGTATCTCTACAGCGCACAAAGGAGTACAGGAAATATCTCTAGAACGTACAAAGGAGTACACGAGGTATCTCTACAGCGTACAAAGGAGTAATGAAGGTATCTCTACAGCGCACAAAGGAGTACAGGAAATATCTCTAGAACGTACAAAGGAGTACACGAGGTATCTCTACAGCGTACAAAGGAGTACAGAAGGTATCTCTACAGCGCACAAAGGAGTACAGAAGGTATCTCTACAGCGCACAAAGGAGTACACGAGGTATCTCTACAGCGCACAAAGGA
This sequence comes from Morinoia aosen, assembly GCA_030386875.1. Classification (NCBI taxonomy): domain Eukaryota; kingdom Metazoa; phylum Arthropoda; class Malacostraca; order Amphipoda; family Talitridae; genus Morinoia; species Morinoia aosen. The sequence goes on along the minus strand of CM059576.1, from coordinate 54,692,141 downwards.
GTACAGAAGTTATCTCTACAGCGCACAAAGGAGTACAGAAGGTATCTCTACAGCGCACAAAGGAGTACAGGAAATATCTCTAGAACGTACAAAGGAGTACACGAGGTATCGCTACAGCGTACAAAGGAGTACAGAAGGTATCTCTACAGCGCACAAAGGAGTATAGAAGGTATCTCTACAGCGCACAAAGGAGTACAGAAGGTATCTCTACAGCACACAAAGGAGTACAGAAGGTATCTCTACAGCGCACAAAGGAGTACAGAAGGTATCTCTACAGCGCACAAAGGAGTACAGGAAATATCTCTAGAACGTACAAAGGAGTACACGAGGTATCTCTACAGCGTACAAAGGAGTACAGAAGGTATCTCTACAGCGCACAAAGGAGTACAGAAAGTATCTCTACAGCGCACAAAGGAGTACAGAAGGTATCTCTACAGCGCACAAAGGAGTATAGAAGGTATCTCTACAGCGCACAAAGGAGTACAGAAGGTATCTCTACAGCGCACAAAGGAGTACAGAAGGTATCTCTACAGCGCACAAAGGAGTACAAAAGGTATCTCTACAGCGCACAAAGGAGTACAGGAAATATCTCTAGAACGTACAAAGGAGTACACGAGGTATCTCTACAGCGTACAAAGGAGTACAGAAGGTATCTCTACAGCGCACAAAGGAGTACAGAAGGTATCTCTTCAGCGCACAAAGGAGTACAGAAGGTATCTCTACAGCGCACAAAGGAGTACAGAAGGTATCTCTACAGCGCACAAAGGAGTACAGGAAATATCTCTAGAACGTACAAAGGAGTACACGAGGTATCTCTACAGCGTACAAAGGAGTACAGAAGGTATCTCTACAGTGCACAAAGGAGTACAGAAGGTATCTCTACAGCGCACAAAGGAGTACAGAAGGTATCTCTACAGCGCACAAAGGAGTACAGAAGGTATCTCTACAGCGCACAAAGGAGTACAGGAAATATCTCTAGAACGTACAAAGGAGTACACGAGGTATCGCTACAGCGTACAAAGGAGTACAGAAGGTATCTCTACAGCGCACAAAGGAGTACAGAAGGTATCTCTACAGCGCACAAAGGAGTACAGGAGGTATCTCTACAGCACACAAAGGAGTACAGAAGGTATCTCTACAGCGCACAAAGGAGTACAGAAGGTATCTCTACAGCGCACAAAGGAGTACAGGAAATATCTCTAGAACGTACAAAGGAGTACACGAGGTATCTCTACAGCGTACAAAGGAGTACAGAAGGTATCTCTACAGCGCACAAAGGAGTACAGAAAGTATCTCTACAGCGCACAAAGAAGTACAGAAGGTATCTCTACAGCGCACAGAGGAGTATAGAAGGTATCTCTACAGCGCACAAAGGAGTACAGAAGGTATCTCTACAGCGCACAAAGGAGTACAGAAGGTATCTCTACAGCGCACAAAGGAGTACAAAAGGTATCTCTACAGCGCACAAAGGAGTACAGGAAATATCTCTAGAACGTACAAAGGAGTACACGAGGTATCTCTACAGCGTACAAAGGAGTACAGAAGGTATCTCTACAGCGCACAAAGGAGTACAGAAGGTATCTCTTCAGCGCACAAAGGAGTACAGAAGGTATCTCTACAGCGCACAAAGGAGTACAGAAGGTATCTCTACAGCGCACAAAGGAGTACATGAAATATCTCTAGAACGTACAAAGGAGTACACGAGGTATCTCTACAGCGTACAAAGGAGTACAGAAGGTATCTCTACAGCGCACAAAGGAGTACAGAAGGTATCTCTACAGCGCACAAAGAAGTACAGAAGGTATCTCTACAGCGCACAAAGGAGTACAGAAGGTATCTCTACGGCGCACAAAGGAGTACAGGAAATATCTCTAGAACGTACAAAGGAGTACAGAAGGTATCTCTACAGTGCACAAAGGAGTACAGAAGGTATCTCTACAGCGCACAAAGAAGTACAGAAGGTATCTCTACAGCGCACAAAGGAGTACACGAGGTATCTCTACAGCGTACAAAGGAGTACAGAAGGTATCTCTACAGCGCACACAGGAGTACAGAAAGTATCTCTACTGCGCACAAAGGAGTACAGAAGGTATCTCTACAGCGCACAAAGGAGTACAGGAAATATCTCTAGAACATACAAAGGAGTACAGAAGGTATCTCTACAGCGCACAAAGGAGTACAGAAGGTATCTCTACAGCGCACAAAGGAGTACAGAAGGTATCTCTACAGCGCACAAAGGAGTACAGAAGGTATCTCTACAGCGCACAAAGGAGTACAGGAGGTATCTCTACAGCGCACAAAGGAGTACAGGAAATATCTCTAGAACGTACAAAGGAGTACACGAGGTATCTCTACAGCGTACAAAGGAGTACAGAAGGTATCTCTACAGCGCACAAAGGAGTACAGAAGGTATCTCTACAGCGCACAAAGGAGTGCAGAAGGTATCTCTACAGCGCACAAAGGAGTACAGAAGGTATCTCTACAGCGCACAAAGGAGTACAGGAAATATCTCTAGAACGTACAAAGGAGTACACGAGGTATCTCTACAGCGTACAAAGGAGTACAGAAGGTATCTCTACAACGCACAAAGGAGTACAGAAGGTATCTCTACAGCGCACAAAGGAGTACAGAAGGTATCTCTACAGCGCACAAAGGAGTACAGAAGGTATCTCTACAGCGCACAAAGGAGTACAGAAGGTATCTCTACAGCGCACAAAGGAGTACAGAAGGTATCTCTACAGCGCACAAAGGAGTACAGAAGGTATCTCTACAGCGCACAAAGAAGTACAGAAGGTATCTCTACAGCGCACAAAAGAGTACAGAAGGTATCTCTACAGCGCACAAAGGAGTACAGGAAATATCTCTAGAACGTACAAAGGAGTACACGAGGTATCTCTACAGCGTACAAAGGAGTACAGAAGGTATCTCTACAGCGCACAAAGGAGTACAGAAGGTATCTCTACAGCGCACAAAGGAGTACAGAAGGTATCTCTACAGCGCACAAAGGAGTACAGAAGGTATCTCTACAGCGCACAAAGGAGTACAGGAAATATCTCTAGAACGTACAAAGGAGTACACGAGGTATCTCTACAGCGTACAAAGGAGTACAGAAGGTATCTCTACAGCGCACAAAGGAGTACAGAAGGTATCTCTACAGCGCACAAAGGAGTACAGAAGGTATCTCTACAGCGCACAAAGGAGTACAGAAGGTATCTCTACAGCGCACAAAGGAGTACAGGAAATATCTCTAGAACGTACAAAGGAGTACACGAGGTATCTCTACAGCGTACAAAGGAGTACAGAAGGTATCTCTACAGCGCACAAAGGAGTTCAGAAGGTATCTCTACAGCGCACAAAGGAGTACAGGAAATATCTCTAGAACGTACAAAGGAGTACAAAAGGTATCTCTACAGCGCACAAAGGAGTACAGAAGGTATCTCTACAGCGCACAAAGGAGTACAGAAGGTATCTCTACAGCGCACAAAGGAGTACAGAAGGTATCTCTACAGCGCACAAAGGAGTACAGGAAATATCTCTAGAACGTACAAAGGAGTACACGAGGTATCTCTACAGCGTACAAAGGAGTACAGAAGATATCTCTACAGCGCACAAAGGAGTACAGGAAATATCTCTAGAACGTACAAAGGAGTACACGAGGTATCTCTACAGCGTACAAAGGAGTACAGAAGGTATCTCTACAGCGCACAAAGGAGTACAGAAGGTATCTCTACAGCGCACAAAGGAGTAAAGAAGGTATCTCTACAGCGCACAAAGGAGTACAGAAGGTATCTCTACAGCGCACAAAGGAGTACAGGAAATATCTCTAGAACGTACAAAGGAGTACACGAGGTATCTCTACAGTGTACAAAGGAGTACAGAAGGTATCTCTACAGCGCACAAATGAGTACAGAGGGTATCTCTACAGCGCACAAAGGAGTACAGAAGGTATCTCTACAGCGCACAAAGGAGTACAGAAGGTATCTCTACAGCGCACAAAGGAGTACAGAAGGTATCTCTACAGCGCACAAAGGAGTACAGGAAATATCTCTACAGCGCACAAAGGAGTATAGAAGGTATCTCTACAGCGCACAAAGGAGTACAGAAGGAATCTCTACAGTGCACAAAGGAGTACAGAAGGTATCTCTACAGCGCACAAAGGAGTACAGAAGGTATCTCTACAGCGCACAAAGGAGTACAGAAGGTATCTCTACAGCGCACAAAGGAGTACAGGAAATATCTCTAGAACGTACAAAGGAGTACACGAGGTATCTCTACAGCGTACAAAGGAGTACAGAAGGTATCTCTACAGCGCACAAAGGAGTACAGAAGGTATCTCTACAGCGCACAAAGGAGTACAGAAGGTATCTCTACAGCGCACAAAGGAGTACAGAAGGTATCTCTACAGCGCACAAAGGAGTACAGAAGGTATCTCTACAGCGCACAAAGGAGTACAGAAGGTATCTCTACAGCGCACAAAGGAGTACAGAAGGTATCTCTACAGCGCACAAAGGAGTACAGAAGGTATCTCTACAGCGCACAAAGGAGTACAGAAGGTATCTCTACAGCGCACAAAGGAGTACAGAAGGTATCTCTACAGCGCACAAAGGAGTACAGAAGGTATCTCTACAGCGCACAAAGGAGTACAGAAGGTATCTCTACAGCGCACAAAGGAGTACAGAAGGTATCTCTACAGCGCACAAAGGAGTACAGAAGGTATCTCTACAGCGCACAAAGGAGTACAGAAGGTATCTCTACAGCGCACAAAGGAGTACAGGAAATATCTCTAGAACGTACAAAGGAGTACACGAGGTATCTCTACAGCGTACAAAGGAGTACAGAAGGTATCTCTACAGCGCACAAAGGAGTACAGAAGGTATCTCTACAGCGCACAAAGGAGTACAGAAGGTATCTCTACAGCGCACAAAGGAGTATAGAAGGTATCTCTACAGCGCACAAAGGAGTACAGGAAATATCTCTAGAACGTACAAAGGAGTACACGAGGTATCTCTACAGCGTACAAAGGAGTACAGAAGGTATCTCTACAGCGCACAAAGGAGTACAGAAGGTATCTCTACAGCGCACAAAGGAGTACAGAAGGTATCTCTACAGCGCACAAAGGAGTACAGAAGGTATCTCTACAGCGCACAAAGGAGTACAGAAGGTATCTCTACAGCGCACAAAGGAGTACAGAATGTATCTCTACAGCGCACAAAAGAGTACAGAAGGTATCTCTACAGCGCACAAAGGAGTACAGAAGGTATCTCTACAGCGCACAAAGGAGTACAGAAGGTATCTCTACAGCGCACAAAGGAGTACAGAAGGTATCTCTACAGCGCACAAAGGAGTACAGGAAATATCTCTAAAACGTACAAAGGAGTACACGAGGTATCTCTACAGCGTACAAAGGAGTACAGAAGGTATCTCTACAGCGCACAAAGGAGTACAGAAGGTATCTCTACAGCGCACAAAGGAGTACAGAAGGTATCTCTACAGCGCACAAAGGAGTACAGAAGGTATCTCTACAGCGCACAAAGGAGTACAGGAAATATCTCTAGAACGTACAAAGGAGTACACGAGGTATCTCTACAGCGTACAAAGGAGTACAGAAGGTATCTCTACAGCGCACAAAGGAGTACAGGAAATATCTCTAGAACGTACAAAGGAGTACACGAGGTATCTCTACAGCGTACAAAGGAGTACAGAAGGTATCTCTACAGCGCACAAAGGAGTACAGAAGGTATCTCTACAGCGCACAAAGGAGTACACAAGGTATCTCTACAGCGCACAAAGGAGTACAGAAGGTATCTCTACAGCGCACAAAGGAGTACAGGAAATATCTCTAGAACGTACAAAGGAGTACATGAGGTATCTCTACAGCGTACAAAGGAGTACAGAAGGTATCTCTACAGCGCACGAAGGAGTACAGAAGGTATCTCTACAGCGCACAAAGGAGTACAGAAGGTATCTCTACAGCGCAAAAAAGGAGTACAGAAGGTATCTCTACAGCGCACAAAGGAGTACAGAAGGTATCTCTACAGCGCACAAAGGAGTACAGGAAATATCTCTAGAACGTACAAAGGAGTACACGAGGTATCTCTACAGCGTACAAAGGAGTACAGAAGGTATCTCTACAGCGCACAAAGGAGTACAGAAGGTATCTCTACAGCGCACAAAGGAGTACATAAAGTATCTCTACAGCGCACAAAGGAGTACAGAAGGTTTCTCTACAGCGCACAAAGGAGTACAGAAGGTATCTCTACAGCGCACAAAGGAGTACAGAAGGTATCTCTACAGCGCACAAAGGAGTACAGAAGGTATCTCTACAGCGCACAAAGGAGTACAGAAGGTATCTCTACAGCGCACAAAGGAGTACAGGAAATATCTCTAGAACGTACAAAGGAGTACACGAGGTATCTCTACAGCGTACAAAGGAGTAATGAAGGTATCTCTACAGCGCACAAAGGAGTACAGGAAATATCTCTAGAACGTACAAAGGAGTACACGAGGTATCTCTACAGCGTACAAAGGAGTACAGAAGGTATCTCTACAGCGCACAAAGGAGTACAGAAGGTATCTCTACAGCGCACAAAGGAGTACACGAGGTATCTCTACAGCGCACAAAGGAGTACAGAAGGTATCTCTACAGCGCACAAAGGAGTACAGAAGGTATCTCTACAGCGCACAAAGGAGTACAGGAAATACCTCTAGAACGTTCAAAGGAGTACACGAGGTATCGCTACAGCGTACAAAGGAGTACAGAAGGTATCTCTACAGCGCACAAAGGAGTATAGAAGGTATCTCTACAGCGCACAAAGGAGTACAGAAGGTATCTCTACAGCACACAAAGGAGTACAGAAGGTATCTCTACAGCGCACAAAGGAGTACAGAAGGTATCTCTACAGCGCACAAAGGAGTACAGGAAATATCTCTAGAACGTACAAAGGAGTACACGAGGTATCTCTACAGCGTACAAAGGAGTAGAAAAGGTATCTCTACAGCGCACAAAAGAGTACAGAAAGTATCTCTACAGCGCACAAAGGAGTACAGAAGGTATCTCTACAGCGCACAAAGGAGTATAGAAGGTATCTCTACAGCGCACAAAGGAGTACAGAAGGTATCTCTACAGCGCACAAAGGAGTACAGAAGGTATCTCTACAGCGCACAAAGGAGTACAAAAGGTATCTCTACAGCGCACAAAGGAGTACAGGAAATATCTCTAGAACGTACAAAGGAGTACACGAGGTATCTCTACAGCGTACAAAGGAGTACAGAAGGTATCTCTACAGCGCACAAAGGAGTACAGAAGGTATCTCTTCAGCGCACAAAGGAGTACAGAAGGTATCTCTACAGCGCACAAAGGAGTACAGAAGGTATCTCTACAGCGCACAAAGGAGTACAGGAAATATCTCTAGAACGTACAAAGGAGTACACGAGGTATCTCTACAGCGTACAAAGGAGTACAGAAGGTATCTCTACAGTGCACAAAGGAGTACAGAAGGTATCTCTACAGCGCACAAAGGAGTACAGAAGGTATCTCTACAGCGCACAAAGGAGTACAGAAGGTATCTCTACGGCGCACAAAGGAGTACAGGAAATATCTCTAGAACGTACAAAGGAGTACAGAAGGTATCTCTACAGCGCACAAAGGAGTACAGAAGGTATCACTACAGCGCACAAAGGAGTACAGAAGGTATCTCTACAGCGCACAAAGGAGTACAGAAGGTATCTCTACAGCGCACAAAGGAGTACAGAAGGTATCTCTACAGCGCACAAAGGAGTACAGGAAATATCTCTAGAACGTACAAAGGAGTACAGAAGGTATCTCTACAGCGCACAAAGGAGTACAGAAGGTATCTCTACAGCGCACAAAGGAGTACAGAAGGTATCTCTACAGCGCACACAGGAGTACAGAAAGTATCTCTACAGCGCACAAAGGAGTACAGAAGGTATCTCTACAGCGCACAAAGGAGTACAGGGAATATCTCTAGAACGTACAAAGGAGTACAGAAGGTATCTCTACAGCGCACAAAGGAGTACAGAAGGTATCACTACAGCGCACAAAGGAGTACAGAAGGTATCTCTACAGCGCACAAAGGAGTACAGAAGGTATCTCTACAGCGCACAAAGGAGTACAGAAGGTATCTCTACAGCGCACAAAGGAGTACAGGAAATATCTCTAGAACGTACAAAGGAGAACACGAGGTATCTCTACAGCGTACAAAGGAGTACAGAAGATATCTCTACAGCGCACAAAGGAGTACAGAAGGTATCTCTACAGCGCACAAACGAGTGCAGAAGGTATCTCTACAGCGCACAAAGGAGTACAGAAGGTATCTCTACAGCGCACAAAGGAGTACAGGAAATATCTCTAGAACGTACAAAGGAGTACACGAGGTATCTCTACAGCGTACAAAGGAGTACAGAAGGTATCTCTACAGCGCACAAAGGAGTACAGAAGGTATCTCTACAGCGCACAAAGGAGTACAGAAGGTATCTCTACAGCGCACAAAGGAGTACAGAAGGTATCTCTACAGCGCACAGAGGAGTACAGAAGGTATCTCTACAGCGCACAAAGGAGTACAGAAGGTATCTCTAGAGCGCACAAAGGAGTACAGAAGGTATCTCCACAGCGCACAAAGGAGTACAGAAGGTATCTCTACAGCGCACAAAGGAGTACAGGAAATATCTCTACAGCGCACAAAGGAGTATAGAAGGTATCTCTACAGCGCACAAAGGAGTACAGAAGGAATCTCTACAGTGCACAAAGGAGTACAGAAGGTATCTCTACAGCGCACAAAGGAGTACAGAAGGTATCTCTACAGCGCACAAAGGAGTACAGAAGGTATCTCTACAGCGCACAAAGGAGTACAGGAAATATCTCTAGAACGTACAAAGGAGTACACGAGGTATCTCTACAGCGTACAAAGGAGTACAGAAGGTATCTCTACAGCGCACAAAGGAGTACAGAAGGTATCTCTACAGCGCACAAAGGAGTACAGAAGGTATCTCTACAGCGCACAAAGGAGTACAGAAGGTATCTCTACAGCGCACAAAGGAGTACAGAAGGTATCTCTACAGCGCACAAAGGAGTACAGAAGGTATCTCTACAGCGCACAAAGGAGTACAGAAGGTATCTCTACAGCGCACAAAGGAGTACAGAAGGTATCTCTACAGCGCACAAAGGAGTACAGAAGGTATCTCTACAGCGCACAAAGGAGTACAGAAGGTATCTCTACAGCGCACAAAGGAGTACAGAAGGTATCTCTACAGCGCACAAAGGAGTACAGAAGGTATCTCTACAGCGCACAAAGGAGTACAGAAGGTATCTCTACAGCGCACAAAGGAGTACAGAAGGTATCTCTACAGCGCACAAAGGAGTACAGAAGGTATCTCTACAGCGCACAAAGGAGTACAGGAAATATCTCTAGAACGTACAAAGGAGTACACGAGGTATCTCTACAGCGTACAAAGGAGTACAGAAGGTATCTCTACAGCGCACAAAGGAGTACAGAAGGTATCTCTACAGCGCACAAAGGAGTACAGAAGGTATCTCTACAGCGCACAAAGGAGTATAGAAGGTATCTCTACAGCGCACAAAGGAGTACAGGAAATATCTCTAGAACGTACAAAGGAGTACACGAGGTATCTCTACAGCGTACAAAGGAGTACAGAAGGTATCTCTACAGCGCACAAAGGAGTACAGAAGGTATCTCTACAGCGCACAAAGGAGTACAGAAGGTATCTCTACAGCGCACAAAGGAGTACAGAAGGTATCTCTACAGCGCACAAAGGAGTACAGAAGGTATCTCTACAGCGCACAAAGGAGTACAGAATGTATCTCTACAGCGCACAAAAGAGTACAGAAGGTATCTCTACAGCGCACAAAGGAGTACAGAAGGTATCTCTACAGCGCACAAAGGAGTACAGAAGGTATCTCTACAGCGCACAAAGGAGTACAGAAGGTATCTCTACAGCGCACAAAGGAGTACAGGAAATATCTCTAAAACGTACAAAGGAGTACACGAGGTATCTCTACAGCGTACAAAGGAGTACAGAAGGTATCTCTACAGCGCACAAAGGAGTACAGAAGGTATCTCTACAGCGCACAAAGGAGTACAGAAGGTATCTCTACAGCGCACAAAGGAGTACAGAAGGTATCTCTACAGCGCACAAAGGAGTACAGGAAATATCTCTAGAACGTACAAAGGAGTACACGAGGTATCTCTACAGCGTACAAAGGAGTACAGAAGGTATCTCTACAGCGCACAAAGGAGTACAGGAAATATCTCTAGAACGTACAAAGGAGTACACGAGGTATCTCTACAGCGTACAAAGGAGTACAGAAGGTATCTCTACAGCGCACAAAGGAGTACAGAAGGTATCTCTACAGCGCACAAAGGAGTACACAAGGTATCTCTACAGCGCACAAAGGAGTACAGAAGGTATCTCTACAGCGCACAAAGGAGTACAGGAAATATCTCTAGAACGTACAAAGGAGTACACGAGGTATCTCTACAGCGTACAAAGGAGTACAGAAGGTATCTCTACAGCGCACGAAGGAGTACAGAAGGTATCTCTACAGCGCACAAAGGAGTACAGAAGGTATCTCTACAGCGCAAAAAAGGAGTACAGAAGGTATCTCTACAGCGCACAAAGGAGTACAGAAGGTATCTCTACAGCGCACAAAGGAGTACAGGAAATATCTCTAGAACGTACAAAGGAGTACACGAGGTATCTCTACAGCGTACAAAGGAGTACAGAAGGTATCTCTACAGCGCACAAAGGAGTACAGAAGGTATCTCTACAGCGCACAAAGGAGTACATAAAGTATCTCTACAGCGCACAAAGGAGTACAGAAGGTTTCTCTACAGCGCACAAAGGAGTACAGAAGGTATCTCTACAGCGCACAAAGGAGTACAGAAGGTATCTCTACAGCGCACAAAGGAGTACAGAAGGTATCTCTACAGCGCACAAAGGAGTACAGAAGGTATCTCTACAGCGCACAAAGGAGTACAGGAAATATCTCTAGAACGTACAAAGGAGTACACGAGGTATCTCTACAGCGTACAAAGGAGTAATGAAGGTATCTCTACAGCGCACAAAGGAGTACAGGAAATATCTCTAGAACGTACAAAGGAGTACACGAGGTATCTCTACAGCGTACAAAGGAGTACAGAAGGTATCTCTACAGCGCACAAAGGAGTACAGAAGGTATCTCTACAGCGCACAAAGGAGTACACGAGGTATCTCTACAGCGCACAAAGGAGTACAGAAGGTATCTCTACAGCGCACAAAGGAGTACAGAAGGTATCTCTACAGCGCACAAAGGAGTACAGGAAATACCTCTAGAACGTTCAAAGGAGTACACGAGGTATCGCTACAGCGTACAAAGGAGTACAGAAGGTATCTCTACAGCGCACAAAGGAGTATAGAAGGTATCTCTACAGCGCACAAAGGAGTACAGAAGGTATCTCTACAGCACACAAAGGAGTACAGAAGGTATCTCTACAGCGCACAAAGGAGTACAGAAGGTATCTCTACAGCGCACAAAGGAGTACAGGAAATATCTCTAGAACGTACAAAGGAGTACACGAGGTATCTCTACAGCGTACAAAGGAGTAGAGAAGGTATCTCTACAGCGCACAAAAGAGTACAGAAAGTATCTCTACAGCGCACAAAGGAGTACAGAAGGTATCTCTACAGCGCACAAAGGAGTATAGAAGGTATCTCTACAGCGCACAAAGGAGTACAGAAGGTATCTCTACAGCGCACAAAGGAGTACAGAAGGTATCTCTACAGCGCACAAAGGAGTACAAAAGGTATCTCTACAGCGCACAAAGGAGTACAGGAAATATCTCTAGAACGTACAAAGGAGTACACGAGGTATCTCTACAGCGTACAAAGGAGTACAGAAGGTATCTCTACAGCGCACAAAGGAGTACAGAAGGTATCTCTTCAGCGCACAAAGGAGTACAGAAGGTATCTCTACAGCGCACAAAGGAGTACAGAAGGTATCTCTACAGCGCACAAAGGAGTACAGGAAATATCTCTAGAACGTACAAAGGAGTACACGAGGTATCTCTACAGCGTACAAAGGAGTACAGAAGGTATCTCTACAGTGCACAAAGGAGTACAGAAGGTATCTCTACAGCGCACAAAGGAGTACAGAAGGTATCTCTACAGCGCACAAAGGAGTACAGAAGGTATCTCTACGGCGCACAAAGGAGTACAGGAAATATCTCTAGAACGTACAAAGGAGTACAGAAGGTATCTCTACAGCGCACAAAGGAGTACAGAAGGTATCACTACAGCGCACAAAGGAGTACAGAAGGTATCTCTACAGCGCACAAAGGAGTACAGAAGGTATCTCTACAGCGCACAAAGGAGTACAGAAGGTATCTCTACAGCGCACAAAGGAGTACAGGAAATATCTCTAGAACGTACAAAGGAGTACAGAAGGTATCTCTACAGCGCACAAAGGAGTACAGAAGGTATCTCTACAGCGCACAAAGGAGTACAGAAGGTATCTCTACAGCGCACACAGGAGTACAGAAAGTATCTCTACAGCGCACAAAGGAGTACAGAAGGTATCTCTACAGCGCACAAAGGAGTACAGGGAATATCTCTAGAACGTACAAAGGAGTACAGAAGGTATCTCTACAGCGCACAAAGGAGTACAGAAGGTATCACTACAGCGCACAAAGGAGTACAGAAGGTATCTCTACAGCGCACAAAGGAGTACAGAAGGTATCTCTACAGCGCACAAAGGAGTACAGAAGGTATCTCTACAGCGCACAAAGGAGTACAGGAAATATCTCTAGAACGTACAAAGGAGAACACGAGGTATCTCTACAGCGTACAAAGGAGTACAGAAGATATCTCTACAGCGCACAAAGGAGTACAGAAGGTATCTCTACAGCGCACAAACGAGTGCAGAAGGTATCTCTACAGCGCACAAAGGAGTACAGAAGGTATCTCTACAGCGCACAAAGGAGTACAGGAAATATCTCTAGAACGTACAAAGGAGTACACGAGGTATCTCTACAGCGTACAAAGGAGTACAGAAGGTATCTCTACAGCGCACAAAGGAGTACAGAAGGTATCTCTACAGCGCACAAAGGAGTACAGAAGGTATCTCTACAGCGCACAAAGGAGTACAGAAGGTATCTCTACAGCGCACAGAGGAGTACAGAAGGTATCTCTACAGCGCACAAAGGAGTACAGAAGGTATCTCTAGAGCGCACAAAGGAGTACAGAAGGTATCTCCACAGCGCACAAAGGAGTACAGAAGGTATCTCTACAGCGCACAGAGGAGTACAGGAAATATCTCTAGAACGTACAAAGGAGTACACGAGGTATCTCTACAGCGTACAAAGGAGTACAGAAGGTATCTCTACAGCGCACAAAGGAGTACAGAAGGTATCTCTACAGCGCACAAAGGAGTACAGAAGGTATCTCTACAGCGCACAAAGGAGTACAGAAGGTATCTCTACAGCGCACAAAGGAGTACAGGAAATATCTCTAGAACGTACAAAGGAGTACACGAGGTATCTCTACAGCGTACAAAGGAGTACAGAAGGTATCTCTACAGCGCACAAAGGAGTACAGAAGGTATCTCTACAGCGCACAAAGGAGTACAGGAAATATCTCTAGAACGTACAAAGGAGTACAAAAGGTATCTCTACAGCGCACAAAGGAGTACAGAAGGTATCTCTACAGCGCACAAAGGAGTACAGAAGGTATCTCTACAGCGCACAAAGGAGTACAGAAGGTATCTCTACAGCGCACAAAGGAGTACAGGAAATATCTCTAGAACGTACAAAGAAGTACACGAGGTATCTCTACAGCGTACAAAGGAGTACAGAAGATATCTCTACAGCGCACAAAGGAGTACAGGAAATATCTCTAGAACGTACAAAGGAGTACACGAGGTATCTCTACAGCGTACAAAGGAGTACAGAAGGTATCTCTACAGCGCACAAAGGAGTACAGAAGGTATCTCTACAGCGCACAAAGGAGTAAAGAAGGTATCTCTACAGCGCACAAAGGAGTACAGAAGGTATCTCTACAGCGCACAAAGGAGTACAGGAAATATCTCTAGAACGTACAAAGGAGTACACGAGGTATCTCTACAGCGTACAAAGGAGTACAAAAGGTATCTCTACAGCGCACAAATGAGTACAGAGGGTATCTCTACAGCGCACAAAGGAGTACAGAAGGTATCTCTACAGCGCACAAAGGAGTACAGAAGGTATCTCTACAGCGCACAAAGGAGTACAGAAGGTATCTCTACAGCGCACAAAGGAGTACAGGAAATATCTCTACAGCGCACAAAGGAGTACAGAAGGTATCTCTACAGCGCACAAAGGAGTACAGGAAATATCTCTAGAACGTACAAAGGAGTACACGAGGTAACTCTACAGCGTACAAAGGAGTACAGAAGGTATCTCTACAGCGCACAAAGGAGTACAGAAGGTATCTCTACAGCGCACAAAGGAGTACAGAAGGTATCTCTACAGCGCACAAAGGAGTACAGAAGGTATCTCTACAGCGCACAAAGGAGTACAGAAGCTATCTCTACAGCGCACAAAGAAGTACAGAAGGTATCTCTACAGCGCACAATGGAGTACAGAAGGTATCTCTACAGTGCACAAAGGAGTACAGAAGGTATCTCTACAGCGCACAAAGGAGTACAGGAAATATCTCTAGAACGTACAAAGGAGTACACGAGGTATCTCTACAGCGTACAAAGGAGTACAGAAGGTATCTCTACAGCGCACAAAGGAGTACAGGAAATATCTCTAGAACGTACAAAGAAGTACACGAGGTATCTCTACAGCGTACAAAGGAGTACAGAAGGTATCTCTACAGCGCACAAAGGAGAACAGAAGGTATCTCTACAGCGCACAAAGGAGTACACGAGGTATCTCTACAGCGCACAAAGGAGTACCGAAGGTATCTCTACAGCGCACAAAGGAGTAAAGAAGGTATCTCTACAGCGCACAAAGGAGTACAGGAAATATCTCTAGAACGTACAAAGGAGTACACGATGTATCTCTACAGCATACAAAGGAGTACAGAAGGTATCTCTACAGCGCACAAAGGAGTACAGAAGGTATCTCTACAGCGCACAAAGGAGTACAGAAGGTATCTCTACAGCGCACAAAGGAGTGCAGAAGGTATCTCTACAGCGCACAAAGGAGTACAGAAGGTATCTCTACAGCGCACAAAGGAGTACAGGAAATATCTCTAGAACGTACAAAGGAGTACACGAGGTATCTCTACAGCGTACAAAGGAGTACAGAAGGTATCTCTACAGCGCACAAAGGAGTACAGAAGGTATCTCTACAGCGCACAAAGGAGTACAGAAGGTTTCTCTACAGCGCACAAAGGAGTACAGAAGGTATCTCTACAGCGCACAAAGAAGTACAGAAGGTATCTCTACAGCGCACAAAGGAGTACAGAAGGTATCTCTACAGCGCACAAAGGAGCACAGAAGGTATCTCTACAGCGCACAAAGGAGTACAGAAGGTATCTCTACAGCGCACAAAGGAGTACAGAAGGTATCTCTACAGCGCACAAAAGAGTACAGAAAGTATCTCTACAGCGCACAAAGGAGTACAGAAGGTATCTCTACAGCGCACAAAGGAGTACAGAAGGTATCTCTACAGCGCACAAAAGAGTACAGAAGGTATCTCTACAGCGCAAAAAGGAGTACAGAAAGTATCTCTACAGCGCACAAAGGAGTACAGAAGGTATCTCTACAGCGCACAAAGGAGTACAGAAGGTATCTCTACAGCGCACAAAGGAGTACAGAAGGTATCTCTTCAGCGCACAAAGGAGTACAGAAGGTATCTCTACAGCGCACAAAGGAGTACAGAAGGTATCTCTACAGCGCACAAAGGAGTACAGAAGGTATCTCTACAGCGCACAAAGGAGTACAGAAGGTATCTCTACAGCGCACAAAGGAGTACAGAAGGTATCTCTACAGCGCACAAAGGAGTACAGAAGGTATCTCTACAGCGCACAAAGGAGTACAGAAGGTATCTCTACAGCGCGCAAATGAGTACAGGGAATATCTCTAGAACGTATAAAGGAGTACAGAAGGTATCTCTACAGCGCACAAAGAAGTACAGAAGGTATCTCTACAGCGCACAAAGGAGTACAGAAGGTATCTCTACAGCGCACAAAGGAGTACGGAAGGTATCTCTACAGCGCACAAAGGAGTACAGAAGGTATCTCTACAGCGCACAAAGGAGTACAGAAGGTATCTCTACAGCGCACAAAGGAGCACAGAAGGTATCTCTACAGCGCACAAAGGAGTACAGAAGGTATCTCTACAGCGCACAAAGGAGTACAAGAAATATCTCTAGAACGTACAAAGGAGTACACGAGGTATCTCTACAGCGAACAAAGGAGTACAGAAGGTATCTCTACAGCGCACAAAGGAGTACAGAAGGTATCTCTACAGCGCACAAAGGAGTACAGGAAATATCTCTAGAACGTACAAAGGAGTACAGAAGGTATCTCTACAGCGCACAAAGAAGTACAGAAGGTATCTCTACAGCGCACAAAGGAGTACAGAAGGTATCTCTACAGCGCACAAAGGAGTACAAAAGGTATCTCTACAGCGCACAAAGGAGTACAGAAGGTATCTCTACAGCGCACAAAGGAGTACAGGAAATATCTCTAGAACGTACAAAGGAGTGAGTACACGAGGTATCTCTACAGCGTACAAAGGAGTACAGAAGGTATCTCTACAGCGCACAAAGGAGTACAGAAGGTATCTCTACAGCGCACAAAGGAGTACAGAAGGTATCTCTACAGCGCACAAAGGAGTACAGAAGGTATCTCAACAGCGCACAAAGGAGTACAGAAGGTATCTCTACAGCGCACAAAGGAGTACAGAAGGTATCTCTACAGCGCACAAAGGAGTACAGAAGGTATCTCTACAGCCCACAAAAAAGTACAGGAAATATCTCTAGAACGTACAAAGGAGTACACGAGGTATCTCTACAGCGTACAAAGGAGTACAGAAGGTATCTCTAAAGCGCACAAAGGAGTACAGAAGGTATCTCTACACCGCCCAAAGGAGTACAGAAGGTATCTCTACAGCGCACAAAGGAGTACAGAAGGTATCTCTACAGCGCACAAAGGAGTACAGGAAATATCTCTAGAACGTACAAAGGAGTACAGAAGGTATCTCTACAGCGTACAAAGGAGTACAGAAGGTATCTCTACAGCGCACAAAGGAGTACAGAAGGTATCTCTACAGCGCACAAAGGAAAACAGAAGGTATCTCTACAGCGCACAAAGGAGTACAGAAGGTATCTCTACAGCGCACAAAGGAGTACAGAAGGTATCTCTACAGCGCACAAAGGAGTACAGGAAATATCTCTAGAACGTACAAAGGAGTACACGAGGTATCTCTACAGCGTACAAAGGAGTACAGAAGGTATCTCTACAGCGCACAAAGGAGTACAGAAGGTATCTCTACAGCGCACAAAGGAGTACAGAAGGTATCTCTACAGCGCACAAAGGAGTACAGAAGGTATCTCTACAGCGTACAAAGGAGTACAGAAGGTATCTCAACAGCGCACAAAGGAGTACAGAAGGTATCTCTACAGCGCACAAAGGAGTACAGAAGGTATCTCTACAGCGCACAAAGGAGTACAGAAGGTATCTCTACAGCGCACAAAGGAGTACAGAAGGTATCTCTACAGCGCGCAAAGGAGTACAGAAGGTATCTCTACAGCACACAAAGGAGTACAGAAGGTATCTCAACAGCGCACAAAGGAGTGCAGAAGGTATCTCTACAGCGCACAAAGGAGTACAGAAGGTATCTCTACAGCGCACAAAGGAGTACAGAAGGTATCTCTACAGTGCACAAAGGAGTACAGAAGGTATCTCTACAGCGCACAAAGGAGTACAGAAGGTATCTCTACAGCGCACAAAGGAGTACAGAAGGTATCTCTACAGCGCACAAAGGAGTACAGAAGGTATCTCTACAGCGCACAAAGGAGTACAGGAAATACCTCTAGAACGTACAAAGGAGTACACGAGGTATCTCTACAGCGTACAAAGGAGTACAGAAGGTATCTCTACAGCGCACAAAGGAGTACAGAAGGTATCTCTACAGCGTACAAAGGAGTACAGAAGGTATCTCTACAGCGCACAAAGGAGTACAGAAGGTATCTCTACAGCGCACAAAGGAGTACAGAAGGTATCTCTACAGCGCACAAAGGAGTACAGAAGGTATCTCTACAGCGCACAAAGGAGTACAGGAAATATCTCTAGAACGTACAAAGGAGTACAGAAGGTATCTCTACAGCGTACAAAGGAGTACAGAAGGTATCTCTACAGCGCACAAAGGAGTACAGAAGGTATCTCTACAGCGCACAAAGGAGTACAGGAAATATCTCTAGAACGTACAAAGGAGTACACGAGGTATCTCTACAGCATACAAAGGAGTACACAAGGTATCTCTACAGCGCACAAAGGAGTACAGAAGGTATCTCTACAGCGCACAAAGGAGTACAGAAGGTATCTCTACAGCGCACAAAGGAGTACAGAAAGTATCTCTACAGCGCACAAAGGAGTACAGGAAATACCTCTAGAACGTACAAAGGAGTACACGAGGTATCTCTACAGCGTACAAAGGAGTACAGAAGGTATCTCTACAGCGCACAAAGGAGTACAGAAGGTATCTCTACAGCGTACAAAGGAGTACAGAAGGTATCTCTACAGCGCACAAAGGAGTACAGAAGGTATCTCTACAGCGCACAAAGGAGTACAGAAAGTATCTCTACAGCGCAAAAAAAAGTACAGAAGGTATCTCTACAGCGCACAGAGGAGTACAGGAAATATCTCTAGAACGTACAAAGGAGTACAGAAGGTATCTCTACAGCGCACAAAGGAGTACAGAAGGTATCTCAACAGCGCACAAAGGAGTGCAGAAGGTATCTCTACAGCGCACAAAGGAGTACAGAAGGTATCTCTACAGCGCACAAAGGAGTACAGAAGGTATCTCTACAGTGCACAAAGGAGTACAGAAGGTATCTCTACAGCGCACAAAGGAGTACAGAAGGTATCTCTACAGCGCACAAAGGAGTACAGAAGGTATCTCTACAGCGCACAAAGGAGTACAGAAGGTATCTCTACAGCGCACAAAGGAGTACAGGAAATACCTCTAGAACGTACAAAGGAGTACACGAGGTATCTCTACAGCGTACAAAGGAGTACAGAAGGTATCTCTACAGCGCACAAAGGAGTACAGAAGGTATCTCTACAGCGTACAAAGGAGTACAGAAGGTATCTCTACAGCGCACAAAGGAGTACAGAAGGTATCTCTACAGCGCACAAAGGAGTACAGAAGGTATCTCTACAGCGCACAAAGGAGTACAGAAGGTATCTCTACAGCGCACAAAGGAGTACAGGAAATATCTCTAGAACGTACAAAGGAGTACAGAAGGTATCTCTACAGCGTACAAAGGAGTACAGAAGGTATCTCTACAGCGCACAAAGGAGTACAGAAGGTATCTCTACAGCGCACAAAGGAGTACAGGAAATATCTCTAGAACGTACAAAGGAGTACACGAGGTATCTCTACAGCATACAAAGGAGTACACAAGGTATCTCTACAGCGCACAAAGGAGTACAGAAGGTATCTCTACAGCGCACAAAGGAGTACAGAAGGTATCTCTACAGCGCACAAAGGAGTACAGAAAGTATCTCTACAGCGCACAAAGGAGTACAGGAAATACCTCTAGAACGTACAAAGGAGTACACGAGGTATCTCTACAGCGTACAAAGGAGTACAGAAGGTATCTCTACAGCGCACAAAGGAGTACAGAAGGTATCTCTACAGCGTACAAAGGAGTACAGAAGGTATCTCTACAGCGCACAAAGGAGTACAGAAGGTATCTCTACAGCGCACAAAGGAGTACAGAAAGTATCTCTACAGCGCAAAAAAAAGTACAGAAGGTATCTCTACAGCGCACAGAGGAGTACAGGAAATATCTCTAGAACGTACAAAGGAGTACAGAAGGTATCTCTACAGCGTACAATGGAGTACAGAAGGTATCTCTACAGCGCACAAAGGAGTACAGAAGGTATCTCTACAGCGCACAAAGGAGTACAGAAGGTATCTCTACAGCGCACAAAGGAGTACAGAAGGTATCTCTACAGCGC